>CM062288.1:269129947-270336000 GCA_031216915.1 Pictodentalium vernedei
TACTCAGTACTCACGGAAACTGCCGATCAATAACGCAGTCTTGAACGCCAAAGTCGATTATTTCCTAATATATACAGTGCTGCTTTGAGGTATAATCTATCCCAAAAGGGAAGCGGCAGATTTACCGCGTTTTAACTGTGGAATGACGATCACTATCGATATTTCGGTTAACCGGTTGACTTTTTTTTCAAATCGGTTAGATAGGTATCCGGTTTCAAACCGGTTATCCGGTTAACCATTTCAGTACTATGACACCAAGTAATAAAAATCGTCATCAGCAAAATTTTAATTAATGAAGCAACGGTGTTCTCAGTTCTTCAAAATTTAAACTATTGATGATTATTCCTATAATTAGTGTTTGGAATATAAAACTATTGCATCCGTGGAAATATACTGTCCAAAACAAACACCCCCCCCCCCCCCCCCCCACACACACACCCCTATAATACCTGTGGGTATACGAATAGCTCATATTGTGACGTTCTGCATTCCTCTATTGGATCGGGCATACATCCTTAAAACAGGTGAATATTTGCTGGCTATTGACCACTTAATTCACTGCCGTGTGCTTATAGAGAAAAGACAGCATCACTGTGAGAGAAATTCGGAAGGTCTTGGGCAGCATGTCACACCGATTAACCTTTTACCCAACATAACGGTCAAAACCGGCCGACGCTATTCTCAAAAATCGCCAATTAATTTTCATTATTTTTTTCATTTTTTGTCTCAAAAACATAGGTTATGATCCCTCGTTGGAACGAGCTCGTTCCAACGAGGGGTCATAACCTATGTTTTTGAGACAAAAAATTAATTATTTAGTTATTCAAGAATTTTGTTTGCAAGTGTCGTCTGCTTTTCATGGTAGGTACAGGGTTAAGGTGTGTTAAATATGCTCGAGGCTCTTCCATCAGGTACTGAAAAACGTCACGTTTTTTAACGTTATGATGCTGTGGGCGGTGCCTAATATTCATTCAATAAAAAAAGCTCTAGAAACCCCTGCTTCACTAATAAGGCCTATTCCCCCTACTGCTAATAGCAGGTTTTCTCAGGAGAATTTACCCTTTTACTGTATAACCACTGGTATTATAGAGAGGAGGCGGGGAAGGGGGTAAACTTTTTTGGAAAGTATAATATTCCCAGCCGAGAAAAGTGGTCCGGCCACGACGGCCCTACTGTAGATCATCGATACACTGTATATTTCTTGTTTCTTTACAAAGACACACAAGTACGATGCTGTACATGTATGTTTTAGGAATTACGTTTTCTAAGTTGATCTTTTTGACGTAACATCCATAGTTGTTCAGCTATAATTTAATTTTACACCACCTTGTGGCTTTATGATAAATTAACTGCCGCGCTTTGTTCCAGATTGTTGTTTATTTTGTCATGTGCTGGTCAAAGGCGAACTTATCTTTACTCAAAAATATGATGTATATAGTTTTAAAGAAAGTGAGTTATATCGAATTGATTTAGAAGTTTTGAACCTATCTCTGGCATCTGTGTCATTTGAACTGTTAACGGGTCAGTTTTTTTGTTTCATTTCAACCATAGCATGACAATATAATACATCACTTCGGTTCAAACGTTAATATGATAGTTCAAGTGAGCTGTAATGCATTTTATTTTTATATCTGGAGCGCACAGACATAAACAGCATTCATCACGGGGGGGGGGGGGGGGGGGGGGGGAAGCCGGAGTATCCGGAGAGAACCACAGAGCAACGGCGAGCAACTGCCAGACTTCTCAACGAACTAATCCCACACAAACAGGATTAGCATTGGCTGAATACAAGTGCACCATCGGAGTGCAGTACGCCTTAATACGCAGCGCCACCGTGCCCCCCCCCCCCCCCCACGAGGGCAATCGGGATGAAGTGCCTTGTCCAGGAACACAACGCAGTTACCCCTGGTGGGGCTCGCACCGTGAACCTTTCGGTTTAAAGTCAAATTCCGTAACCACTGAGGCACAGTGCTTCACATTAGGTAGGGTGGCTGCTAAGTGAATGTATGTGGTAGATCAATCCATAATTTAAACGTGCAGCGCCAGGGCTACACGTTGAAAATATTAATTGGTCTAACCCCCCCCCCCCCAAAAAAAAAAAAAAAAAAAAAAAATAATGACCATGACCCTTTCAATTGTTGCCACTGAACGGACATGGAATATACCATCAGTGTTCAAAGGGTTAAAATTACATTGGCAACAGGTAGTCATATTTGTTTCTGACCCCAAAATCTTTTGGAAAATTTAAATTTAAATAGTTTAATGGTTGGATAAAGACAGGTAATGCCATTGATATCTGAAGTGAGCACGGTGGCTCAGTAGGTAGAGGTGTAGGCTGAAAGCCGAGAGGTCCTCCGCTCGAATCCCACCTGCGGTACCGCTTTGTATCTTTGGGCAGGACACTTGATCCCCACTGCCCTCATGGGAGCACGGTGGCGTTATGTACTAAGGCGTACTGCACGTCGATGTTGGGAAGATGACAGATGCTCGCCGTTGCTCGGGGTTTCTATCTGGCTTCCCCCACCCGTTAAACTGTCGTAGTCATGATTAGCCATTGTGCTGACAGTGTGACCTTAAACACCAATAAATAAATAAATACATTGATATTTGAAATGTTTCGGATATTCAGACTTGGCATGCACAGCGGTCGGTCGAAAACACTAATTCCAACATTCAAACGATCAGAGCCGAATCATACCATATTCATTTATTAGTTCGCCTAACACGAAATATCGATTTCCTCCAGCTTGAAATAATTATGGTGGCACCAGCTGGTGGCAGAGATATTTGCAATATATAAAACTGAAAGACCCAGAACAGTTTGGGTCCTATATACACTATGTTTGCTTCTTACCTTGTTCTGTATGTTATTTGCTATTTGTGCGGATCACGGGCTCAAGGATTTCTCAGCTCCTGATTGACAAATGTGATTTTTCCCATTCTGGCACCAATACTATAAAATGTTTACAATTGTATTTTCTATTTACGAATTTAAATGGACTGAAATGAACCATTCCCGTTTTCGAAGATGTGGCAATTTGCCAACTGGCAACTTGCCATATCTTTTAAAATCCAAATGATTCATTTTAGTCATTTATATTGATAGGTAGGAAATACAATTCTATCAAATACAATTGTAAAATGTTTTATAGCATTAGCTCCTGGGGCCAATACTATTAAACTTTTACAATTGTATTTCCTATAATTGTATTTTCTAGTTATGACTATTAATGGGTTGAAATGAACCATTAGCATTTTGAAAGATGTGGCAATTTGCCAAGTGGCAAATTGCCATATCTTTTAAAATGCTAATGATTCATTTTAGTCATTTATATTAATAAGTAGAAAATACAATTCCAGAAAATACAATTGTAAAAGTCTTATAGTATTAGCTCCTGGTTTCGTTTTCATTGCACTTATAAAGTGTCCTTTCCAGAACCATTTCCTGTGCCATTTTTGGAATACAATGTTTGTTATATACATATTTGCATGTGTAAGATTACCTTGTGATCATCCTGGGGAAAAAACTGCAACGCTGTACAAAAATCATGTGCAATTTTAGCAGCACTAACAATACCCCATTTGGTCGCCATTACATTAACTCTGGAATAAAAAAAAAGAGAAATAATGAAAACTATTTATCTCTGTGAAACAAAGCCCAGCCTCGCGATTACTGCTATTTGCCAAGTGTGGTGAACATTACCAAACACATAATGTTTTGAAAATTCTCTGGCCTTGCAGCGATCAACAGTCCACCCAGGCATGTCAACAGATACCTGTACTCGTACCGCTGGTTCCCTCATACTCCAACCGGTATCGGGCCTGAAGTTTTTATAAGTGTAATAAAACAAAATTATTTTAAGGAGATTCTCCTAACGAGGGCAAACGGGATAATAACGGTGCATGCATATTTACACGGCATATTTTCAGTTTATTTGTGAGTGAACATATCAAAACACTCTAAAGGGGCATGCTCTGTCCTCACCACCACCTCGATAAGGCCCATCATTTTGGGGGTTGTGGCAAATCACATCTGACGAAAATTTTCACATTCTCTCGGGAAATAATTGTAGACTCACGATGTGTGAACTTGGAGTCAACTTCCTACAGAAGCTATCGCAAGCTCGCAGCTTTAGCAACTGTACTAGTCACAAATGGGGGGCACGGTGGCTCAGTGGTAGAATGTTAGACTTCTATGATAGAGGTCCCGCGTTCGATCCCCATCCGGGGCGACCCGCGTTGTATCCTTGGGCAAGGCACTTTATCCCGGTTGCCGACATGGGGCACGATAACGCCGTGCACTAAGGCGTACTGCACGTCGATGGTGCACATGTCTTCAACCGCTGTAACCCTGTTTGAGCGGAGCTTGAACAGAGTTAAAATGTTGAGGAGATGACAGTTGCTCGCCGATGCTCGGTGGTTTTCTCCAGGTAATCCGGCTTCCTCCACCCATAAAACTGTCACGGTCACGATTAGCCATTTGCATAAGTATGTGACCTTAAACACCAAGGAATGATAAGAATAATAATAGTCACAAATGGATCATCCGGAGGCTCTAGAATTGTTCGCAGTTGTGTCCCCATCCCGTTGTTTGGGGTTCAAGGGAGGGGGTGTCTGACTCCCTCCCCTGAACCCCCGACAATGGGAGGGAACACACCCTCTTCACATCTGTGCTGCGTACCTCGTGTGTGCCATCGGCATACTAAAGTCTGTCCGCCCCCATGTCGGATTTTAACTCTTTACCCAACGTAACGGCCAAAACCGGCCAGCGCTATTCTCAAAAATCGCCAATTAATTTTCATTTTTTGTCTCAAAAACATAGGTTATGACCCCTCGTTGGAACGAGCTCGACGAGCTCGTTCCAACGAGGGGTCATAACCTATGTTTTTGAGACAAAAAATGAAAAAAATTAGTTATTCAAGAATTTTTTTTGCAAGTGTCGTCTGCTTTTCACGTTAGGTAAAGGGTTAAAATACAGTGACACACATAAACGTATCCAGAGAGCTGTCGACATCAAGAGAAATTAAATGAGTGGAAGAGAAACAAATACAACGTGAACCTACTTGTGTGTGCGTAGAGTAGTCCGTACCTTGTTAATGTTCAGTCTCCTGACAAATATCAACTGGAAGTTGAGGAAATGAAGCGATGTATTTCAGTAAATGTTTGTTAATGTTGTCCGCGTTTGAGGGGATTTTTTGATAAACTTATGACCTGCAGATATAATTATCATTTGTACGACAGCACAACGAGGGTACCCAAGCATTCAGTGGGAAAACTGGCTGAACGAAGTGTTATCAACGCATCACACAATGGGTGTTTATTCAAGGTCGAGAGATTGGACACGTTGCAAATATTTCATGAAACGTACGGAAGACTGTATGTGTTGTGTATAAAAGGTGTTTTGATAATTGAAATTATAGTGGAGACAGCGACTGCTCATTGATTGGAGCTTTGTGATAGTGATAAATATCATATGCTGGTGCAGTAGCAGCGTAAATACTATCCGTAACAAAAATTACCGCCCCTAGTCATACCCGACAATGCATTGTTCAATATTGTTTTTCAGTAGCCAGGCAAAGGAGCAACGTGGAGTTCCGAAATTCGATTCAATTTCAATTTGAAATCGTTCAGATAATAATTTGATTCTGGAGAGTCGGGTTGAGATTGTCGATGTGTTCTCATAATCCAACCAAGTGTCACCTCTTAAACTCGACTTCTACCATCAGAACTCCCACGCGGGAGACTGGTGACAGAAGACGTGTTCAATTAGGTTCGGCTTCCGAGATGACTTCGCAGCGATAAGCGACTGTTAATCGTGGTTACAGCTGGCTTTTATTACTCTCACGACTCCTGTAGATTGGGAGAGTAAGACATATTGTGGCGAAAGTCAGCTCAGCGCCCACGACAGGATAACGAAGTAATGTACTAATTCGTTAGTCGACGCTCACACTATCGTAAGTCAAGCATCCGATTTTTGATAAGACAGTCGTGTACGTCATCGGATTGAATTGAAAACTATAGCCTCCCGTTGGGGTGGTCACATCTACGTGTACGATACAATTTTCGTATACGTCGCTCCAGTCCGTCCGAATAAAAATGAAATGAAATGAAAAAAAAATAAATGAAATGTTTTTGTTCGCAGTATATCAATTACATTAATTAAACAGAAAATACAATAACTGAAATAACAATCCTCAACTGGTAAAGTGCTAAATTATTTTTGGCCATCAAATCTTGTACACATGTCTTTGCCTTGTTACAATTTATTGGAGAGTGCCTTTGGGGCACTCTCCAATAAACTGTAACAAGGCAAACCTTTGCAGACTTATTACTCTCACTTCAAAGATAATATCAAAACACATCCACTTAATATGAACCTTGAAGCTGTGGTACCTTCACTCCAGAATAAAGCGCAAATATGGGCTTCCAGCACTCTACCAGTTAAACGTGTTTTGATACACTGCGAGGAAGCGACATAGCAAAGTTAGCTGTTGTCCTGTCGCTCCTTAAACTGGAACATATTCTATAGTCTGATGGACCGAATCCAATCGTATACGATTATTTCAATATTTTGAAGGTCAAAGTCAAACCAGAGTATCAAAAACAACATAATTATGCGTGTACTACGCCAATTTTTTTTATTCCTGGGAGTGCTGTCTAGAAGGTAGAGGTGTGCATTTTTTTACTTGTGTATTATATTTTTCTAAGTACGGTAATGAACTTATGAATATTATGGAGATGATTATTTTTCTCAAGTGGTGTAATGTCTGCACCACTGTAGCCCCCAACATTTTGATTTTTTTATTCGAATTTTTAATTAATTTATTTATTTATTAGGGTTTAACGACAGCGTGACAGCCAAGGTAATATTGTATCGGTGACAGTTTTGCGGGTGGGGGAAGCAGGAGTGCCACCGAGAAACGACGAGCAGCTGCCAGCTCCCCAACACCGTAACTCCGAACTGCAGCACAGACAGGGTTAGATTGGTTGAAGACGTACGCACCATCGACGCGCAGTACGACTTAGTACACGGCGTCACCGTGCCCCCACGTGGACAGTCGGGGTTAAGTGCCTTGCCCAAGGACACAACGTGGGAGCCGGAATCGATCATCCAACTTTTAATGAAAATTAAAATAATTTTATGAAATCATAGCAGAATGCCCCCTTATCATGACTTGGCCGCATTTTCATAATATTTTAATTTATACATGCTCCTTACGGAGAGCGTTGATGCCATGGAAACATAATATAGTGTGACCCTGCAACGATTCGATTCGAAATAGTCCCCATGATTCTATTCGATTCGATTCCAATCGCGTAGATTCGAAATTTTTTTTTTTTCGAATCGTCAAAGATGTTCTCAAAATCCTACACTCTAAAATCGGTTGGGTTAAAAATCAACCCAAATCGACTGGGTTGAGTGAATATGAACCCAAATTGGGTTCATATTCACTCAACCCAGTTGATTTGGGTTGATTTTTAACCCAACCGATTTAGAGTGTACCAAGAGTTTCCTCTTGAACTCTTCTCCTGTACAGGAGGGAATGTGGGTTGTCCTGTAAAGGGGGTATGGTGGGAGTTGTCCTGTACAGGAGGGGATGGGGGTTGTCCTGTACAGGAGGGGATGGGAGTTGTCCTGAAAAGGAGGGGATGGGGGTTGTCCTGGACAGGAGGGGATGGGGGTTGTCCTGCACAGGAGACCTGGAGACAGAAGACGAATTCAAGAAAGTTCCGTTTCGGAAATTACATTGATTCCATTCTGGAATATTCCACTTTTTCATGATTTACATGAGTTGCCGTTGAACACAAACCTTGAGTGGAAAGTGACCATATTTACGGTTATAAGAAAGTGCAACTAGAAAAGAGGTGAGATTAGATTTTATATTCGATTCGATTGGATTCGAAATTCGGTGCTTGATTCCATACGCGATTCCATTCAACCCAAATTTTTGGGTTCGCATGACCCTACATGACTGTTCAGCACAATCCGCATCATTGCTTACCTCCAGACAGAGCTTATGCACATTCTTTCGAATGAAAATGCCGTTCTTGTTTCAGTTATGGTCTATCCCACAATTTACGTTTTTCTGAGTAGAAAAAAATGAAAACTTTTAAGTTTAGGTTGTTCATGAATGTTTTAGACGTTTTGTCGCCTCGTATTATTTGGGTTAACGAAGCGTACACTTTTCTCTCCCACTTCTGGTCACCTTTTTGTGGTCTGTTCTCACTGAGCACCACACAAATGGATCGCTCAACAACCGCCACCTGTTGCTATAAGTAAACAAAGCTCAACAGAAAACAAACTTTTGGAAGGTTTTCATTTTTTTCTGACGGCTAACAAATCGCTGATGGCTTTTTGTTTAACCCTTTACCCAACGCAGACGATATCAAAATTTATTATTTTAAATATCATTTTTGGAAATTTTTCAAAAATTTTTAACAAAACCATTTCATGTGACCCCTCGTTGGAACGAGCTCGACGAGCTCGTTCCAACGAGGGGTCACGTGATATGGTTTTGTTGACATTTTTTGAAAAATAATATTTTTTCAACTGAAGAATTTGCATATTACGCGGGCGGATGCGGGCGATTCGTTGGGTAAAGGGTTTAAAACGAAAATGACGCTTTTTATGTCTAGAATCGTGATGCGACTTGAATTTAAAAAATAGATCGTAGTTGCTCAGTGAATTTGTATTGTAGATTAACCAAGATTTTCAACGTGCATCCCCAAGGCTGCACGTTGAAAATATTGATAGACCATCCCCGAAGTAACAAATGTAGACTCTGTCAGTTGATAGCCCTGAACTGGCAAGTGATATACCATCAGGGTCCAAAGGGGTGAAGTCTGTGAATAATGAATGTGTTAATGGTCTGAGTGGGGGCGCGGTGGCTCAGTTGGTAGAGGTGCAGGCTGCAAGCCGAGAGGTCCTCGGTTCGAATCCCACCTGCGGCAACCGCGTTGTGTCCTTGGGCAAGACACTTCACCCCGACTGCCTACATGGGGGGACGATGACGCTGTGTACTGAGGCGTACTGCACGTCGATGGTGCGCATGTCTTCAACCAATCTAACCCTGCCTGTGCTGCGGTGCAGAGTTCAGAGTTACGATGTTGGAGAGCTGACAGCTGCTCGTCTTTGCTCGGTGGTTCTCTCCGGGTACTCCGGCTTCCTCCACCCGTAAAACTGTCACGGTCACGATTAGCCATTGTGCAAAAGTATGTGACCTTATACACCGATAAATAATAATAATGGTCTGAGTATTTAGTCGTTGCAATACAAATTTAATATGTACATTTTTCATTTGTTATTGACAAAAGTATGTGACGTGAACAGAAAGTTGGTATAGTGTAAGTAGATTTCGTGCAGGTTAATGCAAAATCGATTGATGAAATGAAAGCTGTTACGCTGTGACAACAGTCACAACGTGATATCTTTCACATCATCAAACGTAATCAATCGGCAGACATTACCTTCACGCCACCATTTGAAGGTGGGGGCAGATTGATATGCGCGTTGCTCACTGACGTTTCCACAATTCAGCAGCATAGAGACCAGTGGGCGTTTCTCTATATTAATAAGTGACGTCTTATTACGCGATAAAACGTGAAATGAGCCTTGTTCATATGAAGAAGTTCTTGAATTTTTCTTATTCTGGTACCTGCAGCAACTAGGTTATGCTTCCATCCTAGGAGAAAATTGTGCCTTTTTTTCTTGCGTCTTGGTATACCATAACCACAAAACCATCCTGTGAGGGAAGAAATCATGTAGTGGAGCAAATTGAAAATTTGAACATCAAGCCGATCAGTTAGAAGAGAACAGTCTGTCTTTCACTCCTAATAAACAACACAAACTCTTGTGTGCAACATAGCCAGAGAGACTGCTCGCATTTTATTATGTACATTCCAAAACTTTTTGTGATAGAAATATTGTAGCAAATGAACTCTGACAAAAAACGATGACCATTGTAGCAGGTTGGATTGGCATATGAAACAAAAACCCTGTGTCGATAACCGAGCCGGCCAGGAAAAACCAGTGTTTTTAATTAATTAATTAATTAATTTATTTATAGCATTCTTTTTTAATATAAAACACTGGAAACCTGTGACTGAAACCCATGCGTAGGTTACCCAGGGTAAGGTGTCAGATCCTCACCTTTGAAATAACTTGTTTGCTTAAAACAACCGAAAGAAAATCTGGATTTGCAGTCGCCGAGCATCTGGCTAGAAATGGCTTCCCCGAACCTCTAAAAACTCCCAGAATTCTTTCTCGCAGTTTCGATTGGTCAAACACAGCACTTCCCGACCAATCAAAACTCCCTGCGCTCAAAAGCGCGCAAATATGTATCTTTATTATTTAGTGTCTACACAGACAAAAGTTTTTCGCTAATCTGCACGAAACGCGAAAAACAATTAGTCTGTCTTTCACTCCTAATAAACAACACAAACTCTTGTGTGCAACATAGCCAGAGAGACTGCTAGAAAAATGTCCAAAAGCATAGTGACATTCGGGCGTCAATGCAAAACTACAACCAAAAACTACAACTTGAGTAGTTTAGATACTTGGAGCCGATCCTCAACCGAGTCCTTGACATACCCGTCCTTAGCAGATTCGCTACGCCACCTACCGTGACGCTTCCAGCATCTTTCATTGACGCCCGAATTAGCCGCCGCTGAAGCTCCACCTGCACGGAGAGAATGCAAACCGATCTCAATAGATCCTGTAACCTCTCTCAAGCGTTCTAAAATACACTCTCTCGCTCTGGTGTAACTAAGCATTTTATCTTTATATATTAATTTTGTATTCTTCCCGGAACTAAACATGGGTCTGAAAAGACAGCAATCAGAACCAGCCTTCAAACCTGCTACAGCCATATAAGTTTGTAAAATAGTATACGGACAAGCCGTGGAAGCACCTTTTGCAATTAAAACTTCCTCGCCGTCCCGGTATTGATCGGTTTTGCTTTTCTTAATTTTGAGTGCAAAATAGTTCTCGTAAAAAAAAATATCATTACATCGTAAAGAACTCAGTTCGTTGAAGCGTAAAAAACCTGAAAACCCTAACACAATCATAGCCAGGTCTCTGCACACTGGAAGAGCATTATTGTTTTGATATTTGTCACACAAAGTTATAATATGGGAAGAAGTTATTGGCTCTTTCTTACAAATGGGATTTTTTCTCAATCTCTTGGCAGACTCTACTAAATTGTTTACAAAAGCATTGTCTGTGGGGTCTTCAAAACCATGTAAATTGTGCATCCACTTAATTGCATATACACTCGAAGAAACAACTGAATAAGTTGATCCTGTGTCCAAGAGGTGAGTCAAATAAAGAGCTATTTGAATCGGTTCGGCGGGTAAAACACAGCCACCAAGGTCACTAATAAATGATTTCCATTTACTAAAAGCACTATAATACTTAATGTTTGTAGAATCAGCTCTGGAATGAGTTAGAAACACTGCCATTTTCTCGGAAAGGTCAACGGTCTTGGAGCTCTGCTGCAGTCCACTGGCAACCACTCGCTGGTCTATAACATCTATAAGACCTGTCAAAAACATGAAAAATGTATCAGCAACATACTAATTATGAATTCGGATAGCTATCATAGAAAATCTCAACGGACTATCAGCAAAAATGCCGTTTTCCCCCTTTGCCTTTATGAATGGCATCTTTGTTGCCTAGCAATACATGATTGGTTTCTACTCCCCTAGAAACTAGTAAACGATGGACTGTTGGCCAAAAATAAGCAGAGGTCCACAATGGAAGTACCAATGTGCCTGAAGCTTTTTCTCTATCTGCCTTTTCTAGAACCTGTAATATTAGCCTAGGCGGTGGTACAAACCAGTTATTCTCGCCATACCAAGTCTGACAGAAAGCATCTATCCCCTCTGTGCCCGGGCACCACCAGCGTGAGTTAAATCTGGGAAGTAAACTGTTATAATTAGTCGAAAATCTATCGACTGAGTGAGGACCCCATTTAGCATTTAGGAATTTAAATACTGCTTCACTAATACTCCAATCATCTGAGTCATGACATCGGCTCAAAAAATCTGCATGCATATTATAATTACGTGGCACCCAAGAAGCACAAACCGAAATGTTATGCAATGAACATGTTTCATTAATATCAAGGGCAACATTGTGTAAATACTCATGTTTACTACCAACTTTTACTATGTGCGTGGCCGCCTGATTATCTGTACACCACTTTATTGACTTACCTTCTAAATACCCAGACATGGATTTACTTACTCTGTTAAAAGCCTCAAGCTCTCGCCATGTGGAACTCATATCTCTCTCTGTAGTAGTCCAACTACCTACCACTTCAGAGTCTAAAAGACCCTCAACAAAACCACCGTATCCCTCATACGATGCATCCGTGTACACACTTCCAGTGTATCCAGACCCTACCAGGTCCTGACCATTAAGGTGCCTTATTTTATCTTTCCAAAACTGAATTTCATTCCGAGCATTATCACTCACCGGGACCACCGAGTCCCATCCAGCTCGATAATTTAATGCACCATACAAAAACCTCGTTCTCAAACGGGTATCATAACCGACAGCGCCATGCATAGACAAAATCTTACCCAAAAATGATGCCAACAGTCGAGCTTTTACAACATTGTCCCGCTTTTGTAATTCCTTTTGAATCAAATTGAGCGTATACAGCATGCTCTCTAATCTTTCTTCCGACACAGAAACCCTTCCTGTTTCCATATCCCATTCCAAACCTAGCCAAAGAATATGCAAAGAAGGGTCCCATTGACATTTATCAGAGGCGATGAGAAACCCCAAGTCGAGTAAATCTTTCTCAACTTGTTTACTCAAACACAGAGCATCTCCGTAACTGCCAGAACCGCCGAGACCGTCGTCTAAGTACATAAGAACCCTTTTCCCTTCGTTACGCCAAATTTTAGTAAGTTCCCTAGTCAATTTTGTAAAAATAAAAGCTGCTGTCGAAATACCGAAAGGGAGTACCTTGAAAACGAAGTATTTGACTTCCCCGGCAAATTCCCAAGAGAAACCAAGATATGTGTGAAATTTTGGAAAAAATTGTATGTGGTGGTAAGCAGATTTCAAGTCAAATTTAAACAGAAAATCTCCTTTCGCAAATATCTGGCGTGCAAGAGCACCATCTTCCAAACGAAAACTGAATTTAGCCAAACAGTCGTTAATATGACGACAATCTAAGACCAAACGTTGTTTTCCCGATTTTCCAACCGCTACTGTCAAAGGGTTAACAACTTCCGGAATAATGTCTGAAATAGCAATACAATCTAACTCCAATAATTTATTGATCTCTTGGGAAACAAATTCCCGGTTGTCCAAAGCGGATCTGTTATTTTTTAGAAAAACATTTGTTGGATGGGTTAAAAAAGGCAATCGATAACCTTCGGAAATAACTTTCAAAATATATTCACACGACCCCTTATTTTTCCACAGACTGTACCGTTCTTTCAAACGACCAACCGGCGAAAAGCTCGGGTTATCAAGAACCGTTAAGATACTCTCGCTCGTGCTGACGTCCGTCAGCTCATTGTGTGCCAAATTGTTGTTCTTTTCATTCACCAAACAAGAGTGTTGATGATCAAAAATAACGACTCTTGTCTGATCAATGTGTGTTGTACTTTGTATTTTTGCGTGCTGCTTGATCTCATCAGCGTGATTAATTGTACCCAGGAACTCGTCAATTCCAAAATCGCCCCCATAATCAGATAAAATACTTATCTTAGATTTGTCCAAATTCGGCGCTGTTGACGTCCTTGCGTCACATTCGGCTTTCCAATGGCCCGGACGGCCACAAATAAAACAAAGGCCAGGTTTTTTGCCCACACTCGCTGATGCTGGCATATTTCTTGATTGAGTCGAAGGAGCATATGGAGTAAGTCGTCGTCCTCTTCTTGATAACTGTTGTTTCATTTTTCGTTGTGCACGAGCTTCTGCTTTGTAGATACGTTTCTCATCTTCTGAATCTGAAGCTAACTGATGAGTCTCATACTCTGTGGCCACTCTCCAACCCAGATCACTGGAGTCCGCTAACTGTATTAGTTTTTGTCTGTGTTGTAGAAGTTCCATACCTTTATTCAAAGAATCAGCTGCTTGTTGTTTTGCACTTTCGGAATCACATCCCATGTGAAATTTTGCTTCCTTCAACTTTGTAAGAACTTTCTCATTTAATTTATACTGTTCCTCGTTGCCTTGTTTCTTAAATTTCAAATCTTTGTTTGTGGTCTGTATCTGCGCCAAATGTAACTCCGAGGCACTTTTTTGTGAGTCAGAAAAATCTCTCTGAAACGAATCCAATCTGCTCTTGAATAATGTGTCCATTCTATCCAACAAAGCATTTTGAGAATTATTCACTTCTGTTTGAATTTTTTGTTCAATAAGAGGAAGAATGTTGGGATCCATCGTTGCTATTATATTTAAAATCAGCCAGCACAATATGAAAAAAATAAAAAATATAAACAAAGAAAATCTGGATTTGCAGTCGCCGAGCATCTGGCTAGAAATGGCTTCCCCGAACCTCTAAAAACTCCCAGAATTCTTTCTCGCAGTTTCGATTGGTCAAACACAGCACTTCCCGACCAATCAAAACTCCCTGCGCTCAAAAGCGCGCAAATATGTATCTTTATTATTTAGTGTCTACACAGACAAAAGTTTTTCGCTAATCTGCACGAAACGCGAAAAACAATTAATCAAAGGTGGGATGTTTATATGAAATGGAGATAGAGAAGTATAATTTACTATAGAACATGGTTCTTAATAGGTCCAGTATCGGTATCGCAGGTACTTGGCTCCTTTTCAGGTTCCGGTTCGACGTCATTTGTACCGACGGTTCTTGGTTCTACTCGATAATATGACAATACGCAAGGCGTAAGAAGGAACCCCAAAGTATCCAACATATTGAAATATTTCATTCCGCAACCATTACTCCAAAAACATTTTGGTTTATTCAGTCGAATTCCTGCAATTGTTTAATTTCAGCCAAACATGAATACGTTTCACAGTACTAAATATTTTCCCATAAACGACAATTATAACGTTCAGGAGAAAAAATATGGTCGCATCATTTTAAATTTAACATTCAAATATTTTTTGTCAAGTATAGCCCTTCAGACAACCTTTTTCTGATTTTTAAACATGGGTCATGCAACAAATAAAAGAAAAACTAACAGAAAGGGAAGTGCTGGTCACATGTTCATATTTCTCAGGGAATTCCCAAACAAAACACACCAATAGTCAAACAAATTTTTAGGTTCTAAAAGTCCTCAAATCATCCTCTTTCTTCATCTGGAACATTCAACAGCAATGCAAAATGTCAGTAGACTTCTTCAAATGTTTATTGAAACAATATATTTTCCCCAAGACTGCTTAGTTTTGGGAATTACATAATTTCCGAGCGCAACTTTTAGAGGCAGGTACATCTAATTAAAATATTTACAACAGTTATACCTATGAGCAAACCCAACCCTACCAAAGATACATTTACCTCTTTCATGTGATGAAAGAGTCATTTCTGTAATAGAATTCAACTTTTGGCTTCTGTCTAGTAAAAAGCATGGGAAATTTGTTCTTTTGAAGAGAACTGTCCAATCTGTGTCAAATAGGCTTAAAAACTGTTATTGCCTCCGACAGAATTTCTACTCTGTTACCTAATAAGTTAGGAGGGATAAGAATTCACAGCTTTCTTTGAAACTACCCAAATCCCAAAATAAAACTAAAATCTGCATCAGCACACAAAACCGTTTCACAAAATCTGTTTTAATTAATCATTCAGCAAGATAAATAGTGCCCCACCACCATGAAACAATATGTCAATTTTGTTTCAAAATTGGGGTTGTGCAGGGCTTATAGTTCCTCTAAATTTGGGAAAATCCATTTGCATTCTTGCGGAAATAGTTACGAGAATTCAGACCTGCTATGGGCCAGGATCCTATTAGGTCAGTATGATTGAACCTCTGTTGCATACTGATAATACATGTTAACCCTTTAACCAATACAGCTTTTTAATTTTTACAACACCAACTACTGATTTTTACCCCCACCCCCCTCCCCCCAGGGGCCTTAATCGCTCACCTGACAAGGTGGTTCAGAGAAGTATTTTGGGTTAGATTCAGTTAGTCAAGGTTCATGGACACTACATACATGTAGGAATAATGTTATGAAATTATTCATAATTCTAGTGTCCATGTCAGATGATTATTAGCATAAGTCTTCCTGATTGCTTCCAATTCTGACAGCTGTAGACAAGTACTGCCAAACTTCCAAGGGTTGTTGTGTCACTGCAGCCTGAAAGGCAAATTTTATGGAAAAGCTCTAAGGAATGGGTTTGAACATTTATGAACAACCTCGAACTTAACCCACCCCTGCCCAAATATTAAGCCACAGACTTGAAATGGACAAACTCAAATCTGCACCCCCCCCCCCCCCTCTCATTCCTGCGATACCAAATATGAAAGGGTTCTGTCTGGCAGGAACCAAACTGGAACAAATTTACATCTGACCTCCCCAGAGATGTTGTACACCAAATATTAAAGCATTAAGCTAGTGGGTCTGAAGAAAAAAATTTTTAAAGAAATTTTCTCATGTTGCTTTGAGTTAATTTGCACTCCCATAATGAGCCCAAATATTAACCCATAGATTTGGCTTGAACAAACATGAATCTGACCCCCTTAGAGATGTTGTAAGCCAAATATGAAAGGATTCTGACAGGTGGATCTAAAAAATAAAATAGAGTTTTAAAGAAATTTCCTCATACTGCACTAAGTTAAACTTTGGGCTTGAATAAATAGACCAAATATTAAGCCAGAGACCCGATTCAAACAAACTTCAATCTACCCCCCCCCCTCCTCCCCCCACTAGAGATGTTGCATTCCAAATATGAAAGCATTCTGACTGATGGATCTGAAGAAGGTTTTCAAAGAAATTTCCTCATGTTGCACTGTTGATATTTGGGTGCCCATAGGGAGCCCAAATATTAACTCAGGGGCTCGATTTGAACAAACCTGTACCCATCCCCCCTCCCCCACCCCTAGAGATGCTTTATACTAAGTATCAAAAGATTCTTATACATGGTTCTGGAGAAGATTTTTTTCAATTTTGGAAAACAATTTTTGCGTGCTATCAGAGAAATGCTTGGGACCCCCTGTGGGTGTGGCAACGTTATTTGAACAAACTGGAATTCATATATAAGAAACATGAATATCAAATTTGGTTCAATTCGGCTCAGTTGTTTATGAGGAGAGGTTGATAATGTAAAGTTCATGCCGGACAGGACGGACGGATGGTCGACTGACAGAAAGTCATCATTTAAGCACCCCCTGACTTACAGTCAGGTGAGCTAAAAATAAACATTATTCATCAAGCGTAATAATTATGGATGTTACTGGAACCGGCTGATGAGAGCTGGTTCCAATGACAGCCATATTTGTACAAATTTTATTGCCAGGTCATGTTAGTGTTGTATTGGTTAATTTGCTGCCTTTGTGTTAGGTAAAGCATTAAACTGACTCAGTTATTTTCATGTGAATCCTAGCTACAATGTTACGAGAAGCTACATGGTTTCTAACTGGTTTTGTTGCACGGATCTCTACGGGAATCGATTCTCAGATTCTTACAAGCCCTGGCTGAGGCTATATAATTCACCAATATCAATAGAAAGTGCCATTTCATCTCAACAAACTGATGTCAAATATTCTTTTACCTAGTGAAGGGATAAATTATTGCCCTGGATGTGCCCCCCCCCCCCCCAAACCTCCCTGTATGCAGTTTTTCTTAAAACAAGAGGCCCCAGGGGGCCTGAGGGTGCCCACATGACATGGTAGCCTAAATATCAACCCAGAGAATTGATTTCAACAAGTTGCATCTACTCCTCCTGAGAAAAGCTTATACCAAATATCCAAAGATTCTGACAAGTGGATCTAAAAAAAAATGATTTTTAAAGAATATTCCTCATACTGAACTGAGTTATAATTCGGGCTCCCACAGGGAGCCCATATATGAACCCAGGGACTTGGCTTTAACAAACTTGGATCTCACCCGCTTAAGGATGCTGCACACCAAATATCAAAACATTCTGACTGCTGAATCTGAAGAAGATTTTTAAAGAAAATTCCTCATTTTGAACTAAGTTACAATTTGAGCTCCCACAGTGAGCCCAAACATGGACCTAGGGACATGACTTGAACAAACTTGAATCTTGCCTCCTAAGGATGCTGCATAAAAAATATCAAAAGCATTCATCTGCTGGATCTGAAGAAGATTTTTTAAGAAAATTCCTCATTTCGAACTAAGTTACAATTCAAGCTCCCACAGTGTGCCCAAATATGGACCTAGGGACATAACTTGAACAAACTTGAATCTCACCCCCCTAAGGATGCTGCATACCAAATATCAAAACATTCTGACTGTTGGATCTGAAGAAGATTTTTAAAGAAAATTCGTCATTTTGAACCAAGTTATCATTCGAGCTCCCACAGTGAGCCCAAATATGGACCTAGGGACATGGCTTGAACAAACTTGAATCTCACCCCCTAAGGATGCTGCATACCAAATATCGAAACATTCCGGCTGCTGGATTTGAAGAAGATTTTTAAAGAAAATTCCTCATTTTGAACTAAGTTATAATTCGGGTTACCACAGTGAGCCCAAATATGAACCCGGGGACTTGGCTTGAACAACTTGAATCTCACCCCCCTAAGCATGCTGCATACCCAATATCAAAAGATTCTGCTGCTGGATCATGAGAAGAAGATTTTCAAAGACATTTGCCTGAAATGCACTAAGTTCAAATTTGGGCTCCCGTACTGAGCCCAAATATAAACCCAGTGGGCCGATTTGAACAAACTTGAATCAGATCCACCCCACAATGTTGCATATCAAATATCAAAAGATTCTGCCTGCTGGATCTGGAGAAGATTTTTAAAGAAATTTGCCTGAAATGCTTCTATAGTAAGCCCAAATATGAATCCAGGGGGGCTGATTTGAACAAATTTGAATCAGATCCACCCTACAATGTTGCATACCAAATATCAAAAGATTCTGCCAGCTGAATCTGGTGAAGAAGATTTTTTAAGAAATTTGCCTGAAATGCACTAAGTTTGAATTCGGGCTCCTATACTGAGCCCAAATATAAACCCAGGGGGCGGATTTGAACAAACTCGAATCAGATCCACCCTACAATGTTGCATACCAAATATCAAAAGATTCTGCCTGCTGAATCTAGAGAAGAAGATTTTTTTAATGTTTTTCCCATTGCCTACAGTGTTAAAAAGTGTTTTCAAAGTCCCGAAACTGTACCCTATGATAAAACCGATAGCAATTTTTTTGGACCAATCCTTTCGGTTGGTCCTAAGGAAGCTTCACACCAAATAAAAATTCTCAGTGCCGTGCAGTTTTGGAGATATGGCGTTTTACTTTTTTTCTATTTTTAGCTCCTGCGGTTCCCACGGGGCTACAGAAAAAGAAAATTCAGCATAAATTAGGTACTTATGACCCAATAAGCCCTCACATAAAATTTGATTCAAACCAGCCTCTCGGTTCGGAAAATAGAAATTTTTGGCGGGCAAACAATTTTGTCCCTCCCATAACAACGCCAAATTTAGCCCATCAAACTTCTCTTAAAGAAATCCAAGTCTACACCTTCAAAGGAAGCTGCATACCATATATCAAGTCTCTACTACTGGTTGATGAGAAGAAGATTTTGGTGCCCCTTGGGGGCATGGCACCACCCAGGAGAAGGGGGCAACTTCATTTGAACAAATCTGAATTGGCATTAGGTAATAAATATTTACCCAACATTTGAATAATGTAAAGTTAACACCGGATGGACGGCAGACAGAATGTGATCAGTAAAGCTCCCACTGAGCTTCTCTCAGGTGAGCTAAAAAACTATATTAATTTTTTAATAAATTGATGGTGACATGAATTTCCCATTATTTTTTAATCACATTCTTTCTTCTGAACACATTTCACATTGTGTTTGATATTTTGCAATCTTTGTAAGAAAAAGCCTAAGTTTTCTCAGTTAAGGCACCTCAAGTCATAAAACAGTGAATTTTTCCAACAGAATGATCAGTACCTGCTACTGTGGTGTCTCATGACACTGTTAAAATTCCTAAAATCACCAAATATTGATTCATTAGTGCTGTGCTTGTGCTGCAAATATCCACAAGTGCACTTTCGCTATTTTGGTTTTAATCCCCACAGGCATGCATTCTGTCAAAGGAAGAAAAATTGTAGAAAATATGTTCACAAAGAGGACAAGTTGCAGTACAGTCGCTGTGGACGGGTTGTAATACACGCGTGGACAGTGATGTCCACTCATGCGTTTACCAGTCAATAAAAATCATCATCTATAAAATTTTAATTGAAGCACGGGGTTGTACCTGGTGCTTCATTATTTATTAAATTTATGATGATTATACCTATAGTTAGTGTTTGGCATCAAATATTATTGTATCCGTGGAAATATTGCCCATCCATGGAAAGTGAGCAGTACACAGCCACTGTACTGTATTTGTTTCAAGTATATAATATACTCTTTGATGTTTAATATATTTGTGATAGGCTGGGTCCAAAGTACTCAGTACTTGTAGTACTCGAGTACCACTTTTTTGATAAAATACTCAATACTTGCCAGCCCAGATTTGTGTGTGTGTGTGTGTGTGTGTGGGGGGGGGGGGGAGTGGCAAATGAAAAGCAAAGAAACATTTCATCTGAAGGACAGACAGACATGCAGTAACAAATTTGGGAAGCCTACATAAAAGTAGTGACTAACTTAAAATGAAAAATATAGATAGAAGAGCCAGGGCAATGTTGTCAAACAAAAAACAAACAAGAGCCCCCAGAGGGCCTGATGGCATTCACCTGACATGGTAGCCTAAATATCAACCCAGGGAATTTATTTGAACATTTAGTTGCATCTGCCCCTCATAAGAAAAGCTTATACAAAATATCAAAAGATTCTGACTGGTGGATCTCAAAAAAAAAGGATTTTTAAAGAATATTCCTCATACTGAACTAAGTTATAATTCAGGCTCCCACAGAGAGCCCAAATATGAACCCAAGGACTTGGCTTGAACAAATTTGAATCTCACATCCCTAAGGATGCTTCTATATACTAATATCAAAAGATTCTGACTACTGGATTTTAAAGAATATTCCTCTTATTGAACTAAGTTGTAATTTGGACTCCCACAGGGAGCCCAAATATGAACCTGGGGACTTGGCTCGAACAAACTTGAATCTCTCCCCTCTAAGGATGCAGCATCCCAAATATCAAAATATTCTGAAGAGTGGATCAAAAGAAGATTTTTAAAAAATATTCCTCATATTGCACTAATCTAATCATAGAGAGTCCAAATATGGACCCAGGAATTTGATTTCAACAAACGTGTGAATAAATCTTCCAAAGATGTTATATGCAAAATATGAAAGCCTTTGGAGCAGTGGTATGGGAGAAGAAGATTCTTTAATGTTTTTCCCATTACTAAAATGATGACTCCACATAAGTCCTGGAAAACTTCCCTATGATAAAACTGATGGCAATTTTTTTTCACCATTCTTTTCGGCTGTTGGTAAGGAAGCTTCACACAAAATAAAAATTCTCAGTGCCGTGTAGTTTTGAAGACATGGACGTTTTAAATTTTGTCTATATTTAGATCCTGCAGTTCCCACAAGGGCAACCGGAAAATGTTTTGGCATAAATTAGGTACTTACATGTACAACCCAATAAGTCCATCATATCAAATTTGCTTCAAATCAGCCTCTCAATTTGAAAAATAGAAATTTTGGTACAATTCAGGCTCCTACAGGAAGCCCAAATATGAACCCTGGGACTTGGCTTTAACAAACTTATATCTCACCTCCCTAAGGATACTGTATATATCAAAATATTCTGACTGCTGAATGTGAAGAATACTTTTGAAGAATATTCCTCATTTTGAACTAAGTTATAATTCAGGCTCCCACAGTGAGCCCAAATATGAACCCAGGGTCTTGGCGTAAACAAATTTGAATCCCCCCCCACCCCACCCCTCCCCCTGTAAGGATGCTGCACACCAAACATCAAAATAGTCCGACTACTGGATCTGAAAAAGTCTTTTAAAGCAAATTCCTCATTTTGAACTAAATTATAATTCAGGCTCCCACAGTGAGTCAGGGTTTCACAAATATATTTTTGTGGGATCCATTTCCAACATGTGTCTGAATCACATGAATTATGCTTATTTATCTTCAAATACATATATTGTTAGATTGTTGAACCACCACATCAAAGGCTATTGCAGTAATCATGTTTATAGAAATTAATTAGATCTGATACGGTTAACCCATATGTGTACCCATACGCGCAACTAGTAGAAAACTGTATGACGGAGGGCCACCATGGATGCCGACATTATGTACACCATACAAGGTATGGGTACATATAGAAATGGATTGGAGCCAGGAGGAGTGTCTAATTTGACGGATAAAGGGTTAATATCTCCGGATCAAATTATCAGATTTACATAAAAAACTATACAGCACAGCACACCAGTAACCTGAATAAATATATAAAGTAACATGACAATTGGATTGATATTTTTTGAGTTATCTCATGCCAAAGGGATTGGAGGAATTTTCAATTTGAAGGATAAAGGGTTAATATCTCAGGATTAAATTATCAGATTTACACCAAAAACTATACAGCTCAGCACATCAGTAACCTGAACAAAAATATAAAGTAACTTGACAATCCAAGCAATATTTTTCAAGTTATCGAATGCCAAAGGGATTGGAGGAATTTTCAATTTGAAGGATAAAGGGTTAATATCTTGGGATCAAATTATCAGATTAACACCAAAAACTATACAGCTCAGCACATCAGTAACCTGAACACAATTGTAAAGTAACTTGACAATCCAAGCAATATTTTTCAAGTTATCGAATGCCAAAGGGATTGGAGGAATTTTCAATTTGAAGGATAGTAACTAGACAATCCAAGCAATAATTTTCAAGTTATCGAATGCCAAAGGGATTGGGGGAATTTCCAATTTGAAGGATAAAGGGTTAATATCTCAGGATCAAATTATCCGATTTACACCAAAAACTATACAGCTCGGCACATCAGTAACCTGAACACAAATATAAAGTAACTTGACAATCCAAGTAATATTTTTCAAGTTATCGAATGCCAAAGGGATTGGAGAAATTTTCAATTTGAAGGATAAAGGGTTAATATCTCAGGATCAAATTATCAGATTTACACCAAAAACTATACAGCTCGGCAAATCAGTAACCTGAACACAAATATAAAGTAACTAGACAATCCAAGCCATAATTTTCAAGTTATCGAATGCCAAAGGGATTGGAGGAATTTTCAATTTGAAGGATAATGGGTTAATATCTCAGGATCAAATTATCCGATTTACACCAAAAACTATACAGCTCGGCACATCAGTAACCTGAACACAAATATAAAGTAACTTGACAATCCAAGCAATATTTTTCAAGTTATTGAATGCCAAAGAAATGGATACGGACGCCGGATGGACAGACGGACGGACATTCTAATAAATGGGTACTTAGGTGACTATTTTTACGGGACTACAATAAAATGCATGTCCATTATACTAAAACAAGTGATTTGAGGAAAATTTTTTGGGGTGGTAGCAAACCCTGACCCTACCCTTTACTGACCCTAACCCTACACCCCCACCCTCTATTCTAAACCCCACCCTAGACTAATGAAAATGGCTATTTTTTTAGGGTACATTATCATAAAATGCATATCTATTCTATTAAAACAACTTTTTGGGAAAAAATTTTTTGGGGTAGTAGCAAACCCTAACCCTACCCTTTACTGACCCTAACCCCACCCCACCCCAACTCTAAACCCCACCCTAGAAAATTGGGATTTACTTGTGGGACTAGCCACCTAAATCGCGGTAGTCACCTAACCCCCGTTTATACCGAAAATTAGCCCCCCTAAGTAGTCATTTATGAGTGCGGATGGACAGACAGACAGATGGACAGACGGACAAAGGATGGACGAATGACAGATGGTCACCCCGGATGCCGGCATTCTGTGTACCATACATAGTATGGGTACACATAAAAAGTAATTGATCAGTAAACCGTTACTTTTGAAGTACGGTACTATATGGCAGGGTATTTGATGGCTGGATTCACATCGCAAAATGCTATACAAAAATGTCCAATTGCTAACCATTTTTCTTTCATATTGGGTAAGCTAAAATTCACTATTTATCATCACTTTCTGAAACCAAGATGGAAACTGCTAATCAAATTTTTAAAAACTATAAATACCCTGTATGGGTTAACTATGGAACAAACTTGCTCCAAAACAGGCAAACATTGTTACACTGGCTCACATCAATTGCATGAGACAGAGAAATGCATGCCAGTTACGTGCCAAAATACTTGTTCACTTGCATGATGATTATACTGTATCAGCTAAAAACGGTCATTCTCAACCCTTCACCAAATGCAGGTAGCAGACGATACTTGCACAAGAAATTCTTGAATTACTAAAGATTTTCAATGTTTGTCTCAAAAACATAGCTTATGACCCCCCCCCCCCCCCTTATTGGAACAAGCTCAATGAGCTTGTTCCAATGAGGGGTCATAAGCTATGTTTTAAGACAAAAATTGAAAATATAAAATTTGAATGGACATGTTTGTATATGGCGCTGCCCGGTTTTGTCCATTATGCTGAGTAAAGTTTTAATTATATAAATAGTCAATGGTACAGCAATTATTCAGCTACCTATTGGGGCAAGTGATTAATCAGTTAACCAAGGTTAACCCATGCGATTAATCAATCACGAAAACCCTTTAATCGTTTCAGCTCTAAAATTAATTTAATTTTATTAAATTTTATCTGATGATAAAATGCTTATATTTTGGGGGTAATGGTAAATATGGATCTTCTTAACAAGCATTTGCAAGAACATCACAGGAATGAAATCACCGTTCTCGCAATTTGCGAAACACTGGTGAGCAAAAATATAGGCTTGGCTTGAAGAAACTTAAATCTCACCCGCCTAATGATGGTGCATAGCAAATATCAAAAGATTCTGATTGGTGGGTCTGAAGAAAAAGATTTTTAAAGAATATTCCTCATACTGCACTAATTTCAACATTTGGACTCCCATAGAGAGCCCAAATATGGACCCAGGGATCTGATTTCAATAAACGTGTACAAAAATCTTCCCAAGATGGTATATGTGAAATTTGAAAGGTTTTGGAGGAGTGAATTGGGTGAAGAAGAGTCTTAAATGCTTTCTCCATTACCCACAGTGTTACAGAATGCTGACTAAGCATTTTTTTCAAAGTCCCAAAAAAGTACCCCATGACAGACCTGACAGAAATTTGCTTAGACCATTCCATTCTGTTGGTCCCAAGGAAGCTTCACACCAAATAAGAATTCTCAGTGCCATGTAGTTTTGGAGATATGTGCGTTTTGAATTTTGTTCTATTTTTAGCTCCTGCGGTTCCCATGGAGGGATGGGAAAATATTTTGGGGCATAAATTAATTACTTATGATCAAATAAACCCACAAATTAAATTTGGTTCAAATCAGCCTCTTGGTTCGAAAAACAGAAATTTTGGTCGGGGCGAAAATACTTGCCCTACAATAATGAAGGCAAATAAAGACCCACAAACTTCTCTTGAACACAACTGAGTCTACACCTCAAAAGGAAGCAGCACACCACATATCAAATCTCTGCTACTCCTGGTTCACGAGAAGATTTTTTAAGATTTAGGCAAAATTTTTGGGCATGGTCCAACTGAGGGCCAGGGCAACTTGATTTAAACAAAATCAAAATGCAATGTCATAACAAACAAGCATCTCAAATTTCACCTAATGATTAATCGGTTCAGCAGTTTTGGATAAGACGCAAGCACCAAGTTCACGGACGACGGACGGCGAGTGATCAATACACCTCACCCTGACTGAAAGTCAGGTGAGCTAAAAACTCAGTGGACCATGAGTGCTGCAGTTGGGCGAGACGCTTGGTTCAAGGAGAGAAGAAACTTGTAGCTGCTGGCTTTCGAAAGTGTTGTTAAAACCCAATAAATAAATAAACAAGAGGCCCCACAGGGCCTGAAGCGCTCACCTTGAACAGAACATGATATAAACAGAGAACAGAACACGATATAAGAGTCCAAGAATGAATCTACATTAAGCAATCCATCTCCATAGGATACACTGCATATCTTTGAGCCCCTCAGGAGTGACAAAAACAGTCCAAGAATCATGCCTTTTCTTTAGTTGATCATGATGTAAAATGTGGAGCTCCCCTCTCAAGCCCCTTGATACAACCTATGTAGATTACTCTTCACCTCTAGAGGGTACTGAATAAAAATTGTCTAATTCTTCAGCTACTTGGCCAATTCTGGCTCCTATAGGGAGCTCAAATATCAACCCAGGCACTCGATTTGAACAAAGTTGAATCTGATCTCCTTAGAGATGCTGTATACCAAATATGAAAGCATTCTGACTGGTGGATCTGAAGCACAAAATTTTAAAGAAATTTCCTCATACATGTATTGCACTGAGTTCAAATTTGGGCTACCATAGCGAGCCCAAAATGTGAATCCCCCCCCCCCCCCCACCCTCCCCCCTTAGAGATATTGTATACCAAATACGAAAGCATTCTGACTGGTGGATCTGGAGAAAAAGATTTTTAAAAAAACTTCCCCATATAGCCCTAAGTTAAAATTTGGACTACCAAAGGAAGCCCAAATATTAACATATGGACTTGGTTTGAACAATCTTGAATCTGACCATCATAACAATGAGGGTACCAAACCTAAAAAAATTCTCACTCATGGTTCTGAAGAAGATTTTTAAAGAAAATTCCCCATAAAATTTGGGCTCCTGCATTGAGTCCAAATATGAATGAATGGGCTTCATTTTAACAAACTTGTATCTGACCCCTCTATGGATGCTGTTCACCAAATATCAAAAGATTCTGAACACTGGTTCTTGAGAAAAGATTTTCTAAAATGTTTGCAAAAATGCTGCGCCAACATTATTCTGATGCCCTCTGCAGAACTCTCTAACAACAACAGAGGGCATTTTTTTTACCATTCAATTCTACTGGTCCTAAGGATGCTTCATACCATAACAGTTCTCTGTTCCAAGTGGTTTGGGAAACATGGGAGTTTGAAAACATTTCTATTTTTCACTCCTGGGGTTCCCATGGGGATGCTGGGAGGTTTTTTTTTGCATGAGGCAAGTATTTATGACCCAATATTACCACATACTGAATTTCATTCAAATCGGACCATCGGTTCGGAAAATGGAAATTTTGGGTAGTACCAAAAATCTAACCACTGCCATTATAAAGCCAAATAATACTTTACAAAGTACGTTTGAACACACGTGATTCTACATCTCAAAAGGCAGTTCCATAACGAATATCAAGTCACTGTACTCACTGGTTCACAAGATTTTAAAAATATTTTGGGAGCATTTTACCCCACCCCCTCCCTATGGGGCTGGGCATGTATTACAAAAATGTAATACCCCTTTGGTACCATTACTCACTCTTTAACTTGAATTGACCAAAACATGGTGTTGATGGATGACAGACGGATGGACAATGGACGGAGAGTGATTAGATATGCCCTGCTTGACTTTGTCGAAGTGAGTTAAAAAAAAAAAAAAATTAAATGGTTCATGTCCGATATTTTACCCACGTTATTAAAATTGATAAATTTGTCACTGGAGTGCAACAAGGTTTATGCTATATATAGCATTGCAAAGCCTTCTTGCACTCAAGCGATGGAATACTCCGAATACACCGCCACCCATGCTATTCTGTAGATTATCAGGCCTAAAACAAACCAAAAACATGAACTTATGCATGAATATTATTACAATGAATACACTGTCTTACAAAAAGGAATACCACACAATCCAGTGTAGACTGATTTCAAAAAGTCCTCCGTAGTGGAAGGGCAATTTTAACAAACATACAGGCCCAAATACGCTCCATACACAGAGTAAAAATTCCACAAAATTAATAAACATTCCTATATGTTTAATAGGAATTAGGAGTATTGTAATTAAAAGTCAATTGTGTGGTTGTTTATAAACTTATATTACTTTGTTATCAGGTGTTAAAAAATATTAATATTTGTAAACACACCCACCCATTTAGATTAGTCCCTGCTCATAGCAGTAACACAGACATACAGTACAGTTGCTGGTCATAATCCTTGCATGGGCAGTGCATGATGTCCATGCATGTTTTTTCCAGGTAATAGAAAATCATCATCAATAAAATTTTAATTAATGAAGCATTGAATTGTATCCTGTGGTTCATTAATTAAATTTTTCTGATTATTGCTGTAAACAATGTTTGAAAACTAATATCATTGCATCCGCAGAAATATTGCCCATCCACGGAAAGTGACCAGTCCAAGGCAGCACAGAGTCAAGGTAATTGTGTTTTACTGTCTTTAATTTCAAATTTTGTTTGTTTTTTTGTTTGTTTGTTTTTTTTGTTTTTTTTTGGGGGGGGGGGGTGCACCAGACCCCCTCCATTGATGAGAGGGTCACACACCTCTTGTCCTCACTCCTATCTCACTGCTATGTGGCTCAGGTGATTCTGTGCATCATATTCTTTATGACTCCCACTAGATACATGTATTACTCTTGCCCCTACATGTAACTTAGATATCCTGGCTAAGCACCAGTATAATGGTAAACTAACATCAAATTGTGTGCTTATGTACATGTACAGTAGCTAACATATTGGAATAGTATAATGTGCTTTGTCAGAAACTTGATCAAGTATTGATGACAAACAATTTATTTTATCTTACCCTGGTGCCAGTAATAAACAGTGTAAAAATTCCACAAATTTTTACACTGTTTATTACTGGCACCAGGTTTTTTCAGCTATTAGCTAACATAAAATTGTGCGCTTCATGAAAATTATTTTGTTACTTCCTGTTAAAAATTAGTTTCTTGTTTTGCTCTTTTAGAAAAAGAAATCACTCCTTTTCTGGCAGGCATACTAAACACCGAGGTAAACTGAGGGATACCAAGGAGAATGAAAACAGGAGAGAAACGGGTATGAGGTGGTGTGTTCTTTTTATTATTTATTTATTGGTGTTTAAAGTCACATTTATCTGCACAACAGCTTATTGTGACCATGGCAGTTTTATGGACGGAGGAAACTAGAGTACCCCAGGAGAACCACTGAGCATACTACACAAGCACGGTTAGCCTTGTTCGAAGACAGGTGCACCAAGAACATGCAGTATGCCTTAGTACACAGCATACCTTGCCCCCACATGGGTAGTGGGGGGTGAAGTGTCTTGCCCAAGGACACAAAGCTGATGCCGCAGGTGGGAATCGAACCGAAGATCTCTCAGCTTGCAGTCTGCACCTCTACCTACTGAGCTAATGCACACCTGATGGTGTATTCTGATTATGTAAATAGATTTAAGCAGTACTAGCTAGTATGTGATTGGTTTTAATGCCATATTTGAGAATTATGGGTGCTGAAGTAATAAGAGTGCGCTGAAAAATCTTCCCTTTGGTATTTAGTAGGTAGCTTGGTAATGGTAAAGTGACTTCACCTCAGTAAGCAACAGTGTGAAAGCTGGCAGCCATCTTTAATATCGGGCCGAACCCCAAAACACTCGTTCTCATCCCAAGGTGACAACAAAGGTACCCAAGAAGTTTCATGAAGATCGGTTCATAAATAATGTACAGCCTCCAGCTTTAGCATATTGACATGTGCACTTACAGTGTATATGTAGCACTGAATAAATCAAAGTTCATCTAATTTGCATAATTTCTGTACAAGAAAAAAACCTGTATTTTATGTAATGTATTCCATGTTACTAAACAATCATACACAAATTTATTCAAATCAGAACTTTCATACAGAAGTTCTGTACAAAAAACTGATTGCAGTAATTTCAGTACAAAATAGTTGCCGGCGGCCATCTACAATTTTGGACCCCTCCCCAAAAACACTCATTCTCACCCCATGGTGGTAACAAAGGTACCCAAGAAATTTTGTAAAGATTGATTCATAAATATGGCCTCTAGCCCAAGTTGTATAGAAGTTCTGTACAAAAAACTGATTGTACCTAATTTCAGTACAAAATGGCCACTGGTAGCCATCTTGAATTTTGGACTGCACCCAAAAACACTCATTCTCATCCCAAGGTGATAACAAAGGTACCCTAGAAGTTTCATGAAGATCAGTTCATAAATACAGCCTAGCCCAAGCCGTATTGACATGTGCACTTACTGGGTATACATGTAAGTAGCACTGAATAAATTAAAGTTCATCTAATTTGCATAATTTCAGGACGAGAAAAAAAAAACGGTATTATATGTGATGTACTCCATGTTACTAAACATTCATAGAAAAATTTATTCAAATCAGAACTTTCATACAGAAGTTCTGTACAAAAATGGCGACTGCACTAATTTCTGTACAAAATGGCTGCTGGAGGCCATCTTGAATTTTGGACCGCACCCAAAAACACTTGTTTTCGCCCCACGTGATAACAAGGGTACTCAAGAAGTTTCGTAAAGATCGGTTCACCAATACACCCTCTAGCCCGAACCGTATTGAATTGCTCTTCCCGAACAGGCGGACAATGGGCCATGACATAACCTTAAATTTGACTTTGTCAAAGTTGAACTAAAAATGGGGAGTATCCAGAGTATCACAAAACAAAAACCTATTTGTAAAGGACTCCCCCTTTCAAGGACAATGGGACAGCGTTGGCATTCACCACCATGCTGCCTTGAGGCTGCATTTTGAATTCCTGTGGTTGTTGTTCTTATGAAATATTATTTTATTATTATCAGTTATGGTACAAATACGGTACCGAGAGCACACTTTCAGGAACCGCTGATGTCTGACGGCGACTGTGTGTCAGTGCGTGAGGTGGTGCACACATACCTTTGGGGTTCTATACACCACATCCTTCATTTTGCAATATAATTTGTGTAAATTTATTTGGAATTTATAGAATTTCAGACTTGTAAATTTCATAGTATTGTTTTTGCCTTAGTTATGGTGCTTTATAAGTAATGGGCAATTTAGTTTGAAAAAAAGGGGTTCATGAAGATTCAGCCCTCATACTTTTTCAGAGAATATTCGGTCCCCAATTTCATTCATGCCGCCACCCCTCTCTCCTATTAACCCATATAATGAACATCCCAAAAGACATTTTAATATCTAGATATTTATGCTTGTTCGCAACTTATTATGGACACAAATGGACACAGATTCAAGGTAATTGTGTTTTACTGTCTTGAATTTTTTTATTTTTTTTTTGGGGGGGGGGGGAGAGGTGAACCCGACCCCTCCACTGATGAGAGGGTCACACACCCTCTTGTCCTCACCCCTATCTCACTGCTATGTGGCTCAGGTAATTCTGTGCATCATATTCTTTATTACCCGGCCATACTCCCACTAGATATTACTCTTGCCCCTACATGTAACTTAGATATCCTGGCTAAGCACCAGTATAATGGTAAACCAACATCAAATTGTGTGCTTATGTCCAGTAGCTGACATATTGGAATAGTATAATGTGCTTTGTCAGAAACCTGATCAAGTATTGATGACAAACAACAATTTTCATTACCAGTACCTGGTGCCAGTAATAAAATAAGATTTGCAAATATCACCCTGCATTTTTTCAGCTATTAACTAACATAAAATTGTGCGCTTCATGAAAATTATTTCGTTACTACCTGTTAAAAATTACTTCTTGTTTTGCTCTTTTAGAAAAAAAAATCACTCCTTTTCTGGCAGGCATACTAAACACCGAGGCAAACCGAGGAACACCAAGGTGAATAAAAACAGGAGAGAAACGGGTATGAGGTGGTGTGTACTTTTTATTTATTTATTGGTGTTTAAGGTCACATTTATCTGCACAACAGCTTATTGTGACCATGGCAGTTTTATGGATGGAGGAAACTAGAGTACCCCAGGAGAACCACTGAGCAATGGCAAGCAACTGTGAGCTCCCCAACATACTACACAAGCAGGGTTAGCCTTGTTCGAAGACAGGTGCACCAAGAACATGCAGTATGCCTTAGTACACAGCATACCTTGCCCCCACATGGGTAGTGGGGGTGAAGTGTCTTGCCCAAGGACACAAAGCTGTTGCCACAGGTGGGATTCGAACCGAGGATCTCTCGGCTTGCAGTCTGCACCTCTACCTACTGAGCTAATGCATCCCTGATGGTGTATTCTGATTATGTAAATAGATTTAAGCAGTACTAGTATGTGATTGGTTTTAATGCCATATTTGAGAATTATGGGTGCTGAAGTAATAAGAGTGCGCTGAAAAATCTTCCCTTTGGTATTTAGTAGGTAGCTTGGTAATGGTAAAGTGACTTCACCTCAGTAAGCAACAGTGTGAAAGCCGGCAGCCATCTTTTATATCGGGCCGCACCCAAAAACACTTGTTCTCATCCCAAGGTGATAACAAAGGTTCCCAAGAAGTTTCATGAAGATTGGTTCATAAATACAGCCTCCAGCCTTAGCGTATTGACATGTGCACTTACAGTGTATAAGTAGCACTGAATAAATCAAAGGTCATCTAATTTGCATAATTTCTGCAAGAGAAAAAAACCTGTATTATACCGTATTTTTTGTGATGTATTCCATGTTACTAAACATTCATACAAAAATTTATTCAAATCAGAACTTTCATGCAGAAGTTCTGTACAAAAAACTGATTGCACTAATTTTGGTACAAAATGGTTGCTAGTGGCCATCTTGAATTTCAAACTGCACCCAAAAACACTCGCTCTCATCCCACGGTGATAACAAGGGTACCCAAGACGTTTCGTAAAGATCGGTTCATAAATACGGCCTCTAGCCTGAGCTGTATAGAAGTTGTGTACAAAAAACTGATTGTACCTAATTTTGGTACAAAATGGCCACTGGCAGCCATCTTGAATTTTGGATCGCACCCCAAAACACTCGTTCTCGTCCCTAGGTGATAACAAAGGTACCCAAGAAGCTTGGTGAAGATCGGTTCATAAATACAGCCCCTAGCCCGAGCCGTATTGACATGTGAACTTACTGTGTATAAGTAGCACTGAATAAATCAAAGTTCGTCTAATTTGCATAATTTCTGTACAAGAAAAAATCCTGTATTTTTGTGATGTATTCCATGTTACTAAACAATCATACACAAATTTATTCAAATCCGAACTTTCATACAGAAGTTCTGTACAAAAAACTGATTGCAGTAATTTCAGTACAAAATAACTCCCCCCCCAAAACACTCATTCTAACCCCATGGTGATAACAAAGGTACCCAAGAAATTTTGTAAAATCGGTACATAAATACGGCCTCTAGCCCAAGTTGTATAGAAGTTCTGTACAAAAAACTGATTATACCTAATTTCGGTACACAATGGCCACTGGTAGCCATCTTGAATTTTGGGCTGCACCCAAAAACACTCATTCTCATCCCAAGGTGATAACAAAGGTACTCAAGAAGATTCATGAAGATCAGTTCATAAATACAGCCTAGCCGAGCCGTATTGACTTGTGCACTTACTGGGTATACATGTAAGTAGCACTGAATAAATTAAAGTTCATCTAATTTCCATCATTTCAACATGAAAAAAAACCCTTTATTATATGTGATGTACTCCATGTTACTAAACATTCATACAAAAATTTATTCAAATCAGAACTTTCATACATAAGTTCTGAACAAAAAACTGATTGCACTAATTTCTGTACAAAATGGCTGCTGGAGGCCATCTTGCATTTTGGACCGCCCCCAAAAACACCCGTCCCACGGTGATAACAAAGGTACCCAAGAAGTTTCGTAAAGATCGGTTCATAAATAAAGCCTCTAGCCCGAGCCGTATTGAATTGTTGTTCCCAAACAGACGGACAATGGTCTATGACATAACCTTAAATATGACTATGTCAAAGCTGAGCTAAAAATGGGGAGTATCCAGAGTATCACAAAACAAAAACCTATTTGTAAAGGACTCCCCCTTTCATGGACAGTCTGACAGCATTGGCATTCACCACCATGCTGCCCTAAGGCTGCATTTTGAATTCCTGTGTTTGTTGTTCTTATGAAATATTATTTTATTATTATCAGTTATGGTACAAATATGGTACCGATAGCACACTTTCAGGAACCGTTGATGTCTGATAGCGACTGTGTGTCATTGTGTGAGGTGCACACATACTTTTGGGGTTCTATACACCACATCCTTTATTTTGCTATATAATTTGTGTAAATTTATTTGCAATTTATAGAATTTCAAACTTGGAAATTTCATAGTATTGTTTTTGCCTTAGTTATGGTGCTTTATAAGTAATGGGCAATTTAGTTTGAAAAAAGGGGTTCATGAAGATTCAGTCACAGAAAGATTCAGCCCTCATACTTTTTCTGAGAATATTCGGTCTCAGTCGTGGTCGCATGTCATCACCTCTGCGGACAAATCCTCACAGAAATTTTTTTTTTAAATATTCTATGCATTTTTTCTATTGTTTTATTTTAAGGATTTATGATTACTAATTATGACAAAATTACAAGTGGGATTTGAGACAAACCTTAATGAAGCTGGAACTAAAAAAAAAATAGGGATCTGCGAATCACAAATTTCTTTTCAAATTGAATCTCGAATCGAATCATGTCTCTGATATCGACATCGAATTGAATCCCGAATCGAATCTTAAAAGACAAGTTATTTCATATTGCATCAAACGGAAGTTACGGAACACTGTGATGACCCTTATGCGACGGAGTGAACACCTTAAACACCAATAACTAAATATTCTCTGTAGCACCGTCGCTGAAACAGCTAGGCCTATTGTCCATAGTTTTAGTTTTTGAAGGCCTAACTTGTTACTATTCACGTTCTTAAGAACGTGAATAGTAACAAGTTAAGCCTTCAAAAACCAAAACTATGGATAATGTTCTGGGCCAAATTCACACCTTATCTAACAATTAAACATTGTCAATTACTCAAATAAATAGGAATTGAGCCTACATGAATGAATTTTCTAATGACAGTTTTATCCTATTTTTGTTGGAAATGTAACAAATTGAAGTTAGTATGAGAGATTCGAAAAAATCGAATCCTGAGACTGATTCGGGATCGATCTCGAAGCATGCGTATGGTATCGATATCGAATCGAATCTTGAATATTCGCAGGACCCTAAAAAAAACCTTCCCAAAACAAGCTGAGAGGTTCTCAGCTCGAATCCCAATTGTGGCAACTGAAATAAGGCGTACTGCACATCGATGATGCACTTGTCTTCAACCAATGCTAACCCTGCTTGCTTGGAGTAACAATGTTGAGAAGCCTGACAGTTGCTTGTCACTGTTGCTCGGTGGTTCTCTCCGGGTGCTCTGGCTGGGTTCCTCCCCCAGTAAAACTGTTGGGTGGCCCTGGCTGTAAAAACTGTTGTTAAACCCAATAAATAAAGAAATCAAATTTGCTGAATCCAAGACCTTTGAATGATGGTTTTGATTGGGGTGTGTGTGGGGGGCATGGGGAGGGGGTGGTTATACAGTGGTGCCCACTTAATTGGATATATCTTAATTGCATATCCCTGTTAATAGAATGTAATTTCCCAACACAAAACCATTTACCATGCCTCCAGTACAAATTTGACCTGGTAATTGAATATAGGTTATAGAGTAATCTCCTGTTAATTGAATAAAAAATCTTGTAACATGTTGAGAAATTGCCCTGACTCTTCCCAGCTTTCCTTTGTTATAGACCAATTTGGCCTCAGTACATTCAATACAGGCATTTAATCTATTATATCTTGTTTGACAGAGCTCATGGAGCTCTGTCAAACAAAATATAATAGAATAAATGCTAAGTTTATCTCTGGAATACAGGAAAGTGACACAATCCCTGTTAATTGAATACTCCTGCTAATTGAATAATGCTATTGGCAAAGTGGCTCTTCAATTAACAGGGTTCCACTGTACAGCAAACTGAGCAAAAACAAATATCACAAACTAATAATGAAACTATGTACTTGTGAAATTTTCATGTTGTCATTCTACAACATGTTTTAGCTGGTACTATACAGTTTTGAAGGTTAAAGGGCTCAGTAGTTAGAGGTGTAGGCTGCAAGCCAAAGGGTCCTCTATCAAATCCCACCTGCGGCAACCACTTTGTTTCCTTGGGCAATACACTTCATTCCCATTGCCCATGTAGTGCCATTGCGTACCAAGGCATACTGCATGTCAATCGTACACTTGTCTTCAACCAATGCTAACCCAGCTTGTCTGCTGTTTGTACGTTAGATGTTTGTAATTGCTCAATGGTTCTCTCTGGCTTTTCCCATCTGTAAAACTGTCCGACATGAAGTGACCCTGGCTATCGAAGTGTCATTAAACCCCAATAAATAAGTCAATAAGAATCATGTGTCCCTATTCTGGAGAACAGTTCGGGGGAAATTGCCAAAGGATGGTTTGGGTTAGATTAGTATCCAGTTTGGGTCAAAGTGTTGGAGGACAGTTTGGATGCAATTCTCATGAATTCCAGTCACTTTGGCCCCAAGTCATTTCGGTCCCGGTCATTACGGCCGCAGGTCAATTCAGCCCCCAATATACCAGGTCATTTCGGCCTCTTTAAATATTTTCAAATATTGTTTGAATTTTAACATTTTTCTATTTAATTTTTTTTCAACATTTATATCTCTCAATTAGATATTCAGGTATACATATGATATATGTCTAGTAGATTTTCTTTCATGATGAATAAATAAAAGAAAAGTTTCAGCACGTCGAAGGTGCACATGGACTATGTGGGATTTGAAATCCCTTGCGACCTGAATAATTGTATTTGCTTATGAATCTACGACAGCCGGAAGCGAGGGTCAGTAATGTTATTTGGTTTGAGCGCATGCCTTGGAAGTGGGGTACTGGGGTCAGACCCCTGTGGACAGCAAACTGGAAGGGGACTAGGAATTGCGCATAACTACAAGGATTCTGCTCTGTGTTTTAGAAAATGTGGACATATTTATGGTAGTATGGCAGTTTGGTGGTTGTTTCAGAAATAAGAAAAGAAAAAGAAACCCTGTGAACCTCAAACTGGAAGGTGACTAGGAATTGTGCATAACAATATGAATGAATGACTGCATATACTTTGCAAAATTTCAAAGTAAAATAATTTCTCTTACTTATACAGATAGCATCTTAAATGTATGTAAAATTGAACACATGGATAATTTTTAATGTTGTGTATAACTTTTTTGTACACTGTGTAAATACAAATAACTGAACATTACTTAATAAAGGTAATTACCCATTATTTCTAAACATGAACTATGCACTGATCTTTATACATGTAGATCTCTACACTTAAAATGGTGCCGAAATGACCAAGGGACCGAAGTGACTAGGGCAGAGATGACTTTGAGGTCGAATAGACCAGAGGATGAAATGACTTGGAGCCGAAGTGACTGGATACCATTCTAACAGATGAGAGACCTTAATAAAAGGCTTAATTATTACAGAACACATTGAATGTGAATTTACTGCAGAGATAATTGCTCGACGATATACATTGTATTAATATTTTTCAATAAATATTGAACAATCTATTAATATTTTTTTTAAGAATTATTTTCAGGAGTTAAAACGAATATCGTAGCGTATCTAAAATATCCTAACAGATGTGTACTGCTTTTCTTTTGGACGAATCTTCCTTGGGCCTAGTTCTCCCCAGGCCGAAGATTCCCCCAGTTCCCGAAAAAAGATGACATGCCATTTTCAATGGCGGTATATATCCAAAAGGGTTATTATTTTCCATTTTTTAGTGTTTGAAACTATGAAGCACTGTTCAGAAATACAGTGCACCAAAAAGTAACACATTATTACTTTGTTTTGGTTTCTAACGGGACTGAAAGCAACCTGTCAGTATCACTTTTTCGAATTACACCCATTTCGTCTGATAACCAAATCGTCCGCTGCAATTTTAACCAAGTCGTCCTCTACAGTTATACCCATCACGTCCGAAACTCGTTCGCTGGGGGAAAGTATTCATGTATTGTATTTTGAATCATTTTTTATTTATTTATATAATAGTTTTATTGTATACTTTATTGTATATTACCTATTGTAATATATCTTAATGTACCTCCACTGTAATATATCTTAATGTACCTCCTTGCATTAAATTTCATATACGTGTGAAATTCTGAAAACAGAAATGTCAGAACAAAATAAACTATCCAGCCATTAAATAAATTTTAATTACTGTTTATTCAATGGATTACCTATAATAATTATATTATTACAGTAAAAGTTCTTAAAGTATATGTACATTATATTAAGTTCCACAACATAATCTTATAATTTTGCAAATTTTCATTGAAGAGCTCCACCGGCACCTTACAGTGAATGACTGCAAAATTATTAGTAGAAGTATTATAAGAATTAATTATATTAAGAAATGCAACAAAATTTGTTATATTAAGTTCTGCAACATAATCTTATAATTTTCCAATTATTCATCGAGGCACACCGTCGCTTTACAATAATAGCAAAATTATTAGCAAATATATTATAAGAATTAATTATATTAAGAAACGCATCAAAATTTATGGTTTATTAAATTCTGCAACATAATCTTATAATTTTGCAATTATTCTTGGAAGAGCACAGGCACTTTACAATGAATAATCACAAAATTATTAGCAAATGTATTATAGGAATTAATAATATTAAGAAACGCATCAAAGAGTGTTATAATTATATTAAGAAATGCATCAAAACTTGTTATATTAAGTTCTGTAACATAATCTTATAATTTTGCAATTATTCCAGGGGGAGGGGGATCCTGGGGGCACCAAAAATTTGCAAGACGTGATGTGGGGGTGGGTGAGTCTCTTGAGTGCACCAAAAATGTGCATTTCCAACTTGTGCAATTTTTGCCATTTTTTAAAAACATATCATTATATCAGCCAATATATGACATCATTTGTGTTTCAAACCTTAAAGATGATGTACATCACACTCTTAACATAAATACAACATCAGGAGGCTTTATATGTGGGGGAAACGTCACACGTTAGTAGGGGGTGGGTGTCTTGTTCGAAATGTAAAAAATGTACAGACAATATTTTCCTTGACATTATGACAAGCGGACGACTCGGCTTGGGGACAAAACGTCCGTATACCCTTTTTTTCAAGCAAACTTTTCAACAACACCTTCACATTTGGATAATTCAAAAACTGAGTTTCTGTTCATCTTGATATTTCACGAGATACATGTCAATGCATGTCTGTATACAATAGCACCAATATAACAACATTTATCCGTTATAAACTTATATTATCGGTTATATGTAGGCCTACGTTTTTTTTCGATTGAGGTTGTCACTGGCACTGGCAGACAAGCTGCAACGAAATCAGGGCTGAGAGTTCGAACTGAAATGACGAGATCATCAGCTGAGCATATTGACAAACCTCCAGAAGGACAGAACTCGAGTAATAATAATAACACTTTGGCCGGCCGCTGATTTGTCGCGGTTCTCAGGTGAGAAGGCCTGGCAACCCCTGAAGTGTACATATGTCGGCCAATGTATCACGCAAAGCTTTGAGGCGAATAAAGTTGCAACAGAGAACATTTGATTCCTAGAGGGGGCAGGCCAATTGCAATTGTATGGGCAATTCGACAGCGGAAGTTACGTAGTTTTTTCACTGAAATTTACTGTTCACTTCAAAAATCACATTGACGGCTATAGAGAATTCTGTTCTGGAACACATTTATCTGACTGGGTATGTGGAACCCTTTGCGGGCCTACGGCCCGCTTGGGGTTCCTATAAGAAGTTAGTGACACTTTTTTTCGAGAAAACATCACGCATGTATACCCCTTATGCACATTTAGCACCATACGATGAAGTATATTTCTGTTTTAGGGTGTACCGGGGAAGTACACAGTTTTCGGCAGTGTCTTAGCAATTATTACCGTCATCAAATTTCACGAAGTGCTAACACGAAAATTCAATGGGAGAAAAATATTCATAAAATAAAAGACTCAGTTTTTTTACTTTCAGTTTCTTATTTGCGAACTCGTACTTAACAATTGCAGATAAATGACCCCCGCGTTGTGTCCTAGGGCAAGGCACTTCACTCCAATTGTCCACATGGGGGCACGATGACGCCGCATACTAAGGCGTACTGCACGTCGATGGTACGCATGTCTTCAACCAATCTAACCCTGCCTGTGCTGCAGAGAGGAGTTACGATGTTGGGAAGCTGGCAGCTGCTCGCCGTTGCTCGGTGGGTCTCTCCGGGTACTCCGACTTCCTCCGCCCGTAAAAATGTCACGGTCATGATTATCAATTGTGCATAAGTATATGACCTTAAACACCAATAAGTAAATAAATATAAATAAATTGTAGATGAATACACAACACTCAAATGCTTGATAATCTTAAAAATCTATAAAGCAGAAAAAGGATTGGAAGAGATAAATATTGGAGGCGTTTTAGTATAAATAAACACAACATTTTCAATATAAGTACGTGCACTCAATCTGTGGGGACAGGAGGAAAGATGAACGGAAACGCCCAAAAGCTACGATTCCACTCCTACGACACGAAGGTATTTACACCAATATGCGCTATATAGGGCCCTGCTTTGAAATTCAATTCTTGTGCCTGATTCGATTTGAGATTCGACCCAAAATGTCAGGTTCACAGGACCCTACAACCAATGCATCGCTAAAATCTAAAGGGAACCTGGTTAACCCTTTACCCAACGTAACGGCCAAAACCGGCCAGCGCTATTCTAAAAAATCGCCAATTAATTTTCATTATTTTTTCATTTTTTGTCTCAAAAACATAGGTTATGACCCCTCGTTGGAACGAGCTCGTCGAGCTCGTTCCAACGAGGGGTCATAACCTATGTTTTTGAGACAAAAAATGAAAAAAATTAGTTATTCAAGAATTATTTTTGCAAGTGTCGTCTGCTTTTCAGGTTAGGTAAAGGATTAATGCCCTAGATCTCAGCTTCGCAAGTTGAAACACGACCGCCTAGTGGATTTGTGTTAATCGATTACAGGTGAAGATAATTGGTTTCTGGAAAAGGTAGGGTAGTGATATCAAACAGTAAATTATTAGCGGGGCTTATGCTGCAAATATATAATTCATTTAACATTACTAGTATCTTGGTGTGGTAACCGCATATATAATGGTATATAACCGCAGCCATAGCGCGGTTTGTGAGGTGGGAGGTACTGAACTTGTCATAGTGTGATCACTACAATGGCTGTGAAGTATGTGGTGGATGCTAGGTACTTGCTCTTCAGCTTCCAGCGTAGCAGTTAACAAGGGTTTTAGTAAAGGAGTTCTACCGTAAATAAATAAGACTCTTGCATTCATTTAGAGTATTTGCATTTTGGGCAGCTTGTAAAAGAAAATTCCACAATTCTATAGTAGATGGGAAATAACTGTTTATAAATGTTCAGTTCTGCATGGAAATAAATTGAATTTATATAGGTTTCTAAAATTATATGTCGTAGAGTCGTACGAGGTGTTAGGCTTTCTGTAAAAAAAATCGGGATACTCGTGGTTGATATTTTAATAACGTGTACATAGTTTGTATAAAATTTTTCGATACATGATTGTTGTCCAACCAAGTTCCAAAATAAGACTACCGGATGCAGTAGAGTGAGTAAGCCCAGTTATAAATCTTGCAGTGTCATTCTGCAGTCTACGGAATCTGTCCATGAGGTAATCAGGTGCGCAATAGTATATCTCATAGTATATCCCCATAATCCAGCAGCGGGATAATTAAAGCAGGGCTTATTTGTTCCAATAGTTTTCGGGGAGTATAAATTAATTTGTGTGCGTAACTGTGAGAGTCTGGAATTTTCTTTCTTACAAATCTCCAGTATGCGATTGTTCTAATCGAGGTTTGATTGTAAATGAAGTTCATGACAATTCAAGAATGTGGCGGAGGTGATACTGAAAAGCAACAGTGAGGAAGGGCATTGTGTAAAAACTGCAGCCTCCGTTTTGTGCGAATTAAATTTTACGAGCCATTTCCTGGGACCAACCACGAATAGACTGGAGGTCTTGATTGTGGGCATACGCAGCATCATTTGAGTCGACTTTGGTGTTTGTGGGTCAAATGTCATCTACAAAAATTCCTGCAAGGGAATCTAGAGATTTAGCTTTGTTATTGATGCAGATCAAAAATAAAAAAGGGTCCAAGTTAGATCCCCGGGGAACACCAGCGGATATACATCTGAAACGGTTAAGGTTTTTTTTTTGGTCGATTAATCACCTGGATTAACCTTGGTTAACCGATTAATTACTTGTCTAAATAGATATCTGAATAACTGCCATACCATTGGGGATTTACAGCATGAACCCTTTACACAATGTAACAAACAAAACCGACTAGGCGTATATACAAAAATCTCCATTCAAATTTATTATGTTTCTAATTTTGTCTCAAAAGCATAGCTTATGACCCCTCATTGGAATGTCTGTCTTATATAATTGATGTGAGTAAGTGTGACAATACTTGCCTGCTTTGGAGCAAGTTTGTTTCTTTGTTAACCCATATAACACAGTAGTTCAAAAGTAATGGTTAAATAATCAATTACTTTTTGGATCAATCAAGAAGTTGATTATGTATTAATCGATTAATCTGTTAACCTTCTCGGCTCTAAGCGGATATGGTAGCATATTGGGAACAGGCATTGTTAACGCGGACCCTTTGCGGCCTATTAGTTAAATACTTCTGAAACCACAGTAAAAAGGTATCAGAAAACTGCATACTGTCAAAGTTTAAAAATAAGTCATTTTAGAGGTACATCCACACTTACCCTTAAGTATTCTAACGCTAATGCCGTCTAGACCTAAAACTATTCGACGGCCCTCACTTCAGGTTTCTCTTATCTCTGTCGCATACGGCAAGGCGACTCTCGGCTCAGGTTTCTTCTGTTCGTGTTGTCTATCCAGCACAGGCACATATGGTTGTGTATATCAGTTAAGTAGATGTCTTGTTGTGACTGGAGGCTCAAGCTAACCTGTTACAGTGTGTATCTCATTGGCCAGGGTAGCTCTGAACAAGTCGCTCTACATATTTGCACCTGGTAGTTTGATGTTTTTTGGGCATCCGAAAAGGTTTCAGCGTGTCGACTGCGACCTTCTTATCGTTAATTTGAGTTTCTGTATTGGGACATCATGTCCACATTAAGTACGTAAATGTAGCACGAGAACTTGAAGAAACAGGATCTCTAATCTTTTGGACCTTGCTTATTGGATTGGAGAATTTATATAATTCGCTTCCTGTTTGAACCCTTTACACAACACTAAGGATATCAAGATTTATTATTGTTTTTTTTTTATTGTTGTTCAAACTGTTTCAACAAACTTCGAGAAAATCATATCCCATGACCTCTCGATGTAATGAGCTCTTTCTAATGAGGTGGTCGTACTGTAAAACATTACTATAATTCTACGGTTAATTACTGTCACATACAACTTTATCGATGCCGTTAATTAATTTTAACGGTGTTGCCGTAGGAAGCCCCGCGAATGTGATCCAATGAGCTTATTTCTCCCGACACGCTATCCAATTATGTCGCACTGCGGCAAAAATGGTGAATTATGGGATCGCCCTTGCCATATGCCACTCTGGAAGTCGCCATTTCTAAGAAGGATGCCCGATGCTTTTGAAGACGAACAACGAAGTATTGCTATCAGTTTGTAAGTTTGTGGCCAAGTGAATCGTGTTCATTGCATTCTTGGACATGAAAATCAAACAACGTCAATTTTTTATGCGTATAATTGTTTCGGTAATCATGCAGAATAGCAGACTGTTTGTACTGCGTCACCGATATTCGATGGATCTTCTGGCTTGTGGCCACGGATCTCCGCTAAAACCGGCAAACCCATATGCTTTTATTGGTTCAAGGTAAAATGATGGCCGGAATTAAATTACGGTCAAAATGACCTGTGGCAGTGTTCCAGCCAAATGGCTGGAACACTGCCACCGGTCATATTGACCGTCATTATTTTGATGGTAAATTTTACGGGAAAAAAGGCAAATGATGGTGAACATTTTTTGCGGTCATGTGTCCGGCAACTAGTTTCCAGGCATATGACCGTACAAATAACGGCAAACCGTGAAAACAAAATTACGGGAATATACGGCAATGACAGTGAATTTTCTTTTACGGTTTGCCGTAACGCTTACGGTCATATGCCTGGAAACTAGCTGCTGGTCATATGACCGTAAAAAATTACGGTATTGTTTTACAGTGCACGTGATATTGTTTTATTGACATTTTTTTTTTAAATTGGTTTCTTCTTCAAATGCCCACTTTGCAAATTACGCAGGTGGATGCAGCTAATTCGTTAGGTGAAGGGTTAACTCTCTACCTGTACAACGGGAAGGACAGCATTATTCATAAAACAGCGCTCGTTTTGATCGATGTTTGCCTCCAAAACATACCTTATGGTTCTTGATTACGACGTCCGTTGAGTTTGCTTTATACCATCGTTTACGTTTTATGGTGTGAAATAAAGAAAACCTTTTTTCCTTGCGAAGGGATATTTCCTAGTCGTGTTATTACAAGAGTTAAAGACGTGAAAGATTTTCTTCCCAACTTCCGGTCACCTATGAGTGCGTTGTTCTATTGCGTTTTACTTCCAGGCATTACAAGTTAGTGTGGTGAATTGGCGGTAACACAGTCTGAGTTTTGCGGCTCGGAGCGATGTTGAACATACGCTCCGAGCTGCAAACGACAGGCTATGTTCCCGGCAATTCATCACAATAACGTATATGTTCCAAGAAGAACCACCCAAAACCTGAAACCCACATTGGGAAATGGACAAGAACACTTCAATGAACAAGACAACTTTAACGAAAATAAATTTAGCAAATAAAACTCTCGTGTACCCCACGACGTCAATAGACAAAACAAAAAAAAAAAACAAACAAAAAAACAAAAAAAAACAAAAATAATTAAGATAAAGGATGAGGTTACTCCATATCAGTTCAAATCATGACCTAGTTCTTGATTCGAACTGAGATGCAGTAACCTTTACTTTTTATAAGTGGGCCGTGAGTATAGAATAGGATGATCACTGGCCTCACAAAATACGATTTTATAGGCAATATGCACATTGAATCTCCTCCCACTGTTATCAGCTTTTCAAATATTTCACTTGATGACGTTATATGGTAACATGTGCCACTTGAGCCGTAAACATAGACAAAACTAAGCGAGCTCTTGTCCAATCAGAGGGCGAGTATTTTAGTCTTTGAACATTATCTGCGTATTTAGTAACGTGAATCTCATGACTGGTGAGCAATCAAGGAAATGTTTTTGTTTTCGGGAATGACTCAGTGTTGGGGATCCGTGAGTACAGACAGACAAGAAGGTTAATGGTTAATCATTGCCACCCTTGTCCAATGAATTGTGAAGTATTTGAATCATTTTTTTTATTTGTTTTGAAACCGTGCTCCCAAGGTCTTATCTCGGATTCCTGTTGTCCACGGAGTGCTAATAAATATCGTGTGGAAGGATTTCAACTTGGAGATAGAGAGAGGCGCGAAGGGGAATGTACCTGGAATAAATTTTAAAAACTTTCCGCACATTAGAGGTGTAAACTGTGTGCTTTGATTTGTCAGCCAACTTTACAAGCGCTATGGGCTATACAACAATCGTGGAAGATATCCCAAGTAAGTGCTAAAATCAACGTAATTCATTTGCACAACTTACAGAAACTACAGTGAATCCAGGGGGCACGGTGGCTCAGGTGGTAGAGGTGCAGGCTGCAAGCCGAGAGGTCCTCGGTTCGAATCCCACCTGCTGCAACCGCGTTGTGTCCTTGGGCAAGACACTTCACCCCGATTGCCTACATGGGGGCACGATGACGCTGTGTACTGAGGCGTACTGCATGTCAATGGTGCACATGTCTTCAACCAATCTAACCCTGCCTGTGCTGCGGTGCAGAGTTCAGAGTTACGATGTTGGAGAGCTGACAGCTGCTCGTCGTTGCTCGGTGGTTCTCTCCGGGGACTCCGGCTTCCTCCACCCGCAAAACTGTCACGGTCACGATTAGCCATTGTGCATAAGTATGTGACCTTAAACACCCATAAATAAATAAATAAATAAATATTATAATACAGTGAATCCAATCTCAGACTTTTCGTCTTGATCTAGAAGAGGTCCGTGAGACACCCCATTGCTAACGAGAGAAACGATTCACCGGCCTCCCCCACAACTCAATACTATTGGTGGCGTTGCTAATGAAGGGGCATAGGAGATAACACACCTCCAATACATTTTCATTCGTGGCACATTTGCCCGAATTTGAGGTTTTAGGTACGATTCGCTCTTGCTATTAATCATATACGTTCTTACGCTTATCTCACGCAAAATGTCTAATATAAATTAGATGTCTCTAGTGCCAGATTCAGAATGTTGGTGGGGTGGAGGTGGTGGGTGGGCCAAGCATCGCCAATTTGGAATACCAGCACGCTACTATTAACCCTTTACCTAAGATGAAAAGCAGACGACACTTGCAAACAAAATTCTTGAATAACTATTTTATTCATTTTTTTGTCTCAAAAACATAGGTTAGGCCCCTCATTGGAACGAGCTCGAGAAGCTCGTTCCAAAGAGGGGTCATAACCTATGTTTTTGAGACAAAAGAATGAACATATAATGAAAATCAATTGACGATTTTTGGGAATAGCGCTGGCCGTTTTTGGGCATTACGTTGGATGATGGGTTAATTAAATAAGAAGTTGTACCATGACTACCACAAGTATATTTTATTTATCCACAAATTTTCAAGCTGCCTCGAGAATTCTTATTAAAATACGGAGTGACTAAAATTCCAACTACATCATAAAGGAATGCCTTCAAAGATGATACTGTTTGGGATATCTTATCAGTCGAGATTTGAGTCATTACATTCAGGATTAACCCTGTCCATACACCTTTCCCCTAAACGGGCATCCTCGCGACGACCATGTGTGTGCACTTAGAGTGTTGACTATGGTATCACACTATGAAAAGATCATCGATATCTCTCAACTTCTTGATAATGATATTGATATATTTATTCACCAGTATACTACAGATTACAATAAAATTGATAATTTCACATATATTTACAGTATTCATGAGGTGCATAACAACTATTATACATATAGGACACACAAGTATTCTTGCTTACCCGTGTGTTTAAAACTCGAACTGCTCAAGTCCTTTGGGTTGCGAATTATTATTTTCACACGGTGAGATGATAGCTGCACATAGAAACCAGCGATCTGCATTAAACGTTTAAAGAATTTATATTTGATGTGTGATAATGAGTAGAAGGCATGTAGGAATACAAAACGATTAGTTATGGCAGGAACCAGCTTACCTCTACAGTTTAGAAAAGTGCACATTTTGTCTCCAGATTCGTGGGAAAATGTTTTCAATATGCAGCCGACAATGGGCACGTTTTTTCGGCATTAAAAGTCGCAGAAAAATTGAATCATACGAGGAAATCTTCGAACAAATCGAAAGAGTGAAGAGTCTCTGCACTTCATTCCTGCTATTTCTCATTAAGCTTACAATGAGAACCAAAGAACCGAGAACAAAAAATACAAACAGGGGTCTCAAGTAACAGTATTGGGAGGAGCTCACGACTTATGTGGATTTATCCTCCTGCACTCTGAAATCAGTTGGTTTCATGTTCACTCAACCCAGTTGATTGGGGTTGATTTTTAACCCAGGCAATTTTAGAGTGTGGTGGAAACTCCTCTGAACGTTGGCTTAAAGTAAGTTCACTTTCCGCGTAACGTATGTTAAAACAATAATCAGAACCAATATATAAACACAAGGTGGAGATAAGTATGGCATTTATTGTTTCGTCGCCTGAGTGCTAGAATGTTCTATGTCCCCTATGGGACATAGAACATTCTAGCACTCAGCCGACGATTTCATAACCTCGAATGGAGTATCATCAAATTCCGTACAGCGTGCACGGGATACAAATATTAGAATATGCTTCACCTGTGAAGACAGACCCTATACTCTCTGTCCAAATAATATTTATCTGAAACTTAGAATTTTGTCGGATTCCTCAGATCTCCAATTACTCCCATTTAACTTATAATACACTAACTCACACAATCTCACACCACCAACGCCGCTGCGAAGGAACCACATGCTTTCACATAATATCTGAATATGATCATTTCTTATGGTTGATAAAACCAAAGTATGTCTTGCACCTCTCTACAGTACTGGGGTCCGTGAAAATAACTGTCTATGGTCACAGTAGTTGGTTTGTATTCACAATGCACTCTCTGAACAAATTTGGTCAACTCCAAGTTTCAATCACGGTGTAATTTGAATTTGAAACAGAGATCTGCCATTTAGAAAGCTCCGCTACTAAGACAGAACACAGTTAGGGTGGAGGTGGAGTACGGCGTACTGGAATCAACGGCCCGAGTTGGAGTTTTTACTGTATTTCACGAGCGCCGAAGGCGCACATGAAATTCAAGAAAGTCTCCAACAACGGTCGTTAATTCCTGTCTCCCGCTCTCTACCGGGGTTGTGTTCTGTATTTATACTCTGATTAAAATTGAATTAAGCGAATGAGGCTGATATTTGTTTTTATTCTTGCTCGACACAGTTTTGTGTCGAAGCATTTCATTAGCACCGTAACGTCACTCAGATGCGTAACGACCAACCACCAGATGCGTTCTTGCATGACGTTCTCACACAACGTCTGACATGTAGACCGGATTCCACGCGTAGTGCACGACGCACATTTTTCAATGTCCATCTTTTATCGAATAACGTTAAATACATGCAGCAATCGGTGTATGGTATTTACTGTTCATGAAAAAAATATTCGCAAACCAACTTCATTTCAGGACATATAATGTCAGTGATTTGTCCGATAAACCCACCCCGTTCCAGCTATAATGTTTTTTCTGGACTATAAAAATGTGTGAGTGTGCCAATCTCTACACCCATGAGCCGTAAAGATATGGTTTAAACAAGCAAGTTCAACGATTTAACCTTTGTTTCCTTGATCTGATCTGAAACTTTAGCGTAGAAATAAAAAAAAACATTATGTCTTTCCCCAAGTGATATACATGCCTATAACCCTTTACCCAACGAATCGCCCGCATAAGCCTGCGTAATATGCAAATTCAGCAGCTGAAAAATATTATTTTTCGAAAAATTTCAACAAAACCATATCATGTGACCCCTCTTTGGAACGAGCTCGACGAGCTCGTTCCAAAGAGGGGTCACATGATATGGTTTTGTTGAATTTTTTGAAAAAAATAAAAAAAATGGTATTTTAAATAATAAATTTTGAAATCGTCTGCGTTGGGTAAAGGGATAAAGATGAAGTAATAAAACTCCAGTGGTGAGAACTATGTGACACGAACAACCAAGACCAAGGATTTGACCTTCAACCTCTAGTTAGGACATTGTTCTATGGACTACGAACCTAGTATGGTGTGCTATAATCTTTCTCCAAAGGTGCAATGTTTGTACACTCAAGATGATTTCAGGGATATCTTCACGTGCATTCGTCTGTTGGTCGGTGACCTCCTGGACCTTTCTCGCATTTCCAGTTTCAGAATCTGAATAGGACAGGGAATCACCCTGCGGCTCAATTAAGTAAACAACTTGGAATATCCCCAAAACTCTTGTGTGCAATTGTTTCACCTCTCTACTGGGGAATCGTCAAGAGATCTTCTGACGAGAGCGATTAAAAAGTACCCCAATGATAGAGACACGTTTGTAACGTTTAATTAAAAGGCATCAGTGGTGAAGAAGATATTTTAATCCGGAGATGAAACTGCTGAAGGATGAAGGACGTTCAGACGACAGACCGGTGGCAAACAAACCAGGATTATTGGGTCATCCTACCATTTTACACTGTACCTATGATTTAATACACATAATTGTCTGCGGAAAAAAAGTATAGTGTTAAACGTTATTTATTTCATGTAAACTGTGAAAGGAATTCATGTGTAGATATTAGCTCGACTAAACAATGTGATAAGAACTGTGCAATACGTTTTTTTTAGCGAAATTAAACATTTAAAACAGTGTTTGTATGAACAGAGTATGACTCAGTTTAGCCGATATTTCTACCTTGATGTAGAGGGTGGGTAAACAGTAAAATAAGGGTTGCTGTTATTAGTCAGTCAGTTGTGGGAAGTGGCTTACATGTATAATAGTCTACGTATATCGTCGCCTGAGTGCTAGAATGTTCTATGTTCCCTATGCTTCCTCCACCCGTAAACATGTCGATAGTGTCGCTAACTTCTAATAAACGAGTGAAATACAGGGGAAAATATGTTTCCTGTATTTCACTCTTTCATTGGCATTTAGTGAATAAACAAAATTTGTTCTTGTATTTCATTCTTTTATTGGGATTTAGTGATACTATCGACAACCAGGGTCATCTTGTGTATTACACGCGCTCGTGAAATAAAGGAAACAACTTCAACTCGTGTCGTTGATTCCTGACACCCCCACCCCCCCCCCCCCCCCTCCCCGCTCCAGACATTTATATCAGTCTAATTTGGGCACAACGGCAAATGTGGATGTGACCTGCATGATTGGAGAAAAACACCCGTATTTTGTTCTTCTTGGCGTCTGTTTTAGGTCCCCCGTCTTAAAATGCTAGTTCACAATCTCTTGTTATAGCTCTTCACCATTATCGCTCTTTCCCTCCCACCACCCTTTGACGTAAGCTTACTCGACTAACCCGAGAAGGCTTCTCAGTCCCCCAGTGTCGAGCCATGGCGCTTACTGAGAAATGCCACAAACATGAATATAATATATCTCAAGCTTTAAGTGCATGATCATATGGAATTCGCCATAGAAAAGCAATCGGCGTCGACAGTGTTGTATACGACACTGTCGACGCCGATTGCTTTCTATAGCGAACTCTGTGGGTTTTTAAAAAATATATTTATCTGTTGCTTTGTTTGATTCGAAGGTAAGCTCTAAGCTATATTGCGAGCATCAGGGAAAACTGGCCAAACCATACATTGCCGAAACACCGCAAAACTTTGGAAAAAGTTTCAAACTCCGCATAATTTGGACGCAATTATCTTATTTGGGCACAGCATTTACCGTCGTTAGTTGGGAAGAATTTAAAGGCCTGCCCCCTCCCCATCCCCACCACCCGTACATACCCACACCCTCGTTGTGTTCTGTGTTCTGTCTTCGTATCACAGAAATAGATTAACACATATAGAAACACTTGTTTTGAATCCTATTGTTCAATGCAATGAAGATAAGTTTGATCACAAGCGCTCAAAAAGCTCCAATTTCCATTCTCTCAGGAACTTGTTTTAGGAGAAATCCAGTGAACTGACTGTGGCCTTTTCCTCGCAATTTGTTATGACCGCAACATTTTTCTACCCATACTTTGTCTCCTTGTTTCAAATAGATCACCGATAGTGTACTTCCGACGTCGTACCATTTCCATCTGCTCCCACTTGCATAAGCAGAACTAATAGGCTTCCCGTTTACCTTTAACAAAAGCTCTATGTATTTTCCATCCGTACACATGACGCTCACATAAAACTGATAATATCCATACACTGGAGCTTTAAACACTCCTGTTTTAGGATCGTAGCCGTTACCAGTTGTTGTAAGCACTTGATCAAATTTGATAACGTCTCTGTCTTTCACATTTAGAACAGGATCTTTACCATGTTGGACTGTGAAGGCTATTGGCTGGAGATCTGTTCCTGTAACAAAAACATATATATGTGTATCTTATATGACTGCCATCAGTGGCGGCGCTACAAGGGGTGGGGAAATAAGAACATCCACCATAGACAGAGATCCCCCAACACGCATACCACCCACTACCCAATGGGGTCGCCGTTAAACGTTTAATCATTTACCCGATGATCGTGAAACCATCCCGCTTTAGTCATAAAATCTCCATTCAAATTTTAATATTTTTTTTCCAATTTGTGCCTCGAAAACATACCTCAATACACACAATCCGAATGAAGGATTATAATTTATGTTTTTGAGGCATATTTTTTATTATTTACGATTTTTTATTATGTTTTTTTTTTTTTGCTAGTTTCGCCTTCTCTTCGTGTTGTGTTTTTGCTTAGCATAAATTATATAAACTTACCCTCGATGGAGAAAATGTTCCACACTCGCCTTTCCAAAAAAAAAAAAAAAGAAAACAAAAACAAAAAAAAAAAAAAAACTAGCGCCGTCACAGTCAACGATAAAGCATATGTTCGGCGGGCAGGGGCGGACTGGGCCAAGAAAAGTTACCGGGGAATGCACCAGTCAGGGGAGTGGGGTAAGGAACGGAGAACATTTTTATTTTGCGAACTGAACGAAGGAGGCTTCCTTGCGTCTGAGCGATCAATGACAGTCCACATAGAGGACATCTCGATGGTATTTTTGTATAATCTACATCGATCATTCGACAAAACGTCGGCTGAGTGCTAGAATGTTCTATGTCCCATAGGGGACATAGAACATTCTAGCACTCAGGCGACGAAAAATGGTTCCACCGATTCGACAAAAAATGGTTCCATCGATTCGACAAAAAATGGTTCTATCGATTCAACAAAAATGGTTCCACCGATTCGACAAAAATGGTTCTACCGGGGAGGACCCATCGGGAAGACCGTAGTTCGAACCAATCGGACAATATTTTGATTTCCGAAATTGACGGAACGCTGTCTCCTTTCATCTGAGCAATTATTGGCAGACTAGACTGCTGGTGTATCGAAATGTCCTCTATGTGGACTGCCAATGACTGTCCACGAAGAAAACATTTCGATATACCGTCAGTCTTTGCAATCAGATCCATTTCGCCTGGTGGTCATTTTCACGAAATTTCACGTACCAACAAGTGTTGTGCTCTACCAATTCTGGAGACCAAAGGGGGCACCCAATAGAGGGGGAGCACCGAAAATTTTCCCAGTGGACCATACGGCCAGTACGCCTCTGTGTTTGGTGGAAAGAAGCAACTGTGTGATATTTTCGGGCGAACCACGTGTTTGGCATGTGGACTGAGAGCTTTGTTCTACTCATCACATGTTATGCTCTTTCGGGAAAATTTCTCTTGCACCCAAAGCTTTTTGAGCCCTTATGTCTATACCACAAATAATCCACATATAGCTTTGTCGCTTACCCATTAAATCCGCTTTGCAGAAAAAAGAGAGTCACAATATTTTCAAATTTTTATCATACATGTTTCAAACAATACTCTGGCGAACATGGACGTAAATCCAATGTGGTAATTATAAAAAGGTACAAAATGTGAATACGAGTGCCTTTTCGTTAAACTGTGTGGATGAATCATTGGACTCGCGATCTATTTTCAAACGCTGCCCATCAACCCACCGAAACCACAAAAAATGTACTGGAGAAAAGGTTTCCGAATGACTTTGGATTTAGCACTGTTAATCCTTCACCTAACACGAAAAGGTTGACCTCACTTGCATACACATTTCCTTGCGTAAACAAATATAGCCTATGACCCGTCATTGGAATGAGTTCAACGACCTCGTTCCAATGAGGGGTCATATGCTATGGTTTGAGACAAAATTCATGTTTGTGAATAACGCTGGACGGGTTAAATAATTATATATACATATATGTGTGTATAGAATTTCAGATTTTAGGAGTTTTTGTGGTGCTGTTTGGTCAATATAATTCTTCGTTTTTGTTTTATTTTCGAATACACGTTGACATGTAATTTGTGTTGTCTATTTTGCCTCGTGGACAAGATCAGATCGTTTGAATCGAGCTCGACAATTGTGGTGTCTCGTTTCATCTGCCCGTTCTGATCTCAACTCGAAGTGCGAAAACACGGATTCACTGACTGTAAAATCTGTTTATTTTATTCACCCTTTACCCAACGTAACAGCTAAAACTGGACTGCTCTCGGTTATTCAATAATCTTGTTTGCGATGTCGTCTACCTTTCGTGTTAAGTAAAGGGTTAATCGGCTGTGGCTCGCTTACTGAGCTATAAAGTGCAGAGGTAGGCGGTTCACCCCTCTGGTAAGATAACAATTAACAACTACGGGCACTCCTCCATTCAGATATCACCCTCTATAACTATTAGAAGATTCTGGGCGTTGTTTTAGATGCGATGCATGATGGATATAACATTGTTGTTTCGATGAGCACTCGTGTTGTAAGCTATTGCCATGGGGGTGTATTTTATCAGAACATGTGCGGCACGCGTCGCGTATTTCCGTAGTCCATTTGGTTGGAGACCTCGGCCATTTCGGATTTCTGTGGTATCGCGCGGTTTCTATGGGAACGTACAGCCTTCAATGGTGAAAGATAGCGTTCCTGGGAAGCTGCAAGTTCGGGCTTTATCATTTTGCTAGCCAATTTTGTTTATTCGTCGTACAGTCGGGTAGTATTCGAGCAGTATTCTGGAAAAGTGCGCTTTCAAATAGGCCAATTGTTTAACCCTTTACCTAACGAATCGCCCGCATCCGCCCGCATAATATGCAAATTGAGCAGTTGAAAAAATTAAATTTTTTCAAATATTCCAGCAAAACCATATCATGTGACTCCTCATTGGAACGAGCTCATTGGGCTCGTTCCAATGAGGGGTCACATGATATGGTTTTGCTGACATTTTTTGAAAAATTTTAAAAAATTATATTTAAAATAATAAATTTTGAAATCGTCTGCGTTGGGTAAAGGGTTAAATACCTCTGCATATGCATGCAAATGTTACAGGTGGTTGCTAGTTTGGTAATGTACTAGTCGGACCGATACTAGAAATTAGCTTCGACAAACGGTAGTACTGTAGTAATAGTCATGGCAATCAGTCACACCTTTTACCACGACTTTGACGATCGTCGTGGCTCATTTCGGTGGTTGTAGTATCATTTGTCTGAATAGGTTTCACAAAGCACAGGTAAACGTGCAAAGGAAACTTATATCCTGGTCAGATAAACATGTCCAATCCAAATGTCTGAAGATAGCTTTGGCAGTGTCAACCACATTTCTGCTTCGTGTCTGAGAAGCGAAGAATAACCTCTGAATGCAGTCTGAGTTCTCTTCAACATGTACTATGGGAATTACGATTTCAAAAGAACTTTCTGATCAATTCTGAACAGTGGATAGATCACGTGCCTGCGTTTAGTAAAGATAATTTTATTAGTTTAGTTTAAACAATATTTTATTCATGAGAAAACATGATGCATACATACAGTATAATAAAAAAACAAGATGATTGTCATACAGAGTGCACAATACAATGGTATGCATTAAAGTAGCGAGTCAAGGACGAGATTTGTCGAAAGGATTCAGCAGTAAGCTTTTAGCTTGTATAAGCCGTCTCCTTGATAATAATTTTATTACATGCGTTTAGGAGCGCGGTGGCTCGGTGGTGCGGTATTGGATTTCAAACCGCAAGGTCTACGGTTCGATCCCCACTAGGGGTAACTACGTTGTGTCCTTGGGTAAGGGTCTTCAGCCCGATTGCCCACTTGGGGACAAGGTGGCATTGTGTAGTATGGCGCACTGCTCGTCGATGGTGTACTTGTCTTCAACCAATGCTGACCCTACTTGTGTGGAATTAGTACGCTGGGAAGTTATACCCCCAATAATTTAATCATTTGCCCCGCCTCTGTGTTTGATTGGTTAAAAGCATACAGAGTGAAAGTTGTCAAAATCGTATAAACCAAATCACGTTATGATTTGGAATGTATACACGTTCGCACACATCCGATCCAACTTTGAAGACTCTGGAACCCCCGCCCGCTCAACTCAAATTGTCATCGCGAGGGCGTGACGGCAGACAGCTGGATAACAAGCTTGTAAACAGAGATCAATGATCGAGTTTTCATCGCCTCCATTTGGCGATAATATAATGACAATTTCTCGGGAACAATTGAATTTAATAAAATATACCGAAGTGGGAGACGAATAAAAAGATCATACACCCAAACATGATTTTGGGGGAACTTAAAAAATGTTTTTAATGCTATTGTTACGTGACTTGCTAAATATCTGTCGTCTGCGATCGAAAATCAAAACAACAAACAATTTGACAATGATTGACGTGACCTGTTTGTGACACACTTTCCCGAGTTTGACTGTTGTCTTTTGCGAAAACTACAAGTTTTTCGTTCACGTACACATAGTTTTTATATTTTAATATTAAAGCCGGATTAAATTATAAGAAATAACTGTTGTTTTCCTTCGATTTATGCGATATAAACCGAAAATTTTCAGCACAAGCTTAATCATAACTCGCTACGCGATTAAGCTTGTGCTGAAAATTTTCGGTTTATATCGCATAAACCTAAGGAAAATAACAGTTATTTCTTAAATAAAAAAAATACATTACATGCATTACCTTGTCTATTTTGGTACCCTGCTGGTTCCGTGTTTAGAAATGCATCCACACGCTGTAATCTTTTCCCGCGTTTGTTAGCCGTATTGCCGAAGCCCTTCGTCTCGTATTGGGAATACTCCATCGCAGAAAGTTTTGCTTCCAGCTTTTCAACTCTTTTCAAAAGTTGTTCTGACTCATCTAACTTCATTTCATCAGACTTCTCCTTACTTCCAACGTGCAGTTTAGATAATTTTGTCGAAGCTAACATTTTAACATCTTCCTCGTCATTATCACCATTAAATTTATTGTATTCTGGCCATCCGTTCGATTTTTCAAGAAAAAGTCCAAACGAAATCAGAAAGGTGATCACTGCAACTCGCTGCATCTTTCTCGTACTGCGTCGAAAGAAGTGTGCCAATCCGATCAGTAAAATTATAGTGAAGTGTCGAAGAAATAATTCTTATCCTAAGATGACCGCGAAATACTTTGTTTAATACGACTAGTAATTCTCCAATTACAGAGTTATAATTAACCTTTCCTTCACCATAAACTGCGCCTGACTAAGCTCGAACTTATCAGCTTCTTGCAAATTGATACCAATTGGACGTATTGTGGGCGAGAGAACAAAGTTATTCACCTTTACCCATCGCGCGGCATATCAAAATGTATCAGTTTAATTACAGTTGAGCCCACTTAATTGGATATCTCTTAATTGTATATCCCTGTTAATTGAATATAATTTCCCAACACATGACCATTTACCATATCTCCAGTACAAATTTGACCTGTTAATTGAATATAGGTTGTAGAGTAAACTCCTGTTAATTGAATAAAAAATCTTGTAACCTGTCAAGAAATTACCCCGACTCTCCCCAGTTTTTCTTTGTTTGTAGACCTATCTGGCCTCTGTACATCCATTACAGGCATTTAATCTATTGTATCTTGTTTGACAGAGCTCACAGAGCTCTTTCAAACAAGATATAATAGAATAAATTCTAAGTTTATCCTAAGAATACAGGAAAGTGACACAATACCTGTTAATTGAATACTCCTGTTAATTGGATCATTTTCATTGGCAAAGTGGCTATTCAATTAACAGGGTTCCACTGTATCAATGTATTTTCAACCTTTTCGACAGATTACGACAAAACCATATAAGGTGACCCTTCATTGGCCTCATCTCCAAGAGCGCGTTCCAATAAGAAGTCACATGATATGGCTGTGGTTGTTTTTGCCCACACTTGGGTGTTAAACGTACCTCTTAGAACCACGTGTCTGTGCCCCTCCCAAATAAATAACACATAACACAGCAGCTTGCCGACAAGCGATGGCGACATTGAGTGACGCTCTCAAATTTATTTTGACATAATGGAAATACTGTGCCACAGGCACAATGTGCAAAGCACACCAAAATGATCCAAATCATACAACAGAAAATGTAGCGTTACGTGGCCGCCCAGGAAAAACCATAGATACCCCTGTATTTTTAATTCTATTTTATATATCTTTGATATCAGGGGACTATGGAAACCTGTTATCCGAAGCTGTACATACATGATGCACTGCCATCGTAACTATGAAGTGTCGGAAGTTCACTTTTTTTTTTTTTACAAGAGGCGCGACACTAAGCCAGTGAGTATTAAGGCTAACAATATACTAATAATTTTAAAACAAGAGATGTCAGCGTCGTGAAAGAATCGCTTGAACTGACGAAAAAACCCCTGCGACAAAACCTTGTCAAGCACATGACACCACCACCCCTTCCCATTGGTACAAATCAGCAACCCATTTATTTGAATATTCAAAGACAACATTTTCCCGGTAAACTGCCATAACGCGAGAAAATATTATTATCGCCCACGTGTGTAATTCAACTGAACATGAGTCAGCTGAGTTCAGCAACGTGAAATATGATCAATTTGGTGAAGTTCGGTCGAGTCTTGACTTAACGAGTTGTGAACGACTGTAAATCTGTAAAATAAGTTCAATTTAATTTAGTTATATTGACCTCGATTTGTCTAGTAGTGCACAGCATTGGAATCGGCATGGGAATAGGCCAATTGTCAGCTCAAATAACCGGTAATGTGTCACTGGCCATTTAACAGGAGGCTCAATTAGCAGGAGTGTGCAGTTGGGGGAAATTGGACCATTTTCCGTCTTCTGATGATAAATTGGGTATTTATCCTGTTTTATATTGTTTGACATAGCTCATGAGCTCTGTCGAACAAGATATAACAGATTGAATGTCAGTAATGTGTAAGGAGGTCAGAAATATCTTATCAATGTGGGGAGTTTGCTGACCTATAGAGTAATAATTTGATGGATGGTAAGAATTTTTATTTAATTAACAGGAGTAGAGTCTGTAGTTTATATGCAATTAGAGTGTCAAACTTGTATTGAAGGTATGGTAAATGGTCTAGTGTTTAGTAATTTGTATTCGGGTGGCAGAGATGTTTCATTTGAAGGATACCAAGTTGGGTGGGATGCATTGTACTGGTTCAGTTTACTACCTTTCTTATTGTCTTATAAGACGCCATGTGCAACAATTTATATCATGTCAATGTTTTGTTTCCACCAATGGGCATGTCGCCCACGGTGTATATATTCAATCAATGAATAAAATTATGTTATGTTATGTGTCACTGGCCATTTTTGTTAATGGGTTGAACAACACTATATGTGATGCGAAATATAAAAGCACTATTATTTTGCCGGAACGGTGAGTTGCTGCAAAATTATATGCAGAGAGTTTTGTGTTTCACGTGAACGTCAATCTCAGCGTAACAAATAGCTGTGTTTGTGTCACAGCAAGCTATAAAATCTCCCATCACACCACAATAAATCTCAAACTGTGAAGACGCACCATTAATTGTACATTTATCGCATTACTTCCATCTCCACGCTAGCATCTCGTCCAATGAGTATCATACTTTCCCACCATAGGATGTAACCAGGAATGTGGCGTGGTTGTGTGGTCTAACCTACAAATTCCAGACTCGTTTGTTAGAACTGTTCATTAACCCTTTACCCAACGAATCGCCCGCATCCGCCCGCGTAATATGCAAGTTCAGCAGTTGAAAAAATATTATTTTTAAAACAATCTCAACAAAACCATATCACGTGACCCCTTGTTGGAACGAGCTCGTCGAGCTCGTTCCAACGAGGCTTCACATGATACGGATGATATGGTTTTGTTGAAATTTTTTGAAAAATGTAAAAAAATGATATTTAAAATAACAAATTTTGATATCGTCTGCGTTGGGTAAAGGGTTAAAGGTTGTAAATTCTGAGGAACTCCTTGACAAAATTGAGCCCCCTCGTCGGTAAAACGTGACGCCGGGGCATGGGTACGTAGGGGCTTCCCAAACGTAGTGAATGTAATGACCACCCCGGTGTAGGTTCACCCCGAGTTCTGAAGTGCAATGGCTCCCACCCATTCGAAACCCTTCTGTCCTCATCCCTGGCTGCGCAGTTTTAGGCTGTCTCAAAACTTCCATGCGATCTGACTGCAAATAAATCTTTAAAATTAAAGTAAGAATGCCATGATCAACAGTCTTCGTAAACGTGTTTATGCACAGGAGTATTTTTTTCTAAACCCTGTCAATACTGAGGTCCCAGGTGGGCATTCCACAATACTGTCTGTGACGATTGTGATTAATTGTGTGTTTGAAGAGAAGTTCGGTAAAAATGTAGCCCGACAAACCCACGGAGCTGTTGAATTAAATTAGTACCTTTTTAACCTAACCCTTTACCAAACGTAGACGTTCTCAAAATTAAAAAAAAAAAGCCTCATCATGCCACTCCTCATTGGAACCATGTCAACGAGCTCGTTCCAATGAGGGGTCACATGATATGGATGTGTTGAAATTTTACGATTTTTTGTCAACTGCTGATTTTGAATATTACGCGGGCAGAACCAACCAGTTTAGGTAAAACGTTAACAAGTGGAGAGCTGGAATCTCATATTTAGGCTTTATTCTGACGTGTAGGTTCCGCAACTTGAATGCTTCATATTCCGTGGATTTGTGTTATACATGTATTGTCTTTGAAGTGAAATTATTTAGTCTGTATGGAACTGTCTTGTTACAATTTATTGTAACAAGGCAAAGACATGTGGGCAAATTTTGAAGAATAAAAATAATTCAGCACTCTACCAATTAACTGTTAGTTGTCCATCTGTTCTTTTCTAACCGAAAACCAATTATGCTTTACCATAAAAAATTCTGCCCAATTTCAAGGGCTGAACTGGCTGAACATTCAGTAATTCAGTCTATCAACCAGAAGATTAACGCAGAGATTCACTGGTTTATGACAAATTTGAAAGCAACATTAGCAGGCGTTCAGCTCATGGACTCACTCCCCGTGAATAGTCCACCCGTGTGCTGTATTTAATGCGTTGTAATTCTGCTTTGGTTCCTCGGACGGTTAATCCTTGCAGACGCCCATGCCAAGCAGCCTTTCATACTGTAGCGTCAAACTCATAAAAACATGATGCATTTCCTTTAATTTAAATGTTCAATGAAAAATTAAAAAATCCGAAACACATACAGTACGTGGAGAGTGGATTGTAACTAAATTACCCAAGCTATAACTTTCAAATGTTGTTCATATCGACAAAAAAACAAGCAATGTTTCAGCCAATGGACCTCCGTTTAACCCGGAGGTCCATTGACCGAAACTTTGCTGTGTTGGTTATGCTTTGCAACAAATTTGCAATTATTGCTCGGGTGGAATCTCCACTCTGCGGGTGATTTAGTGATAATACACTCTCCACGTACTGTATATTGAGAATAATTTATCACATGATCCGACCTTTTTTCCAAGCATGGACCCTGTTCACTCAGATGTAAAAAATTAGAATTTTAAAGTACAATTGTTCCCATAATTCAATTGAGAATTTAACCAAATCAGTATTATTTGGAGGCGCTGCATGAGATCTGTCAAACACGATTGAATTGGTTAAAATCCTAGCTGCATTACGAGAAAGATGCATTGCTTGAAAGTTCAGTATTCTGATACCGGTGTGCAGAAGGTTAGACTATATATATCAAAGAGTTAACGCACGATCATTTAAAAACATTGCAGAATTACCCAAGGTGAACGCGGTTGTTTCTGCCACGAAATCATTAACCTGGCAGTGATGGTCGCCTGGTACTATTTCGTAGTCTTTGTATCGATCAATTGTGGCCTTTGGATTCAGAATTGCTCTTCAAGGAACATTTTGCTATTGATTGCGTCAAATTTTCTGGGCAATTTTGGATCGGGTGCCCTGCCAAACAACGTATTGTTTTCAACGAATTAATTTGGAGCTTTATTGTCGAAATATTGGCAGCACTGTTTGTTTCTTTTCTGCACACTTGGACTGTTTTTTATTGGGGTTTTGACCAGGAACCAATCGATAAAATCGCCACCTGGATCAAATACTATAAAACTTTTACAATTGTATTTTCTAAAATTGTAGTTTCTATTTATTAATATAACTGATTAAAATTAATCATTAGCATTTTAACCCCCTTCACACTGATGTCAAAATACCAAAATTTCAGGAAGCTGTTTTTCCCATAATTCATCTAGAAATTTAACCAATTCAATCTTGTTTGACAGAGCTCAATGAGCTCTGTCAAACGAGAGTGAATTGGTTAAATTTATAGATGCATTATGGGATTTTTTTCTGCCTGAAATTGAGATCTTTTGACATCAGTGTGCAGGGGGTTAAAAGATATCGCAATTTGCCAACTGGTTGCAAGTCATCGTTATCTACAGTTTTTTTCAGTGGTTACCGAAATCATCTCAGCCCTGGGAGGACAGGAAACTACAATTTCACGCTATGAGCCTATTACCTTCTGTCCATACTCGAGTGATGATTTTGGTGTCCACCCAAACAATAAAACTGAAAACAGAGTACTCCCTCACACAAAACATGGGCAATATCCAATTTGTATTACTTGCAAGCGTCTGTGATGATTCTATGTAACTAGCCATTGGCAGCCGAACCTATGACGTCAAAGTGGATTATGGCATGTCGTTTTTCAGTTTTGCAAGGAAACAATTTACCCCCTTCTGTTAGAGAGAGAGAGAGAGAGAGAGAGAGAGAGAGAGAGAGAGAGAGAGAGAGAGAGAGAGAGAGAAAGAGGGGGGTGGGAGAGAAACTAAAGATAACAGTAAAGTCCGGCTTGGAATATGTTACACCAGTTCAACCCTTTCCACCCTGGTGGTTCCTTCCATGTCAGTTCAAAGACAGCAGTTGGAAGAGTCCATACTCATTATTTAGGACAGACCAAACAATATTTTCAACGTGCAGCTTCGGGCTGCACTTCGAAAATATTGATTGGTCTACCCCACACATTCACATAGCAGCCATCCTGCTTACTGAAATTATGACGTACCATGGTCCTGTCCGGAAAAAGGCCTCTCGCGTTCAAAGGGTCAAGATAGCAGTAATGTCTGGCGTGGAATATGTTACAACAACTTAAGATAACAATAAAGAAAGCGTGGAATATGTTATAACAACTTGAAATAACAGTAAAGTCCGGCGTGCAATTTGTTATTACAACTTGAAATAACAGTAGAGTCCAGCGTGGAATAGGTTACACCTGTATGTGGTAGCTAGCCAATTAAACTAAGCCTAGTCATAACGACTTAATGTTTGTTGGATTTGACGACTTGAGATGCTGATCAACCAAGCAATGCAACTCATGTTTATCGAGTCTTTGAGTTGGAAGTTGATGTTGAAGTTAATTGCTTCATTTTGATATCTGAGAGTTCAAGGTTAGAAATAAAACAAGTTTTGTTCTGGAGTACATAATAGTTGTTTATATATTTATACGCTAGAGCAATTTTACGTGTTACAGTTTGTCTTTGTCTTATTAACTGGTAGTGTGCTGAATTATTTTTGGTCTTCAAGATTTATCGACATGTCTTTGCCTTGTTACAATTTATGGGAGAGTGCCCATAGGCACTCTCCCATAAATTGTAACAAGGCAAATCCTCGGAGACTAAATAATTTCACTTCAAACATAATATGAAATACATCCACTGAATGTGAAGTCTTTAAGATGGCTTACCTACACTTCAGATTAAAGCCCAAATATGGGCTTCCAGCACTCTACCAGTTAATGCGATGGAATGTTGAAATTTTCTTTCACGTGAAGGTTCTTCTTTGTCTTGTTGCTTTTGCCGGCCCTTTGATTCTTCCTTTGCACTTTCTAAATGACGTGTTGTATCAAACTAGAGTCTCGTAGTAGAACAAAGACACCGAGTCCCACAACGTTCGGTGTGCAGGTAAGAACATACAATATCCGATTCACAGACATCGCGAAAAAAATGTCCGATTTGGAGGGTAAACCCAGTTTTTAAGGATTGTCATAACTGAAGACCCGATCACAGAAATATTCCAGCTACATCATCAGGGCATGACTTCGAATTCAAGTCATGTGCTGATGATGTGGATGGAATTTTCGTCAATGGAGAGAATAGTTTATAATACCCAGGGAGAGCACGGTAGCTCAGTAGGTAGACGTGCAGGCTGCAAGCCGAGAAGTCCTCGGTTCGAATCCCACCTGCGGAAACCGCGTTGTGTCCTTGGGCAAGACACTTCATCTCCATTGCCCGCGTGGGGGCACGATGACGCCCTGAACTAAGGCGTACTGCACGTCGATGGTACGCATGTCTTCAACCAATCTAACCCTGCCTGTGCTGCAGTGCGGAGTTACGATGTTGGGGAGCTGGCAGCTGCTCGTCGTTGTTCGGTGGTTCTCTCCGGGTACTCCGGCTTCCTCCACCCGTAAAACTGTCACGGTCATGATTAGCCATTGTGCATAAATGTGACCTTAAACATAAATAAATAAATAAATAAATAAATAATACCCAGGAAATTTGTGAATAAATACATTTATTCTATTTTCGTTCGTTTTTCTTCACCCAAAACAAATCGAATTTCCACTCACACTGGCTAAATATGATATTCGACTCCCAGCATAGTATTCACTCTCAGGGATTACGGACTATTTGTTTGTTTTTTTTCTTTACTGTCTACAAACTAGATGAGTTGAATCAACAATAATTGGTAATTTTAGAAAACAAAGAAGGAGAAAACAAAATAAATACAAAAGGTGTGCTCGGAATCGAGTACGATTTTATCCTCTTGTGGGCCGCGCGGATTTTTTCACTCGGCTAACGTCTCCTGCGCGCCCCAATCGAAGATAAAAATGGTACTCGAATCCGAGCAGTCGTGATTATGCATTTCGTATTTGAAATTAAACTGTTCGCTCCAACGGAATTCGGTAAAAATTAGGGCTGCAAGGTATATCGATAAACCGATATATACCGGTATTCAAACCAATAACGAATGAATACCGGTGTAATTACAAAAATATCGGTTTATCGTCATTATTTATTTACCCACAATTTAATTTAATTTTCAAGATGTCTTGAGTTTTTTAACTGTAGCCTCGAATGAATAATATTATCCCTTTATCCAAGGAATCGTCTGCTTGTGCTCTCGTAATATACAAATTCAGCAGTTGATAAATTAATTTTAAAAATTTTAACAAAACTATATCATGTGACCCCTCATTGGAACGAGCTCGTTGAGCTCGTTCCAATGAGGGGTCACATGATATAGTTTTGTTGAAATCTTTGGGGGAAATCTGATAAATTAATTTTGAAAATAATAAATTTTAATATCGTCTGCGTTGGGTAAAGGTGTGCTAAATCGTTCCGACTGTGATGCCCCGAATCCCAATCGTGGTACTCGTGTTCATATATCTGAACAGTTTTCGATATACCGGTATACTGCGGTATTTTTTTGAATACCGATACCGGTTTCCAGTTTTGAATATCGTGCAGCCCTGGTAAAAATAGAAACAAATGAGAAACAAATGAAACTTATGCCACTCTTTTATCAGTTTACTTCATCGAGGGATGATTGGTATAGTAGTTTCAGGTGGCAAGGTCCCGGACAGAATTTCAATTTTTCAAACGGAAAGAACGCCGATTCCTCGCATTTGTGCGATCAATGGCAGTCCACATAAGGCAAATCTCTGGCACTTTTGTATAATCTATGTAACTCATTTGGTAAGAATGTTTGCACCAAAGAGGGCCCCGGACTCACTGCGCAGATCATATTTCGGCCCAATGGACGAAAATTCTGATTTTTCGAAGCTACAGAACGCTGTCTCCTTGCAGCTGGCCAATCAATGGCAAACCAGACTTTGGTGTATCGAAATGTCCTCGATGAAGACTGCCAGTCCACATTGGGGCATTTCGATGAACCGAGAGTCTTTGCAATCAGATCCACTTCGCCTTTCAGCCATTTTCACTAAATTTCATGAACCAACAGGTGTTATGCTGCATCAGTTTTGGTGTCCTGGATGCTCCCAAAAGAGGGTGGTGCTCAGTAAATTTATGTTGGGTCATACGGCCAGTCTGCCTCTGGTCTTATTGGGAAAAAAACACGTTTTTTGAAATTTAGGTGTTATGACATCAGTGCATAGAAAGTGGAGTGTTAGTGTCATTGAGACATATTGATTCGGTAAATTGCAAGAGTTGGGGTATTATTAATATTTAATTTAAAATCCACGTTGCTGAAAAAACTCCAGTAAGGTGGTTAACACCTCACCTAACTGATTGTCAAAATCTATCCAGTTCTACACAAAGAAGTATTTTCGATTGTAATTCCTTTTCGGCGTTTAACCCTTTACCCAACGCAGACGATATTAAAATTTATTATTTTAAGTATCATTTTTTTCAAATTTTTCAAAAAATGTCAACAAAACCATATCATGTGATCCCTCGTTGGAACGAGCTCGTTCCAACGAGTGGTCACATGATATGGTTTTGTTGACATTTTTTGAAAAATAATATTTTTTCCACTGCTGAATTTGCATATTACGCGGACGGATACGGGCGATTCGTTGGGTAAAGGGTTAAATCCATAGCATAGCCGCGGATCCGATGTTATAACAAGACATTACAGTCTGGTCGACGTGGATTGCTCATTTTCCACGGGTGGGCAATGTTTCCACGGAGGCAGTGATGTTGGATTCCATACACTGATTATGTGAATAATCATCCAAAAATTAATTAACGAAGCACGTGGTACGTCCCGGTGCTTCATTAAATAAAATTCTGCTGGGGATTTTTATTACCAGGTAAAGGCATGGGTGGATATCACTACCCACGCGTGGATTACGATATGTCCAGAGGACTCTAATGTAAGCTTATTCCAATGAAAGTTCAAAGGATATGCTTGTAAGTCAAAAATGTAAGTTGTGGCTATTTGGGAAACAAAATCGTGAATATCATGATTTGGTTGGAAAATGAAGGACATTTATTCCTTAGTTTAATGGATTTACCAAAAATCCAAACCAAAAGTTGTAATTTATTATTATTCAATCTCGGGACGACCTTCAGTCTTCCCTATGCCTACGGAAACGTCCGTTTTCTCTTCCCCTTTGCCCACGGGAACGTCTGTCTTCTCTTCCCCATTGTCCACGGGAACGTCTGTCTTCTCTTCCCCATTGCCCACGGGAACGTCTGTCTTCTCTTCCCCATTGCCCACGGAAACGTCTGTCTCTTCCCCATTGATCTCCACGCGAAGGTCTGTCCCACCGAAACGAATCTTGACGACGCCACCACGGCTGTTCTCGCCACAGATTGTCACCAACCCCTACGTCCAAGCCGAATCCACGGTCCATAAATCCACCTCTCCACCGTCTGGACGGTTCAAAGTGTTGCTGAAACATCGCTGAAATAGACAATTGAATTTTAGTAATAGTATGTACAGTACGAGGAGAGTGCATTGTAACTAAATCACCCGCGGAGTGGAGTTATCACCCAAGCTATAACTTTCAAATTTGATACATATCAACAAAAACACAAACAATGTTTCAGCCAATGGACCTCCGGGTTTAACCTGGAGGTCCATTGACTGAAACTTTGACGTGTTGGTTGTGCTTTGCAACAAATTTGCAATTATTGCTTGGGTGGAATCTCCACTCTGCTGGTGATTTAGCGATAATGCACTCTCCACATACTGTAGCACTGAAATACGTTTGACTACTTGTGCACTGTGAAATTCGGAAAAAAAAATCAATTCGATTCGAAATCCGCCATATGATTTGGTTTCCTTTCATTCGATTCGTATGAGGCTGCTTCCGATTGTTTTTAATTGTCGAGGTGATCTTGAAATCCGACACCGGGTCTCTTCTTGATTTCTTCTTGTATCAACAGTCCTCCTGTACAGGAGAGGGTGTTGTACTGTACAGGAGAAGGGGGTTGTCCTGTATAGAAGACCTGTTGATAAAAGAAGATTTCAAAGAGGTTCCACTTCCGAAACGGCTTTTTTCCATTCTGAAATATTCCGCTTTTTGATGATTCACATGTACAACCTGAATACAATACAATACTTCCTTATCACTGGCGATACATACATTTGCAAGGACTTGTAATGTCTACAACTTAGAAAGGGGTGGATTCGATTCGGGATTCGATTATAAATCCCCTTCCTGATTCGATTGGAATTTCAATTCTATGGAGATTTTGAGCTTCGCAAGCCCTATAGAATACCTAATATGGAGGATGGCCTCAGTCGCGTCTATTTAACCCATTGAGACTTTAATTATCCTGACGTTCAAACTTCACTGAGAATTCAGTTTCTTCAAAGTTTTTCAAAATGCGACGTCAAACGTCGAAAAGTACCAATAACAAGATATTTTTTTTTTTAAATTAGTGAATATCTGATTGAGGGCTAAATTATTTTTGGTGGTCTGAATTTGTTATTCAAAACTTGCTTTGTTACAAATTATTGGAGAGTGCCCAAAGGCACCCTCCAATAAATTGTAATAAAACAAATTTATATCAACAAAATATTATTTGTGTTTGACTGAATATGAAATATAAGCAAGGAAAGTGTTGGCTTTTGCTCTGGTATCATCATTTTTTTTTAAAGCCCTGATAGTGGCTTCTAGCACTCAACCAGTTAAGAAGTCTTCACAGCAGGATTGTATTAGGATGTTAAGCGGCGATAACATTTGGCTCAACGGTTGTCACTAAACACTGTTCGTGAGAAAATAGAATTTTGTTTAATTTTATAAAATCGAAAAATAATAACAAAACAAATGACCACAATGTATCAACATACTGTTTGAATCAGTACTGTTCGCTCCAACGGAATTCGGTAAAAATTAGGGCTGCACGGTGTATCGATAAACCGATATATACCGGTATTCAAACCAATATCGAATGAATACCGGTGTAATTACAAAAATATCGGTTTATCGTCATTATTTATTTACCCACAATTTAATTTAATTTTCAAGATGTCTTGAGTTTTTTAACTGTAGCCTCGAATGAAAATTTTTATCCCTTTATCCAAGGAATCGTCTGCTTGTGCCCTCGTAATATACAAATTGAGCAGTTGAAAAAATAATTTTAAAAATTTTAACAAAACTATATCATGTGACCCCTCATTGGAACGAGCTCGTTGAGCTCGTTCCAATGAGGGGTCACATGATATAGTTTTGTTGAAATCTTTTGGGGGAAATCTGATAAATTAATTTTGAAAATAATAAATTTTAATATCGTCTGCGTTGGGTAAAGGTGTTTCGAACCGCATCATCAAGGCATGTTAAAGCGTTCCGACTGTGATGCCCCGAGTCTCAATAGACATAAACAAGTATCAAAGGGTTAAATTAAAGAAACGATTTCATACGTAATAACACGTACAACAGTATCAAAGGGTTAAAGAGTAAGGAACACCCCACTTTTCAAGGAACCTCTAGATGCCCCACAGGTTTTCCATACATTAGTAGTGAATCAGACCGCTGTAACCCTTTACCCAACGCAGACGATATCAAAATTTAATATTTTAAATATCATTTTTTTTTAATTTTTCAAAAAATTTCGACAAAACTATATCATGTAACCCCTCGTTGGAACGAGCTCGACGATAATAATATTTTTTTCAAATGCTGAATTTGCACATTACGCGGGCGGATGCGGGCGATTCGTTGGGAAAAGGGTTAATCCCCTCTTTTACCAACGAAATAGTTGACGTTGACATTGCCGTTGTGACATCACAATGTGCAGGTTACGTCGAAGAGACAGTGACTGCTAACAATGTCCTCTATACAATACTACGTCAGGTTGTTTGGGTCAGAATGTTTTTCGTTTCTTGTACGGGAGTGATTTGGAAGCATATTATGGACGGCCCGCACCAATTTTGTTCTACTGTTAGTCCTGAGTACTACTAACTTACTTCAATTCAAAGTTTATACTTCATTTTGGCTGCTAAAGGTTGAACGTAGAGCAAAGTTCTGAAGTGTTTCGTGGTATGGTTGTATATTGTGTCCGTGTTATTTCACTGCTAGAACTTAAAACTACTAATCCATGCAATTCATTAAATTATACGATATTTGTCGCAGATAGAACGTAAGGCTGGGTCATCTGGCGTTGTAGGGTATGCTCGTTTGTCGAAGAAAGTAGTATAGTACGACTGTATACTCACACTCTGCTTTTTCAGCCTGTTAACTAGCTTTCAGTCTATTCTGTGTATTTCCGGCCTTGTGCCCATCACCCTAACGCATTTATCCTCTCTCTCTGTGGATAATGTCGATCAAAACCTAATAGATCGCTCCAGATTAAAGCTCTGTCCTTAGCCTGCGTTCATATGTGCACGACAATCTCCATTGGCGGGGCGTATGCTAACGTGCTCTGCAGGCTGGAGAATGCCCGTGGGCGGTACGTAGATAGACAACTATGTATGCTCAACAACACATGGACACACTCCAGACATACCGATATATGTTCAGGGACGTCGCAAAGATGACTGATGGTGTGAAGGGGGAAGTTCAACCTGAGTTTTTTCCCGAGTGCAGTACCTCAAGTCCCGTCTGATTAAATAATCCATCTACGTCATCAGTGCATGCCTTCGTTGAGGGCAGATTTGGATGATGTAGTAGAAATGTTAGTCAGAAGGGATTATAATTCAAATACTCATGAAATCACCGAAATTATTAGTGGACAAATAAAATATGCGTGAAGTAGTCGTGACGTAACTTCTTATTTAATTAACACGCACCGTACGGTACTCCGAATTGGTTCATGATGATTAAATTTGATTAATTTTTGACGTCTCTTTAGTCTGTTGGCTTGTCTATGTTAACTCGCGACATACCACAAATTGATAACATTCAGGACATCATTACTTGTATCTGTGGTCTACTTGCCGAAATGGTCACAACAACCAAAAACACTTTCAGTGAAAAGTAGACGACACTTTAAAAATCCAAATCTCACATAGCTGTTCATTTGTTGTTTGTTTGCTCTGGCGCGAAAAGTAAATGACACTTTAAAAATCAAAATCTCAAATAGCTGTCCATTGTTTGTTTGTTTGGCCTGGCGCGAAAAGTAGGCGACACATTAAAAATCAATATATCAAATATCTAGACCTGTTATTTTTTGTGTTTGGTCTGTAAATTAGCTTATTATCCCTAATTGGAACTTACTCAACAAGCTCGTCCCAGTCATAGTTATAGGCAGTATTTTGGGTACAAATAGGGTCGCCTGGGTGCTAGAATGTCCTATGTCCCATAGGGGACATAGGACATTATAGCACTCAGGCGACGATATGACTAATAAGAATAATAAAATTTCAATTTCAATTTTGGGAATAGCGATGAGCAGTTTTGGCCAGTGCGAAAGATAACAAAACATTAAAAGATAAATGGTTTTATCATATGACTCGTCCCTTTTGTTCACTTTAAAACATTTGATATTTTGTTTTCATATTAATCAGTGTCAAATAAAGCCTTCCGTCAATTTCATTGGTCAATTTCAAAACAAGACAATTTGATTGGCTGAATAAAATACAACTGGGCCACATTATCATAATTTGCATAATTAGAGTTGGGAGCTTTCATTGGTCAATTTCAAAGCTGGACAATTTGATTGAGTAAACAAAATACAAAAGGGTAACTTTTGCATACTTTCAGTAGGGAGAATTTACGTTATCTGTCCTATTTAGGGTGGGCTAAATTGTATTAATATTTTACCTACAAGAAAAACGCCATTCATTTTTTTTTATATTTTCACTTTTTGCTTCCAAAACATAGGTTATGGCCCCTCATTGGAACTAGCGTGTCGCGCTCGTTCCAATGAGGGATCATAACCTATGTTTTGGAAGCAAAAAATGAAAATTTTTAGTCATACGAGGATGTTTTTTCCAAGTGCCGTCTGCAGCTGAAGTTAGGTGATGGGTTAAAAAGTCATAGTAAGTGGCTAATTTGTGCCTGTGTGTGTCATATGATAAATAGAATATGAAATGAGTATTTTTCTCATATAATATTTATAAAACTCGTCCGAATTTTCCGTTTGGGCTCGCCAGAGGCTCGCCAAAACGGAAAATTCTTATACTTGTTTCATAAATATTATATGAGAAAAACACTCATTCCATATCCTCTATATATTAGGGCTTAGACGCAGTGCGATGAATGTCGAGAGCGTGGTAGCTCAATGGTTACGGCTTTGAACTTCAAACCAAAGGTACCATAGATCGATCCCCGCCAGGGGTATGGCGCGATATGCTCTCTATAACGCATATTTAACAATATCTTACCTCTTACAAGTATCTGGGAATTTCATTGGTTCAAAGACGCCACATGCAGACTGCATATAAAACCATATACTGCCTGTCAACATCAATATCCGCTGACAGCTATGGGTCATCTCCCATTTGTTCATTGATTATTCAAAATGGCGGCAGCCGATAAACGCTTCAAATCGAAAGATTGAGTGTTGGAAGCCCATATTTGGTCTGAAGTTTGTTTGTTTGTTTGTTGGTGGTTAACGTCACACATTTATGCACTATGGCTAATCATGACACAACATGGAGATGAAGTCAAGTTTAGTCAATCGTTGATCAACATGTTGCCCATTTTAGAGGACTTTCACCCCAAGCATTGGTGACTGGGTCCTATTTTACTAGTAAAGCAGAACTGGTTTACCACAGTAAACAAGTGCTGCTTACTTCCCGGGGTTCCCACGGGGATTGGTCTGAAGTGCAGGTTAGGCAACTTAAAAGGCTTCATATTCTGTGGATGTGTGTCATGTTACTTTCGAAATGAAACTGTTTGGTATGTATGAATCTGCTTTGTTACAATTTATGGGAGAGTGCCTGTAGGCACTCTCCCATAAATTGTAACAAGGCAAAGACACGTGAACACATTGTACGAATTCTCTCATTTAATTTTGATCGCTGTTGTTATTAGTTCTGTGCATCGATGCAGCAGTCGGTAAGATATATTCGTTACACAGTTTGTTGGTGGCCTAATATGGTATATATGGTGTCAGTTAATTCCACATTGGACTCGAGCTTCGCGCTCGTCCAATATGAAATTAACTGACACCATATATACCATATTAGGCCATCAACAAACTGTGTAACTAATAATAAACAGATTGCTGCGTGTTGGAGGAATCCGACAGGAAGCTTGCAGCTTATGTAAGTCATCTCCCTGAAATGTCCGAATTTCGCAGTCGATTTGGTGGGAGACACCCAACAACTGAAATGATAATGTGTTTGTATGATATATTTTACATTCAACTACTCACCACCACTCAGCATGCAGGAAACCACGACAAAAGCCATCAGGACAAAGTGAAACGAAACCATGGTCTTATCGCCGCCGTTGACGAAGTGTAATTTTATGTCCTTTTAAATCAGAATTATATTTTGGGGGCTTACTTTATATCAATATTTTATCCCCGGAAGTTCTACAGATATATTTGAATGTAATCAATAATCATCAAATACCTTCCAACCAAAGTGAGATTTATATGTCAGAATTCCATTCAACTTTGAGTGATTGAAAATGATTGAAAATGATTGAAAATGTCAGTTAAAATGTATCACAAATACAGTATTACGAATAAAAATAACAATCGAAAGATGGGCGTTTTTTTTTTCAAAAGTTTAAGTGTAAAAATGTAAGTATGTGAAGTATGCAATGTTAACCTTTGAACCCTAGGGCCCCTTTTTCTGTCTAGGAACATGATACGTCATAACGTCATTATATAGGATGGCTGTTCAGTAAAATGTGCAGGGTAGACAAATGAATATTTTCAACGTGCAGCCCTGAGGCTGCACGTTAAAAATATTGATTGGTCTAACCCAAATATTTATTTATTTATTATTTATTTATTTATTGGTGTTTAAGGTCACACACTTATTAAGCACAATGGCTAATCGTGACCGTGCCAGTTTTACGGGTGGAGGAAGCCGGAGTACCCGGAGAGAACCACCGAGCAACGACGAGCAGCTGTCAGCTCTCCAACATCGTAACTCTAAACTCTGCACCGCAGCACAGGCAGGGTTAGATTGGTTGAAGACATGAGCACCATCGACGTGCAGTACGCCTCAGTACACAGTGTCCTCGTGCCCCCATGTAGGCAATCGGGGTGAAGTGTCTTGCCCAAGGACACAAAGCGGTTGCCGCAGGTGGGATTCGAACCGAGGAGTCTAACCCAAATAAAGAATATGGACTCTTCTAATTGTTGCCATGGAACTGGCGTGGAAGATACCACGATAGTTCGAAGAGTTAAAAATGGGTTATTGATGAATATTTTATTTTCATTTACAACACCATCAGCTGTGATTGTCAAAAGAAAGTAAGTGGACGAATTACTTTATTTATCGCGGAGGGAATTTGAAATAACAGTGCTTCGGTCAACCGCTGATTGGTCGCATTTCTCAATCAAAGGGGTCCTCGCGCCTCACGCGTCTAACACATTTCAAACGAGGCGCAAGGTGAATTCCCTCATATGCGTCGGTGTCGGTGGCGGAAATTTCAACTGGTTGAGGGCTAGATTATCTTTGGTGGTCTGGATTTCTTCATCAAAATCTGTTTATTAAAAGTTATTGGAGAGTGCCTGTGCTGCTCTCCAATAATATGTAATAATCAAATTCATATAAACAAAATTTATTTGCGTTTGACTGAGTTTGAAACATGAGCAAGGAAAACGTTGACTTTTGCTCGATACCCTCCTCCTTTTTAAAGTCTTGATAATGGCTGCTAACATTAAACCAGTTAACCCTTTACCTAACATGAAAAGCAGACGACACTTGCAAAAAAAAATTCTTGAATAACTAATTTTTTTCATTTTTTGTCTCAAAAACATAGGTTATGACCCCTCGTTGGAACGAGCTCGACGAGCTCGTTCCAACGAGGGGTCATAACCTATGTTTTTGAGACAAAAAATTAAAAAATAATAAAAATTCAATGGCGATTTTTAAGAATCGCGCTGGCCGGTTTTGGCCGTTACGTTAGGTAAAGGGTTAAAGGAATCAATCGCATTTTGGGGGAAATTTAGCATGTTGGTTTCACGCCATTCCTACCTGGCAATCGAGAGTCAAACACCTGAACCACTAGATCTTTTCACATCGTCAATGGCTTCTCGTGATTACTCAGTTCACTTTCCTTTCGACTGCAGTACCTCAGTTGTCTGATACACTCCTACACACCATCCCGTCTCCTACGCTGGTCGAGTTCGAATCTGCTGTCTTTCAAACCGGGAAGTCTTGTTAGTGCGGGTGACCGAGCATTCTCTGTTGCAAGCCCATCTCTCACAGACACCTGAATTGTTTAAAAGTGCACTCAAAACGTACCTTCTTCCCCGCACTTTTGTAAAGCAATGAAGAGTTACCGTCATTATTTGTGTGTGTGTTGGGGGGGGGGGGGGTGAAGCCCGAGAGCGCAATTAGGATCCATGGCTCTAAACGGTATTATTATTATTTATTATGTCTCGTATCTATAGTATTCAGTTGAATTTTTCATGATTACTCAGTTCACTTTCCTTTCGACTGCAGTATGGAAGGGTGAAACGCTCTGCCTACGACTGAAGTACTGTGATTGGGTTCAGTCGAAGACTGGCGCGGACCTGCGTGTGAATCTTTAAGGCCACGATCGTGTTTTGGAGCAACTTTGAATGTTAGTTTCTGATCCCCCGCCGGTGATCGGACTAACCGCATCTCCGTCTGGCAATCACTAGGTCATTTCACACCGTTTAAAAATGATGGTTGGAATCAAGTATTGAGTTGAAGTTTTTATTTTTACCTGGTTCACCTTTCTTTCGGCGGTTGCATAAATGCATATAAGGCTGGCATCTTCAGGAAAGGTGTGTGCGTGTGGGTGGGTGGGGGGGGGGGGGGTGGGGGTGGGGGCTGGGGTTCTTAACCCCAATGCAACCCCCCACTCACACCCCCGGTGGCACCACCACCGATGGAACATGAGTTTGAAAGGCTCGGTAAGGGGGCGCGGAAATAGGAAACCAGCATGATATCATGTTGGCATTTATGTGCGAAAAGAAGCCACTAAAGCACAAACTTAGGTCTGGTGGAGTGTGAAATCAAATTAACTGTTTGAGAACCTTTAAATTAAATTGCTCAAGCGCGCCCCATATCTTGTTACATACCCAAGTTCTAGGGACTCCTTTTGGATCATCATTTCGACGAAGTCACTCGAGGTATAACTATTTTCCGTTCCTGAACGATTCGCTAACTGGGGGGCTATCCATGTCAAACTCCGCCTCGAGAAATTACGAGAATGTTCTGTTTGTCAAGGAGAGAAGTTTCAAGAAATAAATTAGTAATCAAAATGTGTTTTGGGGCTTCCGATGTGCTCAATGTACCTGATCGCAGGTTTAAAATGGTAAGTGGGAATAATTCGACAGAAAGGGCACCTGCTACTTGGCACAGAGTTTATAGCGCATCTCAGGACTTCATTCTAGGGCGTAGGCGTCTTGTTCTCATATTCTTTACCCATGAAGCAGTGAAACATTGCAGTCAATAAATGCTGTCATCATATCTTCTTTTCAAGGCAAAACGACTGCTCATTCCCTGACTGTCTGGATGATCTGAACATATCAGCTGATGGTTACATTTTGCGAACAAGTTGCTTTACCATAGTGAGTTAGGACATCTTGACCCACTGTGGACTGACACCAAGATAGCACAATTTGAACTCGCAATTTTCTCCATAATGTAACCTGGAATTTTGCCTATTCAGTATTGTTTAACCCTTTACCCAACGTAACGGCCAAAACCGGCCAGAGCTATTCTCAAAAATCGCCAATTAATTTTCAAAATATTTTCCTTTTTTGTCTCAAAAACATAGGTTATGACCCCTCGTTGGAACGAGCTCGTCGAGCTCGTTCCAACGAGGGGTCATAACGTATGTTTTTGCGACAAAAAATGAAAAAAATTAGTTATTCAAGAATTTTGTTTGCAAGTGTCGTCTGCTTTTCATGTTAGGTAATGGGTTAACAGAACATATTGAGCACTTTCATAAAAAGATTGAATTGGTTAACTGTTAGAGTTTTAAATTATTTTTGGCCCTGAAATCTTGTACACATGTTTTGACCTTGTTACAATTTAGGGAGTGTGATGATAAATTGTAACAAAGCAAACCCTTACAGACTAAATGATATCACTTCAAGGATAATACAAAGCACATGTACTGGATATGAGAATTCAGACTGTGGCAACTGCACTTCCGAATAAAGACCAACTAAGGGTCTCCCAGCACTGTATCGGTTAAATTCCTAGTTTCGTCCTGGGAAATACTTTTTTCTGCTTGAAATTGCGGTATGTTGACTTCAATGTGCAGCTGGTTGATGCACAGCAGTATTCCTGTTTTAAAGGTACAATAAGCCGCTAATTTGAAAAATAAATGCCTTTCATATTGTGTTTCAACGTGAAAGGCCGCGTAAACAAATCAATGTAAGTAAAAGGCAAGACGCAGAAACAACGCGAAATTACTTACAACTATAATTAAAAAAGTTTTAATGTAGACACAATTCCAGAAAACACGATATTGTGAAAATATAAAAGAAGATGCAGAAAAGTCGCCGTGGACTGGTCGTAATCCACGCATGCGCAGTGATGTCCACGCATGCCTTTACCAGGTAATAACAATCAAAATCAGCAAAATTTTTAATAATGAAAAACCAGGTTGTACCTGATGCTTCATTAATTCAATTTTTGATGACTATTCCTACAATTAGTGTCTGGAATTTAATATCATTGCGCATGTCGAAATATTGACCACTCGTCGGAAGTTGCCAGTCCATGGCGGCCGTACTGCATCAATACAGTTAACACATTCATCTCACGGCGTCGAAACCCTAATATATAGACGATATGGAATGAGTGTTGTTCTCATATAATATTTATGAAACGAGTCTAATAATTTTCCGTTTTGGCGAGCCTTTGGTGAGCCCAAACGGAAAATTCGGACGAGTTTCATAAATATTATATGAGAAAAACACTCATGTCATATTCTATTTATCATATGACACACACACACACAAATTAGCCACTTAGTATGACTTTTTAACCCATCACCTAACTTGAGTTGCAGACGGCACTGGAAAAAACATCCTCGTTTTACTAAAAATTTTCATTTTTTTGCTTCCAAAACATAGGTTATGACCCCTCATTGGACCGAGCTCGCTATGTTTTGGAAGGAAAAAGTGAAAATATAAAAAAAGTGAATGGCTTTTTTTCTTGTAGGTAAAATATTAATACAATATAACCCACCGTAAATAGGACAGATAACGTAAATTCTCCCTACTGAAATTATGCAAATGTGACGCAGGTGTATTTTGTTTAGCCAATCAAATTGTCCAGTTTTGAAATTGACCATTGAAAGCTCCCAACTCAAATTATGCAAATTATTAAAAATTGGCCTAGTTGTATTTTGTTCAGCCAATCAAATTGTCTGGCCTTGAAAGTGACCAATAAAATTGACGGAAGACTTTATTTATCACCGATTAATATGAAGACAAAATAGCAAATGTTTTAAAGTGAACAAAACGGAAGAATCATATGATAAAACCATTTGTCTTTTATCGTTTTGTTACCTTTCGTACTGGCTAAAACTGGTCCATGCTATTCACAAAATTCAAACTGAAATTTTATTATTCTCCTTTCTTCTATTTGTACCCAAAATATTACCTATAACCCTGATTGGAACGAGCTTGTTGAGCACGCTCCAATGAGGGACAATAAGCTAATTTCCAGACCAAACAAAAAAAAAGATGAACAAGTCTAGCTATTTGAGATTTCAATTTTTAATGTGTCGTCTACTTGTCACTGAAAGTGTTTTTGGTTGTTGTGACCATTTCGACAAGTTTACCACAGATACAGATAATAATGTTGTAAAGGTAATCATGTTTGTGGTATGTCGCAAGTTAACAAAGACAAGCCAACAAATTAAACGAGACGTAACAATAAATAAAATTTAATCATCATGAACCAATTCGGAGTATCGTACGGTGCAAGTTAATTAAATAAGAAGTTACTGCTACTGCATGTATATATTTTTTTCTCCACAAATAATTTCCGTTATGTCATGAGGATTTGAATTATAATCCCTTCTGACTAATATTCCAACCACATCATCAAGATCTGCCCTCAACGAAGTCATGCATTGATGAAGTAGACGGATTATTCAATGAGACGGGATTGAGGTACTACAGTCGGAAAAAAATCAGGTTGAACTTCTCCCTGCACACCTCCAAACGGTCATCTTTGCGACGTCTCTGAACATATATCGGTACGTATGGAGTGTGTCCACGTGTTGTGGAGCATACTTTGTTGTCTATCTACGTATATGAATTTTCAAATTTAAATCCTCCAAAGGGAAGTAGATAAATGTTCTTTTCTTAAGTCACTCTGTTTTAACCACAAATTTTCGGCCACTTGGCCTTTATCAAGTGGAATACAATCAACGGAAGCTCACTAAGTGAAATCCATCCTTTTCTTATTAAAACAGTTATACGAGTAAAGGAAGACGTCGGACGTGACGTAGCGTCAAAAGAATCAAGGATTCTTTTGACGTTACGTCACGTCCGACGTCTTCCTTTACTCGTATAACTGTTTTAATAAGAAAAGGATGGATTTCATTTAGTGAGCTACCGTTGATTGTATTCCACTTGATAAAGGCCAAGTGGCCGAAAATTTGTGGTTAAAACAGAGTGACTTAAGAAAAGAATATCTACGTATAAATTTTGAATTGAAGTAAGTTAGTAGTACTCAGGACAAACAGTAGACCAAAATTGAAGCGGGGCGTCCATAATATGCTTCCAAATCACTCCCGTACGAAGAACCGGAAACATCCTGACACAAGCAAGCTGAGGTCGTATTGTATAGAAGGCATTGTTAGTAGTCACTGTCTCTTCGGCGTAACGTGCACATTGTGCTGTCAAAACATCAATGTCAAAGTAAACTGTTTCGTAGGTAAAATGGGGGATTAAAACTGTCTGATATACTACTGAGGTATGGAACACCTGTGAGACATCTTGAGGTTCCGTGAAAGGTGTCGTGTTCCTTATTCCTTAAATCGTCACGACTGAAGTCATGCCGCATACTATCCCCATGGAATTGAATTTCCAATCGAATCAGGAAGGGGGTTTATAATCGAATCCCGAATCGAATCTCACCAGTCTAAGTTGCTGATATTACAACTTCTTGCAAATGTATGTATCGACAGTGATGAGGAATTATTGTATTGTATTGAGGTGGTATAAGTGAATCATCAAAAAGCGGAATATTCCAGAATATTCCAGAACGGAATCACAGCAGTTACGAAGAGGAACCTCTTTGAAATATTCTTCTATCAACAGGTCTCCTAGAAAGGACACCCCCCCCCCCCCCTCCTGTACAGCCCTGCCCCCTCCTGTACAGCCCCCCCCCCCGCCCCCAGGTGACGGAAGCAGAGTTCAATAGGCGACAACTCCTAATCAGCCTAACTCTTCTAGAATCTAATTAGGTGGGCTATTTCAAATTGAATCGAATTTACGGGCTTCTCAGGGTTCAAGCGCCTGGCAACTGAAAAGCACAACTGAACAATGCATTGTCAGGTATGATTGGAGGCAGTAGGGTTTTTGTTAGAGGTAGTTCTCGCGCTACATCTGCCCCAAAAGAGTTTATTTTATCACAAAGCTCCAACCAATGAACCACCTCTCTCTCAACGACGATTACAATTACCAATACACCTTTTTTTCTCCTCCAGCTATACGTGAAACATACACGTGTCCCGGGTGAGACAGCAGGGTGGGGTACTTCTACCCCACCCACCCCACGTGACATACGCATTTGCATATTTTATTAGGTCGCCGGAACTATTTCATCATCGTCTGCACAACTGTAAATAAACAAAATGGCTTCACGATTTACAAATATAAATGGACTCAATATTTAATTATTATTCAAATATTAAACTTAATTTGTTTCAACCCCGTGTTTCTCTGCAGATTTAATAATATCACTGCGCGAATTTATCGATCGATCAATAATCTCACAATGCCATTTACATTAGAGTTTGACACGCGTAAATTCATTAACCCCTGAACGGACAGTGTTACAAATCATTTTTTAGTATATACCTATAGTATATACTTAACTTTTGTACGATCTTTCCGATGAAATTGTTCGTTTTTCGAAATGACTACGACTTGATAAATTGGGTATGTCAGCACGTGACCGCTAATTATCTTTAATGACGTAATCCTCGTGTGTGGGGTGAAAACTCACTCTCGGGGCAAGATATTTGAACCAGTCCCACGGCAAGCCTCGGGTCTGGTTCAAATATCTTGCCCCTCGGGTGAGATTTCCCCATCCCACCTCCAGACTCATCGGGGATTATAATAATACCTAACAGATACGGTATTCCTTAAGTTTAATGGAATAGTTTCAAAGTATCGTGTCGCTCGACCTTGATTCAACATGCATCATGTGATAACAGTTCGTTGAACTGGTTTTACCACTGATTGCTTGAGTACACACTTTTTTCTGTCGTCCAGATAACCTGTGGGTTATCAAAATGTCCCCTTTAATGCGGACAACAATTACAAACATTTACAGATCGCTTCATTGCCACTTCTTCAACCACTCGGGCATCATCACGCAGGAACGAAATACTCCACGTGCACACAAGTAGGTTCAAGTTGTATTTATTTTCTCTTCCACCCATTTGATTTATCTCGATTTTGACAATTCTCTCGGAATGCTTCTGTGTATCCAGGTCCGAAGCCAGCAGTATTTAAAAAAAATACGACATAGGTGGTGGACATACTTTTGAATGTCGATGGCATACACGATGTGCTCAACACCGATTTGGGGAGGGTGTGTTCCCTCTCGTTGTTGGGAGTTCAGGGGGTCCCACCTTATCGTATTTTTTTGGTGGGAGCCGCCCCCGAACCCCCAACAACGGAATGGGGACACACCTGAGAACAATTGCAGAGCCGCCGGATGCCCCATTTGTGACTTTTACAGTTGCTGAATTTAGTCAATTGCTTTCAATATAATGTGTGATAGTTCAAAATCTGAAGCTCTTTGCTTTTGATATCTCCTGTCGGAAGCTTACTCTAAGTCTTGGAAAGCAATTCTTTTGAGACAAAATGCGAAAATTTCCTACAAAAATGTTCATTGGGGCGCCCCCCCCCCCCCCCCCTGCTCCCCAGCAGCCACAAACCTGTATATATCTATTTGCGAAGATCTAATATTATGTTTTTTGTCCTCCCTTCATCTGCATCTGTTTGCTGGGTTTAGTGTCTTAGTTATTTGTTTTGGACCCTGCTATGTTCGGCAGTTATTTTACTGATGTTTTCTTTAAGGGGTCGTCCAACGTAACTTTGGGCATTTTTTTGTAAATTTTCACAATGCCCTAAAAACGAATTAAAGCGGCGAATAACGACACATTATATACCAAAATAATGACAAAGGTATACAAAACCCGAATTTACACACTTTTGGGAAATTTAAAAAAAAATGTTTTGCTTTTGATGACAAAGAAATTGCCAGCCGCATAAGTAACCGTCCGGGTCAACAAGGAATAGATCGGCGATTCGAATATCTGTGTTGTGAATAAAAGACTCCACACTCCATACTCGGAGAAAGCATATTTATCATTTCATCACCAACGTGGCGAGAATGCTCAGGGGAAAATGGATGACCACAAACGCTGCATTCTGTTTGTCCGACACATTGTTGTGATCACGTGGGTTTTTGGGTGAAGTTGTGAAATGATATTATTCCCCACGACCTGAAATCTTCAGACATTTCACTGCTATTTTTGAATCTGGCAGGCGATGTAATGTACAACTCGCGATACATTCACAGGAAAATATTCAACTGACAATGTGATAATTGCGAGATTCAGCCCATAGTAGCGCTGTTCAGATCACAAACTGTACAATTTAACGCAAGTGTCAGGAAGGGATTAATACGCCACCAATTCGAACTACTATTATTTGGTTGGTGACGATGATCAGAACATAAAAGTGGAAAATTATATCTCAAAACAAAAATATATTCACATCAACATACATTACAGTCGTCACAATTGTATACTTACGAAAAATAATTTTACTGTCGCCGAACTATATTAGTGACGTAAAGAAGGCTTGATGAAGTCTGCTACGAAAAAGAAGACCGATGTCAAGGAGAATTATCAGAAAGGTGTTTTCCTGTTCTTCAAATGTTGAGAAATGTCGTACCACCGTAAAGTTAAATATCTCCCTCACACAACCGCATTGTGTATAAGACGGATCAACATCGATTTTGAGTGCTGTTAGCGCCAAAAGGTTGCGAAAATCTATGTGTGTTGATACTCTATGGACAAAAAAAGAGAAATTCCGCTAGGCGGACAAAAATTTACACGGATTACCGAAATGAGACCACAACGTGTCATATGTGTTTAGATAAATTAATTTAATAACCAACACAGTCCCGACATTGTTCTGGTCGGTAACCCTCCGCCTATAAAATTAGTATTGGTAAGCAGATCAGTTATTAATGTTCTTAAATCTCATGAGAAAACAATAGTCAAGCTCCCCCAAACAGCAACTACGGAAGGCCGATAGTTCCAAAACAAATGAAGCATACCAAATCATGAACAAAAATGAATTGGAAACCAGGATGTCTAACAAAGTGTAGCTGATTGGTGAAAGTATTCAGCATGCAGGGCATGTCATTTTTGTGTTGTTTTGTCCACACTTGAACATTCAAATGACACTCTTGGCAGCTGTCACTGGTCATGCAACCCCAAAAATGGGCACATATAACACTAAATGAGGAAGTTTGGCAGTTCACCCTTTTTTGGTGTATCAATCTCATCGTATGTTACCAATTTGATACAGATCTCATGCAAAATGGCACAGCATTGTGAGGGGTATGGTCACAGGAGACTCACAAAAGCCATATTGGACATTCTTCATTTTTCATTGATGCACTCTCTCATGACTCCATACTTTTTCTTCTGAAATGTGTGGATTTGACCCTTGGTGAACTTCATAAAAGGTAAACAAACACAAGGTAAATGGCAGCCTTTTTAAAATGTAGGCATCTTAAATTACAATTTGTCTTGTGGTCTCTTCCTTGCAAGAATGATAGAACGATTTCTTCGAGTCTGTACTAGAAGGATTATAGAATTTAACTATTCAACAAATTTAAGGTATTTTATTGTCTAAAATCTGGTCGGTTACTTATGCCATAGCAGACATTCAGGCGGTGCTATCTACCATGTGGTAGCAGTTCCGTGGCAAATTTCAGTTTCCGCACGTTCTATGTTTCATTCCAAGCATTTTGGTATATAATTTATTGGGGTTATTCATTTTGGGTCTTTTTTAGACTTGGAAGAAAATTACATGGAATTTGACCAAAGTTAGGTTTAAGGGGCTACAAAAGTAATGGAATTTTGTTTATTTTGAAATTTTTACCTCTCATATTCCTTAAATTCAGATTAAATATACACAGATTATACATCAAAATGAAGGTTGGGATGTATAGAACACGAAACACATATATAATCAACTCATAGACTTGACAACAGGCACCACTGGTTCCTGGAAGTCTGCTATCGTATCCGTACCAGAACTGATAATAAAATAATATTTCGCAAGAACAACTCGTGGCTGAATGTGCTTCAAATATTTAATAACAAAGCTAGGCATTCAAAACGCGTTCGAGTGCAGCGATAGGACTGCATTTTGGAATGAAAACTCTGTCTGCATTTTTTATTGAAGATGGTTTCCATGCTCGACAGACATGCGCAAATCACCCGATACCACGAATTTCCATCGAAAAACAAAATCGTAATTCTAAGAAATTTCAACAGGTATCATGATACCTTGCATTGAATATGACAACTGTGCAATCTCTATCTAATAACAGTATACTGTATGAAGGTGATTTTTTTCATCATTTGATTTTAGACGGCGTTGTTTTTACATGTTTTTTCCGCCCGATGACGTCGACCGGAAATCGAAAGTATATTCATACGTAAACAAAAGCAAAGGCTTTGAAATTTACCACCATGCAGCTCTGTCGCCGTGTTTTGAAGGATTTTGATCCCCTGGGTTCGTTCTTGGATATGTAAAGCACATTTGGCTACAAGTTGTTTTTGTGAAATATTATTAAATTATCAGTTCTGGTACGAATACGGCAGCGGACTTCCAGGAACCAGTGGTGCCTACAGTCGACACTATGAGTTGATTACTCACGTGTTTCGTGTTCTATACATCCCAACCTTCATTTTGATGTATAATTTGTGTATATTTAATTTGAATTGAAGGAATATCAGAGGTGAGAATTTTCAAAATAAACAAAATTTCATTACTATATAGGCCCATAAGACCGATGCGATCCCAATTAACTCATCTTCTTTCATACATTGTTAATTTATGTTTTTTTATGTTTTTGTCAGCTCTTAACCCCAACTAAACTGTACTCGAAAGGTGGACTGTTGATCTCGTCGAGGCCAGAGCACTTTCTACACATTTCGATCTTGGTATTGTTGCTTACATATGCCAATTAACAGTAAACGCGCTGCTAGGCTTTGTTTAACATACATAAGAGAGCGCGGTGTCTCAGTATGTAGATATACAGGCTGCAAGCCGATAGATCTGAGGCTCGAATCCCACCTGCGGCAACCGCCTTGTGTTCTTGGTCAAGACGCTTCATCCCAACTGCCCACGAGGGGCACGGTGGCGTTGTGTACTGAGGCGTACTGCACGTCGATAGTGCTCTTGTCTTCAACCAATGCTAACCCTGCCTGTGTGGAGTTAGTATGTTGGGGAGTCTGACAGTTGTCGCGGTTGCTTGGTGGTTCTCTCCGGGCACACCGGCTTCCCTCCATCCGTAAAACCTTCCGACACGAGGTGACCCTGGCTGTCGAAAGTGTCATTAAAACCCAAATAAATAAATTCACATAGATGAAGGGTTTTCATTATTTCTCGTCTTTATTCCAGAGTTAATGTAATGGCGACCAAATGGGGTATTGTTAGCGCTGCTAGAATTGCAAATGATTTTTGTACAGCGTTGCAGTTTCTTCCACAGGATGATCACAAGGTAATCTTGCACATGTAAATATGTATATAACAAACATTGTATTCCAAAAATAGCGTTGGAAATGGTTCGTAAAACGACGACAGTCACGAGTACCTAACAATGCATCTGTCAATCGAAAACTGAAACAAATTCCTTGAGCCTAGAGTTGAAACGATTAAGGGGTTTTATTACACACCCGTAACTGTATTTGTCACGATCACATGGATTTTAGGGGCTTTCGGTAATTTTAACCAGAAATCTCTAGTGCGATCCGATAAAAAGTACCCTTCGCGTACACAAGTTCTCTCGTTAGACTGGTTTTCATAGTTTGCAGCGTTCAATGGAATATAACCAATGAGAACCATCGGCTATATTTATCTGTCGGAATTACCGATCCTCATTACAAAATATTTGATGCACAACTATGCTAACAACTATTGAAAGTCATGAAAGACACATGATCATTCCTTGGCTCTAGAGCTGAACCCGTTAACCCTTTACCCAACGCAGATGATTTCAACATACATTAATTTAAATATCATTTTTAATTTTTTTGCAACAAATTTAAAAAATACATATCATGTGACCCCTCTTTGGAACGAGCTCGGCGAGCTCGTTCCAAAGAGGGGTCACATGATATGGTTTTGTTGAAATTTTTCGAAAAATATTTTTTCAGCTGCTGAATTTGCATATTACGCGGGCGGATGCGGGCAATTCGTTGGGTAAAAGGATTAAGGGGTTTTCTTGATCGATTAATCACATGGATTAACCTTGGTTAACCGATTAATCACTTGTCAAAATAGATATCTGAATAATTGCCATACCGTTGATGATTTACCGCATGAACCCTTTACACAACATAACAAACAAAACCGACTAGGCATATATAAAAAAAAATCTCCATTCCAATTTATTACGTTTTCAATTTTTATCTCAAAAACATAGCTTATGACCCCTCATTGGAACGAGCTCGTTGAGCTCATTCCAATGAGGGGTCTTAAACTATGTTTTTGAGACAAAAATTGAAAATTTTTAGTAATTCATGAATTTATTTTGCAAGTATCGTCTGCTACCCGCAATGGGTAAAAGGTTTAGAATGGCCATTTCCAGCTGCTGATACAGTATGATGATCATGCAAGTAAACAAGTATGTCGGCAAGTAACTTGCATGCTTTACTCTGTCTCATATAATTGATGTGAGCCAGTGTGACAATGTTTGTTTTGGGACAAGTTTGTTCCTTTGATAACCCATATAATACAGTAGTTCAAAAGTAACGGTTAATCGATCAATTACTTTTTGGATCGATCAAGATATTGATCATTGATTAATCGATTAATCGGTTAACCGTTTCAGCTCTACTTGAGCCCGTGATCCACACAAATAGCATATAGCAGTTTTCCCTCCTATCAAATCTCGAATCGAATCAGGCAAAAGATTCGAAACCAAATCGATCCTCGAATGAAATCCACTTCGAAATTGTTACGAAACTACGGCCGTTGTACTAGAGGTGCCCACTCCCGCCCCCACACTCCCACGTGAACCCAGTGTCAATGTGCGCACAACCAAACAGCAAGTCCATGTACAAGGAGATGCACGTGAAACATTTTTCTAAACGGTTAAGCAGTTTATTTATATGGCAACCGATGACGTTTCGTGTAAACATATCGGCATGGACCTCCTGAGCAGCGATAACTGTGTAATGTCCTTGGGAAAGGCACCGAGTCACGATTGTCCACGCTGGGGTACGGTGGCTCTGCGTACTAAGGCTGAATAACCGTCGACGGTGCCCTTTCTTTCAACCGCTACTTAAAGTGCTTATGTAAGTTATCGAGACGGTTACTCGCCGCTGATCGGTTGTTCTGTCCAGGTACTACAACCTCCCCTACCCGTGTAAATGTCAGATAAAATGTGACCATAGCTGTTAATAAATCCAATAAACAGATGCAAACCAAATTCTTTAGCCTATTAGATCTGGATGCGATACTTGCAAAAGAAAAGTATTGATCAATTCATCCTTTCGTCTCAGAAATCATAGTTTGTGACCCCCCGTGAAACGAGCTCAAGAGCTCAACGAGCTTATTCCAATGTGGTATCATACGCTATGTTTTATTTCAAATATTGTAAATATAGTAAATGTGGATGACTGTATTTAAACGTTTTGTAAGGTAAAGATTTAGTTTCGCAATACTTATTTAGTTGTTTTCTTTCTTTGTTAGGTAGTCGCTATTGCCGCTCGAAGTCATGATAGAGCTAAAGACTTTGCTGAAAAGTTTGGAGTACCAAAAGTTTATGAATGTTATGAAGACTTGGCAAAGGATAAAGACATTGGTATTGTTAAATAATTTATCTGCATTGGCGTTCACGAATATATAATAAATCTTGTATCTGTGATCAAATAACCTGGGATAACATTTCTTTATTTAATGGCAGAATTGAAATATTTGGTAATATTAAACTGTCAATGCACCACAAATTTTGAAACTTCATGTTTCTCAGCAAATGTGTCCTAAACCCCTTTATATAACGTAACAGCAACATTAACCCTTTATCCAACGCAGACGATATCAACTTTTATTATTTTAAATATAATTTTTTTTCTAATTTTAAAAAAAAAATGTCAACAAAACCATATCATGTGACCCCTCGTTGGAACGAGCTCGACGAGCTCGTTCCAACGAGGGGTCACATGATATGGTTTTGTTGGAATTTTTTTTAAAAATAATATTTTTTCATCTACTGAATTTGCATATTACGCGGGCGGATGCGGCCGATTCGTTTGGTAAAGGGTAAAGCAGTGCTTTTTAGTAACATCGTCATATAGTTTTCTAACTAAATCTCTCCTCCAAATCATTGTTCATGATGACCTCCTCCTCCGAACGAACACAACAATGATAGGGTCAAACATTATGTTTTTGTGGCAAACGATCTTCAAGCAAATTATCTTCGACGAATATAGTTGGCCATGGGAAAACAAATTATATTATGCGTACAAAACTGCCTTTGTGAACCAGATATTACCCGACATAAATCGACCGTTTCGATTTAATTCATGAACTTGCAACTGCGTTTGAGTGATGATGTGCCGATTTTTTAATTTTCCGGTATAATACCAGAACAGTTAATTTCACGCATATTGTTGCACTTTCGACGATGCGGTAAGGACGACTACGACCAAGTTCCAAATAAAACATATGTATTTCGAATAACCCCTTGGGCGAAGCGCGGTAGTTCGATGGTTAGGGAAAACGAACGTTCCACGGGTCGATCCAGACCAGCGGTAATTGGGTTGTGTTCTTGAGCAAGGCACGTAATCCGGATCTTCCAATGGAGGTACGATGGTCATGATGCTGTGCACTAAGGAGTACTGCACGTCGACAGTGCACTTGCCTTCAAATAATACTAGCCTTCCATGTGCGGAGTTAGTACACCTGGGAGTATGGCAGTTGCTCGTTCCTACTCATGTGACTAAAAACAATCAGTATTTGTGTTAAAAACATAACTGAACGAGCTCGTTTTAATAAGGACTCATAAACTTTGTTTTGGGTTATTTATTTATTTATTGGTCTTTAACCCTTTACACAACGCAGACGATTTCAAAATTTATTATTTTAAATACCATTTTTTAAATTTTTAAAAAAAATTTCAACAAAACCATATCATGTGACCTCTCTTTGGAACGAGCTCGACGAGCTTGTTCCACAGAGGGGTCACATGATATGGTTTTGTTGAAATTTTTCGAAAAAAATATTCTTTCAGTTGCTGAAATTGCATATTACAGGGCGGATGCGGGCGATTCGTTGGGTAAAGGGCTAAGGTCACTTTCAGTATCTAAGGCTATATCTTGTCCAAAACACAAATATGAAGCCATGTTTCTCCAATCCTTTGTACCTGTGTTGCCAACTTTACAGGACGTGCCCCGCAGGCCTTGATTGCAGGGTCCTATTGTTGAGCCGAACAGAACCTGTTTACCATAGTAAACAAGCACTGGTCCACAACCGATGTTCCCACGAGAATTGTTTTGGGTTAAAGTGAAAAGAAGACAAATAGTCAAATATGAATTACAAGTATCTTGACTACTCCTAGTCGGCCTGTACTCTTACTTACTTACTTATGCCCGTCTCCCCCTGCCGGGGTTTAGGCCGCCAGCTGCAGATCTCTAGCGCCCTCTGCCCTGTGCCGGTCTCTCTAACTGGTTCCAGGTGTAGTACATACTGATGGTGTCGGCATCGAAGTCGCGACGCCAGGTGTTTCTTGGACTTCCTCTTTTCCATTTGCATTGGCGTTTCCACTTCAGTGCATGCCTGGTGATGTTATTTGGACGTTTGCGTAGGGTGTGTCCTATTCAGTCCCATCTTAACTTCCTCCTGAGTTCTTCTTCTGCAGAACCGTGTTGGGTTCTTTCCCAAAGACTGGCGCTGCTGGTAATGTCTGCGTATAGCGGATCTTTAGAATCCTTCTTAGGAAGATGTTAATGAAGGTCCAGACTTTCCTGACTGTTGTCTTGGTTGATCATCAGGTCTCTGCTCGATAGAGCAGGACTGACTTTTCTTTGGAGTTGAACAGTCGTATCTGGGTTGTCAAGGACATCTCCCAGGTGTCCAGATGTTCCTGAGCTGAAAGGAGGAAGCTCTTGCTTTGCCTGTCCTTGCCTTGCCTTCAGCTTCTGTGCCGCACTGTTGTTCGAAGATGCTACCTAGGTAGGCGAACGACTGCACTTCCTCCAGGGGATTGTTTCGCTACTTAGAAAATATGCAATGTAGTGGTTTTGTTAACCCTTTACCGGCCAACGAATCGGCCGCATCCGCCCGCGTAATATGCAAATTCTGCAGTTGAAAAAAAAAAATTTTTTCAAAAAAATTCAACAAAACCATATCATGTGACCCCTCGTTGGAACGAGCTCGTTCCAACGAGGGGTTACATAATATGGTTTTGTTGAAGTTTTTTGAAAAATTTGAAAACATGATTTTTAAAATAATAAATTTTGATATCGTCTGCGTTGGGTTAACGGAGCAATGGGAGTGAACTGCAATTTGTGGCGTATTGACACTTTGAAGATTTTCCCGCTGAGTATTTTCAGGGTATTTATCACCAAGTCTTGGCATGGCTCCTGTGAAGCAGCCATGGCTAGATTTGATGATAAATTCATCCAAATTTGATGCAAAAATTCAATGGATCCAAAATGCTTACAGCTCATAGGAGGAAAATTTGATTAAATGTGTCAAAATTATACTTATTTCAAACTTATACTTTTGTTGATCACCGCACTTATTTATTTATTTATTGGTGTTTATGGTCACATACTTCTGCTCAATGGATAATCAGGACTACGACAGTGTTACGGGTGGAGGTAGCCGGAGTACCCGGAGAGAACCACAGTGTAACGGCGAGCAACTGCCAGCTTCCCATTGCTTGAAGACCAGTGCGTCATGGACGTGCAGTACGCCTCAGTACCCAACGCCATCGTGCCCCCACGTGGGCCAAGGGGTTGACATGTCTTTCCCAAGGACACAACGCGGTTGCCGCATGTGGGATTCCAACCGATGTCCTCTCGGCTTACAGCCTGCACCTCTACCAACTGAGCAACCGCGTCCAACAATTGCCGTATGTAATTCTTCAAAACCATATTTTCTATTCAGGTTTCAGTTTGCACCGCGATACAGCTGCTTTGAATACTGGTATTGTGTCCAATTCGTAACTGTCTTCATACATTTTATCCAGGGGATTAGATTCAGTGGGATTATCTTCGTTCCACACTTAGGCGGGGATAGAGATGTCACCATATTACAATTTAAATGACAAATCTTAATTATGATTTCAACACAACAATTTTCATACCTTTTATGGGCCACTTTAGCTTTGCTCGCATCTTCAGTGGAAACCCACAAACCTGCGTAGACAACCTTCCAATGAGGTGCACCCTCGCAATTTTTCGGGTGCGCAAGTCTGCGCAAATTATTTGAAATGAAGAATCTGGTTTTTAAATTAATTCCCTTCACACTGATGTCAAAATAAGCAAATTTCAAGTAGCGATTTGTCCCATAATGCAACTGGGAATTTATCCAATTCATTCTTGTTTGACAGAGCTCAATGAGCTCTGTCAAACAAGATTGAATTGGTTAAATTTCTAGTTGCGTTATTGGTAAAATTTGCACCTTGAATTTTAGATATTTCGACATCAGTGCGGAAGGGGTTAAAATAGTACAATGTTGTATCTGATTGTTAAAGCAAGAGCTACACTAATAGTGATTTTCAGTATAGTGATGACCAAAGTGACGTCTTTCTCGATCAGAACGTAATCCAGTCGCGACACATTTACACCAATCGAATTTTCAAAAACATAATTTTGCGAAAACAAGACTGAATCATGAAAGCCAAGCAAAATCTAAACTGAGACTGAAAGTTCTTGTATTATTTTTCTAGAAATGAAATTCTACAGCGTTGTTGGAAGGAAAGCGGACATAGAATTTCGACTGGCTCGCGACTTGGTCGTTATCAGGCCGATTTTTTTTTATCCGCCTTTTACCCGCATGTGCGCAAAGGCTATGATAAATAAAGTATAGGAGACTGCAGCTTATTTTACCAACCTATTTTATTGAGACGTCAGGTCTTGTGATGGGCATATAGCACACTGTCGAGGGTCGGGGAGTGGGGCTCTGTTTAATCTTTCCACCAGTGCTTTGAATCACAGCACTCCGTCTTCAGTGTCAACGAGCACCAAGTTGTATCATTATTACAAAGCAGATCGTAGGTCTGGGCAAGATGGCAAGCGAATACCAGAGCTGTAGGTTTTTAAATTTCTTGTTCGGTTTCGGTTTTGGTTTTTCAGGTGGAGTTAAACCTCGGTTCGGTTCGGTTTGTTCATGAGGCCAAGTAAAATTCAATAAAACTCATTCTTATGTCCGGAGTCGTAACTGAATGGTAGTGAAAATGAGTGAAACTCAATGAATGCCCGAAATAAGCTTTAATACATGAAGAATCAGGAAGACCAGTATAATATACAGAACTTTTATTGTGCTTGGCCATTTTTTCGAGGTCTGACACCTACACGCGACTGGAGGAAAGCTGCAAACACAACTAAACTGAAATGTCGGAAATTCACAGAATGTAGCCTTCCCAGAGTAGTGAGAGTACCCAGACACTGCCATTGGCAGTGTCTGGGTACTCTCACTACTCTGGGATGGCTACATTCTGTGCATTTCTGCAGCAAGAGAGTATTTAATAAAAAAACGAAAAACCTTAGATTACGGGATGTCGACGGTTTCGGTTTCGGTTTTTTAAAAAAAACGAAAAACCTCGGTTCGGTTTCGGTTAACCTACAGCTCTAGCGCATACTATGGACAATTCAATCGCAACTTCGTGTTATTTGTTTCAGGTTCAGTATTGCAGGCGAATAATATGTCGGTCGCCTTATTTATTTATTTATTTATTTATTTATTTATTTATTTATTTATTTATTTATTTGTTTGCATCAAAATATGTAGAGTTATTGATCTAATGCTATCAGCAAAATTGCCCTTGTCAAACATAATGGAGTAGACTGAAGCTTTTTTGTATGATGAGGAATTAACGATAGCAGTAAGTACGAATTTGTTGGATGAACAGAGAAGTAATTTCAGATTCAGAGTCGTGAGAGGAGACTTCTCAAAGTTGTAGAAGACATAGTTCAGCTATACGAACGTCGCTGTTTCCCAGTGGGAACGCCATGATGGTCGGATAGCTGTACTTAGAGAAGAGGAAACTTCAGCAGACTTTGTGAAGAGAATGCGAAACAACAATGCTGTATGATTATTGTTACTGATCTCAGAACATGTAGCACTTATTAGTTATGGTTTAATTAATAAGAGGTTATTACCTGGGAAGAAAATCATATCAAATAAATAATTATCTTTTAAATATGCAGAACTGCACATACGTTTAAATGGGTTAAGAATTATCGCATGAGATTGCTTTGGCCAAGGATATCACGGGAATCAATATCACACACCTCCCATGTAACAACCAGTCTACACGAAAATAGAACTAAAAGCACTCAACTAGATAATTCAGGGGCGGCGGAACGATTTTCAAAGTGTTTGTGTGTGTAGGGTTGGGGGGGGGGGGGGTGGATCGGGCGATGGATGGTCATCGGTATGAACATTTTACATTTCAGGGTCCCAATACCCCCACTTCCATGCATCTGAGCGGATATTTTGAGATTTGTCAGGGGATTTATTTGAAAGATTTAACACTTTGAGACGTCGTAACGACCAAAGCTGATAAATAGACCTCACCTGTGTGCTTTACCACACGTTTACGGCAGTTGTACTGTCTGTGGATTATCTTGTCTGGGGTGGATTTGGTACTTGTAAGTCTGTAGGATAACCATCTACTTCAGTTAACTGATTTTTTAACAGACTGTATACATTTAGCGTTTGCAGCCACTTACTGCAAAAAATGATCCGAAATCCATCGAAACTGAACGAGTACGACAGAAACATCGCTGCCGAAAATATGGGGGAGGGTCTGGATCCGCCCCTTGTTTCACCAGTCATTAGTTGTGTTAAATATATGCATACAACAAAACATGGTCCAGCAAAAAAGTGGAGGGGCTGAAAGATCCCCCCCCCCCAACCACCAGCCCCCTCCCGGTTCCGCCGCCCCTGTAATTGCTGCATTTTCTTCGTTGCCAGCGAGACATCACTGTTAGTTGGCCAAGTACCTACTCTGATTTGCAACAACGTTGTCAGAAAACTGTAACAAATCCGAGAACAGTTTTTTTTATCATATGATTTTTCCATTTTCTCGGTTTATTATTGTTTCATATTTGCATTAAATATCAGTTAGTGCTTCATAACACCCTCAGTTGATTTGATTGGCCAGTTTCAAAAGAACGCTTTCGAAAATATCTGTGTCAAATCAATACGGTTATGACATATGATTGCGTGCAGCTGTGACGCGTCACAGTCCAATAAATGACGTTCTAGGTGAAATACCATTCTTTAACCCTTCTTTTCTATCTAAACAATAGATACCGATCAGTGTCATGGTCACGATGATCGAAATTCAAATATTGACTAAACTGCGAAGAATAACACAACAAACAGTTTTTAAATAGCTATAAGTTTAGTACACTCCATTATTACATGAACAGTTGTGGAAGGTATTTGTCAAGAAACAAGAAGTCAAGAATGCTTTTTTATTTAGTAATTTGTGACTCGAATCTGATTGTTTAAATATCCCGGATAAACAAATCTAAATGCGGAACTTGGAATTTCAAAGCGATCTCGACTCTTGTGCAGTCGGCCAATGGATCTGTTCCATTGATTTGATAGGACATCATCGTTATCTATGTTAGATAACGACTTGCGTATGCAACACATTGGTTCAGGACGACCCGTAAATATTCATTACTGAAGGATTGAACGACTATAATGACCTTCGCTTTAAATACAAAGCGGAACTGGTCTGCGAATTTGTAGGAATAGTCTAGCACAGCAAAGTGCTTTATGACTATTTCAGAAAATATGCGGATTTAAACGTATATTTTAGGATCTTTTTTAGTAATCCTCGCGCGGATTAACTTTTCCGGTACAATCGTGATTCACGCTATCCCCATCATCACTTTCCTGATGGTTTTTTTCTCCTTTTGTCGCATGCGTTGGTACCTCATTGAAACCCCACAAATCACATGCAATTCAACTGCTGTCTGACTTACCCTGCTCAATTTTGTTTTCTCGTCCCAATTTTAACTGTTTTGTATGAAAAGCAAACTTTAAGTGTCAGAATATGCCAATCAAATTCGGAGTTAAGATTGTCACATACCCGATGCGAGCGGGCTTAACGAATGAATATTCTATCGAGTTGTCGAGACCAGATCAGACGGGTCAACCCGTTTGATCAGGCTGGGAAGCTCGGTGGCTCAATGGTTACGGTATTCGACTTCAAACCGAAAGGTCCGCGGGTCGATTCCCGCTAGGGCAACTGCGTTGTGTTATTTGCCGGGGCACTTAGTCCCGATTGCCCACGTTGAGGCACTGTGGCACTATGTAGTAACACGTACTGTGCGTCGATGGTGCACGTATGTTCAACCAAAGATAAATCTCCTTGTACGGAGTTGGTACGTTGTGGATTCTGACACCGTTCGTAGCTGCTCGTTGGTCCTCTCTGGGTACTTCGGCTTCCTCCACCGGTAAAACTGTCCGACACGAGGCGAGCGTGGTTCTCGTCGGTGTCGTTAAATAAATAAACGACCATGCTGTTCTTGTGTTGTAAACGAGATGAACAATCTGTAGTGGTATTGGGGAGTAATTTGTGAGAGTCATTTTATAAGTAACGAATATATTCTTCTCAGTTTGAAATGTTTAAATAGTATGATACGTATATTTTAGGATCTTTTTTAGTAATCCTCGCGCGGATTAACTTTTCCGGTACAATCGTGATTCACGCTATCCCCATCATCACTTTCCTGATGGTTTTTTTCTCCTTTTGTCGCATGCGTTGGTACCTCATTGAAACCCCACAAATCACATGCAATTCAACTGCTGTCTGACTTACCCTGCTCAATTTTGTTTTCTCGTCCCAATTTTAACTGTTTTGTATGAAAAGCAAACTTTAAGTGCCAGAATATGCCAATCAAATTCGGAGTTAAGATTGTCACATACCCGATGCGAGCGGGCTTAACGAATGAATATTCTGTCGAGTTGTCGAGACCAGATCAGACGGGTCAACCCGTTTGATCAGGCTGGGAAGCTCGGTGGCTCAATGGTTACGGTATTCGACTTCAAACCGAAAGGTCCGCGGGTCGATTCCCGCTAGGGCAACTGCGTTGTGTTATTTGCCGGGGCACTTAGTCCCGATTGCCCACGTTGAGGCACTGTGGCACTATGTAGTAACACGTACTGTGCGTCGATGGTGCACGTATGTTCAACCAATGATAAATCTCCTTGTACGGAGTTGGTACGTTGTGGATTCTGACACCGTTCGTAGCTGCTCGTTGGTCCTCTCTGGGTACTTCGGCTTCCTCCACCGGTAAAACTGTCCGACACGAGGCGAGCGTGGTTCTCGTCGGTGTCGTTAAATAAATAAACGACCATGCTGTTCTTGTGTTGTAAACGAGATGAACAATCTGTAGTGGTATTGGGGAGTAATTTGTGAGAGTCATTTTATAAGTAACGAATATATTCTTCTCAGTTTGAAATGTTTAAATAGTATGATACGTATATTTTAGGATCTTTTTTAGTAATCCTCGCGCGGATTAACTTTTCCGGTACAATCGTGACCTATGGATGGGTATTTTTCCACGCATATAATTCAGAGATGATCCGCTATGACACCTAGCGAAATTTTTACCAATGAAGCACCGGGGTAATCCCAGTGCTTCACTGGTGGAAATTTCGCTAAATGTCATTGCAGTTTATCTCTGAATTATATGCGTGGAACAAATGACAACCAGTGGATTTTAACCCATCTACAATGGCCCTACTGTTTGACAGTTCACAGATTTCGAAAGCATCTGTGGCAAGCACATGTGGCGTCAGCTGTCTTAGTGAGTTTGAGCACTGAAGAGAGGGTCTTCCCACGGAAACATTTTAAAACAGTCCTACCAAATAAGAGGATAAGACACAACATTTTTGGCGAACTGTTTGTAGTTTCAGACGAACAACGTGTTCTTGGTGGGTCAGTCGTGACATTTGTACGCGAGTAACACGACAAACCGTCTAGTCGTGGTGCGTGTGTTGTGTAAGCTACATTATGATATTGATATCTCTTCATATTAACCCTTTACCTAACATGAAAAGCAGACGACACTTGCAAAAATAATTTTTGAATAACTATTTTTTTCATTTTTTGTCTCAAAAACATAGGTTATGACCCCTCGTTGGAACGAGCTCGACGAGCTCGTTCCAACGAGGGGTCATAACCTATGTTTTTGAGACAAAAAATGAAAAAAAATAATGAAAATTAATAGGCGATTTTTGAGAATAGCGCTGGCCGGTTTTGGCCGTTACGTTAGGTAAAGGGTTAAAATAAAATCATGTACATGAAAATGTTAATGGACGCTCCAATAGGGGTCTGGGCGAAGGAACGGACGGACCGACAAATGGACCGGTGGACAACGTCACATCATACAAAAACGGGAGTATTAAAATATGAGATGAGATGATGCAATATATCGCAATATATGGGAATCCGTGAAGGAAGAAAATATCACAACCTAGTAGTTGAATAAGTTCCAATAATTACTGGGTTAGGTTCATGTCGGCTGAGGTATCAGCCCAAGGTAATTTCATATCAGCCTGAAACCGGAGGTTGATATGAAGTTACCGAGGGCTGATATCTCCCCCTATATGAAATCAACCAAGTAATGACCTTTATTAACTAACCCCTTACCTAACATGAAAAGCAGACGACCTTTGGAAACAAAATTTTTGAACAATTAGTTTTTTTTTAATTTTTTGTCTCAAAACTCAAAAACATGGGTTATGACCCCTCATTTGAACGAGCTCGACCATTTACTGATGGAACACTCCTTGACTGGAAACTTTCTTTAACCCTTTACCTAACATGAAAAGCAGACGACACTTGCAAACAAAAAATTCTTGAATAACTATTTTTTTAATTTTTTTTGTCTCAAAAACATAGGTTATGACCCCTCGTTGGAACGAGCTCGACGAGCTCGTTCCAACGAGGGGTCATAACTTATGTTTTTGAGACAAAAAATGAAAAAAAAATAATGAAAATTAATAGGCGATTTTTGAGAATAGCGCTGGCCGGTTTTGACCGTTACGTTAGGTAAATGGTTAAAATAAAATCATGTACATGAACATGTTAATGGACGCTCCAATAGGGGTCAGGGCGAAGGGACGGACGGACCGACGAATGGACCGGTGGACAACGTCACATCATACAAAAACGAGTGTATTAAAATATGAGATGAGATGATGCAATATATCGCAATATATGGGAATCCGGGAAGGAAGAAGATACCACAACCGAGTAGTTGAATAAGTTCCAATAATTACTGGGTTAGGTTCATGTCGGCTGAGGTATCAGCCCAAGGTAATTTCATATCAGCCTGAAACCAGAGGTTGATATGAAGTTATCGAGGGCTGATATCTCCCCCTATATGAAATCAACCAAGTAATGACCTTTATTAACTAAACCCTTACCTAACATGAAAAGCAGACGACCGTTGGAAACAAAATTTTCGAATAATTAGTTTTTTTTTAATTTTTTGTCTCAAAACTCAAAAACATGGGTTATGACCCCTCATTTGAACGAGCTCGACCATTTACTGATGGAACACTCCTTGACTGGAAACTTTCTTTAACCCTTTACCTAACATGAAAAGCAGACGACACTTGCAAAGAAAAAATCTTGAATAACTATTGTTTTTAATTTTTTGTCTCAAAAACATAGGTTATGACCCCTCGTTGGAACGAGCTCGATGAGCTCGTTCCAATGAGGGTCATAACCTATGTTTTTGAGACAAAAAATGCAAACAATATAAAATTAAGTGGCGATTTTTGCGAATAGAGCGTTGAGTAAAGAGCTAAACCAAAAGCAATAATATACAAAATATTATTAGATCTGTTACCGTTTTCTAACAGTGTTTTTGTTTATCATTCTTTTCAGAAAGTCCGAAGTTTCCTCTTCTCCAAGTTCAGCGATCCGAACGTCTCGACTTGCCAGTAACGTTTCTGCTTCCCGACTGTGGAAGCCACGATGTTCGGATATCTGAAGTCCCTCTTCTTTCTTCTCTTCACCCGTCAAAATCTGACTTATTGCCATTATTAATTCCCCATCATAGTAAAACTCGGCTTTAAGCCATCCCATCATGCCTGGCAACTCTAATTTGGCTGATTGCTTTCGACGAAACACTGTGAACGATTTCGGCGTGAACATGTTGTCTGCGCCTAGTAACACATCAAGAGGGGTCACTCCAGTTTTCTTCCTATCGACGGAGATCGGGTTTATATCAGTCGAGTTTTAACCATATCTGCCTAGTTCGACAATCGGCAACTCTGGAAGGTTTACTTTACGAAAATTACCGCAAAGAGTTTAAAACGTTGAGTATGATTATATAATGATTGCGATTACAAGGGGTTGAATAATGCATCGGCAAACAACGACTGGGACACCATTTTTTCATGCACGAATCTGGATACTATGGTCAACAAGTTTACTCCCAATGTCATTGAACTAGCTTCTAAGTATATTCCCAATAAAATCACAACAATTAGGAGAAATGACCTAAAGTCGATGCGTGATGAAATTAGGCATTTGATTCGACAACGGAAACGCCTCTACCGTATTGCCAAGTCAAAAGGTCGTTCCGAGGCTTGGCAGAAATACCGCTCCAAAAGAAACGAGGTTATTTCAGCCATAAGAAAAGCAAAGACTTGCCCCGACTGTAGGTCCTAACTCTGTTATTTCATCAATACCCATTGACGGAACTTAAAAGTGTTATCCTTTAAAATGTGCAAAATAGTTCACTTACAAGGAAAGAACCATCTTAATCAATAATGTTTAACCCATGTTGCTCTTTGCATACGCGTTGCTGTCAGAATTGTCAAATTTTTATCACCCTTTTGGGAATGACAGGAAGACAGTCCTAGTGGCTATGTCATCGCCCTGTAGTGCAATCATGTCAATTAAAAACCTATTTTACCGTTTATGACTTTAAAAATGTATTTTACTGTTTATGACTGTAACCTTGTGCATGGTGTGCTACAAAATAAATCATTCATACCTCATACCTCAAAGACCAATTACTATAACAAAATTCCGGCCGATCAAGACAGCCCTGGTACTAACTTTTCAGTGTAGTGGAAGAACCTAAAGATGTTTGTTGGGAACAAGAACACTGAAATTTCGAATATAAATTATCTGGACAGGGTAATTTCTTTTGACAAAGACAAGGCGGAAGAGTTTAATGACTTTTTTGTAGCATATCAAGGGGGCGCGGTGGCTCAGTAGGTAGAGGTGCAGGCTGCAAACCGAGAGGTCCTCGGTTCGAATCCCACCTGCGGCAACCGTGTTGTGTCCTTGGGCAAGACACTTCACCCCATTGCCCATCTGGGGGCACGGTGACGTCGTGGACTAAGGCGTACTGTACGTCGATGGTGCACTTGTCTTCAATCAATGCTAATCCTGCCGGTGTGGAGTTAGTATGTTGGGGAGCTGACAGTTGCTCGCCGTTGCTCGGTAGTTCTCTCCGGGTACTCCGGCTTCCTCCGCTCGTAAAACTGTCATGGTCATGATTAGCCACAGAGCAGAAATATATGACCTTAAATCCCAATAAATAAATAGTAGCATATCAACCCTTGACGATAGTCATGCGTGCTTTCCATCGCTGCCATTTCGAGAACGCCCAAAACTCACAACCAAACTACTGGACCAACAGGATGAGAATTCCCCACTGAAATCGATGAAAGTATCAAAAGCAGCAGGCCCGGATCTAATAAGTCCACAGCTTCTTAAAAAGTGTTCCACTTCCCTAGTCCAGCCTCTTACTCTCCTTTTCAATATCCCATTGCATCACGTCAAATTTCCTGAACTGTGGAAGAAGGCCAATGTAATACCTGTTTCTAAAAAGACCCCGCAAATCGATTGTCAAATTATCGACCGATTTCACCACTTAGCTGTCTTGGAAAAGTTTTTGAACGATGTATCTTCAGAAAACTGTGGTCCATTATTGACGAAAATAAAATGCTAAGTCCATTCCAGTCTGGGTTTACTCACTGTAACTCAACTGTATTGCAGCTCACGGATATTTATGACACATTTAGCCGTGCACTCGATGAAAGTAAAGATGTGAGGGTGGTATTTTGCGTCGTCAGTAAAGCTTTTGACAAAGTCTGGCACAAGGGTCTACTCTACAACCTTGAGAACATTAGAATTGCCGATGAAGTCCTCTACTTCCTTACATGATACCTCTGTGATCGAATTCAAAGAGTGGTGGTCAACATAGAGGAGTCCTCTTGGAAACCTCTTATCTCAGGAGTTCCCCAAGGATCTATTCTCGGGAACCCCTGAGATAAGAGGTTTCCAAGCGTTGTGTCCTTCGGCAAAGAACTTAACCCCGATTGTCCACATGGGGGCACGATGACTCGGTGTACTAAGGCGTACTGCACGTCGATGGTGCGCATGTCTTCAACCAGTCTAACCCTGCCTGTGCTACAGTGCGGACTTACGATGTTGGGGAGCTGGCAGCTGCTTGTCGTTGCTCGGTGGTTCTCTCCGGGTACTCCGGCTCCATCCACCCGTAACACTGTCACGGTCATGATTAGCCATTGTGCATAAGTATATGACATCAAACACCAATAAATAAATACATATAAATAAATAAATAGGGTTAACTGACTGTGTTCGCCTTTTTGCTGACGTCACAACTTTATATTTAATAATTGAAAACCCTGACCAGACTGCTGTTATACTGAACAATGATCTTACCACAAATGAACATCGGGCACACAATTGGTTGGTAAATGTAGAATTCAATCCCATTAAACCCGAAACCACGACCATTTCACTCTGAACTGACCCCACTCAACAGACATCCCTCGTACTGGCAAATGTTCCTATCGAAGAATTTATGGTGCACAAGCATTTAGGTGTCATTCTCAACTCAAACTGTTCTTGGGATCACAACATAGAACATATCTCCACAAAAGCATAATCACGTCTGGATCTCATGAGAAAAAATACATTTATTTTACATAGGAAAATACTCGAGAAGATATATTTTGCTTTCGTTTGATCCCTGTTGGAAAATGCAGATACGGTTTGGGATAACTGCAGTGAAAAAAATGTGATAAATCGGGGAAAAATTCAAATTGCTAGTGCTCGTATTGTTACAGGTGCAACTCTAAGCGTGAGTAAGGCATCACTCTATGAGGAAACTGGATGGGAGACGCTACAAGTAGGACGGCAGAAACACAAATTAATACAGTATATATTTCCTGCTTAGTCCAACCCCCTATCTCGCCAACTCAGACTCTTGAACTTCGCACCGTCAGTAATCTCCGAATTCCTTACTGTCGGACCACGGGCTATATAACATTTTTTATCCCACCCACAACAAAATCATGGAATGGGATTCCAATTAACCTTAGAGAAAACTGCTCCCTGATAGAATTTTGAAAATACTTGAGCCACAACCTTGTTGACCTCCAGCATTCTTTTTCAAATCCACCTCCCGTAGAGCTCAGATATATCACAGTAAGTTACGGCTTCTAGGTAGTCATCTCAAAGAGCATCTTTTTTGTCAATCACCTTGCAGCTTCACCGAATTGTTCATGTGGTGAACGTGAAACTACATAACACTTTCTATTAAAATGCCCTAATTACGACCGTATACGAAGGGAGACACACAATCCAACCGACTGTAATACAATGTTGTATGGATCTGAATTTTACACCCATGGCGAATATTACTTAGTTTTCGAAACAATTCATAAAATATTCTCTCTTCTGCGAGGTTCTGTTAGAACCACATTGGTGACCATCTGTTCATTATGAATGGTTCGTTTAATGTTATTACATGTACCATACCTAAGATTGTAAATTCATTCTAAAAATAATGCAAATTGTATCTATACTCATTCCCGCAGTATACAACCTATAACCCATACTGTGCTTTACCTCAAAGTTGTTCTCCGATCTCCTGTGTGTTCACTCCTGTTAGTTTAGTGATAGACACGTCAAACGTATGCCACGTCACCCAGAGTAGGCGGAGGCCACTGTTGAGCAACAGAGATTTCTCACTGTCTTCTTCTCTAACTCTAACAATAACTCAAGTGCACATAAGATTTGAGCTAACTGGTATTATCTCGAACCATCTCTGTTGTTGGGACCTCCACTGACATGCACAACACAATGAAGTTTAGGTTCCACCGGTCCTCTTGGTATCCCCTCGCACAGATAGAACTCGTACGTAACTGATTGACGGTACAACATGGAGATGGTTCGGTTTTGACTGGTGGCTCCTTATTCTTTTTCTTCCTTAAAACTGCCCTACCCTTCTTTCCTTCTACCAGTTAGATAAACTAAACCTACTTGTATCATCTTATGTTACTTTCTTCATTTTTACTTAGTGTAAAAATTGTGTGAACAGGTATCTTGCTGTATACACCTTTTCACTGTCTTCTCATTTGTTACCTGCTAACTATACCATTAGTGGAAACGACCACGGATAAGCTTACTGTCGAATCCACACTTAATGATATTGTAAGCTTTGTATCACTTTGGAAACTTTTGAAATAAATATTGTTTAAACTAACTCTGGGAAAGAAAATCATATTTAATAAGTAAACATAAGTAATTCGTATTATCTTGGTCCTCCTGGCTGTCCAAATGTATTGAGCTGCAACTCAGAATACAAAGTTGCGTGGCACCGGCCATCAGACTCAGTGAATGTTCTATCGCTGAATAAGGAGCAGGGCCATCTTCAGTAACTCTGAAGATATGTTCCAACAAGACTAAAATCCTCCTCCTCTGATTTGCTGAGAGCTCGCTTAGTATATTCTATGTTTACGGCTCAAGTGGCAAATGTTACCGCCTGACGTCACAACGCGAAATATTTGCAATGACGTTGTCCGTTTCGTAACTGCTTCATCAACGGAGTGACTAGACAGCCACTTCATTTTTCTGGATGTTTCACGTGTGCAGCAGACGATGTTCCGGATGAAGAGTGTTGTTTAGATTACAAACCGGTTTACGATTTGAACTAAGATGGAATGAATTTATCTGGTTTATTGATTATTTAACCAGTGCCGTCGTGGATACACGAGAGGTTTATTTACTAAACCTGTGATCGTTAAAAGTTGCCTTGAACAAGGCAGCTTTTAACTACCACAAGTTTGGTAAATAAACCTCTCGAGCTGTAGGTTTTTAAATTTCTTGTTCGGTTTCGGTTTTGGTTTTTCAGGTGGAGTAAAACCTCGGTTCGGTTCGGTTTTCGGTTTGTTCATGAGGCCAAGTAAAATTCAATAAAACTCATTCTCATGTCCGGAGTCATAACTGAATGGTAGTGAAAATGAGTGAAACTCAATGAATGCCCGAAATAAGCTATAATACACGAAGAATCAGGAAGGCCAATATAATAATTACCTAAATATACAGAACTTGTATTGTGCTTGCTTGGCCATTTTTCGAGGTCTGACACCTACACGCAACATGAGGAAAGCTGCAAACACAACTAAACTGAAATGTCGGAAGTTCACAGAATGTAGCCTTCCCAGAGTAGTGAGAGTACCCAGACACTGCCAGTGGCAGTGTCTGGGTACTCTCACTACTGTGGGATGGCTACATTCTGTGAATTTCTGCAGCAAGAGAGTATTTAATAAAAAACGAAAAACCTTAGATTACAGGATTTCGACGGTTTCGGTTTTTTTAAAAAACTAAAAACCACGGTTCGGGTTCGGTTAACCTACAGCTCTATAAGCCTCTAGTATATCCACGATGTAGGTTTTAGGCTGTGGATAGTGTCTTATTGGGACATATATATTATTGTGATGAGTTGACGGTAACAAGGTCTGAGGTTTGCGGCTCAGAGCGGACGTTCAACCTCGACGATTCGCGTCTCGGTTGAACATAAGCTCCGAGCCGCAAACCTCAGACCATGTTACCGTCAATTCATCACAATAACTTATAATATTCTTTTCCAGAAGAGACCGAATCTGTTCAATTTACTTTCAGATATAGCATACATTGCCTCCGTGAACTCAGAACATTACAAACTTACTAAGATGATGTTGCATCATGAGAAACATGTATTGTGCGAGAAGCCAATGACGACAGATTTGAAATTGACGAAGGAGTTGATAGAACTCGCAAGGGACAAGAAACTGTTTCTCATGGAGGTAACACTTTTGCGTAATAAAATCTTCAAAACCTTCTTTTTTTTATAAGACGACACTATCAAATTGCTCGAACTAAATGATCATGCAATCCTCTCCATGGAATCAGACACGAAAAACACTTCCGTTAGTGTTTCGCACAAGGTAAATATTGCACGACATTCGAAAATGCTGTTCGATTGATTCTCTTTGGCAAATTGAGACAATGGACTCATGACTGAATAAGTTGTTTATTGGTGAAAAGTTTTCAGAAATGCTGAAATTCGCATCATATGTGGTGACGATAGCAATTTTCTCCCCCACTGCATGTGTAGCATACGTGTGTTCCGGATGAGATAGCAGGGATAGACAGATGCATCCCACCCACCCACGTGACGTTATACATTTATAACATTATTATGACGTCATGCATATCGTATCAGTTTCTTGCTACCAACTAATTCATACTAACGTCATGGGAATGCAGTGTGATCAAAGTTTGATGCTCTAAAACGCTTCAACCCTTAAGCTGCCACCGTTCCTAATCAATTTCGTGGTATATACCCTTGGTATATACATAACTTGTGCATGATCTTTCCGATGGTGTCATTTGTTTGTTTTGTTGTTTTTTTTGTGTTTTTTTTTTTTTTTTTTTTTTTTTTTTTGGGGGGGGGGTGCATAACCTATGTTTTGGACGCAAAAATAGAAGAAAGAAAAAGTTATTCAAGAATTTTGTTTGAAATTTTCATTATTTTTTTCATTTTGTGTCTCTTATAACCCCTGATTGGAACGAGCTCGTAGAACCCGTTCCAATGAGGGGTCATAACCTATGTTTTTGACGCAAAAAATGAAAAAGAAATAGATATTCAGGAATTTGGTTTGCAAGTGTCGTCTTCCATTCATGTTAGGTAAAGGGTTAAAAACCCACCATTAAAATATGCCATCGAAATAACTAGTGGGTGAGTGAACGCATGCTACGTATGGTGTTTCGACAGGTGGCATTTCAGGGCTGAATATTTTATTATTTTTTTTTTAAAATCTGATCGCGCGAACAATGGGACAATTCAATTTGGAGTCACTTCACTTTTTCCTTAGAACGCAACGAATTTATAAACCATTTTGCCTGCAGTAAATGCTCATAACGTGCGACACAATTGCCGATTTTCGATAAATAACGCAAAATATTACTCGAATTATAGTATAGGTGCATAATTAGTGGAAGGTGAACCCATAAAATCCCTAACTATCGCGCCTTTGAATTTAGTCAACTTGGATTATAAGATAGCAGAATCATACAGAGACTAAACAAAATTAATCTTTTGATTCTCAGGCAGCAGCACATTCATTTTCTCGACCCGCGTTCGTCATATTTATTCCGGAGACAAAATTCAAAATATATAAAACTATCATTGGGTGTGATTTTTGCGACACGATTCTCATATCTATGTACAAAATAAATATTTATTTAACTGGTTGAGGGCTAGATTACTTTTGGTAGTCTGAATTCGTTCATTAAAAATTGTCAACAATTTTTTATTACAAATCATTGGAGAGTGTCAATAGTTTGTAATAGAATAAATTTGTATAAACAAACTAATATTTATGTTTGATTGAATACGAAACATTGGCAAGAACAATGATGGCTTTTGCACAGGTACCCTCATTTTTTTTTTGGAAGGCCTGATTCTGTTTTCTAGTACTCAAGGTTCCGTTTAAAACGCTCCTTATTATTTTTGATCTCCGTTTTATCTGTTCTATATTGATTTTGTGTTCTATGATCACTGTGAAAAATAAAAACTCTCAGTGAAATCAACATGAAAGCTCTAGTATTTAATTTTAGACCCTCACAACTGGATTTTAGGCATTGGCGACCTTTCCGTCGGGAATAAAAAAAATAAATAAAAACCGCCCCCCCCCCCCTTATTCGTCTAAAAAATAAAATTGCCTGTGAATCAATTATTGTTTAGCCTAAACTGATATTGGATGCCTTTCCCAATTTAGGTTAAGTATGAATGTGAAGTTCTGATTTCATGTGAAAGGACAGAAAATATGATTTAATTTTACAGATAGAGCTCTATTCTATCATGTGTTTCTTTGCCAAAAAAGCTTCAGTTTGTTTAATATAAAATAAAGGATCAGTTACTCAAAATGCGAGGGGGGGGGGGGGGGTGGTGAGGTGGCGGAGGCTCAGTAAGTAGAGGTGCAGGCTGCACGCCGAGAGGTCATCGGTTCAAATCCCACCGACGGCAACAGCGTTGTGTCCTTGAGCAAGACACTTCATCTCAGTAGTATAGCATGTACCCGAACGGGCCCCATTGGCAGGACCCCGGGCAGGACCCCGGAAGTGACGTCATAGTCACGTGACCTGGTGACGTCATGTTGTGTTGTCATGGTAACCCGCGTGAGCGGCCATCTTGTGACGTCATCTCCATAGTGATACGTGGTGTGAGTGCGCATGCGCAGCGCGTGTTGTTAGGGTGATACGTGTTTCCGTCGTCCATTTTGTATACTGGAGGCCGCCATCTTGGTTTCTATGGTAGCATGTGGTTGCTATGTGACCCAAAACCTTCTAACAAGACAGGGGTATGTTCGGAGGGTATGTTCGATTGAATCGGAGTATTACGAATTACCACAAACAACCCGACAATCCCTCCAAATCACCAAAATCTACCCCAAATCACCGAAATTGACTTTATCTCCCCAATTTATCGGTGTAGTGCTATAGTACCAAGGGGGTACAAGGGGTGCGTTCCTTTGTAGAAGAGTAATTTTTCCCCAAATCCTCGTTTAATTACCTAAATAAACCCGTCAAGTTGTATTATTTCGAATTCTTTAAGAATCCCTTTTTTGGATCCTATGACGTTTTATTTCCCTATTAAGAGTAGCACGTAGTGCTATAGGACAAATTTACCCAGAATCCATTATTTAAATTACAAGTAGGACCCATATGTGTACATGAAGGCCATGAAGCTAAGTTCCACCATATACTCATATGAGGATCTACCCAACAGATGTGTCGTACGAGGTCTAATTTACTATCCCTCATTTTGATTTTTCTTTGTACTTCGATGGAAAGTTAAAAAAATAATAACACTAAATATAAATTTAAATTTCTTTTATTCAACAAGAAAAATACATCTTTTTATGGTATGTAGATTGTCAGATATTCATAAACAGTCTTTCTGCAGATTGGACATCTTCTGAGTGGTTTACGGCAATATTTGCACAGGCACAAATGGTTACATGGTCGCGGAGCGACATTGGCTTCAGCTAATAGACGCACACTACATTTTGTCCTCCGTGAATCTTCTTCTTGAAATGATGTGCCCATTTCTTCTCTGATGGCCATTTCTTCTTCTTTTTCAACGTCCATGAATTCAGGTGGTAAATTATGAATGTCATGACAGTCTGGAGAATATTTTCTGTGTTCTTCTATAACATCATCTTCTGTTTCCCAGAAACGAACAATAATACCACAATGAAAACATTGAGTTCTGTCTCCTGTCCCCAAATAAAAGAACCCAGCTTTTGTCAGTTCATTCGGGGTTTTCACACTTTCACTTTGTAACATGAATTGAAATGTCTTGAGACGATTTTCCTCCAATGCATACTTGATGTGTTTTGGTGGTCTTTGTTCTGTTTTCTTTCTTATTTTATCTTCTCCACGTAATAACTGCTCCAGTACTGGTGGCGGAACATCACGAAAATACGTTTCGAATGAAACGCTCATTCTCTCTACAAAGTCTCTTGGATTTCTTGTTTCTTGGTTTCTTGATTGATAATCATTCAGTGCCATCCTGATCAAACATAGAATAGTGAACATTCTTCAATCCTTTTTATCTTCATTCTTCTTTGGTTTTCTTTCTCTTTTTGGTTTGGGTTCTCCTATTTCAAGACTTCTCTTCTTTGCAATATCCACTGCTTTGGTCACTTGTTCCCAATCTCTGGTGGTAAACTGGAACCCAACGTCGTTCTTGAACAGTTGAATCTGTAAATCGTTGTTAAGTTTGAAGACGGTCACATTAGTAGACATCCTTCTTCTTTGGCTGTCGAAACACAAATGAGCTGAACACCAAGCGCACCAGTTTTTTATACGTTTCCTTCAATACAGCGACATCTAGTGGCTGGTTTCCTCTATGACGTCATTAACCAACAGATCATTATCCATTAGATCAGTGGTAAACATGTTGGATATAGTTTCCATCGGTACACCGCGACATCGCTGTTTCAAGTAAAACAGTCAGTATTGTCCACACACTGGTAATGGTCCTTGAAGGCGTTTCGTATTATACTTCCAATATCTGGAATTCTTCTTCAGACATTCTCGAATGGTCTGTGTTGTGGTGGTAATCCATAGGAATCAAAGTATTCTGCGTTGTGGTGACTCACAAAGAGAGCCACCCAATGTTCTCCTATTCTGTGATCTGGATCCGTGTTGGCTATCAAAGCCACTGGTCTGTGATCTGGTAATCTTCTTGGTAATTTGTTTCTTGCAAATACACCCAAACATATTCTCTTCAAACAGCTATCTGATCGAAGTGCATTCTCTAACTGCAACGTGTTCATGTTGAGTAATCGAAGATTACTTGTCTATTCTTATCCACTTCTATGATGTTCTGGAATTCTGCATACACCAGTACGTTGATTGTGGTTGGTAATGGATTTTCGAAATGGACTTCAAGTCTCAAGTTTCCTCTCTTCACCAGATCGAAGTGTGATAGATCTGGAGTCAGGTCGAATACGAATAGGGTGTATCCATTTATGTACTCTTCTCGGCTGATGTGGTTTCCTTCATTCTCATACATTTGTCCAGTTCCTTGGAACAGAGTTGCATAACATCTGGCCACTTCTTGTTGTTCGAATCTAGGTTGTAATGGTTTGGCTGGAATCTGCTGCCCATCCACGTACAATGCCAAGTAATTGATTTTGTAGTTCTTGAAATTATATGGATTCTTTGAAAAGTTTCCATTGAAAGCATCTTTGTCTACACATCCCACTACGATGCGTTTAGGTAGTTGGCCTAAAAATAAGTTTTCTTGTGTAATGCTCAGATTTCCTTTCGGGACTGAAAAACACCTTGGTTTCCACACGGTCGATAGGATATTTTGCAGTTGCTTTTGTTAGTGCTTTCTCGTGAGCCATTCTCACGAATGATTGGAGTCTCTCTTTGCGTACAAACATGGATACATCTAGAATTTTGATCTTGTTTGTAGCGGTATCGGCCATCAATGCGAAAGCATCTCTGGCTCTATTCATTTTAACATGAACATTAACTCCATTCAGCAAGTAACGAGTTTGGAAAAACATGTCCAAATGTAATCTTCCAGTCATGTCCACGATTTTACTTTTCTCTATAAATTTGTTTTCGAAGAAGAAATCCCTTGTTATCATCTGTCAAATCTTCCATGTGTCCGGCCGTATCCTTGTACCATAATGCATTAGTCAGTTGTGACTTCTTGGCAGCTGGTCCATAACTCAACAAAGTTTCTATGAAAGCTCTGTAATGATAAGTGTTGTTGGAAGGAGATACCAGTTTTTCATTCAAGCTGATATCGATTTGATTAAATAAGGAATGCATTCATAAACTGACTGGGCCCACTTTGGCATCGGGTGCAATTGAGGCCCCATTGGAATCTACAACCGTTGCTTTAACATACAAGTATGTCTGTGCCAAATTCAAATAATCATCTCCTAATCCTGCAATGTGGAATTCTATTGGACCACTGTTTCCTATAGTCGCCAAAGGCCTGTGTTCTACCCATTGCCCATGTTCCACACTAGTCTGTGTTGGTGGTATGGAAAACAAGTCGAGTTCGCTGTTGACACACTCACAAGATTTTTCATTAATGAGAGACATCATGCACCGAGATGGTCTTGGGTCTGAACAGTTCTCCTTCTTTTTGTCGATTTGCTAGTTTTGCGTGGTGCGGGCCTTTTTATACTTTTCCTACCGGGTGGTTTTGAACCACCAACCACTTCATTCCAAGCTCCTGCACCAGCCTCTTTGACTCTTTTGATTGCTGCCTTTTTTACAGTTTACCCTTCAATGACATCCTCTGCAAAGGCTGCTCCTTTTCTCAATAACTGTTTTCCCACGGTCCTGGCTGTAGTTTTCAATAAAGGTAACACCATATTCTTCAGTCCTCCCAATATACTTCCCAAACCATATCCTCTCTGTATTTGAGCTCCAGAAAAAGCCGGTAGACCATTCCCAGCTTGTTTCGTGTAATATTCTTCGTATAATTTGGACTTACAACAGTAAGTCATGTTTATGTGAAATGAAGAGATCTACGGTTTCTGAAATGAAGTGTCACTGTCACTTTCCCGAACTCGAATGGTACTATGGCTCCTGTGTCACCCCTTATATACACGTGGACGGTACTGAAATTTTTTCGTTCTACTGGTACATAATACACATTCTCAAATGTTTTAGAGATGATATCCCCATATTTCCCACGCACGGGTACGATACGAAGAAGTGGTATTCTTGTATCTCCTACGACTAGGTCACGAACCAAGTCACAATATACATAGAGTGAATAAAATCCTTGGTTGACATCGGCAACTCTGGAAGAATTGTAAGTTCCTGATTTAAAAACACACTCATTAAATCCCAAAATATTTTGAAGAGTAGGGCTCAATGTGACCACGACTCCATCACGTACCGTGATACGAACTTTACCAGTCACTCTATCCAGTTCAAAAACTACCTTATCGTGACGAGGCAAGAGTAATTCTTTAACACCATTGATAGCTCGTATCACATCAATGGGATCCGAATAACGACCTTCCATGAGAGTAAGTCGTTAATTCTTTTAGGAAGACCAGAACACTGTAACGAAAGCTTCTTCTCCACGAATATTGAACCAAGTATTTGGATACTGAATCTCTGCCAGACCTACTTCCCATTCTCCCGTGAGATTCACTGGTTGTGATAACTGAGTGGTGTAGGTAGTCAACGTGTTTTCTGGAAACACGTTCATAGAACTATTACTTGGTAGAGTCAAATAAAACATTACTTTTTCTTAATGGTTGGATTTGGTAACAAATATCCTATGCTACTACTCAAGAGAGCAGTCCACAACTTGCTGTCTGTGTTTTGGAGAGTTAGATTAACGACACTGGTAATGATGATGATATACAAAATGATTATTTGTGAAAAATAAGTGATCTCGCTCCTTGGAATTCTTTTACCAAACAGAGGCCAAGAACCGTTCGATCCTTCTTGCATTTTGAAGAAACTTCAGAGGTTCACTTCCTTTTATAGGTGAGCTGACTTTGTTTGATCCACGAATTGAACGAAGTTGTGTATCCCAACCACTTTACGAACAATTCCCTTTTCTTACCTCGACCACGTTTCTTGAGTACGTGTTCGATTTTGTAAATAGTTTTATGTGAAACTCGCTGAAGCTCTTCAGTGTAGAATGACCCTTTCAATATTTCTCCATTATCATCTTGTAACATGTATGTGACTGGATGTCCTTTCTTGATGGCTACTACTGTGAATAACTCTTCGGTCCAATTGGGCAAATAACCTTTCTCAAAAGTTTTCTCAACTTTATTGATTCGCACTCTGTCTCCTACTTTGCACTTTGGTGTCTGTTGTTTTATGGGTTGCCCATACAACCCTTGCCAAACCTCTTCTTGATTTTCAAAGTTCACGGCAATGGGGGCCATACCTATACTGCGATGATGAGAATGATTATATGATTTCACCAAGTTTTGAAGTGGAAAAGTTATTGTATTGTTCTTGGTAAAATATTTCCACATTTTGGTTTTCAAAGTTCTATTGAATCTTTCTACTATGGAACATTTTGTTTCCACATTTTGTGTTGCGAAAAAATCGACTTTGTGATCTTTGAGAAAATTCTGAAATTTTCTGTTTAGAAATTCTTTGCCTTGATCAGTTTGTAATTTTTCTGGTTTACGACCTTGTTTGAAAATTTTACTAAAAGCTTTCACGATGGAATCACCAAGTTTGTTATGTAATGGTATCACCCAAGCATATTTACTAAACACATCTATACATGTCAACAAAAAATTTATGTTTTTGTTGAATTTACTTATGTTTGAAACATCTACCAAGTCAGCTTGCCATTGTGCATCTATACCACTAACTATTACTTTTCTTCTAGGAAATGTACGACGAACAGGTTTGTGAAGAGTGTATGTGTCTTGAGTCTCTAACCATTTTACAACTTGTTTGGTTTTTTTCTTGGACGCTCTACGAAGAGCGTCTACACCACCAAAACTACCAGGCACTTCAGAATCATAGTACAATGCTTCCATGACTGCCTTGTTCAAGTGTTAACTCTATTTATACTTTTTTTCGGTCCACTTTGGCGTTTCTGTTTTCTTTGGTTGTTTTGGTTCCGACTTTATCGGTGCCTGTTTCATAAAATTCCAACGTTCTTTATGACCAATTAATTCTTGGGGTGTGTTACTATCTCTCAAAGCTTCGGCCAACATTTCCCATCCCTTTGGTTGGAAAGATTTTCGTCTTCTAAGTAAATCGTTTAGAAGATCTGTTACATTCGACCCTACCACTGTTTGATCTTTGTAGACTAATTCACCCTTCTCATTCCAAGATATATTTGGGTCACTTCTAATACGATTCAACAACAACTTTCCCTTTCTCTTCATTGTCATAGGTACAGAATCGAGAATGTCTTCGTCTTTATTATCTTTCTCGAATTCGACTTTAATTGGTCGAGGAGCCATTACCTTTTGTTGAAATGTCAAGTATCTTTGTAAAATTTGATTATATTGAGTCATCTTTTCATCAGCCGAAAGAAAATGGGCATCGAGAATATCTCTCATTTCTCTATCCAGTGATGAAACAGCCAGTTCATTCGGTTGTCTTGGAGTCTCTTGTAGACGTTCCAATAACCTTGGTTCTACCAAAGCCATCTTCTTTGCATATTCCATCATCCAAATATACCTTTAACAGCACCCAATAGTACAGGAGGTAGCAATGCCCCCAAGAATCCCCCTTTCTGCAAGATTTGTCTCCTCTTTTTGTCAGAGGTACCTTTGTTTGCCACTGCCCTCACTAGTTGTTTCTGACGAACGAGTTTGGTTCTCTAAGCTTTGGTCAGAGGTACTGCTCCCTTCAGTATATTCGAGGCACAGTCACACAAACAAGTTATCAATTCTTTGTCTGCATGTTTTAGTATGGATTTGACGAGTGCGGGTTTCGATTTAATAAGAACCTTGAGAAGAGCGATGTTGCGCTTGAGACGGTCAGACATGCTTCTGACTCGAGTCAGACTTGTTGCTCCCCTTTTATACTTTTCGGAGGTACACATATTGGGTTTCCCCAGGAAAAAAATGACTTCTTAATCTCATGTGTTCAGGAGTATCTTGTTTGAGATATATTAAAAGGTAACCATATGGTGTCGAAGTGGCATCTTCGAAAACTTCTCTCAGAAACTTGGAATGACCAGGGTACATCTGTGCTGCCAAGTGTGAGATCTGAGAACGATCCCTAGGATTTTTAAACAAGATCATGTAATGACTATTGAGAGCTACAGTCCTATGGACTTTATTTTTATTGAATAAATTTTGAACAATGTAGATCACACTAATGTTACGGTGATGACTACCTTTAGTAAATAATCTAGACACTCGAACATCTGCATCGAGCATCAGATCATCCAATATGACTAAACTATCAGATTTTAATTCTTGAGGGAGACCCTCTACGAATTCTACTTGGGGTAAAGTATTGTATAATGGTTGCCATTCACTATAACACCAAATGATGTGACTTGGGACAGGTGATATAATATTTTGAATGTTTTGAATAACCCGATTTACAAAGGATGATTTACCACTACCCGTGGGACCACATAATAAACAAGTGAATGGATGCTTCCAACGAGGATCCATCTTTGTTGTTCTATGTGGGTACTACTTCCCTTTTATACCTTTTGGGGAGGTGGCCCCCCACTGAACGTGGGGACTACTCCCCCTTTTATACCTTTTGGAGAGGTGGTCAATATGAACCGTCATCCAAAAAAATATTTAAAATTGGTGGCCCTCTGACTTACTGGCTGGGGACAGTTTCAGTTTGTTTGATATTTGTCAAGAAGATAAACATCAAATAACTTAAGCGTCATTACCACCTTTTTTTTCTTGTTTCTTCATTTTATACTTTTTTTTTCTTCTTTTTTTTCTTTTTATTATAAAAATCATCTATTTACAACATTTATTTACATCTTCAATTAGAATCCAATTGTAACAGGTTTCTTGATGGTCATAAATTCAATCACCAAATCCATAATACAACGTCTCTGTTCATTTGTGAGAGGTTTCTCAAACATATCTTCATATTCTTTCTGTACTGGTGGTGGATTCATTCCAGAAGTATTATGGCGCCACAGTAGATGAACATCATTCTTGTTAACTCTTTCAAGTGCGTCACTAAAAGATGTTATAATCTTCTCTTCTTCAGACATCATTAGGCATACATTATGCTGAATCTGACTTGGGTGATCGACTGTACATCCATAGCATTTTTCTTTCACTACAGTGTCAATGTTCTCTTCGACATAATGAGCATATGCCAAGCAAAGTTCATGCTGCAAGAGAACTTGCCTGAGTTCACTATCAATTTCATCAACAATCCATGGTCGTGGTTGGTTTATTCTCACTGTGATCTTCTTCTTCTTCTTCAAATGTGGTTCTTGATTTGGTTTTTTGAAGTCTTCGTGGTTAGTAGGTTTAGTGTCTTCAGTTAAAGCTTTGTGTTGGGTGTTGATGGCTGCATCTATTTCATCTATTTGGGATTTCAAGGCATTCCATTCTTCTAAAGATAGTGCAACCCCAGTCTTCGTTGGATAAGGTTTCTGGTCTTTACCCTCAAAGTATCTTCGAACATGTATCTTCAGTTCACCCTGGTACTGGGTGACATTAGTGTAAGTCTGCTTGCTACCAAGTCGGAACATCTTCCATCTGGTCAATGGTTCGATCGTGAATGATGCCAAGTCCATTCTTCATCTAATCTTATGTATCTTTGACGGACGTGATTGAAAACATCACACCAGTTCAGCAAATTTTGATTGAGTTTTTGATTCTTGGTTGGGTTTGTGTTTGTTTCCTATAGGATTATAGGTTAAAGTTGGAAAAATTAGAAAATTAGTATAGAAGTCAATGGGAAAGAAACACAATGAGAATACATTAATCTGATTGGTTGATTAACTTCGATCTGATTGGTCAGTTTGGCGATCAAACTGCAATCTTGATCCTTAAACTGTAGGATATGGCCCTCTGCATTTTTATACTGACTTGGGACAGGTCAAACTACAAACCTCTGTCCTATGGAGATAAGTCAAATAGCTTGAGTGCATTCCCACCCCCTACAGTTCGTACTTTTTTTTCTATTTCAATCCTGTAAGAAGTGTCCCTCTGCATTGCGTACTGAACTTGGAACAGGTCAAGTTTGTCTGATATTTGTCAAGAAGATAAACATCAATTAACTTGAGAGCATTACCACCCCACAACAGGAAATTTTTTTTTTTTTTTTTTTAAATTTTTTTTTTTATAAAAAAGGTAGAAGGAAATTTATTCAACAGAAAATGATGATGATGATGATGAATGGACAACATGAATTACTCCATTGGTAGGGATAACCTAAAACATTTATTTTTTTTTAACTAAATATAATCATCCGGTTCCAATAGGGATAACCTAAAGGATACCAAGAATCAACATTTTAAAAAAAAAATAAATGGAATGAAACTAAACATAAATGTTTTGAGTATTTTGAAAATAATTGGATATCATCCGGTTCCAATAGGGGTAACCTAAAGGATACCAGGAATCAACTTTAAAAAAAATAAAATAAATGGAATGAAACTAAACATAAATGTTTTGAGTATTTTGAAAATAAATATAATTAGATATCATCCGGTTCCAATAGGGGTAACCTAAAGGATACCAAGAATCAACTTTTGAAACAAAAACATAATTTTTTTTGGTTATACTTAGCCTACACGAGGAGTGTACAACATGAATGATAATTGTTGAAGAATAAATTTCCTTCCATAAACTATTTACAAATATGTACAAGTAATTATTTTCACCCAACCCCATGAGAAAAAAAAAAAAATTCATCTTGGATAACCATCTCTGTAAATATAAAAAATAATATTGATTGGGATAATTTGAATATAAGAATTATGCTTACCTCTGGATTTCTGTAAAGATTGTGGAAGAATATTCACTGGTTGTAGAAAAAATTATATTGTCAAAGGTAAAGTCGATACACCGTCATCTTGAACTGGTCGTTTTGGATAAAAATAAGATAAGCCGTCTTTCGTCTGTACGTAAGTAAACATGTCATTTCCATTAAGTCTAAAGCCTTTATTTTTTCCTGTTCCTTTTTGTTTGTTTTTGATCACTTTTAAATATGTTTCTTTTGTTAAATCATTTTGTCTTTTATTTATTCCTTTACAACTCAGTTTGTTTGATGGGCCGAAACAATAGTAAGTTTTGCTGCACAATCCAATAACCCCCTCTCCCTCCCATTCAATTTTAAAAAGACCCGGGGTTCTTTTATCAAAAGCTTTCCTGTCCCTGCAGCATTGAGATGGTATCCAGTTATCTCCCCTTAATTTAGTGTTTACATAATCTTCCATATGGGCATCACAGGCTTCTGAGGGTAACCATTTATGGACTTGGTGATAGAATGATTCTTTTTTCTCTGGTCTGATTACTTCTTCAAGGGAAGATCCAGAAAGGGCTATGTATAAGCTGTCTGTGTCCGATTCACAAAGTTCAAAATCCTTACGATCAACAAAAAAATCCAAAAAACCATAGTAGAACTGGAGCATACGTAACTTGGCATATTGATACACGAAAAAACCAATGTGATGGGGCAAGTCAAGTTTGATTCTGCTTTTATTCATTTCAATTTCATAAAGTTCTTCAGTAAGGGTGTTCAGTTTCCGAAAGGCCAGATTATTGATGAGGTTGGACACATTATCTTCATCACAATACACTACATTCCTATGTTTTGCCTTATTAGTGACTGTCTTCCCATAGCCCGAATTACCTAATAGCTTCATCGTGTCAGCTACGATGGCTTTACTTGGGTCAGAGTCCCCTTCCCGTCGGGCCTGTGATACTTGATCACCAAATGTTTGGAAGCACGCCTTGGGCTGGTACTGGATGACTTGATACACCCGACTGACTACCAGTCCGTGCTCCAAATACCATTTCAATAATGGTGTAGCCAGCAAGATTTTTTCGCCAAAGTAGCTACCAACGAGACTACGGCGAGGTTGGCGCATAATGTTGTTGGCTTCAGAGTAAGCCTTCATGTGTGGCCCGATATCTTCCCGAGAAATATTTGTATTTTTGAAGATTGGTGTCATTTCTTCAAAATAGGGCTTCAGTTGGTCGGGTACAGAAATGTCGCACTCCACTAGGCCAAAGATATTGCCTGTGCGGATCTTCTCGAGAAGTTCGCTGGATGTCATTGAACCATCCACCGAAGTCCCAAACTTTTCACGGAGAAAGGTCTTTAAGTCTGCATCGGTCTTCTTCTGCTGATGCCACTCACATTCCCAGATTTCTATAACATCATACCCAAGGCTCTGTAGGTACTGGGTGGTTCCCTTGGTGTTTTCCCTAAGATCAGACATGGACTTACCCCGAAGTGCATTGTGAGTGGCCAATGTACCGTCCTTCATATTCAGATAACATTCATGACCGTGCCAGAAACATCCGTGAAACTGATAAACAGTTTTGGTGTCTTTACACCAACCATCTACGGGCACTTGACGTCTACCAATCTTTTTTTCAGTATCATTGTATTCATGTCGGATGTGGACACCGTCCCTGGTAGACATATATTCCAACCACTGATGGGCCATCCTACCGTACTTATGGGAATATTCTGGTTTAAAGCCCGTCTCTTCCTTGCGTCTAATGTAGCAACCTGTTGGCATTTCCTGCATTAATGACCATAAGTACAAGGCGTTGGCATCATAACCTACAACACCCCCACATCCCTTTGCTTCTGCGCCATACTTAAATTCACTTATGTTGGTAATATTCTTCTCGTGATAACGATTGAATATAATAGAAGGCCCCCCTACAATATTGTCCTTGATGAGATGATGTAGATCCTTGTTCTTCTCGTTGATGTTCTCGAAGGATATACCTTCGTCGACGGTACTGAATAAATATTTTAGCGTCAGGCCTGGAACGCTAATACCATCCTTAAACATATCGATCCCCCTTTCCAAGTAAAATTGTGATTGTTTCTCAATAGCCTCTAAGAATGGCTAGGCATCTCTATTATTATACCAAATCAGGAAGTCCCTAAATGTCCTCATCCCATTTTCCTCCCAAACTTGCTGGCAGTAAACATATTCTTCTTCGGTAATGTTTTCCTTTTTTAAAGAGCTATAAAAGGAAACATGGGGAAGTAATTCAGTAGTGTCCAATTTATCAATACAGTCAATCCATTCGTAGGGAAAAAATCCTTTAGTAATGGAACATCCAAAGGCCTTGAGAAATTTATCATAACTAAATCCAGGGGCTAAGTAATTGCAAATATCTAAAAATTTCAAATGATCTGTTTTCAAAACCATAAATTTGTTACTTTTTTTCACAACAAAAGACAGTGGGTCATACTTTTTCAGATACTCCATCAGTTCTCGTTTAATCACGTTCACATCATATTTCCCAGAATTAAAACCTAAGACGGGCATTTCCTTCATGTAACGATCAAATTCGGCAGCTAATTTTTCAAATGGGTGGGGTTTAGAATCATCTGTACCTTCCTGTGTCAAAGCATCTTGAATCATTTGTCTGAGGGATAATATGGTGGCCATGTGAATCTCTTGCATGAGAGTGTAACTTTTCTGAGAAATTTCCATTAAATAATTCATCATATTTTCAACCAATGTCTGTGTGTCACCATCAGTAATAAAACATTTGGGATTAACAAAACCCGGGACATTACTACATACACTAACACTGAGGGGTTTGTGTTGAGCTTCCCAGACAAGAGTATCAGTTGAAGTGGGGAGAGAAGTTTTATCAAAATAACATTCAAAATCAAATGTAGCCCTATAGGGATATGATCGTAAGTGTTCTGGAATAACAATACCTTCTTCAAGTAACTTTTCAAAAATGGTCTTTGGGGTGTGATACATACCACCAACATACTTATAAGACACATCATCAGTACAAGAGAGCTCATGGCGATGGAGTGCTTTCGCCGATTTCCACAGTTTACCACATTTACGACAAGCAAAGGATTTAGAATATTGATTAATGTCAGTGATATAACTAAAATGGTTCTCATACAAATTGACATACATGGTAATCTCAAAATGTCCATTAGACCTACGTACAATTTTAGCCAAAACTTCCTCATCTTCCAATAAGAGTTCAAATACTTCAATATTCACTTCAAATACTTTTTTCTATTTTGGGCAGTTCATCTAATTTCACACCAGGAAAGTTATCTTTTGGTTCATTTGTGTATTTACTATACAGGGTCTGAGTAGTAGTATTCAAGGAATGGCGCTCACTTCCGCTCCACTGGGCTAAACACCGGAATAAACAGAGATTGCCATTATAAACAAAATGGTGGTGCTGATCACTGACAAGGGCAACAATCGAATGATTTTCCATAATATACTTGGGAAGATTTTCAGGGACCCCACCAATTGGATGATTTTTAATTTTGTTTTCATAAAAAGTTACATTGGTTAATTGATGGACGATCCATTTAGAGTTGGGTCTTTGCTGCCTAGCCCATTCCAAAATATCTTCCTGTTCAATGTCTTCAAGAAAATTCCCAAAATCTACAGTATTTTCAATAAGAGGTGGCCTATCAAGAACCCGGGCATTATTTTGTGATGGATGATAAAATTTTAGTTCTTCTGTTTCATTATTTCGTAAAATGAAGCCGTAGCTTAAATTAATTTTGAATTTATTTTTTTGAGATTGAAAGATTGTTTTATTCAGTTTATAATTCATGGTGGATAAATCAGTTGTATCTAGCCTGTAATTAAAAATGTCCTGTATTTTCCTATTAGTTATGTGATGGGTCCGAATAGTATTCCAATTTCTACAATAAATTTCTGAAATTTCATCACTTGTTTCTGCCAAACGTTCTTGATCAAATTCAATGGGGTCAATGTCCAAAACAGTACGGGTTTTTTCAGGGTTGTTGCCGGTCGTTCAGAATTCCGTTTCTTGGGGAGAGTAACAGGGAGATGAGCAGTGTTTTTATGCCTATTAAAATGTAAAAGTTGTTTAAATTCCTGTCCACATTCCAAACATGTATATACATCTAAGCAGGTTTATTATGGTTGTCTAAATATTCTTTCCTAGTAAATGTTTTATAGCAGTTGTTACAGTCAAATGTCTTACCTTGTCCGTGAGCTGTCCGTTGATGTCTATTCCTGTTCCGTCGATCCGTGAATATTTTCCCACAATCCTCACATGAAAATCCAGAAGTCTCCATAATCCTTAGAATAATGAATGCACAAAAATAGCACAAAACAATTGAATAATCTGAGTACACAGAGATGATCCTTTTCCGTCAAGAGATGAAAATGGAATGAAGCCGACTCCACAAAATCGCTGTATTTATTTAGACGTGACGGACGTGTTTGAAAACGTCACGACGTCACAACGTTTTTTCATCGATATTTTCATTCTCGATGGGCGTTTGTGTTTGTTTCCTATAGGATTATAGGTTAAAGTCGGGAAATTTAGAAAATTAGTATAGAAAGTAATGGGAAAGAAACACAATGGGAATCCAGAAATCTGGTTGGTCGATAATTCTGTTATTTCATTGGTCAGTTTGGAGATCGAAAAAGGAATCTTGATCCTCACATTAAAAAAAAAAATAAAGTTATTAAAAACTTATTAAAATAGTGATGGAGGTCATTTAAGGATGTTACTAAAAATAGAAACTATATAAAAAAAAATAAAGGATTCTGGGTAAATTTGTCCTATAGCACTATTCTTATACAATTTATTGGGAGAAAAAACATTACTCTAGTCCAAAGGAACGTGTCCACGGGACCCTCTCGGTACTATAGCACTCTGTGCTATACCGATAAAATGGGGCAAATACAAAACCAGACAATTACTCTTCTACAAAGGAACGCACCCCCCCCCTTGTATCCCCTTGGTACTATAGCACTACATGCTACTCTTAATAGGGAAATAAAACGTCATAGGATCCAAAAAAAGGGATTCTTAAAGAATTCGAAATAATACAACTTGACGGGTTTATTTGGGTAATTAAACGAGGATTTTGGGAAAAAAATACTCTTCTACAAAGGAACGCACCCCTTGTACCCCCTTGGTACTATAGCATTACACCGATAAATTGGGGAGATAAAGTCAATTTCGGTGATTTTGGGTAGATTTTGGTGATTTGGAGGGATTGTCGGGTTGTTTGTGGTAATTCGTAATACTCCGATTCAATCGAACATACCCTCCGAACATACCCCTGTCTTGTTAGAAGGTTTTGGGTCACATAGCAACCACGTCCTACCATAGAAACCAAGATGGCGGCCTCCAGTATACAAAATGGACGACGGAAACACGTATCACCCTAACAACACGCGCTGCGCATGCGCACTCACACCACGTATCACTATGAAGATGACGTCACAAGATGGCCGCTCACGCGGGTTACCATGACAACACAACATGACGTCACCAGGTCACGTGACTAAGACGTCACTTCCGGGGTCCTGCCCGGGGTCCTGCCAATGGGGCCCGTTCGCGTACATGCTATACTACTCATCTCCACTGCCCGCGTGGGTGCACGGTGGTGTTGTGTACTAAAGGCGTACTGCACGTCGATGGTGCACTAGTCTTCAATCAATGCTAACCCTGCTTGTGTGGAGTTAGTATGTTGGGGAGCTGACAGCCTTCTCCGGGTACCTCGGCTTCCCCCACCCGTAAAACTGTCGTGGTCATGATTAGTCATTGTGCAGAAATATGTGACCTTAACCCAACGGACCAGCCAAAACCGACATGCGCTATTCTCAAAAATCGCCAGTTAATTTTCATTATTCTTTCATTTTTTGTCTCAAAAACATAGGTTATAACACCTCATTGGAACGAGCTCGTCGAGCACGTTCCAATGAGAGGCCATAACCTATGTTTTTGAGACCAAAAAATGAAAACAAATTAGTTATTCAAGAATTCTTTTTACAAGTGTCGTCTGCTTTTCATGTTGGGTAAAGGGTTAAACACTAATAAATAAATAAATAAATAAATAAATAAATAAATAAATAAATAAATAAATAAATAAATAAATAAATAATGCATTTACTTTTATCAGTGACTTAAAGGCTGTGAGATATTTGTGGCCCTTGGCACCACACCCAATGCACCAAAAGCCTGAACAACAGATGACTGTACTTGTGACGGTCCAAAAACAGCAACCAGCGTCGAATATTTGAATTACCGGGAAGAATGTGCAAACGAAGATGAAGAAGAAGAAGAAGATGTCGATGGGAAATGCAGAAGAAGAAGAAGGATAACAAGAATTAAAAACAAGAAAACGAAGAAAATAAGAATAGGACGACGAAGAAGAAGCAGACGAGAACAAAAGGAGGATGCAAAAGAAGATTAGAAGATGAAGAAGAAGATGTAGAAGATGGAATGGTCGGCGATGCCTAAAATCCAGGTGCGAGAGCCTAATTAAGTACTAGAGTTTCCATTTTGATTTCATTGAAAGTTTTTTCTTTGTAACAGTGAACATCCAACACAAAATCAATACAGAAGAACTATGATGGAGATAAAAAATAATGAGGCGTTTTTAAGCGGTTGAGTGCTAGAAGCCACAATCAGGCCACAATCAGGTCTTTCAAACAAATGAGGGTACCAGTGCAAAAGCCAGCATTTTCCTAACCATGTTTCGTCTTCAGTCAAACATAAGTAATAGTTTGTTTATACACATGTGATCTATTACAAACTATTGTTGGCACTCTCCAATAATTTGTAATAAAATGATTTTTGATGAACAAATTCAGACCACCAAAAAGGATCTAGCTCTCAACCAGTTAAATAAATATTTATTTTGTACATGCATACGAGAATTTTCTCGACGAGAATAGCAATACTGCATCAATGTGTACGACATATTGCATCGCAAATCGCGATGTGATGCCGCTAAAATCACCCCATGTGATAGTTTAAAACATTCTGAATTTTGTCTCCGAAATAAATATGGCGAACGCGGGACAAACAAACGAATGCGCCGCTGCCTGGGAATCAAAAGATTAATTTTCTTTGGCCCAATTAAAGTAAAATTAACGATCGTTTTCAGAGGTTTGAAGTGTTATTTCCTGTTCAACATTGAACGAATCTGTTTACCCTCTTAGCCTTCAATTCAATTTAATTGGATTTTTTTGTCATTATCTTTAACTCTTTATCCAACGAATCGGCCGCATCCGCCCGCGTAATATGCAAATTCAGCAGTTGAAAAAATATTATTTTTCAAAAAAATTTCAACAAAACCATATCATGTGACCCCTCGTTGGAACGAGCTCGTCGAGCTCGTTCCAACGAGGGGTCACATGATATGGCTTAGTTGATATTTTTTGAAAAAAATTAAAAAATGATATTTAAAATAATAAATTTGGATATCGTCTGCGTTGGGTAAAAGGTTAACTCTTTACTAGGCCCCTGCGAATATGGATTTTTTTTTCGATTTGACTTTCGAATCGACTGGCGACTTGAACTCGCCAAAAAAATGTTCGAGTCGACCGAACATCGAATTCGAATGAAGTTAGCCGAAACGTGGTGTCCATTGTCCAAGTGCGGCTTCGTACGCGATATTTCCAGTTTAAAATATCCACTTTAGGATTGTTTGGCATCATACTGATGATGTATCCACAAATTCATAACATTCAACAGTTCATACGTTGACAATGCAGCACGCAAGAACGCATGGTTGAATAGAGACAGAGAATCTATATGCAGCTGTGATTGCTTCACTCCCTTCTTGACTTTAAGCTTGGCATCATCCGATCTTGCCTTATGATGAGGCGATGAATGCTTCTTACAGAAGTGTACCAGAGGTGAGATGTTGTCCCTATCGTTCGGGTTTTGTACGAAGTCTTACATGTATTACCCGTGTCTGTAGCCGTGGCTTTATCCGCTGTAAAATATGAGTGTATTACCGATGTCACTTGGAATCACGCGACACGCGTGATTCCAAATTATTTATTTATATATGATATTATTCATTTATTTATTTATTGGTGTTTAAGGTTACATACTTATGCACCATGGCTAATCGTGACCGTGACAGTTTTACGAGTGGAGGAAGCCGGATTAATCCGGAGAGAACCACCGAGCATCCTCAATATTCTAACTCTGTTAAAGCTCGGCTCAAGCAGGGTTACAGCGATTGAAGACATGTGAAAAATCGACGTACAGTACGCCGTATTACACGGCATCATCGAGCCAAAATGTAGGCAAGCAGTATAAAGTGCCCTGCCCAAGGACCCAACGTGGGTCGTCCCAGACGGGGGTGATTCCAAATGACATTGGTAAAACAAAACTCACAACAACAACATAATTTTGTTTCATAGTTAAGAATTTCATTTTTTTTTGTCTAAGAAAGAGCTTATGGTCCCTCATTGGGAAGACAACAACGTGCTCATTTCAGAGATGGTCCATCAGCTATATTTTTGAACAAACAAGGGGAAAATAATCAAATTCCAACGATGATATTTGTGAATAGCACTGATAGATTTTTGCCGTTACAGTTGAAACTGGAAGACCTGTTACTGTATTGTGTACTGTTTAATAAATATAGCATGGCTTTGAGTTGACTATGCCAAAATAGTGGCCCTCGAGGAGAGGATAGTCCCGACGCGTAGCCACTATTTTGGCATAGTCAACTCAAAGCCATGCTAAATTTATTATATTAGATGTGTGTGTGTGTGGGGGGGGGGGGGGGGGGGGGGGGGTTCTTCATCGGTCATATATGCATAATAATATTCTTATTCACAGCCAAAGAGAAAAGAAAATGGTTCAGGGTTTAAACAGGTAAACTAAGTTAATTCTGCCACTCATAATTCTGGGCTAGAGAGGAAGAGAACTAAAATCCCAAGAAACATAATACCATTATTCCATTAACCCCCTCCCCGCCCCCAACACTACTACAGACATCACTTTCGATACACATATTTTTATTTCTCCAAACTAAATGTAATAATGTATATGGGACGAGATGTCTTGTAAAGTATTTACGCTTCAATGGAATTTTCTAAGCGAATTCGAATGTTACTATTTATAACCGTGCACTATTACCATGCACTATTCTTTTTTTCAAAAATGATAGTAGGTCTGTACGATTTCGCTGACGAACTATCGGGAAATAGGGTGTTTCTGTTCAACCAATCAGAACGCGGGAAAGTCACGAGACATCTAATATTTTGAAGTAATGGCATGCTGAGTAAGTGCAAGTGTGTCCCTGCCAAACCGCACGATTAGCGTAACTCAATTCTTGTAGAAAAAATACCTCGCCCACCTCTTTAAAATTCTATACTGGTACATAGAGATCATTAACATCAGAGCTGTAGGTTAACCGAAACCGAACCGAGGTTTTTAGTTTTTTTTAAAAACCGAAACCGAAACCGAAACCGTCGACATCCCGTAATTTAAGGTTTTTTGTTTTTTATTAAATACTCTCTTACTGCAGAAATTCACAGAATATAGCCATCCCAGAGTAGTGAGAGTACCCAGACACTGTCAATGGCAGTGTCTGGGTACTCTCACTACTCTGGGAAGGCTACATTCTGTGAATTTCCGACATTTCAGTTTAGTTGTGTTTGCAGCGTTCCTCAAGTTGCGTGTAGGTGTCAGACCTTGAAAAATGGCCAAGCACAATAAAAGTTCTGTATATTTAGGTAATTATTATATTGGCCTTCCTGATTCTTAATGTATTATAGCTTATTTCGGGCATTCATTGAGTTTCACTCATTTTCACTACCATTCAGTTATGACTCCGGACATAAGAATGAGTTTTATTGAATTTTACTTGGCCTCATGAACAAACCGAAAACCGAACCGAACCGAGGTTTTACTCCACCTGAAAAAACAAAACCGAAACCGAACAAGAAATGTAAAAACCTACAGCTCTAATTAACATCATTCCTAAACTCGACTGCGAATCATGTACATGTAATGGCGTAAATAGATATTAAAATTCGACTGCATTAACAGAATGAAGAGATTATTACAACTTAATCGAAGAGCCATATATTCTCCACTCGAAAAATATTATAAGTTATTCTGTTTGTTGACAGGGGACATGGTCTCACGTTCCCTGCATGAAATTTATATTCAACCGAGGCGTCAAACGTATATGTCCCGTTCTTCGCTTCATTCGAATCATTTTAAAGTTTGTTGTTGTATAGCGAATATTAGAAAGCAGACGATGTTTCGGTAAGGTGTTAACTTTTATCATAACATACAGGAGTGATTTCCCTTTATTCCACGTTTACGTACGCAATCAACGGGGCAAGATGTTCTCGATTCGTTTCAGATTATGTTACAGTAAATTAATGAAAAGAGACCTTATAATCTAATCGGTTTCATAAATAATTACCCATGTTTACATAACTAATCTTTTTGTACGTAATAACGGTACTTTTGTGTGTATTTTACTTCAGTTAAATGCATTTGTCTCAGTTGATTTCAAGTGCAAACGAGACGCTTTCCTTGACAGTGGACATAAGAATCGCTGACAGTAGGCATATGCACGTGCCCGACGACATAAAGTAAAATCAACGAGACATTGACCAATCACTGCAAGGTATTGCGGTTGGTATCGGGACGTTTATGATTGTTCATAAGAGCACAAGAACAACTTGCAAACTTTCATCGCATGGACCACCGGATGCAACCCGGTGGTTCATGTGATGGAAGTTTGCAAGTGCTTCTTGTGTTTTGTCTCAGAAATTCTGCAGTAAGGAGCGCATTAACTAACTAGTGTTTTCTGCACTAATTGTGGCAGGACTTCTCGTTTCAACTATGAATTTAACAGATTATATCTTGCTTGACTAAGCTCACAGAAGATCTGTCAAACAAGGTGTATTTGGTTAAATAGCAAACTGCATTGTGGGAAATATTTGTTGCTGAAAACTTTGCCACTTTGACTTTAGAGTGCAGAGAGTTAATGTTTGCACGAACTGTATTGAAATGATGACAGGACTAAAACTGATTCCCGTCCGGGACGACCAGCGTTGTGATCTTGGGCAAGGTACTTTATCCCGGTTGCCTACATGGGGGCACGATGGCGTCGTGTATTAAGGCGTACTGCACGTCGATGGTGCACATGTCTTCAACCGTCGTAACCCTGCTTGACAGGATCTTAAACAGAGTTAGAATGTTGAGGAGCTGACAGTTGCTCGTCGATGCTCGGTGGTTATCTCTGGGTAATCCGGCATCCTCCACCCGTGAAACTGTCACGGTCACGATTAGCCATTGTGGATAAGTATGTGACCTTAAACACCAATAAATAAATAACTGAAAAGTATCATTCCTAAACTCTACTCCGATACATGCACATGTAATGATATAAATAGATTTTAAAATTTGACTGCAAACAGAGATTGAAGAGTGGATTATGACTATATCGAAGAGCCACATATTCTCCACTCGGACAAGTATTTATAATTATTCCTAACAGCACAAGAAACACTTGCAAACTTACATCACATGGACCACCGGGTGCGATTTAGTTGTAGTCCCCCTCCACATACTCTGTAGTCTCAATATTATCCTTCTGTTCGATCGGCTCAATTCCTGACTTCACCTCCGACCTCGCTAATAACGCATTATATTATTTATGCATTGTACAGCGCAAACGCTCTTGTGCATTTCAGACTACTCCATTCTTCTGCAGTAAGGAGCGCGTTAGCTAACGAGCATTTTTCTGCGCTAACTGTAACAGGACTTCTAGTTTCATCTGTAAGTAGATAAATGATTTACAAGTGATTGATTTCTATTGTAGGGTTACTGGAGCAGGTTCTTTCCTGTCTATGAAAAGATCCGAAAAGAACTTCCTTCTCTAGGAGAGGTGAAACTGGTTTGCGCGAGAACCGGTAAAGATGTTAGTACTGTCGAAAGAATATACAGTCGCTCTCTGGGAGGAGGAGGAATGCTTGATCTAGGCTGCTACGCTGCTCAGTTGGCTACGATGGTTTACAGATGTAGGTGGGATGGGACTTTACTGCCTTCAGGTATAGAAATGTTGCTCGGTTTAAGGGCATAATAAGGTTGGGATAGGTAGCGAGTGATAGAAGGAAAGGGGGAACATGGACTATACACGAGAGTCTTGGTTCGTGGGCTACATATTTCAAACCATAACCTCTCGGCTACCGCATATCCAACTTTTGATAAAACCATTTACACCTACCTCCACCTAGAGTAAGAATTTGTTGTCGCCTGTGAATTTTCATCTGCGAAATTTCGACTGTGCTCTCTCCTCGCGTCTTCAAACTATATGACCTTTGGATTCTTGAGTTGGAAATCGTCTTTTGGGAGCAACAAGGCGCCATCAGCAATACTTTAGTAGCGCAGACGGCGCCTTGTTGCACTCATGTGACCAATTATGGACTCTAGTTTGAAAATCCCGCGTCAACGTGGTTCAAAAATATCTAAATATCTACTGCGAAGGGTCATTGCTACAGATAAAATGCCACGAAGATTACTGCCATAGGTCATGAAATGTTTAACTGCTATTGGTTTGGGGTTTAAAGTTTCTAACTATTTGAGATTTTAATCGCAATTGGGGGGGACCTCTATACCACACCACCCCCCCCCCATCACCCTTCCACCACTCCATGGGAGGGACGAGTCTGTGAGAAAAGACTTCGGTCAGCTACCTTTCTTATCAATATCTGAATAATATTTACCCTTTGAACCCGAAAGACCGACTTTTCGGTCCATGTCCAAGTAGATAGTTGCTCATTAAATTTGTGTGGCAGAACAATCAAGATTTTCAACGTGCAGCACCCCCCCCCCCCCCCCCAAAGGCTGCTGATTGAAAATATTGATTGGTCTTCTTCTAGGTAACGAATATAGACTCTACCAGTTGATGGTTCTGAACTCTTGCATGGAATATACAATCAGCCTTCAAAGGGTTAACCCTTTATCTAACGCAGACGATATCAAAATTTATTATTTTAAATATCATTTTTTAATTTTTTTCAAAACATTTCAACAAAACCATATCATGTGACCCCTCTTTAGAACGAGCTCGACGAGTTCGTTCCAAAGAGGGGTCACATGATATGGTTTTGTTGAAATTTTTCGAAAAATAATATTTTTTCAGCTGCTGAATTTGCATATTACGCGGGCGGATGCGGACGATTCGTTGGGTAAAGGGTTAAACACAAACTAGTTAACAAGTTCAATTTAAGGATGATTTTATTTATTTATGTTTGGGTTGTTTCTTTAATTATCTTTCCCTACATTTTATGTGCATCAAGTCAGGGATATGGTTAACTGGTTGATTGCAAGAAGCCACTATCAGGGCTTTCAAAAAATGAGAGTACCAAACAAAATCATTTTCCTTGCTCATTTTTCATATTCAGTCAAATGCAAATGATAATTTGTTTACATATATTTGTTCATAACAAATTGTTGAAGAGTGCCAACATGAACTCTCCAATAAATTGTTATTAAACAAATTCGGAATAACAATTTAATATCACCAAATATAATTTAGCCCTCAATCAAATTATGTCACCTGAAGAATGTACCCAAATCATATATATATTATATACTTTGCTTGCTGAGAGGTAGCGGCGTCACGAGGATGACATGTTGTAGGCGGTGTGTAAACTATATTTGTCCAGACTGTTGTGGCTCGAGTCCCAGCTGATAAAATATCCCAACTGCAGTATCGCGATGTGGCTCAACCCCCTCTGATAACATATTCCAAGTGCAGCATCTAGACATCCCTTTGTCAAGGCATGCTTCGACGATGTAGTTGGACTTCATAGGTCAGTTGGTATTATATGCTATTCAAAAACGTACGGATTATTTGATAAAAGTGAGATATGTGAAGAAATATATTTATATTTTCATAAAAAAGACAGTTGAGGCATTGCACCTTGACATCTGGTGAATGATGTCAGCGATAGTTGGGTGATTGACAAGCACACATTCCACTCACTGTGCTGTAGAAGACATGGGCGGTCATTCAGAGAATTTATCACATTCGGTCCAAGACCTCAATACCTTGTAAATCTTCCTAGGTTCGAGACCCTAGCGCGGATCCGACGTGGCATACTCCTCACCAAACGTCGAATATAAGTTTGACTGGTGCTATTCCATTCTTCCTGCAGTGCGGTGGTGAGTTCCTGGACATTGGCAGGGGCTGTTGGCGTTGTCGTTGGCGCCTGCCAAGCATATCATTTTGTAAGAAGAGGCAATATCTCCATCTTGAAGAGCTGTTAGATTCGATTCGAAAATCAATTTGAAATCCTACGCCTACTTCAATTCGAGATTCTATTCGAGCCGAAATTGAGTTCCGCATGGCCCTTCCCTTCACAACAGCATCGCATCGACAAGCGACTTTTAATCGTGATTATAGCTGACCTTTATTACACCCACAACTCCTGTAGACATTATTGTGGCGAAAGTCACTTCAGCGCCCACGACTGGGTAACGAAGTGACGTGCTAATTCGTTAGTATTAGGAATAAAATGAAGTCCGTGAAGTTCACTTGACATTCAACATTAGGCAGTTTGATGCTTAACGTTTGTCATTCGCTTCATCATTCGCATTTAGTGTGTTTGGCTTTGGGCGTTTGACATTCAACTGACACTCGCCTTTAGTCAGTTTGGCTTTCAGTCTATGACATTATGAAGGTGATAGCTTAAATTTACGATTTCGTTGTTTAAAAGTGCATATTGTTGATAATCGTTCTCACTCGGGCTAAATATACTATTAAAAGGTAGGGGTTATTTGATGAAAGTGAGATATATGAAGAAATACATTTATATTTTCATCAAAAGGAAAGTTGAGGCACTGTACTGTGATATCTGGTGAATGATTTCAGTGATAGTTGGGTATCTGACAAGCATACATTCCACACACTGAGCTGTAGAAGACATGGACGGTCAGTCAGAGAATTTACCACATTCAGTCCAAGACCTCAATGCCTTGTAAAACCTCCTCGGTTCGCGAGACAAGCGCGGATCCCACGTGGTATTCTACTCACCAAACGCCCAATACCAGCTTGACTGATGTTATTCGATGTTTCCTGCAGTAGAGCGGCGAGTTCCTGGACGTTGGTAGGAGGCTGTTGGCGTTGTCGTAGGCACCTGCCAAGCATATCCCAGACGTGATCGATTGGTGAAAGGTCTGGACTCATTGCTGGCCAAGGCAGTGTAGTGATGTGTTCTGCTCCTGGAAGAACTCTGTAGAGACACGGTCCCTGTGTGCTCTTGCATTGTCATCTTGGAAACTGAATCGACGGCCGTGACGTCGCGCAAATGGCACCACATCAGCTGCTAACATCTTGTCACGGTAGTACTCCCCTGTGACACGCCCATGGATGACATGTAATGTTGTTCTGCTTGTAATGGTTATACCTCCCCACACCATTACCGATCCAACACCAAAAGCGGTTACGTCACGGTATCGTTCGTTCGGCCACCGCCACACTCTGTTTCGCCTGTCGTGGAAGTCGAGAGTGAACCTCGATTTATCTTAAAACATGACGTTGCTCAACCGACGATTTTCCCAGCGCTGTCATGCTCCACGCCAATTATGCGTTGCTGCGATGTGACGTTCAGTCAAACGTGGAATTATTCGAGGTCGTTGAGCATACAAATTCCTGCTGTGAAGGCGATTTCGGATAGTCTGACCACTGACTCGTACATCTGTCGCTCGGTGCAGCTGCCGTCTATTTTCTGAGGCAATTTGCTGGCGGTTACGTATTTCTGTGGTTCGGATGAAAGGATTCTGGTTAGCAATTGTCGCCCCTGGATGACCTGACCGACGTTTGTCATCAACATTGCCTCTCTGACGGTAGCGCGACCACAACCTGCTAATCTCCGATTGGGTAACGTTGAGAATTTGAGCCATTGCAGATGTCTTTTGGCCATTGCAGATGTCTTTTGACAGCTCCCAACACGCCAACAACACGTAAACGTCCGTCACGTGTCAGTCTTCGCACACCTCAAAAGTTACATATCGACCAGAAACTCTTGATGGAGGAGTTTATACCAAGAAAATAAAGATGAAACCTCCGAAAAACGTCCATTACAAATGAGCATTTAAAAAAAAACGTACCCCACAGACATTAACGCGGCGCTCGTGCGAAAAACCTGCACGCAGTTTTCTTGGGCCGGTGACATTCATGATCCACCCTAAACTTGGTAACATATTGATGTATCCAATCACGCGTATCCAATACCATTTTCTGAAAATGTCAAAATCAGTTTGGATATCCCCTACTTTTTCTGAATAGTGCAGTTCAAAAACTCAACTTTTGGAAATTTATTGGCAGTTGAATTAAATTTACATCTGGTATGTTAGGGCGTAAAGTTTTATGTAATCACCACGTAACGTGCTCTCAACTATCCAAATCGGGTACCACAGTGCACCATGTGTATGACCAACCTTGTGTATGAAACCAGTCCAACTATCAAATCTAGTGTCGAGTAAGGTTTAATACCGGGAAGGGGAAATTCACGGCTCTGCGGCTCCGATTCTGAAAGCCAATCACGACATCCTGGAAATTCATAGACCATGGCATCAATGATTTCGTATTATACTTTATCAGATAACGGCGAATATCAACTTGAGCTATAGTTTAATTCCAATGGGAATTCTCCGGTTACCCGTTCTGAATATCAGTGCTAATACCTGGAAAATTCATAGACCAGAGTCGGAAATCAAAGGTTGGGGAACACAACCTTTGATTCCCAGGTTCCGTTCTATAAATTGTACGGGTATAGGGATTTATATTCACGAAAGAGAACCGGAAAATTCCCGGAATCGTGACTCGCTTTCAAAAACGAGAACCAGAACATTCCGATTCCCGGAAAATCCAGACGGAAATGTCCAAACTGGAAAAAAAAACTACTGAGGTCCCATCATTTTGTCAGTTCCAGTAGGCCTTTATAAGGGTCCTAGAGGCTTTTAAGGTATTTTTGTACCTGTGTATACATACGACTCAAGTACTGAAGTGTGAAGTACTTTGACACGGTGCAATTTTCCACTGTACTGTACTGTACGTAGTGAGTATGGAGAAAAACTGAACATTTACCAGAACAATAATTTTCATTCCGGGAAGAAATATATGTACATACAACATATCAGCTATTAGACCTCCATGTGTATCCGAAGATAAAGTGGCTAAAATTTTGCGTGATTTTTTAGACTTTTCACTGAATTTGAGACTAAATTTGAGGCAGGAATGTCAGTGTACCGCCGGTACAAACATAGCCGGTACAGGGACGCGACAGAGCCTGCCCCACAGAACCGGTACCGGTACCGTGGCAAATCAACAATTGAGTGCCATATCACAATCAGATGGGAGAAATTCGCATTTAAACCGACACAGTCCCCAAGGTCACAAAGACAAAAAATGGCATCGTACAATTATTCTGGGACGACATCAAAGTAATCATAAAGCACGAAAATAGTTCTTTATGATTACTTTGATGACGCCACATGATAATTTCTTTGAAGTAACCGATGATGGCGCTTTCGTTGTCTTTGATGCCACGTTTGAAAAGTCTAAATGGTCGACCATATCGAGGTCGCTGTGTAGACAGAACATGTGCCTTCAGAGTGTTTTGATATGTTTATTCACAAATACGTTGAAAGTATGTTGTGCAAGTGTGCCATACACGATTATCAGTCTTTCAGGAATTTTCGCATAAAATAATTTTGTCCCGGCACCGGCAGGACAAAAGCTACAGTACCGGTACCGATTGAAGCATGAGGGAACAGGTACCGGTTGACATGCCTGATTTGGGGATAAAAAGCCATCTCTATGAGTGGTTTAATGATGGTGCAATTTCCACGGCATGTTCTCAATAAAAGTTTTTCTACCATTGCTCATGTAAGATATGCATTAGTCAAACTTTAAACACATTTTATGTTATTACCAGCAAAGACTTCCTCAAAAATAAAAAAAAATGTATCATTCCTCTAACTGGTAGATAAATAGAGATTATTACCATAATGTGGATGCACAACATATGTATCCGAGTCGAGCTCCGGGTTCTAAGTGCAGATCACGACGAGTCGAAGACGAGTCGTGATCTACCCTTAGAACTCAGAGCGAGACTCGGATACATATTTTGTACATCCACATAATGGTAATAACCTATTTATCTTACAATATATTGGGGATAAGTCAAGAAAAAAAGCGAATATATAACCGAACTATTTATTTGTGTGGATGAACAAAAAGAAAAAAAATGGAACTCAAGCGAAAGGAACGTGCATGTATCCGACCATCTGATACAAACATCTGTATCAGGGGGTCGGATACTCGACAGTTGCAGAGTTAATACAGACAAAATACCTGTTGATTGTAAGATAAAAATATGTATCATTCCTCCAAATGTTAGATAAATGCAATGTTATCTAACTCTTTAATAAAAGTAATAAAACTGGAGCTTTTTTCACTTTGATGTTTCAGAAGAGTTATTTCCCTTTGATCATACTCCACTACGGTCTGCTTTTGATACAAGTGCGCAGCTCAACAAATCATTGATTTATTCACATTTCTCTTACACACTGCATCTTTTTAATGAATAGGGTGTCACTTCTGAAGATATTAATACAGGTTTTGATTGGGAAATGTTTGACCTTGAGCCTAACGAGCTTAATGACTTTGACATTGGACTGGAAAATGATGAAACAAGTCAGACCCCACACTCTCAGTTTCAAGGAAGTTTTGCTGTTGTTTGTGGTGATGAACTTAAGGTGCTATATAAGAAAGAGAATTTTGTTTATTTTGAAATTCCCATCTCTAATATTCCTTAAATGCCAATTAAATATACACAAAGTATCCATCAAAATGAAGTTTGATATGTATGGAACATGAAGCACATATGCAATCAACTCATAGAGTTGACAGCATGCACCACTGATTCCTGGAAGTCTGCTACCGTATTCGTACCAGAACTGATAATACATTAATATTTCCCGAGAACAAGTTGTGGCCAAATGTGCTTCACATAACCAAGAGCCAAGCTAGGGCAGTGGTGCCTACGATCAACTCTATGAGTTGATTGCATATATTTTTCGTGCTCTATACCACCCAACCTTCATTTTGATGTACTATTTGTGTATATTTAACTTGAATTTACGGAATATCAGAGGTGAGAATTACACAAATAAACACAATTCTATTACCTATATAGCACCTTAAGGTGCTATATAAGTAATGGAATTTTGTTTATTTTGAAATTCTCACCTCTGATATTCCTTAACTTCAAATTAAATATGCACAAATTATCCATCAAAATGAAGTTTGAGATGTATGGACCACGAAACACATGTGTAATCTCATAACTCATAGAGTCGACCGTAGGCACCACTGGTTCCTGGAAGTCTGCTACCGTATTCGTACCAGAACTGATAATTTAATAATATTCCACGAGAATAACGTGTAGCCAAATGTGCTTCATATATCTAAGAACAAAGCTACGGAATCACAATTATTCTAAACACAGCGACGACGCTGCATGGGAAAAAATTCAGAACTGTAACCTTTGTTTACATTTGTAAGTTACTTTCGATTTCCTGTCAACGTCATCGGACGGAAAAGCATCGATATATAACGCCGTCTAAAATCAAATAATGAGAAAGATCGCCTTAAAACAGCATGCTATTATTACATAGAGACTGCACAGTTACCATATTCTATGCAAAGTATCATGACATCTGTTGAAATTTCTTCGAATTACGATTTTGTTTTTCGATGGAAATTCGTGGTATCGATTGATTTGAGCATGTCCGTCGAACATGGAATCCATCTTCAATGAAAAATGCAGACACTGTTGTCCGTTTCCCAAATACAGTCCTGTCGCTGCACTCCAAGGTGTTTTGAATGCCTAGCTTTGTTCTTGGATATGTGAAACACATTTGACTACGAGCTTTTCTCCGGAAATATTATTTTATTATCAGACCTGGTACGAATACGATAGCAGACTTTCAGGAGCCAGGGGTGCCTGCTGTCAACTCTGTGAGTTGATTACATATATGTTTCGTGTTCTATACATCACAACCTTCATTTTGATGTATAATTTGTGTATATTTAATTTGGATCAGAGGTGGACATTTCGGAATGAAAAACAAATTATATCACTTTTTTGCACCTTAATAAATTTCTTACTGATAATGAAAATGCAAATACAAAATGGAAAACTAATGGTGTCATCAGATTATTTAAAACATTTTTGAATTCTTGAATTGATAATAATGGTGAAGTAAATAAATTACCACCAATTGTACTTTGTGATTATATCTGTCAGTTTTTATATTGGTTAGAAACAAAAACCAATGTGAATATGAACATAGAACCTTGTGGCTTGAGGGCATTGTATTCAAGTATTAATCGTTACTTAACCTTTTACCTAACACGAAAAGCAGACGACACTTGCAAAAACAATTCTTTAATGACTAATGTTTTTCATTTTTGACTCAAAGACATAGGTTATGACCCCTCATTGGAACGAGCTCGACGAGCTCGTTCCAGCTAGGGGTCATACCCTATGTTTTTGAGACAAAAAATGAACAAAATAATGAAAATTAATTGGCGATTTTTGAGAATATCGCTGGCCGGTTTTGGCAGTTACGTTGGGTAAAGGGTTCAAGAAAAGTGATATAAAATATGTCTGATATGTGACCTAATATTTTCAAAGGCAAGAGAAACAATGAAAGCAAAACATAAACAGTTAAAATCAATGGGGAAAGGGGATAAACAGAGTGGAACTAAGGAATTAACAAAGAAATTGAAAAGTTATACTCCTGAAAAGTTATATAACCTCATTCACCAAAGTCTTTATCAATAGCCGGTGGCCGACCCTGGAATGTGTGGTGGACAGTAGCAGTATTACTTCAAGTGTGTGTGTGTGGGGGGGGGGTGGAGGGTGTAGAACGCTTGGTGAGGATGAGACGGAAGACAACTTACTGTTTTTGACCAGGAACGCCAAACTAAAACTACGAGTGGTGAAGACCCATTCAATGCAAGTTGCTTGACCCCCTCCCCTCACACAACCAAGCGCTTGAAACAGCTAACCCTGAAAGAGATCGTGTACTGACTTATAAATTATTCGGTGAGAAGCACCCCGCAGCTATGTGAAACCAAGATTCACAATTTTATACTGCGGTGGTTTCCGAGATACAGAAGAAAATTAAAAAAAATACGCCTATTGACTGTGGGCAGAAATGGTTTACAAATCACAGGACGGGCATCGACAGTATCTATAGCATCATGCCATTAGTGGCGCCAAGGGGGGTGGGGTGGGGTCAGGGGGCTAGAGCCCCCCCCCCCCCCCCCCCCCCCGTCGGAGAGGTCCGATTTTTGTAGAATAGTATATGCAGCATCACTCTCGAGCATCTTCGGATGAAGCACGATCAACAATCCCAGAAAAAAACCCAAACATTGCGATAAAACAATGAACATGCACTGGCAACAAATCCATCCCAACCTTAGCCCAAACTGAAATTGATGTCTTTAGACAATCCGATGAATGAACAGTAGTACTATCGTTCCGCATTCAGTGACATTTATACATATCTGAATTGTTTACGCTGACACTTGTTTTCGTCATCTGTAATTGCATAGTCTTCATCTCTGCCAGAAACAGTCTCTATACATTGTACTGCATTCAGAATCAGAGGAATTAAAAGTTAAATGCTGGGAACTGCAAACTTGCATTATTTATTTCAGGTGTACACGAAGGCGGATGCATTATTCTCAGATACAGTGGTGGACGATTCGCACAGCTATCTTACCACACAAGCTGTTACTATCTTAATACAGCCGAAATCATTGGATCAAATGGAGCATTTGAGGTACTTTATTATTGTCAGCAAGACGGAATGTTTGTTGAATATATATTATCAATATGTTATGTAAAAAAATGTTCTGTCACTGTCTCGCTCTCGTTTCGTAGGCCATGTCTCGAGTAGACGAGTCGAGAGATATAGCCTTATAAACAAGAGCAAGACTCTCATGCAACACTGTGTACTTTAACATTATAGTGGTGATAGATTCATCTTACAATTCTCAACTGTAGTGTCAAAAACTTGTGTAAATAGTCTTTTAGTTTACAGTTAAAACTTGAAGTCCTGTCTAAAAATGCGCACATTTAGCACGTCAATCTGCGCGTTAATCTACGCTTTATGACCATAGTAAGTCTATCAAAGTCTATACATTTTTATGGCATGTGCACAAGCAATGTTTCAGCCAATGGACCTCCGGGTAACCCGGAGGTCCATTGGCAGAAACATTGCCTGTGTTTGCTATGATCAATCAGCAGAACCTGCCGTGCTTTGGAGGCCATTCGATATTGCAATTGCGCGCAATGTCTACGCGCAATTAAGCCTAGATAAGCGCACATTTCGTGACAGGACTTCTAGTTTTAACTGTAGATTTCATTTTCGCACGACTGAACTTTATCGAACCCCAGAAGAACTTAATCAGTGCGTTTTTTTCACATCCTGAAAATACTCTGAACTTTTAACGGCGTGGTATTTCAACATAAAGACCACCCAATGTTCAGATATAGAAACAAAAATGTTATGTTTATTAATTTATTATTTATTATCAGGCTTTTGAAAAGAGTGATTCCAATTCAAACATGTATATAAAAACATACACGGTCTCTCACAAACGCCTTTTGAAACGGTGCAATTAATGTTTTTTTTTTAAATATTAACATAAACAGATCGTAACTAAGCATGCACTTGTATAGCGCAGCTGCAAGAAACATATTTTGCATCAAATGCGCTTGATACACGACATATCTGGGTAATTACGGACTCCGTGTATCTTTTTAAAACATGAGCCGTCGATCATCAGTCGATGTAGCAAACAACAAGTCTGTCGAGGAGACAGTGATAATTCAGTTTAACAGCTTGGAGAAGGCGATTATATCATAACCGACTCTATCGATATCTCCACCAAGAATCAGGCGGCTTAAGCTAGATTGTAAGCCAAATAGACAATACACATAGAGTGTTTTTTTTATATCCGGTTTATACAAGGAGTTGAAATGTAGTTGATATTTTCGAGGCTCTGCCGCGAAAATATTAACAATATTTCAACGAGTTGTATAAACCAGATATACAAACACTATATGTATATTGTTTTTTGTTTTTTTTTTATAAAAAACAATAGTTTCACGCGTTGAGGCTTATATTCATTTTTACCCTGATTCCCACGGGCCTCCGAAGAAAACGAGACAAAGCAAATGGAACGAGACAAACAGATTTGCGCCCCTTATAACACAAAATCGATGACGTCGATTGATTCGTACTTTCGAGGATTTGTCACTGCATTGAAACAAAAAAGTTAACATGTTACATTTGCGTGGAATCAGTGAAAAGTGGATTCTTTGGTAATATTTTTTATTCAGAATTTGACAATATTAGAATAACTCTCTGGAATTTATGTTTTCTGGTCGGATTTTCTGTTTACCGGTAGGTGAATATGTTCATATTTTGTACATTTAATGTTGCTCCGAAGAATAATTGTTGAACATTGTTCGTTGGCGATTACATTTCTTCGTGATTTAGAATGTTTAAGGGTACTGCTGCTGCTGGGTGGTGTAATTATGACACTTTCTCTGCTGACTTGGTGATGTTATTGCCGAAGCAATCGAACTTGAAGTTGAAGGGCTCGTTAATTTTCTACTGGGTTCAGACTGTATGCTGGAATAATGTGTATTCAATCGAGAAACTTCCAATTTCCTTTAATTATTGTCCACTTTTGTTCAGTGCTCAAAATAACCTTTTTTCTTTGCGTAGCAAAATGCTACACATTTCCAAAAAATGAATAGCATTTTGTAAAAATTCCATAGCTATTTTTGTATACCAGAGTTATGTTATGCTGTTTTGTATTGAATTCTTCTAAGTAGATGGAATACTTTCCATCCATTTCTGGGCATTTCCAAATGATCTTCAACACATGAAACATTTACTATGTTTTTTTAACTGAACTGCCTTTGAGGGTTGCATGTACTTGGATATTTCAAAGGGCGTCTTGGTTGTTCAATAGAGTTCTCAAAATGGAAGTTGGGATTTTTAATTTGATGGGCTTGAAGTTATTTTTAATGGATATTTTATGCAACATGTTGTAAAAACAGGAAGAATTTAAACCAATAGAATTCATCTTACATATGAAGCTGCTAATGATACTTGATGGAGAGTTAATCTGAGTTATTATGCCTGGAATGTTCCACAATCAGAAGTAAAGCATCAGTGAAGTAGTTTTCAAATTTGTTTGCAAATTTTCATTTACATTTTGCGATACAATATAATCAACAGCAGCCTAACAGGCTGCAGTTGATAATCTTGTATCGCAAAATGCTATACATAATTGAACATTGTATACCTTTTTGCACGTTTTTCATAGCAAAAAGCGACGCGACACCGCTTATTTTGAGCCCTGATCGGTATTTATTTATTTATTTATTGGTCTTTAAGGTCACATACTTATGCACAATGGCTAATCGTGACCGTGGCAGTTTTACGGTTGGAGGAAGCTGGAGTACCCGGAGAGAACCACCGAGCAACGACGAGCAGCTGTCAGCTCTCCAGCATCGTAACTCTGAACTCTGCACCGCAGCACAGGCAGGGTTAGATTGGTTGAAGACATGCGCACCATCGACGTGCAGTACGCCTCAGTACACAGCGTCATCGTGCCACCATGTAGGCAATCGGGGTGAAGTGTATTGCCCAAGGACACAACGCGGTTGCCGCAGGTGGGATTCGAACCGAGGACCTCTCGGCTTGCAGCCTGCATCTCTACCAACTGAGCCACCGCGCCCCACCCTGGTCGGTCAGATGCTATTTATGTTAATATAGATGAAATTACACTCTGTCTTTATTTTCAGCATTATTTACGTACAAATTCCATCTGAACTATACGTTTTTTTATGAAACGACGACAATAACTAATACCTAGCTATATCCACTTGTAAAGATTCGAAAGGAAACAAATCCGGCAGCTGATTTCGAATCGAATCGAATCGAATATCAACTTAACATTTGAAATTGAATCGAATCGCGAAGCTTCGCAGGTCCCTATGAATAACCAAAGACAGTTTAACAGAAAACAATGTCTTGAATAAATAAAACAATTTCAAAAAATTACTGTCGCCCCTCATTGCAAGCATTTAGTCAACCACTTTTCGACGTCGCCTCATGAGCTATGTCCCAAATACAAACCATGAAAGAATATAAAATGTAAAACCGATTGTTGAGAATAGTGGTGTCCGGAAAAGACCATTAGGTTAGGTACAATCTGAAATGGTTTTATCACTGATTTCTACTGGATTGTCAGTCCGTTAGCGAAACAAAAGACGCAACTGCCCCACCCCCCACCCCCCCCCCCCCCCCTGCCACACACACACACACACACAACAGTTCACATCAAGTCAATCAATGCGGTAACCCCTCCCGTTGATGATATGATGTTTGATGACATGAAAGCTGTTATGCGGTCACATCTTCAAACATCACATCAAACGAAATGCTAGTACGAAAACAAGCTACCAGGTATAACTTCTGTTATCTCGACACTTATATTTTGTCAATAATAACAGAAATATGGTGTAAATATTCTATTGATACACACCATGGATATATTATTCACAGGCGTCAATGCGTATTTTTTAAAAAGCAACCTGTGGCCGCCAGTCGTCCGAAAGTTGAGAACCTTGCGAATGTTGTTGTTACTTAGCAATTTTTATTGATAGCAAGTGATTACCCCCCCCCCCCCCCCCCCCACACACACACACACACACAAACACACGCGCACTCACCCTAAGAGGACGGTCGGTGCAGTGTGCTCATAATAGGTACTGCTAGCTTCATTATCAACTAAATTATTGACCATAAGGGAAATCAAAATCAGAATTGATAAGCTCTTAACCAGAAAAGTATCAACCCGATGCATGTCGAATGAGATGATACCCTTTCATCAATCTACTTTCAGATTTCTGAACAATTTTGGAGCCCAACTAAGGTTAAAACTCCAACAGAAGAATACGAGTTTTGTTTGAAGGAAGGAAAGTTTCCATTTTTATTTCCTAACGCGGCCGGGTTAGAATATGAAGCAGAATGCGTTAGAAAATGTCTGCAGAAAGGTAAGTTTATGTTATTGCCTCACTCAGACCTTAATTGAAATTGCTTGGTGGCTGTCATCATGATGCTTAAGATCCAAAACTCTGTACCTTTCAAAGCGATTTGTGTCCAACAGTGTGGTTATGGTATATTTTTACTATGACCGACGTTACAGTACAAACAGTGGACTGCTTGTAATTCTCGCGTGGGTAGTGATATCCGCGAATGCGTTTACCAGGAAACAAGAAACAACTAGCACCAGCAAAATTTTAATTAATGATGCACCCAGTTGCACCCGGTGCTTCATTAATACAATGTTTAGTTATTCCAATAATTTAGTGTTTGGAATCTGATAGTTCAGCCTCTGTGGAAATATTGCCCACCCATGGAAAGTGACCAGTCCACTGCGGTCATACTGTACATATGTATGTGTAGATATATAAAGTAGCATCACGTGGTAAGGTAGTACACCCCGTGGAAGGTAGTTTTCCATTCATTAACCCTTTACCCAACGTAACGGCCAAAACCGGCCAGCGCTATTCACAAAAATCGCCAATTAATTTTCATTATTTTTTTAAATTTTTTTGTCTCAAAAACATAGGTTATGACCCCTCATTGGAACGAGCTCCACGAGCTCGTTCCAATGAGGGGTCATAACCTATGTTTTTGAGACAAAAAAAAAATAAAAAAAAATAGATATTCAAGAATTTTATTTGCAAGTGTCGTCTGCTTTTCATGTTAGGTAAAGGGTTAATTCAAGTCAGGAAATAGTTTTTTTCCAATATCTTTGTTTCACAATGAGGTTGAGTGAATGGTTTATTATACCCCATATTTGTTGTTAAAAATCGGGGTTATACTGGATTGTATCTGTCTGTCGGTATGTAATGTCCACCAAGGCATGACCGTTCAGACACGTATCAAGCCATACTGTCCGCCCATTTCATCTGTGAGTTATTCCCCCTTTTTGCATTGAGAAATAATCTTTTTTCGTCCATACCAGTCCATACGTCACGTTAATAGTAATCTGAGCTTACTGAAATCTCAAAAGGATGTCCAGTAAATATGTCATCAACGCAGATATCGTTTTATTCTGTCCACACATTCCACTCATGAGTTTGTCCAGTCTCCGTTGAAAAAATGTGCAATTTTTGGTCGTACGAATCCATCCATAACTTAGCTAATATTTGTGGAATCTTAATAGAATCCTACACGGATATCCAGCAAGACATACACTTTCAGACATATTTCATTTTATGTTTTCCTAACATTCCACTTTTCCCATTGAAAAATTTACATTTTCATGAAACATTGCTTGTGTTTTTTGTTGATATGTACAAATTTTGAAAGTTATAGCTTGGGTGATACCTACACTCCACGGGTGATTTAGTTACAATCCACTCTCCACGTACTGTAAATGATGATGCACAAATCGGAACTTTTTTTACCCCGCATCATTTCGACCAGTTCCTTTCCCGTCGAGTCATTAATTACGCTTCGAAAAGTTTCCAAATGTCGTTGTACCACCATCGATCGTCTGTGTTTCTCCCAGCTGTTTTGCAAATCCGCCCAAGTTTGTACTTACATTTTTGCTATCAGTAATTGCCAGCAAATTGTTAGGCGTGAATGGACACCAGCCGAAGAGAAACAGAGATACGAATTTCAGCAAACACGCCCAATAGAAAATATAACGAATGAAATCCCCAAAGTTATGTAATAAACACAGGACGCGATGTACGACTGAATCGGTGAGTGCTTTACATTACAGTTTCGGCATTCAAATATTTTTGTCAAATACATTTCTTCTGGCAAGTTTTTCACCCCTCAAAACTGAGTGTCACGCAACAAATAAAAGAGAAAAAAGACAGGAAGGAAATTACCAATCACGGGCAGGTTTTTTTTTGTGGGGGGAGGGATGATTCCCAACAAAAACACACCAGTTGTCAATTGTATTGTTCACCAAATCATCCCTCGTTATTCTCTGTTATATTCAGCTACGGTGTAAGATTTCAGCAAGTGCTTCAGAGGTTTTTTAAATCGATATTGTTTTATCAAGGCTGCATAGTTACGGAGATTGTGTCATTTCCGAGTGCATCTTTACGTTTGTCAACTTTAGTTTATCACTTTCTGGATCCATAGCTTTTAAAAGTTCAAGTTATGTGTCACAACACTATCAAAAACATTCTGGAGGTAAAATATGTTTAGTTGTAATCTTTGTAATCGGATAGATTACAAGGCAATAACAACAGAGCTATGGAAATTTATTTGAATTTTTCTTCTTGTTTTTAAATGTTTTCTTTTGTTTATGGAACTGAACAGTGCAAACTCTCTCATACTACATATATTATACAATCTTTGCAGATTATATTCGATATTTACTACCCAATTCATCTTTACATATCTTCAATATTGTATTGTTTTAGACGAAGCTATTATCCCAAAATATAATAATGGCTAATATCAACAAAATAACAGTAGACGAGGTCCATTAAAATGGTATTATAAGTTATCTCCGTTCTTTTTTATTTTTTCGGTTTTTAAATGAGACATCTAGATATTAAATCTCCATATCCCATACATGTTGCCGGAGATAACGTTTTTGTCCCGTTCGAAACACAAAAATCGCAGTGGAAACAAATTTGTGGGCCTGTTTCTCACGCTCCGCGGTCAGTTGGGCCAAACTCGTAAATAATTGTTTTGTTTTTACAAACGTAGAAGACAACATATACAGGTTCATCCTTGGATCGCTATCCAAAACGAGTAAACCTATTGGCTCGGCTATTTTGTTGACTTACAGTCGCCGTGGATTGGTCATAATCCACACGTGGGCAGTGATGCCCACGCATGTGTTTACCGGGGTATAAAAATATCAGCAGCAAAATTTTACTTAAGGAAGAACCGGGTTGTACAGGGTGCTTCATTAATTAATTTTTTGAGGATTATTCCTGTAATTAGAGATTGAAATCTAATATTATTGCGTCCGTGGAAATATTGCCCTCTCGTGGAAAGTGACCAGCCCACGACGTTTGTACTGTACTTTCTCTTTTTCATTTTTCTCAAGTGGTTTGATTTTATTATTCGGCAAATTAATTTATAACAGCAAAATATGGTCGAATTGTCAGAAATCTGATGATGTTTGTGACTATTTTCAGTTTTTTTGTTTCTTCGATATTTTATACCGAGGCGAGTAAAAGCGAAAAGCTTTCATTTGAACCATATAACCCCGATGTTTCGCGTGCCCTTATACCCTGGATGTTGCACGCTCTCATATACCTAGGATGTTGGGTGCGCCCTTTGCCATGTTCTTGGCTTTCCGACTAATCATTATAAGAATTTGTCGGGATATAGGGAAAACAATTTATAACCCTATGCAGAGATAACAATTACACAGACTTATTTTGATAATCTTGATAATCTTGACACTCCATTTTCCGTTATCAATCACCACTGTAAGTACTACTCTCCATTCAGCTAGAATATAGCCAAGGATGACTACCCTTTGTCTTTGTTTCACATAAGTTGTCAAAGTCTAAATTCCCACTGGGAATCGCTTAATGATTTTCTGTGTGGTATTCAACATCACGGGGACACGTTTGAAGTCATCGGCCTTACGGAAATATTAAAAATTCCCGACAACCTCCATTGCAGATGAGATGGATATCAGCCACTTTTGCATAAACTCGTTCCAGTACGGATGACGACAGAGGGGGAGTCGGTATATTCGTTAAAGAGAATGTAACACATCACAAACGGGAAGATATATCAATTTTCATTCCTCGCGTATTTCAGTCTATATTTATTGAAATCGATTATCGCCATAAACGGCCAGTTATAATCGGAACTATTTACACACCTTACACCCCACACAGAGCTGATTTGTTCGAATTTTTCTCAACGTTTTCAAGGATAACGGATGAGATAAACTCCGAACACAGAAAGCGTATAACCTGGGAGACTTCACATAGATCTCTTGAATTTCAGAAAACATAACAAAACTGATGAATTTATCGACCTTCTTTTCGCGAATGGCTTTTTTTCCTGTATTACTAAACCGATGAGAATAACGGACCACTCCGCGACCCTGATAGATCATATTCACACGAATAATCCCGTTCTGGAGTCTAAATCAGGCATCATCACTGCGGATGTCGTGAACCATTTTGGTTCATTTTACTGTGAACCGCGCAACATCAAGACCAAATGTGTTCAAACGGTTTCTAGAAGTATATTTAGTGAGTGAAATATAGCCACATTTAAACAACTATTGTCAACCTGCAACATCTAAACCGTTCTTAATTGCACATGTCGAAACAACGCATATGAAAAGTTTTTGAACATTTACTTATCGATATTTGATACCGCGTTTCCACTAAAAAACATGGCTGTGAGACACAAGTACATCAAGGGGCAGCCATGGATGACTGCTGGTCTGATACAATCATCGGTCAATAAAACTAAATTATATCGTGAAAATTTAAAATCCCCTACTGAAATAAACAAATGTAATTATCGACAATTTTGTTAAATCTTCAACAGGCTCAAACGCAGGAGCAAAACCTTATACTTCGAACAGATTTTGCTAGAAAATAAACACAATATTAAGAGACCTTGGGAAATATTAAAGAATGCTATTCACGCCAGCAAATCCGTTTCCATCTCCATCTCATTTTCTTGCTTTGATGTTGAAGGTGTACACATTTCCAACCCAACTGAAATTGCACAGGAATTTAATAAATTCTTTTCCAGTATAGACCAAAAGGTAAGTGTCCAGGTCCCTTCCTCCGCACAAAATATATGAACAAAGTAATTCCTCACACATTCTTCATGACACCAACGACACCACAGGAAATTATACCTATAGCAGATACATTGTAATATGAAATCAAAAATAAGTAAAGACTGTAATGACACCTCAAGTAAAATTATGAAGTTAAGTATCAATGAAGTCGCCAGTCCGGTGGCCCATATTATAAATACGTCATTTGCGACTTGCATTGTGTCTGACAAAGTGGAAAGCGCAAGTGTTCACCCAGTATTCAAATCTGACAACCCTGAGGATATCAATAACCGTAGACCAATCAGTATACTGCCCATATATCCAATGTTACTTGAAACAGCAGCTTGTAGACGAATTTGTAATTTTAAAAATAGTTCTGATGTTTTATTTGAACACCAATATGGATTTGTGGCTAATCATTCAACAATTCATACAGCATAAACCGATATATATTGGTATTCAAACCAATATCGATTGAATACCGGTGTAATTACAAACATATCGGTTTATGATCATTATTTATTTACCCACAATTTAATTTTCAAGATGTCTTGAGTTTTTTAACTGTAGCTCGGAATGAATAATATTATAGCTTTTCCCAAGCAATTTCAGCAGCTGAAAAAAATAATTTCAAAAAATTTCAACAGAACTATATCATGTGACCCCTCATTGGAAAGATCTCGTTGGCTTCGTTCTAATGAGGGGTCACATGACATTGTTTTGAAGAATTTTGAGGAAAAATGTGATAAACTAATACTTAAAATAATAAATTTTGAGATCGTCTGCGATGGGTAAAGGTTTTCCGAACCGCAACACCAAGGCATGCTGATTCGTTCCGACTGTGATTCCCCAAGTCTCGATTGTGGTACTTATTTATCTGCAGATATCTGAACAGTTTTCGATATACCCGTACACCGGAGTAGTTTTTTGAATACGGATACCGGTATTCTCTTTTGAATATTGTGCAGCACTGCAATAACGACAAAGCATCTAAAGAGTCCACATTGGCCATATTCTTAGATTCTTCAAAACCTTTCGGAACAATAAACCACAATATATTACTTAGTAAATTAGAGTCATATGACATTAGAATTAATAACAAATGGTTTAAAAGTTATCTATTAGGGGGATCCCAGTATGTTGAGTATTTAGATTCTAACACGAACACTATCCGTTGTGGTATACCACAAGGGTCCATACTTGGACCGCTTCCTTTCCTTATCCATATCAACGATATTTCCTGCTCGACAAGTTTGAATTTACTATCTTTTGCTGATAATACAACGGTTCATAATTCGCATCATAACATTGATACTCTTTTTCGACCACATAAACACAAAACTTTCAATCTAAGTGTGTGGTGTTCCTCCAATAATATAGATTTGAATGCCAACAAATCTAAATACAAAATCATGAAACACACGAAAAGCAGATACAACTCTAATGGTAGAACTATCTCAATCAACGACGACAATGAACTAAAACAGGTTGGCAACAACCATACTGACAAATTTCGGGAATACAAATAGACGAAAATCTCAACCTCAAGCAACATATCGAGATGGTTGGTAAAAAAATATCTAAAGCCATTTATGCAATTAAAAAGGCAAAAACATGCTTCCCTGATGCACATGAAGAACTCTATATTTCTCGCTTATATATAGTCACTTACCCCATGGAATTGAGATTTGCGGTAACGCTGAGACGACCAATTATTAGTAATAGAAAGCATAACTACCATACTCATCCTTTATTTAAAAATAACAACATACTCAAGCTTAAAAATATCTATAAACTGTTTGTATCTCGTTTTATGTTTGACAGGAAAAATAATAACCCTCCAAATTCGTTTAAGAAATCCTATGAATTCCTACGCACTTTGCAGGCCAGGTACCTAAACACATGTTTCCCATTATATGGAACGAACTTGACTATAACTTTAAATGCATTGTCCGAGATCTAAATTTACAAAAAAATAAAACGCTATTCAGAACATATTCGACTTTTGTTAAATGCAACAATTCAAACTCCCCTGACTGCTTGAATAATTAAAACCACGATCGGTTGGTACATCCGTGTATGACCATTAGTTTATTTATTCATTTATTTATTTATTAGGGTTTAACGACTCTTTCGATAGCCAGAGTCACCTCGTGTCGGAGACCATCAGTTTACTGATGCTCATCTTTTACTGGATATATCTGAATATTTGAATGGCTCGAATCTAGAGCTTACAACACCTATTCACCTTTTCCTTTCTCCGCGTTTTTTTACTCGGGCATACTTTTCCCGTCTTTCATTAAATATACGTCTAGAAACCTTTTGAACTCATTTGGTCTTGGTGCTGCGCGGTACACAGTAAAATGTACCAAAATGGTTCACTACATCCGCAGTGATGATGCCCGAATTAGGCGTTGTTGAATAAAGATTGATTGATTGGTTGGTTGGTTGGTTAATTGGTTGTTTGATTGATTTAGTGATTGATTGTTTGAATGATTGATTTCCCCTTCTTAAATTGAAAGGGTGAGTTCTTTTCCATGGCAAGTCTAAAATATGCGCATGCGTGTCAACAGTACAGTTGAAACTACAAGTCCTATGTAGGTATCAAATACCATTTCAAAGTAATAGCGCTCTGGGTAAGTGCACATTTGACCATGCCAAACTGTACAATTAGCGTAATGCAATTCCTATAGAAAAACAGCGTACCCAATTCTACACATGTATACAGGATATGAAATGAGTGTTTTTCTCATATAATATTTATGAAACGAGTCTAAGAATTTTCCGTTTAGGCGAGCCTCTGGCGAGCCCAAACGGAATATTCGGACGAGTTTCATAAATATTATATGAGAAAAACACTCATTTCATATTCTATTTATCATATGACACACACACGCACAAACTAGCCACGTAATATGACTTTTTAACCGATCACCTAACTTGAGTTGCAGACGGCACTTGGAAAAAAACATCCTCGTACAACTAAAAATTTTCAAAAAAATATAAAAAAAAATGAATGACATTTTCTTGCTGGTAAAAGATTAATACAATATACCCCACCCTAAATAGGACAGATTACGTAAATTCTCCCTACTGAAATTATGCAAATATGACCCAGTTGTATTTTGTTTAGCCAATCAAATTGTCCAGTTTTGAAATTGACCAATGACGCCTCGGTTGAATATACATTTCATGCAGGGAGCGTGAGACCATGTCCCCTGTCAACAAACAGAATAACTTATAATATTTTGCATTGCACAGAGCAAACACTATTGTGAATTTCAGACTACTTTATTCTACTGCAGTAAGGAGCGAATTAACCAACGTACATTTTCTGCGCTAATTCTGACTGGACTTCTAGTTTCGACTGTAGCATGAGAAAATTGATATTTTGGATTCCAATCCTGACGAAAATAACCTAACTAGTAAATTTGTAGTGGGTGCCTTAATCCTTAAACTCCCCTTAACGACGCGTCTTTGGTATGACTACCGACAGAGTCACTGAGTTATCTTTCTACCCGGTGAATAACTCTCAATTTTATCTTTCCACCCAGTGAATAACTCTTAACAAATCGCTTAAGAAAGTGGGGGAAAAATAAACACAAAAGATAAATCTGAGCGGAAACTCTACTCACTGAGACGTTTGTTATAGGCGTTCCAGTCCCGATCTTGATTCTTGAAAGCTCTTCATGACGCATTCCCACGATTGTTTTTACGTCGCTGGCATCACTTCAGCAATGAACAAAAGAGGTACGCTTTATTTGAACATGAACATGTGTGTGGATTAACAGTAATTCGTGTAAATGAATATAACATCATTTGAGACGTCTCAATATTGCCGTCCTCGTTCTCTTGTCAGATCCCGATCTGGTCACTACATAGATACACCACTGGTTCGAGATCTCTTAAATACACGTTGCAAAATCGAAACTCAGTCGCAAAAAACAAAATAACATAGCATCAGAGACAGGTTTTCGGGAGCATGTTTCGGCAGGTGACATTTTTCGGCGTTGAGGACGGGAAAGGGGTTAGATATTTTCGACTATATCGCGACTAAGTCGAGAATTGGTCGAAATTATCTATCCGGTTTTGCAAAGACATCACCGTGAGCATTCTACTATAATGATTGGAATGTGAACAAATAAATCTTCTAAGCAGTTCGGCCTATAGTACAAACAACGATTATTTATTTATTTACTTATTTATTGGTGTTTAAGGTCACATATTTATGCACAATGGCTAATCATGACCGTGACAGTTTTACGGGTGGAGGAAGCCGGAGTGCCCGGAGAGAACCACCGAGCAACGGCGAGCAACTGGCAGCTCCACAACATACTAACTCCACGCATGCAGGGTTAGCATTGATTGAAGGCAAGTTCACCATCGACGTACAGTACGCCTTAGTACACAATGCCACCGCGCCCCCATGCGGGCAATTGAGATGATGTGTCTTTCACAAGTACACAACACGGTTGCCGCAGGTGGGATTCGAACCTAGGGCCTTTCGGTTTGCAGCCTGCACCTCTACCTACTGAGCCACCGCGCTCCCCACAAACAACGATAGAACTATAACCACAAATCCTGCCTGTATTGCCATATTTTTCCTTTCAAGCCGTGGTTGACGGTAACAACTTTCTGCCTACCTGCTCACTCACCTTTCACACTTCTCAACATTTCAGGAAGTACAGAGTGTGACTTAATGCCACACGAACACAGTATTATTATTGCTGAAGTGACGGAAGAAGTACTGAGACAGATTGGAGTAGAATAAAAGTAAATTATTCATGCCAGAGGCACGATGTTCTGATGACATAAATTGGACAGAACAAGATACATATCTTAGCCACAATATCTTTCTTAGTGAGTGGGGAACGGTTCCTGATTTGTTTTGCATGGAAACGGCAGGGTTTTGATAATTCGTCCCGTGAGTTCCAATGTGTTCTATGTGCCTACTGGAACTCAGGGGACGTTGGTGATGTGTTGGAATATTTGTCAGTGGAAAATTGCAAGATTTCTTGGAGATTTATTGATAAATAAATGAAATATTTGTATGCCGAACCCTCCAACAGCCCGAATCGGGTTGTATAGGCCGTATTTGGACAGACTGTATGTATGACACAAGGCTCAGTATCAAAACAAGTCTTTAAGGAAGAACATGGTTAGTACATTTGAACTTAGAAGTCCTGCTGTTACTGTATTGTGCACTATTCTGAAGTATCAGCGCGCTTAGTAAGTGCACATTTGTCCCAGTCAAACTCACCATTAGCGTAATTCAATTCTTGTAGAAAAACAGTGCCCAACACTGTACAATTCTTCCTAATAAATAGAGACCATTAACATCATTCCTGAAATCTACTGCGATACATGTAGATGTAATACCGTCAATAGATATTACATTTCGACTCCAAAAAACATTACGAAGAGAATGGATTGCTACTTAATCACATACGCATATATTATCCACTCGAAAAGTGTTTATAATCGTTGATAACAGCGCAAGAAACACTTACAAACGTTCATCACATGGACCACTGAGTACAATCCGGTAGCCCATGTGATAAAAGTTTGCAAGTGCTTCTTGTGTTTTGACCTCGGAAGTTGTAAGTTAGTTCTAAGTGAAAATCTACCCCACAGCGATTTAGTAGTAATCTACCCCCCGTATACTGTTGTCTCAATATTTTCTTTCTGTTTGAACTGTTCTGTTCGTGATTTTAGTACGCACCTCGCTCATAGCGCACCATTTTTCATTGCACAGCGCAAACTCTCTTGCGTATTGCAGACTACTTAATTCTTCTGCAGTAAGAAGCACATTAACTAACGTGCCTTTTTAGCGTTAATTGTAACAGGACTTCTAGTTTCAACTGTAGCATGAGAAAATGCATATCTTGGATTCCAATCCCGAAGAAAATAACCTGAGTAACAATTTTGTGCCAGGTGCCCCAATCCCTAAACTCCTCTTAGCGACGGTTTTGTATGCCTAACGTGAGAGTCACGGAGTTATGTTTCCATCCAGTGAATAACTCTTAACAATTCGGTTAAGAAATTTGAGAAACGGAAAAAAACAAAACATTAACCCCAAAATGTATAATCTTGGCACAAATTCTTCTAACTCAGAAGTTCGTTATAAGCGTTCCCCATATAGAATAGAAGTTCCTTAATTATTAGTTCTATGTAAGGCTCTAATGGACTTCTTCCCTGGTTAATATTATCTCCGCACATAAAGAAAAAACAAATTCTATATCTCATCTCCCAAAGAATGTCAGAGCAAAATTTGTCCCTTTAGTCACCCAAGCAACAATTACAAAATGTTATGCATTATTCCACTTTGAACCAGAGTTGTCAGAATGAGATGCTACATAGTTCTTGCGATGAAGCGAAATTGAACATTCTGTCTTCTTAACCGGTTAATTTGTACTCTGATATTAAAATACGAAATATCCTTTTTCCCATAATGCAAATTTGCAATTTTGAAAATTTTTTATTTTTCTGCTAGAGTCCAACTAGGACTGTCAAACAGTGTTCAGTTGGTTGAATTCCTTGTTGCACTTGAAATTGCATCTTCAGATTTTGATATTTCGTCATATCATGCTGAGATTACTTTGCAATTTTGATACAGTGTGGTACCGCAGTTTTTATACATACAAACGTATTCACTCAACATAGATCAGACTGCGTACCTAAATACACAATGACTGATTTTAATCTTGTCGCAACGATTTGTTGAGTTAAAGTAAAGCTTTGTGAACACATTTTGACAACCCACACTTTTGATAACCAATGTTCAACGAGGAAAGAAATGTCTTCCGTATTTTGACTCTCGAAAACACAACAATGTGCCGGTATTGACAAATTGCTCAACATCAGCATAAGACTATCACCGATGTTTGGTAGTTCAGTGATGTATGAATCGAACTAACCATAAACGACAATTGCCATTGGAGTGATACAAGCCGTGACATTGTGCTACGGCTTTTATCACAACATTGCCGATTGTCGTGGCCACTGGTTATTGCAGACTCCTGACAGTTCGCCTGTCTCTGAAGGTACATTCTTGGGTGAAAAACAAGCAATGTGTACCAGGGTGCACTGCACGTCATTGGTGCACTAGGTTTCAACCAATGCTAACCTGCTTGTGTGGTGATAGAACGTTGGTAAGTTAAATAAGTGCTCTGCACTGTGATTCTCTCCGAGTGCTTCCTCTACCCATACAATTACCTGCCACGAAGTCACCTTGACTATCAAAAGTGTCGCTATTTCCGCAATAAATAAATTAATTAATTGGCACTGTACATTATGCGTCGAAGAGATAAGTATTTTTGTTCTCAGCTTGGGGTTTCTCGATAGTCCAATTCATCCAATGTGACTACTGTGGAAGAACACAGATCACCCGATATTAAATCCAGGTCTGTGTTTTCTGTTTTTTCCTAAGAAATTTTATTTGGAAAATTTCATAGTAAACTTTTCAAATTATATTTGCTGTTCTGCATGTTTATATTATAAAGATGTTGTATCATTGAAGCATAGACTACAGATTTGAAACAAATAACTTAACATTCTGGGACTTGCCTCTGTTACCAGTGGGAGTTCTTGAATGAAAAGGTTCAAAACAATAAAATTTCATAAACATATATCTTCACTTGTTGTAACCCAACGAAGGTACTTTTCTGGGGAGTTTGATTGTTGTTTGTCTATATTGTCTTTAGTTGTTTGCAGTAATACAAAATTGAAACAAACACCATTATGCATGGAAGCATCTTCACCCAAGGAAGATGTCGGTGGAAATGATCAATCACTGGGCATGCATGATTGCAGTTTGTATATACCATACTTTACTGCTTGTATATAATGCTAAAGAATTTTAATATTTCATCATCAGTGTAAATATTTAGGACAAACTGGTTTTAACATTTAGGACAAAATGGCATAGTGCTTCCTTCCAACGTTTTGGGGCATATTGTTTTGAATCATATTTGTAGCCTTCAACAGAAAATTGGAAAAATGAGACCAAATTAGGGTTTCAGGGACTGGAACCCTATTTTGGGGGTTCTAGCCCTTTTTCAAATCTGGAAAAATGGGGTTCATCCCCCAAAACACTAATTTGGGCCTATTTATTCAAATGTCTGTCGGCACCATTGGATTTCTTGTCAATGAAAAAACCTCTAAAAATCACCTGCAGTATAAGGTAAACACCATTTCCCCAAAGAGCTAATTCTGACATGGATCATTCCTTCTGAGAGTTATCCCCCTTTTTTGACGTAGAAATTGTACACAATACTGAAAATATCCATTTTTTATCTGTTCAGCCAAAATCTCAGGTATGGGTCATTCAATGATGTTTTCCCCAACATCCAAACACCAAACCATTTACCATACCTTTAGAAAATCTGAATGCCCCTTTTCAGTCATTCACACTAGGTGCTATGCCACGAAGGGATTCATACAATTTGTACCCATTCTCACACGTTCATACTCCAATAAAGATTATAAAAATTGCATTCAATTCTTATAATTACATTCCGTAACTGTTTAAACTACTTTTTACCAAACAACAAAGCAGAAAGACGAAATAAAACATGTACGAACAAACGAGGCGAAAAACCACCCTCACACAAAAGACAAAGCGCACAACTCTGAGTTGAGCGCCGGTTCCGTCTAAATGATATCCCAAAGGCAAATAAGCTTTAACTTTCACAGCTTTAGAAATGGAAACGAGTATTGTAGTAACGGGCTTTATGCCACAGTTGGGAAATATCACCAAAGAAACAGCAGCGGAGTTGATCACTGCGAGAGGCGCTAAAAGTTAAAAACCCGCCCAAACACCGCCCGAATTACATTCTGTCAACTGCGCTCTTTCGTAAATGCGGGTCAAAGTTCGACCAAATGTATTCATTGGAACATGAATTATATTTGGTCATGACATGTTCATCCAGCTGACCAATGGCAATTGAGTATTTGGACCCAAAACGTATAACTACATTAACAATGTAATTATATGTTCATGTACACGTAACACTTATCATTTATTGGGGACCTTGAGGAATAAGCTCATTTGGCATAAAAAAATACAAGACCCCCTTATTTACCAATTGGTGTTTAATGTCACAAGTTTCAGTCTCAGATGAGCTTTGCAAATTTGTTCTTCTACTCAAATTTACTCACTTATATCATTCATAATTGACCTAGCATACTTGCTTCTATGATGAAGCCTATTCAACACCTCCAGTAACATACATGTTATTGAGGATTGAAAACTGAAATTAATCTGTCAGGTGCTACCATGCGCGATGGATGTTTCGAAATTGCTATGGAATCCTAAATGTTTCAGATAGAACCAAGACCACGAAAAGATGTGAAAACTTTTCCCTGAAAAGTCATAAACAGGTCCCTATCATCACTCCAATCAAATTCAGTATTTGTTGGCTGTGTACATGTAAAGATATCGCGAAAATAAAGGAGATGAAATTTGTTTCAAATTTCACCCAAGTACATTTATCATAAGAACAGTATAGAGGGGTTCATTTTAAAGCTCCCTGGAAGGCATAGATATGTTTCATTTTCGATTTTCACTCATTTCTTACCTGTATACCTGTTGTTCATTGAAAATTCCTCGGATGACAGAAAATTAAAAAAAAATTATCAGCATAATACATAAAGAGTTATTTCCCCTTGTATGCTTGTTTCAAAGTTACGGTTGCTGTAAAATGTTACAATTTTCTAATATTACGGAATTTAACAATTAGGGAGCATATTTTCCTCCATTTAAGTTATTATTTTTCAAAATAGGACCTGGTTTCCAATGTCACTGGGGTACAAGCCCTCAGTATGTGGCCAATGTATGCATAAGCAATTGGCAGAACTTGACTTTATACTTACTTATGTTGTGTCATGACATAGCCCAGATGCTGACAATGTCATTAAAGACCAATAAATAAATAATTTGGGTCCAAAGAGTTTGGCCAGTGATTTTGTAACTAAATTCCACGAAGGTATGCTGTGGGTGGAGGTGGGGGGGGGGGGGGGGGCTTGAGAAATGCCCAAAGAAGGTCCTTTTGATGGAGGAAAACATGTTATCAGCCCTACCGGTTTTGTTTAAATTTTGTTACCACAGTTGTAATGGTTGGAAGTAATAGCTATATTTTATTGAAAACTCTGCTATTTTCCTGATTTTCTTTTAAAATTGTTATTCCCTGTTTCTCACTACATTAAATTTACCATATCGGATTCTAATAGTAAACATTAAGATTATTTATTCAAATTTTGTCCATTAGAAAATGAAGGGAAAATCAACACTATAGCAATTTTTTAATAAATTTACGTACATCAGAAGCATTATTTAAATGTAATTGTGATACACTGAACATAAGTCAAGTTGGTATTCAAAAACATTTTTAAGTTTCTAAATTGTATACATGTATGTGTATTGATTGTTATAAATATTTTATATGTGTTTATTTAGCCAGAAATTCTTTCAGTTTATATGTGGGTGCATTACTGCAACATGCAACCGTCGAGCAGGGATACATCCAGGAGCGATTCGCTAACTGTTAGGCTCTCAGATTCTGTAGCCCAGATGTCCCATAAATTCCTGCTGATAAATATCATTCAACTTTGTAATCTTTAGAATGTGGCAACTGTTTCTGACATTCAGTTTAACTGAATACTTATATCATTGATACAAAGTTATTCAGTCATTAATATTAAGATTGTCATTTTTTTTTGGGGGGGGGGGGGTGGGGGGCTGGGGACATCATCAATTGAAAAACAGGTGTCCCTCAAAATACCTGGATCCATCCTGGCTGTCGAGACAAGTTAGTCATGAAACACTGTCAAGTCACAATGGCAAAAATCCAAATATTTTAAATTGTTGTCTCACCCCCTGTAACACAAGTGACATTTCAAGGGTTAATTCTGAATCTGGGTAACCACAAATTTCACGTATGCAAGTTTGGGTGTCTATTTGATCCACAGAATAAATTTTTTTCTGATTTTTCTTGTGGGGCTGAACCAAGGGCTGTCCCATGTCTTTTGACTTACATGTAGGTGCTACTGAAATTGTGACCCTTTCATTGAATTTCCTGGTAACTATTTCCATTCCAGACCCATCTCCTATGATTCAGCCGACACTAAACTCAAAGGACTTATCTCTGTCCTCCTCCATGATGTAAAACGTTGCCTTAGCACTGGTGTCTAGTGAAGTTTTGGCTGCCTGTTTATTAAACTGTGATATCAGAATTTTTAATATACATGTACAGCAAAATCCATTATTATTTTATCTGAATTCGCTCTTTATTATTACATGTGAATAAATGAATAGATTAATTTAATTTGGAAAAACAGATTGCAATAAATCAAGCTGTAGCGGGCAAATCTAATGCAGACATGTTTGGTATAATTGTAGCAGACAATTTTGGTAAATTAGCAGCAGACCACTTGGGCACAGATGCTTGTATAATGTAACTACACATATCTTCATGTAAAGAAATTGTACAGTGAATTCATGTATAAGTACTAGTTAACCCTTTACCCAACGTAACGGCCAAAACCGGCCAGCGCTATTCTCAAAAATTGCCAATTAATTTTCAAAATATTTTCATTTTTTGTCTCAAAAACATAGGTTATGACCCCTCGTTGGAACGAGCTCGACGAGCTCGTTCCAACGAGGGGTCATAACCTATGTTTTTGAGACAAAAAATGAAAAAAAATTAGTTATTCAAGAATTTTTTTTGCAAGTGTCGTCTGCTTTTCATGTTAGGTAAAGGGTTAAACACATGTTTATTTATTTGTTTCAAAATTGTTAAAAATGTTCAAGTTTATAAGATGACCAAATTAAAATATTTCACTGAAAATTTTTTCATCTTCATTTCGTGTTAAAACTGAATGTTGACATTGTTGTTGCCTCCACCAATTCAAAGATCGTATTGGCCTACTGGTTCAGTATGCAGTGGCGTGGCCATGGGATGGGGGGGGGACTCCCCCCCCCACCCCAATTCAAAACACTGACCCTATGCAACTTTCACATAACGTAAGAGCCCAAAAATGCTCTCCAATATTGAGTTGCACATGCTACAAATTAACAATTGCCTCAGATTCTATCTTGGAGCACTAAATTTTGCAAAAAGTTTCCCGAGGGTGGGGCAATGCCCTCTGGTCATTTCCCCCTCCTCCTACTTCCCTGTCCTAACTAGGACCCTCCAGTCATTACCACCTCCTCCCAGTTCCCTTCAGACGCCGGGAGCGTCCCAGTTAGGACTAGGGGGGGACCCCTCAAAACAACCTTCAAAATATTATGGTAGGCCCCCAAAAACTGGCTACCCAATCAGGGGATCTCAAACATCGGATAGATAGGAACTTTATTTATTTTTATATCCAGTGTTGGGTGTTATCCGCTTGTAAAGTTATCATTGACTCCAAACATGTCCTGAACGTTAGAATTGTGTCAAGACATGCAATTACAACTGGTTACATACTGGTTAGGCACTGGTTAGGGCGTGTTAATATTTGAATCCATATTTAAAATTGGGATTCACTCTGATCCACTGAAAAGTTTTGGCTGGACCTAGATGTAAAAATGTTAAATTATTGGCTCACTTGCCAGGAAATTGGTTATTTTTACAGTAAGATGATGCAATGAATAAAAGAGAATCATGTTGGTGTTATCCACATCTTAACCCCCTTCACTCTGGTGTCAAAATACCAAAATTTCAGGAAGCTTTTTTTCCCATAATGCATCTAGAAATTTAACCAACTCAATGAGCTCTGTCAAACGAGATTGAATTGGTTAAATTTCTAGTTGCATTATGAGAAATTCTTTCTGCCTTTAATTTAGATATTTTGACACCAGAGTGCAGGGGGTTAATGTTGATTCAAACAAAGTTCAATTTACTCAAACGGTATGGCATGGTAACCAGGGGGTCTCGAGACAATGCCAACATTCACAAACTTATTAGGAATGAACCAAGTAAGGTCTGTTGATTTTCTTTTCATTTTTGTTTGTATTGTGTTTAATTTCAATGAACACAACTGAAAAAAAACGTCAGAATTTCTCAAATCTATTGATTGTCCCTTCGTGTGATCACCCAGATGACACTCCAATGTGCACGAGGTATATCGGGGAAATGTGTGTATGAGAGGCAGTGAATAAGTATCACCACGCCCCTATATACCATAACAACCTTGTAATAATGGTTTGTAAGTGAAGGGAACCTGTTATGGGCCTTTCGGAGCCTCCCAGGAGCCTCCAGGAAAAAAATTGCAACAACACAAAAAACATGTTTTTTTCCACCTCAGACCCACCCGCCCATCCCGGCCCACGGAACTTTTTTTGCACCCCCCCCCCCTCTCAAATTACAGAATCCTGGCTATGCCCCTGTCAGTACAAGTATGTCTTTGACTAAACTCTACTTGTAAGTTCCTAGTCCAAACTTGGACCCACAGTCCGTAATTTGATTACACTGAATGTATTAAACCAAACCTTATTTAAACATATGCAAAAGTTATTGCTGCGAGAAAATGTCGGCTTCGGGTTTCCAATGTAAATATATCGCGAAAACTGGTAACATCTTGACCAGTTTACAATTCGGCGTTCATTTTGGGGTTTAAAAATGACAATAAAGTTCAGAAATTTCCAATTTGGACGCTCGGCGACATCGTATTAGTTGTCAAAAAGAGCATTTTCAATAAATACCGCACTACTCTTCTTTTCAAAGAAATGTGCGAACTCGAGTCGCCAACTAAAAATAATATTTTTAGTAAATGTCCCTACCATGGTCGCCGCCGTCGAAGACACTTTCGGTGCGTCATCAAGGAACGTTCCCGCAATCCAGTTATATTGAGATCAGTGCTAGCAAGCCGCTTCATTTTTCTGGATTTTTCACACGTGCAGCAAACGGTGTTCCGGGTAAAGTGTTTAAATTACAAACCGATTTAGATTTGAACTAAGATGGAATGAGTTTATCTGGTATATTGATTATTTAGCTAGTGCCGTCGTGGGTACACGAGAGGTTTATTTACAAAACCTGTGTTCGTTAAAAGTTGCCTTGTAGAAGGCAACTTTTAACGATCACAGATTTAGAAAATAAACCTCTCGTGTTTCACGATGAAGGTTTTGTGCTATGGGTACTGTCTTATTGGAACACAAACGTTATTGTGATGACTTGACGGTAACATTGTCTGAGGTTTGTCCGAGCCGCAAACCTCAGACCATGTTACCGTCAACTCATCACAATAACTTATATTGTAATTAAAGGAAGTTCGGTCGTCTGTATCTTAGAGCGAAGACTTCTCTACACAATGGGTATTCCGTACTGCAAAAAGATCACACTGTGCATGTATAAAATTGTTCTAAATACACTGTGATAATTTAGGATTATGTAACTTGAAATTAATTGACATTTCTTTAATTTCTGAGAATTTGAAATAGTCTCATGTTTAGGACAAAAACGTTACAGGCTGAATGCCGATAAACGCTCAACATTATTGACAACGATGGAAACACTCTTGAATTTCAATTGTTTAATAAATCAAAGGTATCTGAATACATCTGTCACTTTCTTTATTGCATTAAAAATTGACATGTTTTTGGCATACGATAGCATAATATTCAATGAAAACTGTGTACAGACATTAACATTACGCACAACTTGAACAGCAGGAAAGGTGAAGAAGGACGAATTGAGCGCTGCTTTCATCACTTAACCCTCTACCCAACGTAACGGCCAAAACCGGCCAGCGCTATTCTCAAAAATCGCCAATTAATTTTCATTATTTTTTCATTTTTGTCTCAAAAACATAGGTTATGACCCCTCTTTGGAACGAGCTCATTGAGCTCGTTCAAATGAGGTGTCATAACCTATGTTTTTGAGACAAAAATGAAAACAATTAGTTATTAAAGAACTTTTTTTGCAAGTGTCGTCTGCTTTTCGTGTTAGGTAAAGGGTGTGATAAGAGGGGAAGTTAATATCTTCAAATTAATGATATGAATTCAGAAAACGATCACGTCCCTAAAAGCAAGACAGATAATGTTAGCTAAACTCCTTAGCTTCTTTTTTTGAAGATGAGCTTAACAAAGAAATAATTGTTTGAATAGTGGCCCAGTGACAGAAATAGGACGGAAGAAATTTTCTCCGAAGTTCTGTGTGTAATGGGTAAACAAGCAAAAATTGGTACTCATTTCGATCTGCCGCCCACTACAACAGAGACAATACCAACCGTTTCGTTCCGTGTTCTGGAATCTTCCAATTTCAATTTGCAACGAGTGGGAATTCAATCTAAGGAGGGTCAATGGCCCACACAGGAAGGGGGAGGGGGAGTCACTGACACGACTCAAATAGGCTTCGGACTAAAGTGCAGACTTAAATAAAACATAGCTGCTTTACTTAGATGAATTTCTCAATTCCGCAAACCAATCTTATCGGTCACTATCATAAAGTTTTAATTTTAATAGAGAAAACTGTGGCACAATAAAATCTTGAGCTTGCCAAACATCATACAATCCAAGTTTACATTAGAATATTATTAACCCTTTACCCAACGCAGACGGTTTCCAAATTTATTATTTTAAACAGCATTTTTAAAAAATATTTCAAAAAATTTTCAACAAAACCATATCATGTGACCCACCCATTGGAACGAGCTCGGCGATCTCGTTACAAAGAGGGGTCACATGATATGGTTTTGTTGAAATGTTTTGAAAAATATTTTTTCAGCTGCTGAATTTGCATATTACACGGGTCGAGAAGGCCCATTGGGTAAAGGGTTAACGTTATTTACCCAGTTTTTATTTAGAGTAATTCAAACCAGAATCGTAATCGAGACGAAGGTCATTATAAACTGTATATCTTAGTGAGTTTTTTATCGGCAATTATCCTAAGCCAGTGCTTTAAGATCCTTTCCTGACGTATTGATAAACATGAAAACCTGCCCAACTCCCCCAAAACACCCACACGGGGAGTGACATTTTCACCCTTAAGATGTTCTTGTAGAATTAAAGATGGACTCATTCAATTTGCTTGGCTTTCTCAAAACCCCACAATTCAGACCCATATGTTGGAACAGACATAACAGCAATATCAAAATCGATAACAATCTATTCACAGGTGAGCTGATCGTTTCTATCAATTCACGTAATCCATGCATTGCTTTAGAGCCCTGTAATGTTACACGCTTGATAGAGGGTGTCCATTGGCCATTATAACAGAATAAGATACCTCGATAAATAGAGGACATGGAATGAGTGTTTTCTCATATAATATTTATGAAACGAGTCTAAGAATTTTCCGTTTTGGCGAGCCACTGGCGAGTCCAAACGGAAAATTCGGACGAGTTTCATAAATATTTTTTGAGAAAAACACTTATTTCATATTCTATTTATCATATGACACACACTCGCACAAATTAACCACTCAGTATGACTTTTTAACCCATCACCTAACTTGAGTTGCAGACGGCAATTGGAAAAAACATCCTCGTATAACTAAACATTTTCATTTTTTGCTTCCAAAACATAGGTTATGATCCCTCATTGGAACGAGTTCATCGAGCTCGTTCCAATGAGGGGTCATAACCTATGTTTTGGAAGCAAAAAGTGAAAATATAAAAAAAATGAATGACGTTTTTCTTGTAGGTAAACGATCAATACTATATAACCCACCCTAAATAGGACAGATAAACGTAAATTGTCCCTACTGAAATTATGCAAATGTCACCCAGTTGTATTTTGTTTAGCCAATCAAATTGTCCAGTTTTGAAATTGACCAATGAAAGCTCCCAACTCCAATTATGCTAATTATGAAAATGTAGCCCAGGTGTATTTTCTTCAGCCAATCAAATTGTCTAGTTTTGAAATTGACCAATGAAATTGACGGAATACTTCATTTATCACTGATTAATATGAAAACAAAATATCAAATGTTTTAAAGTGAACAAAACGGACGAGTCATATGATAAATAAAACTATCAGCTACCAGCAATTGTTCATCATTATAATAAATACTGCAATCACACCTAGAGTTATTCCTTCAAAAGACTATATTTTTACTTTTTTTTGTATTTAAATTAATACCCAATCTAATACAAAGTCTATCTACTAGTTTTTGAAGGCTTGTTTCAGTTTTTGTAAATAATGTGGTGTCGTTTGCATATAGTATTGCGCAAACGTTTTGTTCGTTTAACCCTTTACCTAACATGAATAGGACACGATACTTGCAAAAAAAAAAAAAAATGATTATCTAATTTTTTTCATTTTTTGTCTCAAAAACATAGGCTGTGACCCCTCGATGGAACGAGCTCGCAGAGCTCGTTCCAACGAGGGGTCATAAACTATGTTTTTGAGCCAAAAAATGAAAAAAATAATGAAAATTAATTGACGATTTTTGGGAATAGCGCAGGCCGGTTTTGGCCGTTACGTTGGGTAAAGGGTTAAAGAAAATGCTTCGTCATTCGTTAAATCCATATTTTCTATTACGTCATTTATAAATAAACAGAAACAACAAAGGGAATAATGGCTCCCCTTGCTTCATACCATTCGAAGAAGTAATAAGTTCGTCAGCTATTTCTTGAAATCTCACACAATTAGTTACTTATTTATACATAGATTTCAGCATTTCAACCTTTTTTGTACTAACATTTGAGCTTAATGGTTTAACCCATAAATAATGACGAGGGATACGGTCAAACTCCTTTTCAAAATCTATAAAAGGCTGTATACAGAGTAGCTTTCTTGTGAATAACGTTCGAAACAATTGAGTGCAGTACGAAAATGCAATCAATTGGAGACTTCCCAGGTATAAAAACGAACTGCGATTCTGAAAACTTATCATTTAATTCACATCATTTTAATAGTCGGCCGTTAAGAACATGTGAGAATAGTTTTCCTAAAAACAGTCATTAGTGTTATAATCCGATAATTGTCAACAACATTCGCGTTATTATTTTATGAACTGCAACTAATATGCCCTTCGTCCACTGAGAGGGGCATTTACCGCTACCAAATAAAACATTGAAAAGTTTTGTTGTAAACATCTCTGCAATTATCATGCCCCCACCCCCACTCCCCGCCCAATTTTTTAGTTTCAACTTCGATATAGCTTTGTTAACTTCATCAATACTTATTTGTTAATTTAAATAATCATCTGCACTTTTGTCACCAAGATAGCTACCATTTACTGATGGAACACTCCTTGACTGGAAACTTTCTTTAACCCTTTACCTAAATTGAAAAGCAGACGACACTTGCAAAAAAAAAAATTCTTGAATAACTATTTTTTTTATTTTTTGTCTCAAAAACATAGGTTATGACCCCTCGTTGGAACGAGCTCATCGTTCCAACGAGGGGTCATAACCTATGTTTTTGAGACAAAAAATGAAAAAAATAATGAAAATTAATTGGCGATTTCTGAGAATACTGCTGGCCGGTTTTGACCGTTACGTTTGGGTAAGGGGTTAAAATATTCAACAGAATTCCTTACATTCGGACTCTATTTTGTATTTCTTTGTGAATTTAGTTTAACAAATTTCCAAAACTCTCTAGGCTCAGCAAGATCATCTAGATATTCCCCATCTTTTATCTTCATTTTAATTTTACGTTTCCTTTTATTTTGTTATAAAATCGACGTTGGTTCCGAAAGGCCAAACGATTATCATCAGTTGGGTAATTTAGAAATTTATTCCGGGCAGAGTTAAATAACTTTTTCGCAGATTTACACTTGCTATCAAACCAAATATTACATTTATATTTATTTCCGTTAGAATATTTACTATTATTTCCAAATATATCAAAGGTTTTATTACACAAAAGCTTTGTAATATTATCCACATCATGGTTCATTTCATCCTACGTAGATGCTATACTTAGCGCAGTATTCCTTAACTCGTCAAAATGATTTGCTACAGCTTTTCTGTATGAATCTATTTGGTTGGGGTCATCATTCCCATATATTTGATAAGTCAATATGATAAGTTCTTCTTTGTGAATTTACCAGAGGGTGCATTTCAAATGTTAGCTGGAGAGGCAAATGTCTCGAAAATTCATTAGGATTTAAAACTCTGAAGTCACGGATGAAATCCAAACAACCTTGGTGAGCCAGGGCATAATCAATTAAACTACAGCCTTGTGGGGAGACACATAATGTAACGATGCGTGAATGCATTCTATGCGGATCGATTGCCAGCGCGGAATGATAGAACGAAATGCGCAGCTTCGAGTACTATTATTCCGCGATGGCTTGAGTGCCATATTGGCGAACGCACTCACACATCGTTGTGTTCTGTGTTGTTTATTACACGCCTCTGTGACATAGATTCCATTACTTAAAGCAATAAGTCTCATTTGAAGAATTTGACAGTTTTTTGCGCGAAATGAAAACGAACACAAAACTCTGGTTATTTATTTATTTATTGATGTTTCGGTCACATATTTATGCACAATGGCTAACCATGACCGTGATAGTTTTACGGGTGGAGGAAGCCGGAGTACCCGGAGAGAACCACCGAGCAACGACGAACAGCTGCCAGCTCCCCAACATCGTAACTCCGCACTGCAGCACAGGCAGGGTTAGATTGGTTGAAGACATGCGTACCATCGAAGTGCAGTACGCCTTAGTACACGGCATCATCGTGCCCCCACTGGGGCAATGGAGATGAAGTGTCTTGCCCAAGGACACAACGCGGTTGCCACAGGTGGGACTCGAACCGAGGACCTCTCGACTTGCAGCCTGCACCTCTACCTACTGAGCCACACAAAACTCTAGTGTGACAGATTGATACGTAAACCGGAAAATATAAATGAAAATTCTATCCAAATGGATTAGGTTCTGTATTTTTAACCATTTGAACACTGGTGGTATCTTCCTTGTCAGTTCAATGGCAGGAATTGGAAGAGTCCGTATTCACGATTTGGGGTAAACCGATTCATTAATTTTCAACGTCCAGCAATGGGGATGCACGTTGAAAATATTAATTGGTGTACATCATACATTCACTCAGCAGCCATCCAACGAAATGACATTATGACGTATCATGTTCCCCCACCGGTAAAAGTGGCCTCTCGGTTTCTAGGATTAAGAAATTAGTTGTCATTGTCTGAAAGACAAGCGCTTCAAAGTCATAACTTGTGTGTTACAAAATCACTTCTCATTAATAGAATTAATATAATTTCCTTAATTGTTGTGGATTTGAACAAAAAATATACAGTTGAAATCCGATTTATCGGCTATCACCACATATTCCGATTTGACCTGGGACAGAATGCGATGTTTCTCTCCCAGAAACGCGTTTTTCATACAGGCTTGTAAATATGGAACTAGAGAAAAAGTAATAGCCGTGTAATAAATGACAATGATGAAAACATACTTGCATTTCAATTATCTAATACATAGAGAGTAATCGTTTGACTGGTTACGTGAAATAATTCATGAGAGGTGAGGGAAGTTGTACAAACACGAGTGCGCGAATGCGCACGAGAGTTTTACAATATAGTCCCTCGCCTCGAATGAATTATTTCACGTAACCAGTCCAGTCAAGCGACTGCCCTGTTTATTACTTTTCGTTATTAACGATAATTATATTATTTAACCCTTTACCTAACGTAACGGCCAAAAGGGCCAGCGCTATTCTCAAAAATCGCCAATTAATTTTCATTATTTTTTTGGTCTCTAAAACATAGGTTATGACCCCTCATTGGAACGAGCTCGTCGAGCTCGTTCCAATAAGGGGTCGTAACCTATGATTTTGAGACAAAAAATTAAAATAATAGTTATTCAAGAATTGTGATTGCAAGTGTCGTCTGCTTTTCATGGTAGGTAAAGGGTTAAAAAAAACAAAAAAAAAACAAACAAAAAAACAATGAAGTCCACATTACACCCATGGCAAAGTGTCTTTGTTTGCGCGCACGGATACATGACCCAATTGTTGATTGCATAATTCACTTTTGAAGTTATCGTTTATAATCAAACCCGGAAATCCCAGTAAATCACACTTTGAAGGTAATAAACCATACGTATCTAATTATTATTGATGTTTGTTACGTTACCTCGATCCAGTATCCAATACAAAAATCACAACTAGTACAAAAAGCAAGTTAGAAAATTGTGTACCTCTCCCGGTACAGTAATGTTATGTTTTTTTGCATATATATATAGAAAGGCAAAATACATTTAGAATTGTTGTACCGTGCAATATATATATATTCTTGCATTTCATATTATATTTTTCACTGAAATATACAATGACATCTAAAACATTGATTTTTTATTAGGGTTTAACGACACATTAACAGCCAGGGTCATATCATGTCGGGGAAAGTTTTACGGGTGGCGTAAGCCGGAGTACCCGGAGAGAACCACCGAGCAACGACGAGCAGCTGTCAGCTCCCCAACATCGTAACTCTGAACTCTGCACCGCGGCACAGGCAGTATTAGATTGGTTGAAGACATGCGCACCATCGACGTGCAGTACGCCTTAGTACACAGCGTCATCGTGCCCCCATGTAGGCAAGCGGGTGAAGTGCCTTGCCCAAGGACACAACGCGGGAGCGCGAATCAGTCGCTGAAATGGTCACCCATCCAACCACTAACCGCACTCGACGTTGCTTAACTTCGGTGATCTGACGAGAACCGGTTACCGCGCCCCAAAACATTGAATAGAATGAGTTTAATACTGAACACGGCCGTAAGGAATGCGTGCTCTTAGCGAATACGTTTTATCACATAATCACCACAAAATAGGTCATTACAGAAAGTATCTCCCGCAAAGCGTCTAACACGGACACGTCGGAATTCAACGCCTATGTCGTAAGCGAGATGGTTTCATAAATAAAACTGAAGTAATCTTCTTTTATATTTCATAAACAGTTTACCTCATACAAACAGCAAAAGACTGTTGCAAAACAAAAAAAACAACATTTCCTGAATAGCTAAACATTTTCAATTCTTACCACGAAAACACAACTTGTGAACCTTCAGTATAGAACGAGCTAGACATGTTCGTCCCAATAGGGTGTCACTAGCTGTGTTTTCAAGACAATTTAGTTTAGTCGTTACGTAAGGTAAAAGGTTGAATTTCGCATTATGTGATAAAAATAATTTTAAATTTGTCACGAATTGACAGGACATTTCTGAAGCTCGTTCACTAAATCGATGTGAGCATCAATAAACCTCGACTCAGGTAGAGTTTAGTGAACTCAGTACAGAAATTTCTTATAAAATTGCAAGTCCAATATAAATGGGTTTTGAAACTGTTCACCATACATGTACTGCATTTAGAAGTGGTCAGCTTTTCGTCATTCACGCCATCCTTCAGGTAATAAAATAATCACGTCTCATCCACACCTTTCATAAAATAGCTCTGGAAGAAACCCTGTAGATTTGTATCTAGAAGACCGGAGAAATTCATCCTGATAAAATATTGATTTCCTTCCATAAGTTCACCTGTCAGTTCATATGTGATAAAATCCATTGTGTGATCTGTCGTATAGTTCTTTATGCTCGGGGCAGGGTCGGCACCATTATCCAATCCAAACTCTACCGAACTTTCGTCAATAGTAAGGCCCTTCATATGGAGATTCACTTTGTCAGTTTTGTTCCTGCACGTCATTACGATTCTCACATATCCTTCAAGTGTTTTGTTATCAAACAACGGACGCAGAACGAGGGTGTATTCAACTGGGTACAAATCCAATGGAACTGGCGGACCTATCACAGGTGCCGGGGTTGTTGTCGTTGTATCGGTTGTCACAGTGGTGGTATTTGGCAATGTAGTCGGAGATGATGTAGTTGGCATTGTAGTGGGTGAAGGACATGTGCACTGAGTGTCATTAAGCAGTTGCGTTGTCGATGTTTGCGTTGTCGATGTTTGAGTTGTCGATGGTTGCGTTGTTTGTGGTTGTGTTGTCGGTGTTTGCGTTGTTGGCTGGGGACAAGCTAAATAAGAAAACGGGTAGAAAAACGTTAGTATTATATGAAGGATGTACAATCCCCAATTTGAGAAACCCACGGTGGACTACGAACGTGATGTTATAGTCACGTAATTAAGTGACGTCATGTTGGGTTGTCACAGTAGATTACTATAGTTGCATGTTGCGTCAGGGCGCGTGAGCAGCGCGTGTTGTTAGAGCGACACGTGTTTCCGTCTTGTACTCTGTATACAAAAAACCGCCATCTTGGTTACTATAGTGATATGTTGCTTTAAACGTGGGAGGTTTCTAACAAGCGGTGTATGATTGAGTCAAGGGAAGTAAGGGAACCGAGTCTCAAAACTCCCAAGCTTTCTGTTTAATTCTTTCCTTACCATCTGTGTTTTGATAATAATAATAATAATATACACAATTATATAGCGCCAAAATTATAGTTCAGAAGATGTAGAACCATATTCTAAGGCGCTGTACATGTCACGGAGGTCGTGCAAATATGCAAACAGAATATATACAGTATTTTACAGTTCACAACATCACTTATAGGTTTTTTGAGACAGATATGTTTTGAGATCTTTCTTGAAAAAGTTGACATTTGACAGTCTTTTTAGGTGTACTGGTAAATTATTCCATAAGTAAGGGCCAGCAAATGAGAATGACCTCTCTCCGAATGTCTAACACCTATGTTTTGGAACATGTAGTAGCATTTTACCATCGGACCTCAGGTTGTATTGACACACATTCTTTGTATTAAGGGGTTATTCTAAGTAGGCTGCTGACATGTTGTTTTGTGTCTTAAAAACTGATAATACAGTTTTGAAAATTATTCTGTACTTCACTGGCAGCCAGTGCATATTCCCAAGAACTGGAGTGATGTGTTGAGATCGTGATACCCTGCATACCACTCGGACTGATGCATTTGTACCACCTGCAGGCGAGAGTAATGATATTGTGGAAGGTTGAACAGTAAGGCATTACAATAATCCAAATGTGAAGTTACAAAGGCATGAACTGTGATTTTTGTGGAGTCTTTCGTGAGGAACTGTCTTATCTGTTTAACTTTGTATAGACCACTGAAAGCCTTATTGCACATATTTGTAACATGTCTGTCCATAGAGATGGCAGAGTCGAAGAAAACACCAAGATTACGAGCACTGTTACTTGCACTGTGTACGTAATCTTATGCCTTCTTCGGGCTCGCTAATTACACAATCTGGTGTGTTGCAGGTTGCCTCCTGTTCAATCATGCAGACCTAAGCCACTGAACTTGACTGCCCACGCGTGGATCATGACCAGTCCACGGCTGTTGTACTGTATAAGTACTAGCAGTCTGACGACTGTTGTCGGGTCATAAGCTTTGTGATGGAGTCAAAAATAGAAAACAAATAATAAAGTAAGGGTTGTAATTTTTGTGAACAGGGCTTGCCAAATTTAGCTAAAGCTTAAATTACACATTATGTGTTAGAAAAATCTCAAATTTACCGCTACTTGATATGGAATCTTCTTAACCTCGTTCTTTAAAATCAATCTGAGTTGAGATTTAACCCTTTACCCAACGAATCGGCCGCATCCTGACGCGTAATATGCAAATTCAGCAGTTGAAAAAATATTATTTTTCAAAAATATTCAACAAAACCATATCATGTGTTCCCTTGTTGGGACGAGCTCGTCGAGCTCGTCCCAACCAGGGGTCACATGATATGGTTTTGATGAAATTTTTTGAAAAAAATAAAAAAAAACATGATATTTAAAATAATAAATTTTGATATCGTCTACGTTGGGTAAAGTGTTAAAATTAATCGGAGCTGAGGTTTAAAGAGGCTCAGATCTATTTTAGTGAACTTGGTACAGAATTTCAAATGAAATCACGATTCATTCGAGATCCCATACCTACTGCATCTTGCTGTAAAATACTCAAAATCACGTGCATGGACATTGTCACATTTAAGCTCTCCACATAACGACCTTATACATCAAAATGGAATATATGAAACTCAAGATTATATGTACGGTATCCAGGTAAATTTTCCGTAGATATAATATCAACAGGCAAAATATCCATGGAACTAATGTCAATGAAAATTTTGTCCAGCATAACATTCGAAATTGACGTACATTGGAAATTAATTTAACTTCAAATGTCCATGAACAGAAATTAAAACTATCCTACTAAAATTTTTAGAACTGCATATATCTGAAGTAAATGTAAAATATAAATTGAAATTTTGAAACTGCATTTACTTCTAAAAAATAACCCTTTCTCCGTTATAAAATAAAAGCTATTTTGTTTGTGTTGGTGTTAACGTCACATATTTATGCACCATGGCTAATCGTGACACAACATGGAGATGAAGTCAAGTTTAGTCAATCGTTGATCTACATGTTGCCCATTTTAGAGGACTTTCACCCCAAGCATTGGTGACTGGGTCCTATTTTACTAGTAAAGCGGAACTGGTTTACCACAGTAAACAAGTGCTGCTTACTTCCCGGGGTTCCCACGGGGAAAATAAAAGCTATGAATTATATTAAAAGAACTATACGTTCCCACATTATTTACTCTCTGGAGAATGAATTAACAATAATAAGAGGATTTAATACATTTTCGCATGAAAGCAACACCCTGCACACTGATGTCAAAGTATCTAAATTTCAGGCAGAAAAAAATTTCCATTGAGCTCTGTCAAACGAGATTGAATTGGTTAAATTTCTAGATGCATTATGGGAAAAAAACCAGCTTCCTGAAATTCTGGTATTTTGACATCAGAGTGAAGGGGGTTAAAGGTTTAGCTGTGTGTATGAGTATAAAAAAATATTGAGTGATTTGTCCTGAAGGATTTGCGTAATATTTTCAGGAGATTTTGTTTATACGCCCACCATATACATGTACGTCATTCAATATTTTTAACATGCTGCCATGAAGATGCAAGTTAAATGTATTTAAAATGTTGTTCAATTATACTTGTATACACGTATTATTCCAGATGATGTAATGCGTGGACATTACGCTCTAAAATCAGTTGGGGTGAAAATCAAGCCAAATTAACTGGTTTGGATGAATATGAACCCAACTGGTTTCATTTCCATTCAAGCCACGTGATTTGGGGATAATTTGTAACCCAGCTGATTTTAGAGTCTGTGTTTATGAATGCTACGCATATGGACATTATATCCATACATTTAAAACTAGAAGTCCCTGTGACTACATTGTGCACTATTTAAAGGCAAGTGCATGGCTTGGCGTTGACTACGCCCATATAGTGTCCAGTGAGGTGGTGTAGTTCCCGACGCGAAGCACTATATGCGCGTAGTCAACGACAAGACATGCACCAATCCTTATATTATATCGAACACCCATCAAGAAAAACATCTGTCCGATTTGTTAATCTTTTACCAAGGTAGCAGCCCTACCAACCAGCGTTATATAGAAAAAAATACCATGTAGTTTTCAAAAAACATTTTCTTCTTCCAAAACACGGCTAACTTGGATTATTGATATGAGCAGAAGACAAATTTTGAATCGGTCGGCAAGGGCAAACAAAACATTTCCCCCAAACGGAACTGTGTATTCTAGAATCGCGCAACTCGCGAATGAAAGCTAAAATTTTCGAAATTTAACAACGCAGTTTGATAATTTCCACACATTTGTCACACATATACGTTACCGAATTCGTCAGTACGGGATACCAAACTCCTAAGATTCCAATGAAGTCCATTATTTATTCGTTTACTGCCCAAAACATACAATTAAATAGCGAATTAATATGAGCAGCGAAACAAACGATTTTTCATATCCGGACGCGTTCACATGAAAGTTGTACCTAGGTATGGATCATTCTCTTCGAAACGAGATATGGATCATCTTCTCAAGGAATAAAATGAACGCCTCGGAAAATGTGGCTTCAACATTGGAAAAGCGATACATTTTTCCACAATGATTTCTTTCCGGATCGTTTTGTGGATGTTGAGCCTCTGTGAATCGATATTTAAATTTAACCTGATTAGTTTTATTCGCCCAGTATGAAAAGAAAACTGATATAGTAGTGTGCTAAAAACAGAAAACGTGTAGTGCCTGGGTATAGTGTCTGGTCAGTTCTGTGGATGCAAACTACACGAAATAGGGGTGCAGCATTCGTCCAATCAAGAGCCTAGAAGGTCACGTGAGATATGATATTTTAACCCTTTACCTAACGTAACGGCCAAAACCGGCCAGCGCTATTCTCAAAAATCGCCAATTAATTTTCATTATTTTTTTTCATTTTTTGTCTCTAAAACATAGGTTATGACCCCTCAGCGTTCCAATGAGGGGTCATAACCTATGTTTCTGAGACAAAAAAAAAAATAAAATAATAGTTATTCAAGAATTTGTTTTGCAAGTGTCGTCTGCTTTTCATGTTAGGTAAAGGGTTAAAGTAATAGCGCGTTGAGTAAGCCCACTATTGTCCCTTCCGAACTGCACCATTAGCGTAGCACAATTTCTGTAGAAAAACAGCGTTCCCCGTGTCAATTCTATACTATTAAACAGAGATCAGTAACACCATTCCTAAACTCTACTGCGATACATGGACAGGTGATGGAATAAATTGATATAGCAGTTCGACTGCATATAAACTGAGTGGAATACCACTGTCTTGCTATTATCTTGTGACAATAACTATGCTGGTCAACAGGTTAAGAAAGTTCATGTGTGTTTATTACGACTATGTGACTCAAACTCTGTACGGAGGAAATGCTGGTTGTCTTTTATATCAAAAAAGTAAAAAAGAGAAAGTATAATAAACTTTGAGTAGCAATATTTTTAGTATTATCGACTTTAATCCCAAACAAATTATCGTAAATTCATATAGCTGTATGAATTTTCATAATTTCATGTTCTTGATGTTGCCAGCGTCACGTCAGGACGTCGTAATTCAGACATGGGGTGAAATGAAAAGTTCACACATGCAGTGAGTAGCGTGTATGTCCAGCGTTTGCTTCTTGGATGGCAAGACAACGACGGCACATGGACCTGATAAGTCTCCGGATGTCACCCTGTAGTACTGCGTTCCACTCCTGCCTTAGAACATAACGTAAATGGCCTAACGTCTGGAGATCATGAAGTCGTACCCGACGGTCCAATTGATCCCAAATATGCTCGATTGGCGACAAATCTGGCGAGAGTGGGGGCAGGGAAGAAGTTCGATGCTCTGCTCCTAAAGAAAGTCAAGACAGATACACGCCACGTGACAATGGGCATGGTCTTTCTGGAATAACTGCAATGCGACGTTAGCGTCGAACAACGGGACAACAACAGCGTTAAGAATTTCGTCCCTATATCGCTGTCCATTCAGATTGCTATCAATGAAGATCAACTGCGTTCGATGGTGCAAGGAAATCCCTGCCTAAACCATTACACTATCCCCGCCGAAACGGTTGCATTCCAGCACGCAAGCATCAGAAAACCGCTCTCCTCTACGACGATACACTCTTGCCATACCATCAGTGCGCCGTAGACAAAATCGTGATTCATTACCACTAAAAGAAACTGTGCCCCAACGCTGTTGAGTCCAGCGAACACGCTGGCGTACCCATTCCGTTCTGACGGTACGATGGCATTGGCTAATGAATGGGCGGGCGCCTACTGCGGATGCCGTGTTCAGCGAGTCTGTTGCGGACAGTTTGTGCACTGATTCTATTGTTAGTTCTACCAGGAGCAATTGCTGCTGTCCTCGTCGCCGGAAGGAAGCGATCCCGCAAGTGAAACATTTTGGTGTGTCGGTCTTGTGCAGGGGTCGTAACTCTTGGTAGCCCCGAACACGGTCGGTCGGCAGTAGATCCAATTGTTCTATACCTTCCAATGAAACGGTAAATAGTGGCCACTGTGACTCCGAACTCAGCAGCCTCATGCATACCAATGGCACGCAACCTCTGATTTTCAGTTAACCATGACATTTTTTAAAATGTCGGAAGACAAAAACTAGCGTGTTTTCTCAATAACCCAGGCTCTCTAGCACAACATAACACTACGAAAATCGTTTGTCACCCACTCAGTTTGACATTCTCGAGTGGCATGTGCTATTTTGAAATCCGTAGCAAAATTGTATACGGTTGGGTGGACAACAGCAGCATGTTATTAAACCTTTTGCACGACTTCTTGTCCACAAACATGCAGCATTAGAACTATTATATTTCATCTTTTATGCTATTTTTCACATTTGTTTCTATAAAACATTCTTTTTTGACTCATTATATGTCTTACCAGTTATAACATCTGCGAATCAAGGATTGAAGACATATGTAACTAAGTGTAAATTGGACTACAACTACTTAATCGCGGGGTGATATATTTTCCACTCGAAAGTATTTATAATTTCACAAGAAACACTTGCAAACTTTCACCACATTGAATTGATCACGGGTGCAGCGCGGTGGCCCATATGCCGAAATTTTGAAGGTGCTTCGGAATTTTGTCCCCAGAAGTTGTAAAGAAATTCTAAGCGAAAAATCTGTCCCACTGCGATTTAGTCGTAATCCACCTTCCTCATATTGTAGTCTCAATAGTTTCTTTCTGTCTGATCAGTTCAGTTCGTGATTTCACTACCGACCACGCTAATGGTGCATTATACTTTGCTTTGCAGATCGCAAACGCTTTTGTGGATTTCAGACTACTTCATCCTTCTGCAGTAAGGAACGCCTAAACTAACGAGCATTTTCTGCGCTAATTGTGTCAGGACTTCAAGTTTCAACTACAGTTATTTTGCCCCGGATTCGTTTGTACACTTACATTTTACTGGTTTTGGTAATATTAGAAATACTTTGTGTTTTTAATTTTTATACCGTCTTTTCCCTCCGTTAAAGTTTACACAAACACTATACAGTTATGATGGACAAGCTTTCAATATCGTCATTCGACTGCTATTATATTTTTTCATGTTAATTGTAAGCTGGATAAAAGTGGAGAGGCACAAATGTACAACACTACCATGGTTCGACCCAGTGTTAGAAAGGTTACAGTCGTATATCGGTAAATGCATCATAACTCGCTATTGCTCTCGTTTAGATGAATATGCCGTTGTGTTGTCACTGTACAGTATGTTCCTTTTACTTCAACCATCTTCCAACCCGAAGGATAGCCTTCGGGTTGGAAGATAGTTGAAGTAGAAGAAACAGACCGAAAGTGGTATTCTGTGGCTAAATCTTATTTGCATTTGCAAATAATATAAAGGAACGCCTGTATATTGACACATTTGCATGCGTCCATTTTAAATCACTGTAACTACTGCGAAACATATCTGTGGAAAAAAGTGTGTGTGTGTGTGTGGGGGGGGGGGGGGGGCACGTGCCCCCTGTGCCCCCATGGTTCCGCCGCCTCTGAATTGTAATGAATGGAGAAGAAAATTTCCTTTTCATTTTCTGGCAAATAAAAATATGTTTAACCTATACATTTTCTCCTCTCCCCCCCCCCCCCTCCCCCACACTTCCTGTGCAAGATATGCGTGTCCCATGTGAGAAGGACATGTGAGATATATTTCTATCTCACATGACCCACGTGACGGCTTATTAGCATATTTAATGAGCGCAGGACTGTTCAATCACCGCAAGTTCTGTAAATAAACAACATGCTGTCACGTTTCGGAAATATTAGCAGACGAACGTTTGTCGCAGAAAACAGAAATGGAAACACAGACCGCAAAACCAAAGGACACTTGCCTCTTTGATATAAATTTTTGGGTGGACGCCATTATGAGTGGGGTGAGTTGCACGAAATTTCCGTCGGAAAGTTATGCAAATGCGTTGCAGAATTCATAAAATGACAAATCTTTAACCCTCGTGATAAAAACCTATGGTAGATACAGAACTTTTGTGCGCTCTTTCCGATAAGAAAAGGACAACAAAATTGTTCGATTTCGCATCACGTGCCCTTGAATTACTTTTGGTTGATATCAGGATGTTTTGGTTTGGGGGGGGGGGGGGGATTTTCCCTGATGGGGGTGGGGGTGAGATGGAGAAATCGCACTCTTGGGACAAGACATTTGGTCCAGCCAGACAATCGGCAGGCCTTGTGTCTGACCAAATATCTTACCTCGAGTGATATTTCCCACACCTCACATCCTCATCCTCACCTATCAGGGATAATAATAGTCTCTTGTTGTTGGGGAAGTTAAATCCGGACAAATACGAATAGAGGCCCACCTCACCTATCTAAACTCTTCACCGCATATCCGCCACGAGCCTTTACACCCTGAAACAAACCGTAAGCTCCGAATACAGCTCAATAACGCTCGGTGACTCATGTTTCTGAAATCGGGTGCACACCATAAACACCGCATTTAATGCAACTCACGAATTGTCTTATCCTACAAATACAAGCTATCACCGAATTAGTTTCAACTGAAATTTAAGATTTGCACCCTGTTTAGAAAAGCGGCTTTTCGTGGTTTAATAACCAACATTCGAATTTATTGGTTTATTGCTGGAAAGTAAATGCAACTCACGCAAAGAAGTGGCCGCCTGTGCTAAGAAAAGTTACCATGGGATGCACTGAGGAGGCCCGGAGAAAATTTTGATTTTGCGAACTGAACGAACGCGGTTTCCTTGCCTCTGAACGATCAATGTGAATTCACAAAAAGGACGTTTCGATGTTTTTTTTTTGTTTCATCTTCATCAATCATTCGACAAAAAATGGTTCTACCTGGGGAGGTTCTATTGGGAAGACCATAGATCGGCCCAGTCGGAGACAATTCCGCTTTTTTGAAATTGAAGGAACGCTGTTTCCTTTCATCTGAGCGATCACTGACATACTAGACTGCTGGTATATCGAAGTCTCTTATGATGTGTACTGCCAACTTTAGAGAACATTTCGATATACCGGAAGCCTATTCAGTTAGCTCCATTTCGCCTGTTGGTCATTTTCACGAAATTTAAAGCACCAACAAGTGTTGGACTGCATCCATTTTGGATCCCAAGAGGGAACCTAATAGGAAGCCAACCGGAAATTATCCTGTTGACCATGCGGCCAGTCCGGCTTTGCACGGAAAACAAACTATTTACTATTAAATACAATGTATTGACATACCTGTGACCATTTTTGCACGGACATCCCTGTACCACCTCACAAAAGTCTGGTAGAACATTCTGTAGTAATAGTGGCCATAGTAATATCTGATGTATTCGTTTCTATCGAAATACTGATTGCCAACTCTAACGAGTTCTCGCCGTTGGGTCTGTTGCTGTTGCTGTGTCTGCGAATGACAGGCTGTGAATATGGTTAATATTACGACAATGCAGATATGCCACGCAACTCCATCAGGCCTTGATTTCTCCATGATGAGTATCTACTGCAGAGTGGTCTGTAAAAAAGGTTTACGTTTTAATTGATTTTTTTTTACAATTATTCATTTCTGTATGATCTCCTTCAGCATTCGCGTGATCACATCACAAGTTTCATTTTAAGTTTAGACAGTTTTTGATAATTATATTTGCTCTGTGGAAGATCTCCGCTCCCCAGGCGTTGGATAACCCATTCCATCATGTGCCAGTAAGGCATGGTATATTTACCACAATATCCGACACGAAGTCACCCTGGTTGTGCAAAATATCGTTAAACCCCAATACAAATATAGAGGATATGGAATGAGTGTTTTTCTCATATAATATTTATGGAACGAGTCTAAGAATTTTCCGTTTGTGAGAGCCTCTGGCGAGTCCAAACGAAAAGTTCGGACGAGTTTCATAAATATTATATGAGAAAAACACTCATTTCATATTATATTTATCATATGACACACACACACACAAATTAGCTACTTAGTATGACCTTTTAACCCATCACCAAACTTGAGTTGCAGACGGCACTTGGAAAAAACATCCTCGTATAACTAAACATTTTCATTTTTTGCTTCCAAAACATAGGTTATGACCCCTCATTGGAACGAGCTCGTCGAGCTCGTTCCAATGAGGGATCATAACCTATGTTTTGGAAGCAAAAAGTGAAAATATAAAAAAAAAATGAATGGCGTTTTTCTTATAGTTTCAAGATTAAAACAATATAGCCCACCCTAAATAGGATAGATAACGTAAATTCTCCCGACTGAAATTATGCAAATGTGATCCAGTTGTATTTTGTTTAGCCAATCAAATTGTCCAGTTTTAAAACTGACCAATGAAAGCTCCCAACTCTAATTATGCAAATTATGAAAATGTGGCCCAGTTGTATTTTGTTCAGCCAATCAAATTGTCTAGTCTTGAAATTGACCAATGGAATTGTCGGAAGGCTTTATTTATCACTGATTAATATGAAAACAAAATATCAAATGTTTTAAAGTGAACAAAACGGACGAGTCATGTGATAAAATAAAATACCACAACAGTGTACATGCGTACCTTCCCATCACGATCTCCTCAACATACAGTTGAAACTAGAAGTCATGTCACAGTTAGTGCAGAAAAAAGCTAGTTAGTTAATGTGCTCCTTACTGCAGAAGAATCAAGTAGCCTGAAATACACAAGAGCGTTTGCGCTGTGAAATGCAAAATATAATGCGCTATTAGCAAGGTCGGTTGTGACATCACGAAATGAACCGATCAAACAGAAAGAAAACATCGTGATTACAGTATGTGAAATGTGGGTTACTATTAAATCGCCGTGGGAAAGTTTTTTTCGCTTAGTAATTATTTATACTTTCCGAGGACAAAACACAAGAAGCACTTGCAAAGTTTCATCACATAGACCACCTGGATCCACCCGGTGGTCCGTGTGATGAAAGTCCTCAATGTTTGCTTGTGCTGTTATGAACAATTATAAATACGTTTCGAGTGGAGAATATATGGCTCTGCGATTAAGTACATGTGGTGACCCACACACTTCATTATGTATAAACAGTCGAATTTTAATATTGATTTACCATGTATCACAGTAGAGGGTAGAATGATGCTAATAGTCTCTATGTGCTAATCTAGAATTGTACAGAGTCGGGAACGCTGTTATTCTAAAGGAATTGTGTTAATCGTGCAGTTTGACAGTGACAAACGTGCCCTTCCCCAGCGCGCTATTACTTCAAAATAGTACACAATGCAGTCACAAGCATTGTAGTTTTAACTGCATGGCCAAAGATAAGAGCTCGGTGAATCACGATTTTCGTCATTCAAGTAACTGGAATATATCGTTGTGAATAATTCACTTTCAATGTGAGAGCTTTGGCCTTTTAGTAGTAAATGTTTCAATGTTGCCAACTCATTCCGCTGTTGTCTTAGCAACGGGACTAGATTTAAAGGAACATTTAGCAGGTATCACCAGTATGGTTGAAGAGAATACATACGTAGTGACTTGAGTGGAGGAACAATGCGACACCCGCATTGCTTTACCGCTATAGACGTAATCCGATCTCAGCTACAGCTTTGAATGACATTTGAAGGATTTTTTCGACTAAATTATTAATTTCGGATTATCTAGTTGGAGTGGATAATATCAGCCTCGTTTCTGAGAAAGCTGCGGAATAAGTTGCAATCATGAGAAAGACGACAATAGGTAAATTAATGAAGGCAAACTGTTCGGGATTCGATTTTTTCGAATAATTGGTTTCAAATGGATTCGAGTCAGTGAACAGATTCAAAACCGATCGCTGGGCTTTACCCAAGATGCAGTCAAAACTGCTTTGTGGGTTTCTTTGGATAGAGATTGGGGTGAACAGTCATCTTTGGTTGGAATGAGGTCTCTTTCTGGATATCGAGTAAGCATAAAGTAGGTGTTTCGGCTGAGAAATCTGTGGAATCTGGGACATTTGAGGTCAGTAGAATATCCTATAGCTTTATATTTTGAACTTCCAATTAGAAGCCGCAGCACAACACGTTCCGTGTTATACACCCCCCCCCCCCCCCCGGAAGGAGGGTCAAAGCGCCTTTTTGGTCCAGGGTCTTAAGAAATAAAACTTCCGACAAGTGAAGTTATCACCCAAAACAGCAATGAGGTTACCCTTCAATGGAATGATGTTGGCACTTAGAATAATGATAATTACCTCACCGAAAGAGTGAAGAAAGCGAAAGAGTGCCTCAAGTTTAAGACTAATTATAAAGAGATGTTTCATCTGAGGCACTTGTGGAATCTGGCAAATTCGTGGTAAATGAAAATATCCCTTACCTATATATTTTGAACCCGCAATTAAAGCCCGCCACTTAACATGCTTTGAACGTTCTGTGCTATGCACCGCCACTCAAAGACGGAGGTTCAGGCGGTCCCTTTGGTCCTGGATCTTATGCGAAAGGGTGCATTAAGTTTCAGACCAAGTATAAATAGAAGTTGAAAAGAATGAGTATGTGCCGTTACGGATTTTTTATTTTATTTTATTTTATTTTATATGGTAGGTTTGTGTCTGCAGAGAGCGAAATACTAACCATTAAAACATATGTACTTCGTGCATTACACTCTAATTTGAGAAGGGTTAAGAATCAACCCAAATCAACTGGGTTGAGTGAATATGAACCCATTTGGGTTCATATTCACCCAACCCTGATGATTTGGGTTAATTGTTAACCCATTTGATTTTAGAGAGAAGTGAAAAGCTCACTACAGCTTGAAGGTTGAATGATAAATATGAATTTTAAAAGGACTGATTTTAGAGTGTATTGAAACATTGTATGAAGAAAACCTTCCGATTTAAGATCCATAATGATGCATAAAAATATTTTGGAGCCCTTTCAATTGTTTTATCTTTTCTTTTATACGGTCTGGAAAAGACGTGACCATTTCCAGAAAAAAACCTCTCACGAAAAAATATATAGAGTACTGAACAAACGCATTTCGCAAGTACTGACCGCATCCGCCCTTGGTTGTTCATCTTTTCCTTGCTATGGCGTCATTGACCCATCCACCCACCCAGAGGAACCCAGTCTGAAGAGAAAGAACGTATACAATCGAGATATCCGCACAGATTCTTGCGATGTCAATGAAAAAGTGTCCGCATCCACAGTGATAGCGTTTGAAACTGTACTCGTTCCGTGGTGCCACGATGATAGAAGCGGCAGGTGCCACGATGATAGAAGCGGCAGGTGCCAACTGAAGTTCATGCAATAACCATCCATATGTACAGCCTCAAAGATATGCTTCTAAATTCTGTCTCATATATCTTTAGAATGCAAACTTTACATAAGATGACAGAGCACAACAGGTCCAAGTTGTAGTGACTCCTTTATTTTCTTGAGCAGAGAAGGCGCGAACGAAATAAGGGAAACATCTTGTTTTATCTCACAATCGGGGCGTTTTTGCACTGTTACGCAATTAAAGTTTAATGTATCTGGGGGCCTTGTTCCGAATCCGTATCAAGGACCCCTGATACAAGCGCGTGATTCTGCTGTTGCCAGAACAACGGCATTGATATCATTTTTCGATTGCTTCGCGTTTTTGTCTTCTGAGAAAACAATATTAGGTGAGGCGAAGCCGAACCTAATATTGTTTTCTCTGAGCCGTATATGACACTGTATCTGCCAACTAAACGCCCTGTAACGTATTTATTATGCACGGCATGCTAAAATGTCACTGGGAAAGTTAACTCAACGAATAGTTAAATTATGCGCACTTTTCGGCATCTTGGGCTGGTTTGTAGCCTATTATTGGGATGTTCCTGAACACTCGAGTCGAGGCTTCTCTCTTGAAGTTAAAGGATTAGCTTTCGCTATGAAATGTGGAAAACTCCACCTCAATAAATAAACGATGAACGGCATATTTTAAAATATAATAAACCTTTACACCAAGAGGGATACTTAATTCACCAGTAATTATTGCAAAAGTAACAACCAAATTCGCTTTGACGAAACACAGTTACGCTTTGACGAAACACAGTTAGTTGTTATTGCAAAAGTAACAACCAAATTCGCAAGACAGTATTCAGTAAAGTAAATCCCAGTGATGTAATTTTCTCTGAAGTGTAACGTCATCACTGACCTCAATATGGAGATCAATGAACGCTATTCTATTTTCAATTTGCGTCTTTCCATCGATAAGGCAAATGAAAAAGTTCCTCTTGAAATAGTTTTATAACACATTTTGTGGTCAATATTGTGAGATAAATTTATCATCACCACAGTGTGTGACTCCGGAAATTCTGATTAAGTCTCGTTGTAGGCACAAAATCGCATTTCGACTCTCCCTAACGGGCTCGTCGAAATACTATTCTGTTCCTACAACTCGACTTGATCTGAATTCCAGGAGAGACACACTGTTGTGATAGTCTGTATGTATTCCCCGTATTACACCCCAGTTACTTTTACCCCAACGCTTAAACAACTTGCATTAAGTGGGCAGAGCTGATATATTTACAGAAAATCATCACCAACGGAGGACTGTTTCATTCTTGCTTGACACTGTTATGTGTTGAAGCATTTCCCTCACGTCGTAACGCCTGTCATATACGTAACCACCAATCGTATGTGTTCTTGCGTCACGTGCTTACACTTAAGCGGGCTTCCACGTGTGGTGTACCTAGCATATTTCTCAACATCAGTATTGAATAGAGAAATGTTGAATCAACAACAATCGTGGTGTTAATCAAAAAAAAAAATCCTTCATATTTTTCAATTTTTGCTACCAATCAACACGTATGATCCCTCAATGGAACAAGCTCGCCAGTCCTCACGATGAGTGTGTGAAAGAATAAAGGAAACACAATCCGATAAATTTCTTCACAGTTTACACTATTCTTAGTAGATGAATGGTCGCATCGCTGAATCCCACTGGGATACAAGTGGCAACAACTGTAATCGGGCGTTCCATATTATCCTTCTCAACTCATGATGTTAGGATTTAGTATAGACATGTTCCAGACTAACCCCACAAGAGTGATAGTGCCTTGCACTTGCTATCGTCCGTTCTTTCGAAGTTTACGTTAAAGTGACAAAATGACTGAGTGATGTTAATTTTGTACCTCTCCCATGCACATGTCACACTGCATAATATTTGTCACATATCTGTCAAAATTTAACAACTTCCATTTTTCAAAAGATTGAACTTGAATGGTGGGTTCATTATGTGAATATCCATTCATAACATTCATTTTAGGATATTTCCTAATGTGAACAAGATGTTGTCCATTTCTCCAGGGTTACTTTGATTCTGAACATTTTAGGCATGCCAAGAACTACACTTTTAAATCAGCTGAGCATCCCAAATCAATTGGATTGAGTGAATATGAACCCAACGGGGTTAATATTAACACAACCCAGTTGATCTGGATTGTTGTCTAACCCAACTGATTTGATAGTGGTCAAAGAGTTGAAACATTTAATTTCCTCTGTGATGTTCTGAGGTAATTTGTACATCCACTTTCATGTGGTCACAAACAGTTTAGGAACTCTATTGCCTTTTGAACGGAATGAACTGTGGAATTTGCAATGTTAATTGTTGTTTCAACATAAGTAAGAACATTAGGTAATCTGTTCATTAACCCCCTGCACTCTGATGTCAAAATACCAAAATTTTAAGTAGTCATATTTCCCATAATGCATCTAGAAATTTTGCCAATTCAATTTTGTTTGACAGAGCTCGATGAGCTCTGTCAAACAAGATTTAATTTGTTAAAATCCTAGCTGCATTATGGGAAAATTATGCACCTGAAAATTTTGACACAAAGACATCAATGTGCAGGGGGTTAATTGTTTTTGTTTTACTGCGCGAAATATAGAATAAACATGTAATAGGGTCAGTAGTCAGATTTAAATCACGAGGATAAGGATTTTAACCACGAGGCTCTGCCGAGTGGTTAAAACCCTTATTCAACGAGTGCTTTGAAGTTGATCACCGGTCATTGTACCTATTTATTTTATTTATTCCATGCTCTTAATAAATAATCGACTTTGTCACTTAAAATGGAGAACAAATTGAGAATTTCAGTCGCAGGCATATGAGATTGTTTTGCGTTTTGTTTACGTCTGCGCTGGTGGACAGTACTTCGGGTTGCACGTGTTTGCTTTATTTCCAGCTGGACACTTCGTCAGAGTTAATTGAATTTACCTTGCTTTTTCAGTCAAAGTCTCTCAGTTCAGAAAGACACCAGAGTACCCAAATTGTTTGTAACCAGGTGACAATACAATCTATAAATGTTTCTTACAGCATCAGCCTGAGAATTAAATGTATTTATTAAATTTCCAGTGTGATGAGCTAAAAACAGTTTGTAAAAAAAAATATACAATCAAGTGGTTGCAAACAATTTGGGTGCTCTGCTGCATTTTAAACTGAGTGACCTATTGGTAATTTACAAATGCACACTTGGCTAATAACTAAATTTAAATTCTTAAATTATCGTACACTTGTAAATGGATATTCTGTTGAATTACTTAGTGTTACAAAACAACCATCACAAAAGAACACCATCACTGCACTAGCCTGGTGGTGTCAGTGTGCTGAAGCACTAAATAACTCGGCCCAATGTTTATTGTTGTTTCAAATAAAATATTTTCACACTACTAACATAACTAACGAATGACGTATTGGTAAAGTGAATTTACAAGTACACACTCGGCTGACAACTTAAATGCACACTTAAATTATCAAATGACTGTCTACTTGTAAATGGATATTTTATATTTTTACTTGATGCTATGTTTGTGTTGTGACAATATCTTCACACCCCAACTATAATATCCCACAACGAAATGAATGCATAACTAACTGGAGCTAGTGGTTGTTTCTGAGTAGGGTTGAATATATGCCATGTTTTTTTGTGAAGACCAGGATCGGGAATGAAATTAACCCCAGTACCGCAAACCAGGAAATTTCTAGGGTAATAAATTTACGAGAGTGACAGGACGCATTTGTTTCAAGGAAAATGAACATATTTTATTGCCCCCTCCCCCCTCCCGCTTCCAACGGAAATGCTCTTTTCATAAGAGAATTGTGAAACTCCAAACCCGCTTCAGTGACGTCTTTATTTTCAGAATCACCAGTGTTATCACTTCTATCTCCTCCAACATCAACGCCCTCTTCACTGCCGTCAGCAGTCTCTTCCGCGGCACTAAAGATGGGATTGATGTTGGAGGACGAAGTGAATAGTTATACTAGTGTTTCTGAGAATGAAGGAGAGTTCGAACTTTGAAGCGGGTAATGATCGTGTCGTTGAAGATGGTGGGGGGGGGGGGGGTGGGTGGGGAGGGGGGCAGAAATGGTTGAGAGGTACAGCGATTTGGTGAAAAAGGTTCGTCAGGAATCAGGACTGTAAAATATTCAGGCCTGGAAGAACTAATGAAATTCCATAAATTTTCATTGGGGCAGATTTTTCAGTCCAGAAAACTTCAGTTCAACACACAACGAGTGCCCCGATTGATAACCCGCTCCGTGCTATAAATTTCCAGGACCGGCTTTTGGAACCAGGAACACGGGAATTCCCGTCCCGGGATTAAACATTAGTTCTGGGTATTGTGTTCATTTGTTATAGAGTTACGTAATAATTTTTCAAATGTTCCAACTGTAACCAATATTCCCATGAATAACAAACACAATTTCAAGCCTTTCAGTCACTTTACCACGCGTCTGTAAGGAAAATATCTTCAATGATGCTTCGAAATGACTCGCGTACCGCTCCTAGACCATGGCTGTTATAGTTTATTGCACCTATATGGTCCATACAGCCCACGCCGCTCTTGGCCTCAGGCCTCCATATGGCTCATAGCACATGGCGTCCATATGGCTATTAGCGCTATACCCTATAAATAGCCATACCTGGCCCTTATCTCCAATATGACCCATGTATGGCACATGTATCTAAAAGTGACCCTATATGGCCCTATTCGATTCCTAGCCCATACAGTACGTGGAGAGTGGACTGTAACTAAATCACCCGCGGAGTGGAGTTATCACCCAAGCTATAACTTTCAAATTTCGTGCATATCGACAAAAAACACAAGCAATGTTTCAGCCAATTGACCTGCGGGTTTAACCCGGAGGTCCATTGGCTGAAACTTTGCTTGTGCTGGTTATGCTTTGCAACAAATTTGCAATTATTGCTTGGGTGGAATCTCCACTCTGCGAGTGATTTAGTGATAATCCACTCTCCACGTACTGTATGTGGCTCTTCTAGAGCAGCACAGGGGCTCAATGTTTACGACATATGACTTCAAATCGAATGGTCAACGGTTAGATCCCCACAAGGATAACTGCTTTGTGTTCCTGCGCAGGACACGTAACACCGATTGCCCACCTGGGAATATAGTGCCGCTGTATACTAAGGTGTAATAAGGTGTACTGCACATTCATGATGCACCTGTCTTCAATAAATTCAATACGAAGTTAGTACGTTGGAGAGCCTGAGAGTTGCTCGCCCCTGTCTGTTGGTTCTCTCTGGGTACTCTGACTTCCTCCACCCATAAAACTGTCCGACATGCGGTGACCCTGTCTGTTGAAAGTGTTGCTAAACTCCAATAAAATTTTTAAAAATACGGTCCTCCTAGAACTCAGAGCTCCTTACCGATGGCGTTCATACCTCCAATGAATGATGACACAGTCGAGCATTAGCTCTGACAGACTTTGTTGTGACGACTCGAATGTTGACACGCAAATGAGCTATTGCGAAATCGCTCAAACGAGTCACTTCTGCTACGACTCTTCCGCCCATCTGGGTATTCGTTGATACTCACGATACGACGATGTATTAGGAGAGGATTCTTATCGGAGAATATTGCCCATAGAACCCACGGCATCCTCAGTTTTGTGGAAATCCATCAATAAGGCAAAATTTGTCATCCCTGTTACTATCCCCTTTTCTCGAGCAATCCCTTCCTCTCCCTCACATCAACCATTTCTAAACCTGGCATGTCCAAGGACTTTCCCGATGTACGACTGTTGATCATTCGCACGAACTCCCACCCATCACCGCGACAATAAGGTCACATATGACCGGTCACGGGGCTCCCAGAATACAAAAAACGGCATGACCTCACTTCCTGGGTCATTCACTTCGTCATCCATATCGGGACAACTTCATACAAGGTATCCTCCCTACCTCGGATTCTATTTCCGTTTATTTGTTCTTTCTTCAATCAGTCTTGATTTCGCAATATTTTATTTATCACGTCTCTGTCCACTAGATAAAATGTGCCCAAATCCCATCTGAAACGACAACTGTACAAGCATTCTAATAGGTTTAGTAAGTTTTGGGAGAAGAAGGGGTGGGGGTGGCGGGGAGGGGTGTCATTTGATGAGGTGATACTAGGGTTTAACCCGATTTCCCGGTTCCGAAAGCCGGTCACGATATCCGTGAAATTTATAGCATGGAACCGGGAATCACGCATGACACAGTTTATGTGTTTAAATTGAAAATCTGCTCCAAAGCAACTTTGCAAGATTTCTCCGGCCCTTCCATGCCTGAACTTTATCCACTCTTGCTTCCAGAAAGACCCATTTCACCAAATCCCACGTAGCTCTCAATCCGTCCCGGAGGACTCCTCTCTTCAGCAGCAAGTTCTTCACTCGCTCCAAAGCTCAAACTCGTCTTCCTTATCAGAATCACTAGTATCACTCACTATTCACTACCTCCTTTATCATCAACTTCTTCTTCAATGCCATCACCAGTCTCCTCTGCTTCAAGAAGAGGAGAGAGGTGACGGCAATGGATAGGGAGTTCAAGCCAAGTGGTGATGAAACTAGCTATTCTGAAATGAAGACGAGTTGGAAGCGGGTTTGGGTTTTCACACTTCTCTCAGGAACTAAACTTTTCCGTGCAGAGAGGGCAGATTGTCAATAAAATGTTCATTTTCACGAAAGTAGATGCGTCTTCTTACTCTCGTAAATTTACTTGATATTTTAAGGGGCATTTCCCGCTTCCCGGTTCTGAGTTTAATTTCCTCCCCGTTCCCATTACAAACCGGTAATATATTAAACCCTAGATGATACGTGGTGATAGAAAGAACAAGAGATGGTGGAGGGATATAAGAAGAGAAAATGTGAGTATGCATATCCTTGTGTTGTGGGGATGGATGCGAGTATTGTGATATATATCTGGGGTTGAATGGGTTGTTGATTCGTGACAGAAATATATTTGATTTCTTGGATTATAGGGGTAGTCAATCTACAGTCATTGTAACGATAAAAAGGTTTACTATATGACTTATTGTTCAACATCGCAACGCTAGCATTGACAATCCTCCAGCCCAACCTTTTTGGGGGGTAAATTGGATTGAAGGAAAAAAGAACTATTTTTGTTTACACTTATTTTTGTAACAGGTGCACGCTTCCGGGGGAATCCTCCGTTACGAACGGATGCGTAACAAAGTGAACAGTCACTTTGTTAGTGACACCTGTTTGCGTAAGTGGGCACCTGTCTGCGACCGGAACAGCAAATTATGCGAATTTGAACGCACCATTAAATAGTCCGTCATACTAAAGTCATACGGAATCGGATTCCGTATTACGGATTTTCCGGGACAAGGAAAGATCGTCTAACAGTAATGATAGTTATGATGTATTTGTGATACTTAGCGGTTAAATTATATAGTCATAATAAAACAAGAGGCCCTAAGGAGCCTTAATCGCTCACCGGCCAAAGTGGTTCAAAGAAGTATTTGGGGGTCACATTCAGTTAGACATGGTTCATGAACACTACAAAGGAATGGAGTCATGAGAGATAAATTTTATAGAACGAGGGCCATAGCTTGAACAAACTTGAATCTTACCCCCCTAAGGATGTTGCATACCAAATATCAAAGGCGTTTATCTGCTGGATCTGAAGAAGATTTATAAAGAAAATTCCTCATTTTGAACTAAGTTATCATTCGGGTTTCCACAGTGAGCCCAAATATGAACCCCGGGACTTGGCTTGAACAAACTTGAATCTCACCCCCTGAGGATGCTGCATGCCAAATATCAAAACATTCCGACTGCTGGATCTGAAGAAGATTTTTTAAGAAAATTCCTCATTTCGAACTAAGTTACAATTCAAGCTTCCACAGTGAGTCCAAATATGAACCTAGCGACATGGCTTGAACAAACTTGAATCTCACCCCCTAAGCATGCTGCATACGCAATATCAAAAGATTCTGCCTGCTGGATCTGGAGAAGAAGATTTTTAAAGAACTTTGCCTGAAATTCACTAAGTTCAAATTGGGCTCCTATACTGAGCCCAAATATGAACCCAGGGATCCGATTTGAACAAACTTGGATCAGATCCACCCCACAATGTTGCATACCAAATATCAAAAGATTCTGAATGCTGGATCTTGAGAAGATTTTTTAAGAAATTTGCCTGAAATGCACCAAGTTCGAATTCGGGCTTCTATACTGAGCCCAAATATGAATCCAGGGGGCCGATTTGAACAAACTTGAATCAGATCCACCCCCCAATGTTGCATATCAAATATCAAACGATTCTGCTTGCTGAATATGGAGAAGATGATTTTTTAAGAAATTTTCCTGAAATGCACTAAGTCCGAATTCGGGCTTCTATACTGAGCCCAAATGTCAATCCAGGGGGCCGATTTGAACAAACTTGAATCGGATCCACCCCACAATGTTGCATACCAAATATCAAAAGATTCTGCCTCCTGGATCTGGAGAAGATTTTCCAAGAAATTTTCCTGAAATGCACTAAGTTCGAATTTGGGCTTCCATAGTGAGACCAAATATGAATCCAGGGGGCCGATTTGAACAAACTTGAATCAGACCCATACCAAGATGCTGCATACCAAGTATCAAAAGATTCTGCCCACTGGTTCTGGAGAAGATTTTTTAATTTTTTTTCTATAATTCATACGGTGCTATCAGATGTATGCTCCCTATGGAGCCCCAAGTGGGCATGTCCATTTCATTTGAACAAACGTGAATTGACATATGGTAATGAACATCCATACCAAGTTTCAAGCAAATCGACCTTGCGGTTTCAGAGGAGAAGACGTTTAAAAAATGTTCACGAAGCCGGACGGACGACGACGGACAAGTGATAAGTTTAGCTCCCTTCGGTGAGCTAAAAACCATCTCTACCAAGGTAAGTTGTGTGGAGGCTGCACCGATATCCCTATCAAACTCCGATGCACCCATTCCGGCAAAAGTACAATCTACCGGCCAATGGTAACAAGTACAAAACGCGACTAATAAGGTAACACACCCTGGTAACACACCCTGATTTGCAGTCCTTTCGAGTATCTGTTAGTGCGCGAACTTTTCAAAGAAACCGCTGCCGGAAAGCAAATCCCGACGAAGCCGGTATGGGTTTAGGGATTTGTATGCATGTTTATTATGGGTTTACTACACTTTCGACAGCCAGGATTCAATTACGTCGGATTAACCGATTCGATCGGTTGAAGACGAATGTAGAAAAAAGAACTGGGAATAGGTAACAGTTGTCACGCCTCCGCGGTTGGGGGGAAGTGCACAAAAGGAGTTCAGTACACTTTAGTACAGAAAAACACCGTGCGGTTACGTGAGAAATCGGGATTAAGTGTCTTTCCCAAGGACACAAGTCAGGTACCTCTGACCAAGATCGAAGCGCCGTCCTTTCGGTATAAAGTCCAATATCCTAACCTCTGAACTTCCGCGTGTCCGATTAGTTTGCGGGTAACATTCCATAGAGAAAAAAATCTCTGAACTGAACCGCTAGTTTAACCATTTATTATCAACAGCACTCCAGTGAATTTGCCGAGAATTGAGCAGTCGACGATCAATTGCCATTATGGACAAAACCAGATAAAACCAGATTAACACGAGGTAGTGCTAGTTGACATTTTCTCTAGTTAATTTCCTTACAAATGTGTAATGTGTTCCAACCCCACACCACTCCATCTTTTAAATTGTTCATTGTTTCGATCGCATTGTTAAAAAGTCCCGAGGATGAATAACCCTTTTGAATCCTCATTTCCTGGAATGATATCGCCTTTGTGTACATCTACATTAAGGTGGGTCAGTTCAATATACAGGGGGGGGGGGGGGGTACTAATAACTGCAGTCTGCAGCCATCCGGTTATGGTTTCATCATTAATGCCCTTTTTATAGACCTCTTATAAGAAGTAAAAAATGGGACGAAATCTGCCTTGGTATGAAAAATCCGTTTTGCGAATTCAAAAAGTTAAATGTGTCTTACATTACAACGAAGATACGCACAATATTTTTTGTTTTTTATGTGTTGGCGGTGGACTTGTTTTGATGCATTAGCCTAGTGTTATTGTCACTCCGGAAGTAATAAATTAATATCAGTCAAAAAAGGTGTTCCTTAACTGGCTTACTGCTGGAAATCGTTATTGGGGCTCAATTGGAATGTACAGAAACCATAGCTAAAAATTGCAAATTGCGTTGATGTACATCATGTTTTCATGAGAAAATATGTTTTTGTATAGATTTGTCTCACCACAATGTATCAGAGAATAATATCTGGTCAAGTTCAACTGAACTAATACTGACAATTACATTAGCATTTTACCAGTTAACCCTTTACCTAACATGAAAAGCAGACGACACTTGCAAAAAAACCCCTTGAATAACTATTTTTGTCTTCATTTTTTTTTGTCTCAAAAACATAGGTTATGATCCCTCGTTGGAACGAGCTCGACGAGCTCGTTCCAACGAGGTGTCATAACCTACGTTTTTGTGACAAAAAATGAAAAAAATAATGAAAATTAATTGGCGATTTTTCAGAATAGCGCTGTGCGGTTTTGACCGTTACGTTGGGTAAAGGGTTAAATACAAATACCAGACGCGAAGTCTCGAGTGGATGTTTAACGACACAACCATACACTTTGCATCTAGCCGTATTAAGGTTATAATGGACGATTCCTATAACTCACTCAGCATTTCATTCTTTCAATCAAAATCCTTAAATGCGCAAGCATGTCCGAATGGCACCGTGCCAGTTTAATACTTTTTCACACATTTGTCACGGGCAGGGGAATCAGGAGTACCTGAAGAGAAACACAGAGCAGCGACTAGCAACTTTTCGACAATAAAACTTACTAACCCGGCACAAGATGAATTAGCAACGTGCTCTGATCGAGAAAAAAAACACGTTTTGTTGCTAAGTGCCACCCTGACTGGCTTAGAAAAACAAGAATATTTTGAAACATAGAGGGCTGTACACTTAATAGCTGATTCTGTAGACCGTTTTGGTAAATACTCGTTGGTACAACGGATTTTCAAACTTAAAAAAAGCAACGAAGAGGGTCAACATTTACAAAGCTCCACCGGAACAAAGGCTGACTAGGCCTATCCATACAGTATCAAAGGCTAATGTTTCCGATTGAAAGTGTGGGATTCGAGGCTCGAACTGCCGATCTGTGGCGCACAAAGCGTCCGATGGTGGCGATCTACCACGAGACTAATAGATCTGGACTTAATGTTTCATGGAAGCAAGTTAAATTTGGAAGTCAATCAAACGTCATCAAGTGGAGTACTGTAATTAAAAAAAAATGGGCAGAGTTTAGGTGGAATCGCGACCGGAGTTACGACCGGTTCGAAAATCTCTGCCGCTTTTCTGCCCACAACACCGTAGAATCGTAAGGGGGAATGCGAAGACCTTGAATCTGAAATATCACTTTAGTTTATTTATTTGAGGTTAATGGCATTCCAGCAGCCAAGATCGTGTCGCGTAGTCGAGTTTCACGAGTGGAGAGGTTTGAGTACCCAAGAAGAACCACCGAGCAGCGACAGCGAGTAACTATCCGACTTTGCTGCTCACTCCTTCGGTAAATGTTGGGTTAACAGCGGCTGCAGAAATGCATGCCATCGACGTGCAGTCCATTTTGGCTGGCAGACTGTGCTCCAACTTAAGCAGCTGAAACTAACTCTTGTTCAGTGACACAAAGCCAATGACACAAAGCGGATGTCCCTTGACATCCCAACCCCGAGGACCTCTCGGCTTTCTGCCTGCGTCTCAATCCATTAAGTGGTTGCTCAGTTGGTAGATATGCAGTCAGAAAACCCCGAGGTCCTCGGTTCGAATCCAATCTGTGACAACCACGTTGTGTGGGCAGAGTGGCGCTGTGTACTAAGGCGTACTGCACCTCGAGGGTGCGCCAATCGTGAACGCCTGCTAAACATGCTTGTGTGAAGTTAGTATGTTGATACTGCTGGGTACGTTAAGTGAATCACATTTGAAGGGGGTATTACGAAGATGAGTGCTATCGTTTTCGAAAAAAGCGAGTTGTGTACCTTGTTAATATTTATGTACCATAATGGGTGCACGTCAGCATCGATTCAAAAATGGTATCAAATATCATTTTTCTTTCGATTTTCCAGCGTGTGCCGAGTTCCTGTGCATATGATAACAGGTCAATATTCTGGATGGCAGCTTTTGACATTTTGGTTTCTGAAGTTTCCTCAAAGCCGATTTTATTGGATTTTGTGGATGCTGTTCCTGGGACATTTCCGCATAGACTAATACCCAAACTAGCTTGTTAACAGTCTCTTCAAGGTCTGACCCTTCAACGAACAAACTAATACCCGCTCCTGTGTTCAATCTGCTGCAATGCAATTTTCACCAGAGAAATTTAGAGGATGTTGTTCGTGGAACATATCTAAATAAAATAACACCAAATGTAGCTAATAACGATCTTCCAGAATGAACTCTCAAATAAACTTTCTTACTAAACTAACAGTACTCTTATCTTAATTAGGTATAAAGATATTCCCTTAACCCTTTACCCAACGCAGACGATATCAAAATTTATTATTTTAAATATTATTTTTTCACATTTTTCAAAAAATTTCAACACAACCATATCATGTGACCCCTCGTTGGAACGAGCTCGACGAGCTCGTTCCAACGAGGGGTCACATGATATGGTTTTGTTGAATTATTTTGAAAAATAATATTTTTTCAACTTCTGAATTTGCATATTACGCGGGCGGATGCGGCCGATTCGTTGGGTAAAGGGTTAAATCGTTTGGCGTGACAGGTGACTAAAGTCCACAGCCGGCAGACAACGGAAATGTACTGCAATAGTCATTTTAGCCAACTGTGTGTGTTCATTTCCATTTGTTTTTTTAACCCTTGACACAACGCAGGGGATATCAATTTATTTTAAATATTTTTTCAAATTAAAAAAATGATTTTTCAACTGCTGAAGTTGCATATTACGCGGGGGAGGGAGATGCGGCCGATTCGTTGGGTGAAGGGTTGAACAAACATATGTATTCCTATGTTTCATGCACCATTTATGTCCTATCCATGAACAACGATATCGTCCCTTGAAAGTATAAAGGTGGAATTTATTTATTTATTTGGGTTTAACGACACATTAACAGCCAGGGTCATATCATGTCGGTGACAGTTTGACGGGTGGAGGAAGCCGGAGTACCCGGAGAGAACCACCGAGCAACGACGAGCAGCTGTCAGCTCCCCAACATCGTAACTCTGAACTCTGCACCGCGGCACAGGCAGGGTAAGATTGGTTGAAGACATGCGCACCATCGACGTGCAGTACGCCTTAGTACACGGCGTCATCGTGTCCCCATATAGGCAAGCGGGGTGAAGTGTCTTGCCCAAGGACACAACGCGGTTGCCGCAGGTGGGATTCGAACCGAGGACCTCTCGGCTTGCAGCCTGCATCTCTATCCACTGAGCCACCGCGCCCCCTAAAGGTGGGATTTAAATATATACAAGAAATCATTTGAAAAACTGTCAATGTGATCATTAGAACATCTTTTAAAATAACGCGATCCACTGAGCCACCGCGCCCCCTAAAGGTGGGATTTAAATGTATACAAGAAATCATTTGAAAAACTGTCAATGTGATCATTAGAACATCTTTTAAAATAACGCTTTTAGTCTTCTATACTTTTTGTAAAATTCCTGATTAATATTAGGCGCTAAGAATTCTGTTTCTCAGATTATTACGCGCCAAAAGAGTTAATCATTCGTAACCCCACCCCATCACCACCCAACCCCACCCACCCCCTCCCCCCCCCCCCCCACACACACACGCGCTTATTTTTTTCTACTGGGACTTTGTAATAATGTATTCTATGGGGCCCTGCGAATCACATATTTTCGATTTGAATCGACTCTCGAATCGATTCGAGTCTATTATTTAAAATCGAATCAAACCCCGTATCGAATACAGGCGTCTTGAAGTCCAGACAGAAAATATTCCAACTACATCAAGGTATGCCTTTGTCGAAGGCATGACTTGATGGTGTAGCTGGAATACAGTACGTGGAGATTGTATTATCACTAAATCACCCGCAGAGTGGAGATTCGACCCAAGGAATAATTGCAATTTTGTTGCAAAACATAACAAGCACAAGTAAAGTTTCAGCCAATGGACCTCCGGGTTAAACCCGGAGGTCCCTTGGTTGAAACATTGCTTATGTTTTTAGCCGATACATACAAAATTTGAAAGTTATAGTTTGGGTGATAACTCCACTCCTCGGGTGATTTAGTTACAATCAACTGTCCACATACTGTATTACCTAGTAAGGATTTTTGTTCAAAAACAAAAACGGGTGCGAGAATTCTGCACTGAGCAGTGCACGCAGCTCGCCGCTAGCAGCCGTTAGCTCCCGCGTTGTGTTCTTGGGTAAGGCACTTAACCCCGATTGCCTACATGGAGGCACGACGACGCTGTGTACTAAGGCATACTGCATGTCGATGGTGCGCATGTCTTCAACCAATCTAACCCTGCCTGTGCTGCAGTGCGGAGTTACAATGTTGGGGAGCTGTCAGCTGCTCGTCGTTGCTCGGTGGTTCTCTCCGGGTACTCCGGCTTCCTCCGCCCGTAAAACTGTCACCGACATGATATGACCCTGGCTGTTAATGTGTCGTTAAACCCTAATTTATTTTATTTATTGGTGTTTAAGGTCACATATTTCTGCACAATGGCTAATCATGACCACGACAGTTTTACGGGTGGAGGAAGCCGGAGTACCCGGAGAGAACCACCGAGCAACGGCGAGCAACTGTCAGCTATCCAACATACTAACTCCACACAAGCAGGGTTAGCATTGGTTGAAGACAGGTGCACCATCGACGTGCAGTACGCCTTAGTACACCGTCACCGTGCCCCCACGTGGGAAATGGGAGTGAAGTGTCTTGCCCAAGGACACAACGCGGTTGCCGCAGGTGGGATTCGAACAGAGGACCTCTTGGCTTGCAGCCTGCACCTCTACCAACTGAGCGACCGCGCCCCCATTAAACCCTAACAAAAAAAATATGGTTTTAGCAGTGGTAGTGACAAGTGAAAGTGGAATTAGCATGGATGGTGATATGGGTACGGATAGTATTTATGTGTTAATACAACGGAACTTACACTCGCTCTTTACTTTCAACATTGTTTATGTACAATTTCTGTCTTAGCTATACCTATTGTGAGACGTCTAAGATGACTGGTGCTGAGCAAAATTCCAGTGAAGAGATTCGAAGGAAACGAATTGGACTTCCGATTTCGAATCGAGATGAATGCCTACTTAAGATTCAAAATCGAATACAATCTCGAATTTTTTCCGGAACCAAGTAAGCAGTTAACGGAAAATCCAGGCATGTTATGTTTATTTATCATCCAATGACAGGTACGATATGTCTAGGGTATTGTCCATACCTCATCCGCCCCACCCCCCACACGACAAAAGAGAAAATACGCAGATGCTTGCTTCCAAAGGTTAACCATTTAATCAACCGCGACCAACCAAATTATTTACAAACTCGGCAGCTGCAAGAAGAAAAACATTAAAAAAAACAAGAAAAAAACCCCAAACAAAACCATATCATGTGACCCATCGAAATAGTGTCACTGAGGGAGCCACACAAAATGTTTGGGTGAAATTGTTTGAAAAATATGAGAAAACAATAAAAATAAATCTTGATTTTGTTTTCTTTGGGAAAGGGTTAATTCCAAACATTTTATTGCTAGTTTTGTAATTAATCAGTTGGGTAATGTTTAGGAAGTGTTTCTTGTAAACAGAGTACTGGGGTCGCTTGTCACAACAAGTTAACTGGTCGAGTGCTAAATTGTTTTTGACCATCAAAATTTCTTTACATGTCTTTGCCTTGTTACAATTTATGGGAGAGTGCCTGTAGGCACTCTCCCGTAAATTGTAACAAGGCAAATCTACACATAATTTCACTTCAAAGATAATATGGAGCATATCCACAGAGGACGAGGCCCTTATATTACAGTCCCTGTACATCAAATGAAAACCAAATATGGGCTTCCAGCACTCTACAAGTTAATTACTTGAACAAATGAATACTAAATTTATAACGAGGTTTCGTGTATTTTTTCTCTTGTTTCGCCATCTTTGCGTAACTGTGCATAATAATAGTTCTTTAATGGTGGAGTCATGCTTTATTTTGACATTTGTTGGATTATTCCCGCATTGCTTTTTGGCATTTAGCAAAATATCTAAACCCTCTGCACCCTGATGTCAAAATACAAAATTTTTAACATGAAATTTTTCCTACAATGCAGCTTTGAATTTAAAAAAAATTCTCTCTTTGTTTGACAGAGCTCATTTAGCTGTCAAACAAGATACAATTTGTTAATTCTTTCTTGCTCATGGGCAATATGGAGTTAATGACGAAACATTTGAAACACTACCAGAGTGCTAGACGTTAAGAGAACAATATTTAGTTTGTTCAGTTGTTGGGATCGCGGCGGCTGAGTGGTAGACTGCTGGGCTTCTATGATAGAGGTCCCGAGTTTGGTCCCCGTCCGGGACGACCCGCGTTGTGTCCTTGGGCAAGGCACTTTATCCCGGTTGCCCGCATGGGTGCACGATGGCGCCTTGTGCTAAGGCCAACTGCACATCGATGTTGCACATGTCTTCAACCGCTGTAACCCTTCTTGAGCGGAGCGTGAACAGACTTAGAATGTCGAGGAGCTGACAGTTGCTCGTCGATGCTCGGCGCTTCTCTCCGGGTACTCCGGTTTCCTCCACCCGTAAAACTGTCGCGGTCTCGAGTAGCCATTGTGCACAAGTATGTAACCTTAAACACCAATAAATAAATAATGTTCAGTTGTTGTGTAAATGACTGATCACGATGTTTCGATTTCTTATTGACACTCTATCGCCCAAACTTGGTATATCAAAGTGATCTTTATTAAGTTATTAATTTAAAATTTAATAATTTAAAAACCCATATAAATATTTTACGACTTTCAAAGTCTACACATTATTTTGATCTCTCAGCAGGGAAACATGGCTTAAGCTCAAGTTAACCCTTTCAACACAAGCAGCCATTTTTCCGGCCAGGAACATGATACGTCATTAAATAGTATAGCTGTTCAGTAAATGTGTGGAGGGGACCAATCAATATTTTCAACTTGCAGCCCATAGGCTGCAAGTTGTAAATATTGATTTGTCTACCCCAAATAATGAATATGGACTCTTCTAATTAGTGTCATTGAACTGGAATGGACGATACCACCAGAGTTGAAAGGGTTAATAATAATTTCATTCCTAATAATCTTCGTGGGAGGTACTTGGTATTTCAAGGATATCAATACCGAATAAAGTCTAGAAATAATGAGAGAATACATTGACGGATTATGAAGTTGCAGCACAAAATGCAACCCAAAGTGTTTTTCAAATTGTAACACTGAAGGGTAGTTTTTTTTTGCCACTATGGACAAGCTATATTTAAATGTGCCCCAAAATGTGGCTTCAAACGCCATACCAGGAGGACGAGGCAACACAGACTAGTATTCCGGGCTATTGGTCTTCGACTAGTCCCAGTAAATCGCGTGAGCGACGCATGATGGACGACATTGGTAGACGCACCTGCAAATTCAGATGTGGAGAGTTTCATGGATTATGTGACAAGTTTCTGTGTAGAAGGCGACCATGGTAGACTCATGTGGAACCATTTTGATACATTTGGCCCCCTAACAACAAACCATACAAAGGGATGACATCGGAAGTTAAGCCTACTCGTAGGAGGCTCACACCCTAATCTATTCAAACTAATTGGCTTCTTAACCCTTTACCTAACGTAACGGCCAAAACCGGCCAGCGCTATTTTCAAAAATCGCCAATTAATTTTCATTACTTTTTTCATTTTTTGTCTCAAAAACATAGGTTATGACCCTTCGTTGGAACGAGCTCGTCGAGCTCGTTCCAACGAGGGGTCATAACCTATGTTTTTGAGACAAAAAATGAAAAAAATTAGTTATTCAAGAATTATTTTTGCAAGTGTCGTCTGCTTTTCATGTTAGGTAAAGGGTTAATAACGGAACAGGCTTTTCAAGAAACAACTCTTATTCAGTAGAGTGCGGGGAAGGGGGTGGGGGGGGGGGGGGGGGATAAATTAGCCACAGAAAGAAAAAGTACAGAAAGGTTGATAATTCTATTGGGCATTTCAAACGTGAATTTCAAAACGGAGAAATTGGACTTATGGAATGTTTCGATTGTGTGTCGCATGCTACTGAATATTAGTCTCGTTTTCGTGTATCAGCAATGTTTCGATTGTGTGTCGCATGCTACTGAATATTAGTCTCGTTTTCGTGTATCAGCACTTTTATGTATGTAGTTTTATTATATATTTTAAATTTAATCTTATTTGTTTTAAAAGGATTGGCGAACAAGTTATGCAACTTATATTAACGCCTCTCCTTGGCCCAATGGCGCAGGTGTGTGGGATCACCTCTTCTCGAATACTACGAAGGGATCTTTAGCCTGCACGGAGTGTGTCTCTCCGCACAGAGGACAGCCATTTTACGTCCCCACCCGAAAGGATGATACGCTGTGATAACATCAACCCCCACAGTTGGTGCTGAGAGAGTGTTCGGACACTTCGAGAACTTTCCCCGACCGGGGATCGATCCCGGGATCTCTAGCATGAGAGACCAGCGCACTTATCCACTCGGCCACCACTCTCGTTATTTATACAACATCAAGAGTTTGTTAGGAGTTTCACTTAGGGCTGCACGATATTCAAAACAGAATACCGGTATCGGTATTCAAAATAAAATACCGCGGTATAATTTGTGAATTCTTGTGAACTTGAAATTTACAAATGAATTTTCACAAGCGCAAAAAGAAAGTTGTTCTCGATCCACTAGTGAGTATAACAAGACGCGGCAGATGGGATGCCAAAAATGTATTAATGCGCGATCGAAATTTTTCGGGTCGAAGCGCTGATAGAGTTATTTATATTGTTGAATTATTTCAATTCAATGTTGAAGAATTATTATTGAAGAGAAAATGAAGTAAAAATTTCATTTTACTGAATTTGTTTGTGGCTAAAAATTACGTCATTTCGCCAACAATCCCGAAAACTGGTTTGCGTGGATGGTCACAACATCCAATGTGATCTTTGTCAGCGGAAACAACGATCAGCTGATTGTGTAAACAGATTTCTTGCGTGGTATGGGAGTCTGTTTGGATCGTTTCAGTTTTAGCTTCAAATGAAAGGGGTATAATAGAAATAATCTATCCTCTATGTATTTACTAGGGCTCTCACGATCAATCGATTGTTGATCGGTCACGGCGAAATCGATTAGTATTTTTCGTTGTCGAATAATCGGTAAATTGTATCCCGCTTTAGATGTTTAAAAGAAAAATTGATGAAAAAACTATTGTTTCTAAAAGTATTGAGTTAACATCGATGTTAAACCCCAAGAAGCTGTTGGAAGCATTTGTCTTCCAGGTACATGTACGTTCATCAAAGCTTTGATGTTCTGAATCTTTGAACCATCAGTGTAATAATCAAGACCGGTCGGCAGTTGCGAAGATCGCAACTGCCGACCGGTCTTGATTATTACACTGACGGTTTAAAAGTTCAGAACATCAAAGCTTTGAATGTACCTAAAAGTTGATCGTCTTCGTTGTTTACTTGAGGTAGGTCAGCTGACTTGAACTTCATTTTTATCGACTTCAAAGAGAGGGAGAGGGGGTGGGGGGGGGGGGGGGGGCATCTAGGTACGATTAATCGATTATTATCGATTTGCGACGATTAATCGATTTCTAAATTGAAAAATCGTGACAGCCCTAGTATTTACAATGAAGAAAATAATAATGGTGTTCAAGAAAGAGGCCTGAGCTAAGGGTAGAAACTGAAGTCCTTTCCATTCGGAAAAATCATAGGAGATGCCAAAGTCAGTCCAGCAGCTTGGGCTATACGCCAGCTTTCTACTCAGCACAACCCAATACAGGGTGTCTGAGATGGGGGTATGAAAATTTAAGTTCGGTCTCGGTATTTCTAGGGGAGGGGGGGGGGGGGACATACCGGAGTCTCGGTTCGGGTTTCATTATGTGACTTGACAGATTTTCGTTTAGTTCCAAAGAGGAATTCCCACCAGAAAAAATACAGAAAAAGTTGTTTTTTATCATTCTACTAGAGCACCACAAATGCCACTGCCAATGAGGTCAACACTACATTCCATTGCAAACACAAATATCTACGGTATTCCAAACACCATAACCTTTAACGCTTTACACAACGAATCGACCGTATCCGCCAGCGTAATATGCAAATTCAGCAGTTGAAAAAATATTTTTCAAAAAATTTCAAAACCATATCATGTGACCCCTCGTTGGAACGAGCTCGACGAGCACGTTCCACCGAGGGATCACATATGGTTTTGTTGATTTTTTTTTTATATATTTCAAAAAATATTTAAAATAAATTTTGATATCGTCTGCGTTGTGTAAAGGGTTAAAGGCCTCGACTTTTGCTATCTCAGATCCTGTGCTCTTAACATGCAGCCACTTGATCCTTCTTACAACTGACTAATCACCTGAGGAGTGATTTCTAATGACAGGCAGTAAAGACCTAACAAGAAACCAACTGGGCGCGTGCAGGCTGTAATCTAGCTTAAATTCAAAATTGCCCAGTCATTTTATTTATTTATTTTATTGGTGTTTAAGGTCACATACTTATGCACAGTGGCTAATCATGACCGTGGCAGTTTTACGGTTGGAGGTACCCGGAGAGAACCACCGAGCAACGACGAGCAGCTGCCAGCCTCCCAACATCGTAACTCCGCCCTGCAGCAAAGGCAGGGTTAGAGGGGCTGAAGACATGTGCTCCATAAACGTGCAGTACGCCTTCGTACACGGCGTCATCGTCATGTGGACAATCGGGGTTAAGTGCCTTACCCAAGGACACAACGCGGGAGTCCGAGACGATCGCTCAGATGGTCACCCACCCGAGGATTAACCGGGTTCGACGTTGCTTAACTTCGGTGATCTGAAGAGAAACGGGTTACCATAACGACACCGCGCCCAGTCATGTAAGGGTTAAAACTAGAAAGAAAATCGGTCTCTCCTTTCATGCAAATGAACACTTCTACTGCTATCGAGCCTCTTGTGTAGGTCCTCTGAGTAGCAAATGAGGAAAATTTTGAAAATGCATATGATTTCAGTATTCATCGATTGATTCGATTCGTTTTTTTCGGTGGCCACATGATATCGGTTCTGTTTTTCGGAGAATTGCCCATCTCTAGTGTCGGATCTAATCAACACTGTGGTAGGCATGTCTTTGTAAGCCCTCGGATATATTTCCAAACAGAAGCTAGTTAGTCCTTCGGTAGGATATTGCTAGACTTTAATATCCGGTGGACAGCCTTCGGTCAGTATGAACTGAATTTAAATTGATTGGTTGGTTCGCTAATCGCGAACCACATCGCACGCAGTGAATCGTGTCCGAATAGAATGTTTCACAGCCCGATTCTGTTGTCGAAAGCGTGCGTACATAATTGATAGAATTCAGACAGCGGCAAGATTCCACTCCGCTAAGCGGCCAAGTCAGAAACTCTGGGTGGGATGTAGCCTCTGAATTCTATGAATTATGCTGTTGGATAATTACGAGAAAAATTTTGAACCGATGCAATGCTGTAAAATTGCGTTTACTGGTTACAATTATTGGTAAACACAAATTAATGGAAGAAAACCTCAAACTTATCCAACAAATGTAGTATTTATTTATTGCTGTTTAAGGTCACATACTTCTGCACAATGGCTTATCATTACAACATGGAGATAAAGTCAAGGTCAGTCAATCGTTTATACCCCATGTTGCCTATTTTAGAGGACTTGCACCCCAAGCATTAGTGACTGGGTCCTATTTTACCAGTGAAACAGAGCTTGTTTACCACAGTAAACAAGCACTGCTTCACTTCCCGGGGTTCCCACGGGGAAACAAATGTAGTATCAAAGTAACTGAATTTCGAGACTGATATTCCTGGTTCTCGTTGGAGAAGCGCCGGTTATCGAGTGTGCCCAAACAAGCAATCGGGAACCGCTTTCATTGACAACCCAAGTGCAGCATTCCTTTCAGGTTGGGTTGTTCTAAGTTTTGAAAATATCTCAATGCTATTCTATTTTCATCTCACATTTTTTGAAGACCACTTTCTTATATTGGTGTAAGTTTCCTTCTGGTGTTTTTCTGAATGTGTGTGTCTGTTAACTGGTAGAGTGTTAAGTTATTTTTGGTAATCAGAATTTGTTCACATGTCTGCTTTGCTACAATTTATGGGAGAGTGCCATTAGGCACTCTCCCATAAACTGTATCAAGGCAAATCCTAACAGACTAAATTATTCAGTTCAAAGATAAAGCGAAGCACATCCACTAATTTGAGGCCTTTAAGTTGTGGTAACTGTAGTTCAGGGTAAAGCCCAAATATGGGCTTCCAGCACTCTACCAGTTAAGCGTACTCGGAGAATTGGGGGAGGGGGATGGTGAGGGAGTCTATCTCCAAACAATATTTGTTTCTGGGAACTTATTAAAATGCCAATATTAAAAAAAACGAAAAATGTCGCTCGTTACTAGCATAGTTTAGCTAGCAACAGCGTACTGGCCACAACGATATCTGTGTGCCAATTCAGTCAATAAACTCCAAAACGCAAGAAAGATGTGGAAAACGAAATGCTGTGCATTTAGAAGAAACAAGAAAATCAAGGGGTAAATGGCAGTCACTAAAAGCGTCAGTGACATAAGAGGCAACAGGAAACTACAGAATAGTAACCTTGTTATAAAAATGGGAGAAATGGGAAAGGGTGTGTCAAGTTCCAACGGATACCCGAAATGGGTAAATAAAACCAATAAAGGCAGTAACAGGCAGTTTTCAGGCGAGTGGCAAAAGAATGATGACTCGGGCAGCTTTGCAGCAGAAATGGTCTAGCTAGCGCTAGCAAAGTGTAAGTGAAATAAAATGTGGCAAAGGGTTATCCAGAATGTGAGATAAAAATTGCAGGGAAATTGATTACCGAAAAGTACGAAATGCAATCTCCTAGTTAAACAAAGGCAAAGTAGGGTGCAGACTAAAAATTTGTATACGCTAAACGATACATTATCGAAGAAATTGCGGAAAGATAGAAATCGTATCCCCCATTGAGAAAATATAGACATTTTCACTTTCGCAGTATCAATCAAAATGGTGGCTTTCAACGCATCTTTTCAATGTGAGTACGAATCAAATTCGTCCCCTGAGTTCCAATGTGTTCTATGTGCCGGTAGGCACATAGAACACATTGGAACTCAGGGGGCGAATTATCACTGGTCGTGATCGATTTGTTCTCAAAACGCACAATGAAAAGTAAATCTAGTGTTTTTGAGTGGATATCTATCATTTCCAGCAATAATTCAACACATATTCAAACATGGCCTGAAAGTCCGTAATGTAATATTTTGGTTTGGCACGGCCTTTCAAAGGACGTACCAAACCAAAAACTTATATTACGAACTTTCAGGCCAGGTTTGGACCAGAAACCCGCCAGCTGAATCAGATTGCAAGACCTATCTGTTCCGAGTATCAATCAAATCACTTCTGCGTTTCAATGCGCTACTTACTTTCATGCATCAATTAAAGGTTGAAAACAAGTGGAATTATTCGATTCTTATAAAAAAAAAGCGTATAATAAGAAAATCTAGTGTTTTTGAGTGGATACCGAAATTATCTCACTTGTGACAGATGAATGGGTAATTTGGCTCGCGCGAGTGCTCGTGAAAAATAAACATTTATCTCGGTCACTCATGATGTGTTCTTTTTGTAACTGATTCTAATCCGTTTGTTTTAAATCACAGCCTTGTTTTGTTACCCTTTTCAATGAGCGAAGAATGGGTTTACTTACATTTTTTTAAAGATTCTCAAGTTGCAGATTTAATTATGACAGGGGAAATGTTCTAAATATTAGTGTGAGTGATAAATAGGACCCAGGAAAGATTCCAGATTCGATTAATTTCGAACTTTAAGTTGATAATCCATTCGATCTAAATCAGCTGCCCGATTCGTTTATTTTCGAATCTTACACAGGAAGATAGTTTTCGTGTAAGTCATTGTGGTCGTCTCACAAAACGTCTAGTTCAGATAGAATAGGTACCTAAATACTGCCGAAAATAAAGACAGCCTGCATGCAATTTTATCTACAGAAATACAATCTGACCCATGCCACCTCCAATGCAAATTCTTGTCCCAGTAGTGCCTACCGCTATTGTAAATTTGTTTATTTATTGGTGTTTCAAGTCACATACTTATGCACAATGGCCGATAGTGACCGTGGCAGTTTTACGGGTGGAGGAAGCCGGAGTACCCGGCGAGAATCACCGAGCATCGACGAGCAATTGTCATCTCCTCAACATTCTAACTCTGTTCAAGCTCCGCTCAAGCAGGGTTACAGCGTTTGAAGACATGTGCACCATTGATGTGCAGTACGCCTTAGTACACAGCGTCATCGTGCCCCCATGCAGGCACACGGGATAAAGTGCCTTGCCCAAGGACACAACGGGGGTCGTCCCGGACGGGGATCGAACTCGGGACCTCTAGCATAGAAGTCCAACAGTCTACCACTGGGCCATCGCGCTCCCACCATTGTAAATAAAAGCTAAAGTTACCAAACAATGTTGACTTTCGGCTGCAATTAGCAGTTAGTCCTGTACAGAGCTCAGTTTTGGTAAGCCTTGCACCCGTTCACTTACTAGGTAATATTCCAACTACATCACCAATAGTGTTAATTCGATTACCAAAAATGGCAACGAACAGAGTACCTGTTATTTGAGCGCACAATCGGCCGATTCCGACGCCAATTGTAATACCGGGCACTACTAGGCAAATCGAGGCTCGCCAAGAACTACATTAAGTTGAACATATTTTATAGTGTTCATTTATATTTATTGGTGTTTAAGGTCACATTTCTGCACAATGGCTAACCATGACCGTGACAGTTTTACGGGTGGAGGAAGACGGAGTACCGGAGTACCCGGAGAGAACCACCGAGCAAAGGCGAGGTGCACCATCGACGTGCAGTACGCCTTAGTACACAACGTCACCGTGCCCCCACGTGGGAAATGGGGGTGAAGTGTCTTGCCCAAAGACACAACGCGATTGCCGCAGGTGGGATTCGAACAGAGGACCTCTCGGCTTGAAGCTTGCACCTCTACCAACTGCGCCATTGCGCCCCCAGTCATCGGTATCAGGTATTACAACTAAAGAAACATGCCACAGTAAGAGGGCTGCACAGGTGATTAACCAATAAACATTTGTGAGTTATCTGCTTGCCGATTAGGTATCACTGAACTAAATATTTGAATTAGAAATACCCGCCTTGAAATGTTGCCGGAAGTGATGCAATCCCTAAAAATAAACTGTGTTGGGAAAAATAGTTTCAATAAATGTTTGAAGCATTCTATTGACATCTTGCATTATTGATGAATATTCCAGATAGAAAAAGAGGGTGATTTGATGACTTTTGGTCTTAAAAAATACAATTTACATTTGGTGTGTTTTTGTGGGAAATTCCTTGAATATGTGCACGCGACCGGAACTTCCCTTGCTGTCAATTTTTCTCGTATTTGTTGCATGACCTCCTGTTTTGGGATCAGAAAAAGTTGTCTGAAGGGCTATACTTGACAAAGATATTTGAATGCCACAAAGTGATGCGATCATTTTTTTTTTTTTGCCTGAACGTTATAATGGTCGCCTATGGGAAAATATTTAGTTCCGTGATACCATTAGTTGAGCAAACAACCTGCCGGTTGTGAGTGCCGACGTCAGATAGTAACAACCAGAAAAAATGGCAATGTTTAATAATGCATAGAAAAGTGGTAATTTTACAGTGCAGTCTGGTTTATTGATATGTTGTCCTCAAGAGAATGTTAGTGTGTGTATTAAAATAAAATACGACATCAGTGGAAACAAGTTAACAGCACAGCGTCTTTGATCAACTATCAAAGACGCTGCGCTGTAAACATGTTTCTGTTGATGTCGCATTTCGTTGAGTCATCTCACAACCGGTGGAATACGTGTCATGAGCGGCAATCAAGGGGAAGATCAGACCAATCAATGAGATTAGACCAATCAACTTATTAAGTTTGTTACTGCTTGTATGCGATTGTTAATCAAACGTAAACAAAAACAATTTTGATCATGTGGTGTTCCATGTAACCATCAGTATGGACCGCTGTTCAAATACCTCTACCGATGGTCAACCGATGGCTTAAAATCGGCCGATATCAGTCGCGCTTGCCGAACATCGGTTTATCACTAATCATCAAGGCATGCCTTCCAGGAAGGCATAAATGCATTGATGTAGCTGAAATATTTTAACAGCCGTGTCGTGAACTGCCACAGTCAGAACAATCAGGTTTATCCATCATCCTCAAGACCCAGAATTATATTCGAGATTTTTTTCTATTTTGAATAATAGACCGGATTCGATTGGAGATTCGATTCGAATAGAACATGTGTTATTTTCCAGACTAGTGACAAGGTAGTTGAAAACAAACGTATCGTTGAAACCCACTGCTGACTACCTAAAATAATTAGCATATCCATTTAATTAGTTGTTGCTCCGCGAGCAAGACGAATTGTTGGAAACTCTCATACAGCAGATGAGTGTCCGAAAAACCACATGCTCCCACTTAAAATACTCTAGTTAAGAAAAACATCAAATCTAAAGTGGTTTATGCCGTGGCTGAAACTTTTAGCAGGGCAGGCCATCCACGAGTGATTAACGACCAGATGTTGGGTTTCTTTCGTATTAACGAATGCGCCCTGTATTCCATTGGCCAGAGATATTACCGTCGGTGGTTGTTGTGTTCCAGCCAATCAGTACTGAGCACAAAAAGCACACAGATTTGGTTGAATTGGGAAATATACCACTGATCTCTGTACAAACGGATTGTTGGAACGTCAGCAAAAAAAAGTCACAACTCAACCTATCAAACAGCCTTGCCTTTATCTTCTGGATGGCGCCAGATCAACTAACGTCGCGGTTCCTGACGTTTGATGACGTGTGTTATTACGCCATGACTTTACCCACAGCATTACATTGTTCACGTCACCAAACCCAAAACCAAAGCCAGACATGTCTGACCTTCGTTTGATGTATAATGTGGAAGTTGTTTTGCTATGAGTATAGTCTCATAAACGAAAACAAGTAGCCAGGCATCAGCGTTCCAATCTCGATACGTGATTTATATCAATAACCAAAATATGCGACATCAATGTAGTGGGGGAGGGGGGTGGGGGAGTCGGTGCTTGTCTGGGTTTTTAACCAAAACTGTAAACAAGCATTTTTGACGAAAGGAAAAAAAAGTGCCTACTTGGCCCGAGGGGGGGGGGGGGGGGGGGGGTTACGTAAGTTTAAAAAAAGGTTCTGCATGTAGTGACTAAATAGTTTAAAATGCACATTGGAGAAAAGTAGAAAAAGCCTAACTGGGGGTGGGGGGTTGGGGTAGGGGGTGGTGGTGTTAGAGTCACCCTACCAAGCTACAATGAAATCCCTTCATAATTATGGCCTGTGGAATATTCTAAAGGTTTTCGGGCTTCGGGCTTCTGTTCCCGTCACAGTGGCCCAAAACAGGACGTTCTCAACTAGACATTATATGAAGTCAACCTATCACGTTACAATGAAATCCCTCCATAAATACGACCTGTAGACTGTGCTAAAGGTATTCGGGCTTCGGGCCCCTGTTGCCGTCACAGTTGCCCAAAAGGGGACGTTCTCATGTAGACATATTAAGTCAACCTATCAAGTTACAATGAAATCCCTCCATAAATATGACGTAGACTGTGCCAAAGGTTTTCGGGCTCGGGCAGCCATCATGGTTGAGTGATCGCAACCATAAGGGGACATTCTCATCTGAGCATCATGTGGATTGATCCTACGAAGTTACAATGAAATTCCTCCATAAATATTACCTGTAGACTGTGCTAAAGGTTTTCGGATTTGGGGCTCGGGCAGTTGTGACGGTTGATAGATCACGCCCAAATGGGGAAATTCTCATGTAGACATCATACGGAGTCATCGTATCAAGTTACAATGAAATTCATCCATATTAAACATGACCTACAGACTGTGCTAAAAGTTTTTGGGTTTCGAGCTTGGGCAGCCATCACGGTTGACAGATCATGCCCAAACGGGGACGTTCTCATCTAGGCATTATACATAGGCATTCTATTAAGTTGCAATGAAATCCCTTCATAAATACGACCTGTAGACAGTGCTAATGGTTTTCGGGCTCAGGCAGCCATACCGGTTGACCGATCACGACCAAAAACTCTGAATGTTAACAGACGGACCGAGGGGCGGACAAAAATCATTACTATATCCCTTACTGTAAACAGTCGGGCTAATAAAAAAATGAATTACATGTGCAGCGGGGAATGACAAAGCAAGAGTGGCTGTCGGTGGTTTGTTTGCAGATTGGCGGGACAGATTCAGAAGATAATTTTGTGACCAAAGTATCGTAGATCGAAATATACATTTCAGATGCATTGTAGTATGATTTTGAAAATGAAAGTGTTCAGGTAACTGCTGGCTGGTAACGAATCGACGTCATACAGATACATATGCGCACATACTAACAGACATGTGCGTGCGTGCGTGAGTGCGTGGTTAAAAAAAAACGCATTGGCCCAGACATTTCCTATTGAAACGTTTTTTTCCTTTTAATAAGCCGCAGAAAAATTGTTTTCATTTACTGAACCCTGATGGGTTTCAAACATGACCAAAAAATTACATAAAATTGATTTAAACTAAGTGATGGGCTTTGGAACTGGTTAAACTTTTAAAACTGGCAATAATTGATGTTATTCATTGATAGGCTAATTTATAATTATGTTACTCAAGCTTTTGTTTTTCTTATAGGCGATGACAGGTCGAAGATTCAAAAAGGTTCATTTAATTTAGAGTTGGTTAAATTGAATTAATCTTAATAGGTTTGCTATTTCTATATTCATTTTGTTGTGTGTTAAAGTAAAAGGAGTGATGGACCTCATTTCGCATTCTCCCTCTGATATGTTCATACCAAACGGCCAGAGGGTTTGAAGTGTATTGATCCAAAAAGCTTCACGTTTTTTTCTATATTCATCCGTTTCTTCTAATGTGTCTTTAATTAGTGGTTGTTCAATAGGATGGATTTCGAAATCGTCCAATGAATGGCCAGGAAGGTTAAAATGTTGTGCAACTGGGGCATCAGCATTGTGTTTTATATCCTGTTTGTGTCTAGTTGCACGTTCTCGGAAAGGATTTTGAGTTTGACAAACATACTGTTTCCGACAGCGCTTACATGTGATAAGGCAAACAATGTTTGCTTAATCACAACGGAGGGGGTTACGGATCTGATTATTTTTCGTTCGTTGGAAAATTCCTCTTTCTGATCAGACAGAAGTATGCAGTCTACAAAGAGGCCGTTTGCAATTAACTCTTTACCTAACATGAAAAGCATTCGACACTTGCAAACGAAATTCTTGAATAATTGTTTTCATTTTTTGTCTCCAAAACATAGGTTATGACCCCTCATTGGAACGAGCTCGTGGAGCTCGTTCCAATGAAGGGTCATAACCTACGTTTTGGAGACAAAAAATGAAAATAATCATGAAAATCTAAATTTTATAGTAAATTTCCTTTCTTATTATACCTACCACAATTGTTTACTACAGGCTTGCACTACAGTGGAGGTCCCTAACTCGGATAAAATACTCTATTTTTGTCTTTCCCAAGCAAGTTGGGAAAGAAAAGTGGTTGCAAAAGCACCAATAAAAATAAGCCAAAACTGGGTCGAGTGCAACCGGCGCAGACCCAGTACGGGACGCTCTCTCCTAAGTACAACTCCACGACTTCCGTTGCCAGTGCGCATATACCGTCTCTAAAGACTCATTCTTTTTGAATCCGTAAACGTTAGAGTTATGTGATCAGCGGGGAGGAAAGATTCTTTACCCGTAAAGAAGACGGGAGGGCCTCCATGTAAACAATTGTGGTAGGTATAATAAGAAAGGAAATTTACTATAAAATTTAGATTTCTTATCAACCTACTCACAATTGTTTACTACAGGCTGAATAGACAAAAGGCTGGAGGGAATCGCATAACCAACCCCCACATAACCCTAGTGCACTGGAACCGTGAAGTAGATGGAAGAGGTCCCGAGGCTTATCAACCATAATGTCGCAATCATTGGTAAAGGACAATGAAAAGAGACATATGAGCCTGTGTGACACACAGACAGAAAAAGGGCAGTAACAGCACAAGGCTGAAACTGACCTTCAAGAAGCCTAATGGCTATGGCAGACAACAGCCTGAGCAGAAGAAAGAGGACCCAGGGCAAAAAGGTCCTCCGACTGCTCCTGCAACTGGCGTAAATAAAAGGTGGAGAAAGTAGAAGCATTTCTCCAGTAGGCTGCCTGCATAACATCCGACAACTTGACGGAGTTAGAATAAGCCCAAGAGGTAGACAGTGCCCGCACCTCGTGGGCAGAAATACGATTGGTAATACAATCGCCAGCTGCTAAACGACTATAAGCCGTACGAATAGCAAGACAAATCCATCGAGAAATGGATTGAGGAGAGATCTTCTGTCGACCCGGAATGAGAGACAGAAAAAACCGTTTTCTGCCTTTCCGTATGAAGCGTGTCCGATCAAGATAAATGCGAATAGCACGGACCGGACAGAGCAAAGGGCGAGTACCCTCAACAGAGGGAAGAGCCCTGATACAGATAGGAGGAGTAGTAGTATCTGGTAACTGATTCTTAGCCAACAAGGAGCAATCAGTGGTAAAAGTAACACTGTTGGGAGAGCTCCTAAAAAAGGCCGGGTCAACCGAGAGGGCGTGAAGCTCACTAACCCGTCTGGCCGAAGCAAATGCCATCAGAAAAGCCGTCTTATGTGAGAAATTGCATATCCACCTGGGATAAAGGTTCGAACGGCGCCCCCCCCCCCCCCCAAGCAAAGCAGCACCCACGAAAGATGCCATCGTGGAGTAAGCTGCAAAGTCCGAGGCCTTTTCAAAGAAAAGTGCCGAACAAGCTTGGAGAGGTAAGGATTAGTGCCGATACGACGCTTCCCCACATAAGAAAAAGTCTCTGAAAGCATACACCTGTAACCCTTGATGGTAACAGGCTGGAGACCCCGAGAATCAAACAGATATACCAGAAACTCCGCAATCTGTGAAATCGAAGGATTGGCATAATCAACAGAGTGATCAGCACACCATCGACAGAAGACCTTCCATTTAGCTGCATAAGCTAAACCAGTGGAGTGCCTCCTTGAAGAAGAAATGCACTCCACTGCTCGTCTCGAAAAACCTCTACGGAGGAGACAGGACCTGACAAAAGATATGCGTGAAGGCACAATTAAGTCGGGTCGACGTGAAACCTCCTCGGGCGACCTAGACAAAGAAGGTCGCGACGTAGCGGGAGACGTGCCGGAACCGCCGCCATCAGCGAGCGGAGCTGAGTGATCCACACCCGCTGAGGCGACAGGGGAGCGATCAGAATGATTCGACAACTGCAGGTTCGAATTTTGGCGAGAACCTGAGGAAGAATCGGAACCGGCGGGAAGGCGTAGCCGACTAGACCGTTCCAATCGAGTGACAGAGCGTCCACGGCAAAAGCCAGAGGATCTGGACACGGGGACACGAAAGTGTCCACCTGATGGTTCCAACGAGTCGCAAAGAGGTCGATGTGGGGACGTCCCCAGAGATCGCAAAGCGACTGGAACACTGCCCTGTGAAGCATCCACTCGGTGGAAATAACCCTGCCCTGTCGGGACAGGGAGTCGGCTAGGACGTTCAGACGACCGGGAATGTGACGAACAACCACTCCGGCGTGAACATCCTGAGCGAGCAGTAAAAGATCCCGAGCTAACTCGTACATCGGAAGCGAGTGCGTGCCGCCCTGGTTCCGAATGTAAGCAACCACTGTCGAATTGTCGGATAGTAGAAGGACCTGGCGATTCGACAGGTGAGGGATCCACTGCCTGAAACTCAGAAGAGCAAGAAGCTCCTTCTGGTTGATGTGTAGAGCTGCTTGATCCTGGTCCCACATCCCGTGTAGGGAAAGACCGAGAGGATCCAACGTCGCACCCCATCCGAGATCGCTGGCATCTGCCGTCAGAACGCGATCGGACGTGGGTAAGTCCAGCGGAACACCCTGCGTAATCCACTGAACATCTGTCCAGGGAAGAAGGTGAGGATACAGAGAGTCCGGAAACGGAAGCACCTGATCCAGAGAATCTACATTCGGTCTCCAACGACTGAGCAGAAAGTGTTGGAGAGGTCTGACACGCAGCCGACCTAAAGGAATGAGATCCGTCACCGAACCGCAGAGACCGATCAGCCGGAGAAAACTCCGAGCGGTCGCGGACCTGGACTGGGACAGAGTCAGAGCAAAAGCTGAGAGAATCACAGCCTTGGCCTGGGGAACAGCCACCAAATTGAATTTGGTTTGGAAAGACATCCCCAGATGACAAAACGACTGAGAAGGGACCAGGTCCGACTTCTCCTCGTCGACTCTGAATCCTAGCGACGTGAGCAAGCTCAACAGAGTGGCGACATCCGATTCCAGTAAGGCAGCATTGGAATGCCTCTGGAGGATATCGTCCAGATATGCCGAAGTAGTCACCCTGGACTGTGTGCGATGGAACGCTATCACATGCGACATCAGTCTGGTGAACGCCCAAGGAGCCAGGTTGAGGCCGAAAGGCATGGCCTTGAACTGGTAAACTCGCCCCAGAAAAGCGAACCTGAGATACTTCCGTGACGCCCGATGCATCGGAACGTGGAAGTAAGCGTCTCGCAGGTCGATGCTGGCTGCGAAATCTCCCTGGTGAATGGATTGGCGGACCGACCTGAAAGTATCCATGCTGAACTTGGGAGCAATGATAGACTGGTTCAGGATACTCAGATCGATAACCGGTCGGAGTCGGCCGTCCTTCTTCGGCACGAAGAACAGGCGGGAATAGAAACCCACTGACTAAACGTTCTTGACGACCTCGATCGCCCCTTTGCCAGGAGATTGGCAATCTCCGTGGACAAAAGTTCCCGACGCAAAACGTCTGAAGGAACTGTGGTTGGAAGAGGCACCCTTGACAGAGTGGGGTGCCGTCGGAAGGATATGCGCAGCCCGGACCGAACAACATCTAACACCCATGGATCGGATGTGACGGTGGTCCAATGGTCTGCGAACTCTGCTATCCTTCCTCCAACCTGGGACGAGTCGAGGTGAGGACCTCCATTTCGAGCCCCGACGAGGCCCGCGAGAGGAGAAACCACCTCCTCTGCTAAATGAAGAATCCTGAGACTTCCCTCGATTCTGCCGACCCCTACCTTTACCCCGTGAGTAAGAAGTAGAGGCGGCGGCAGAAGGACCAGCCTTTTGCTTCACAGAGGAAGCAGAAGGGTACTTGTTAGGCTTGGAACGGCCCTTGCCTCCCCGAAAAGGCTGATCAAGCTGACGAAACAGCAGCCGATCTTTGGAATGACGTAGGACGTCATCCCGGACCGTCGACACGGAACCATGGAAAAGTTGCGGACCTGCCAAAGAAGCAGATCGAAGAGTAGCACGCTGCTCCTCGGGAAGGGATCGTCCTGTGTCCAGCACAGCGTCCCTTCGAACTAATTCCAAATTGGTCGTGTTACAGGCATGCGTGTGAGTAAGGTGCATAAGCGCCTTGGACAGCAAACGCAAAGGAGCCTGTACCTCGTCAAACTTATCTGGAGGCAGATAAGCAGCCAAAGCTGAGACGACGTGATCTGAGAGAGAAAGCATGCCAAGCATCTCTCTAGATAAGCCCAACGTGGACTCAAGAGTCGTCATTGGAATGACGGCAGACTTGGGCTTGGAAAGCCCGAGGGAAGTGGAGTCCTGATCCAGAACCGTCAAAGCCTGGCAGACTGACGGATTGGCGGAATCGTAGGAACGATAACGCACAGGAGGCAAAAAGGTGTCAACCCTGGTGAAGAACGAAGTCTTCAAAGCCTTGGAATTCAGCTTGGCATCCAATGCTGAAAAAGCCTCAACCACCTGTACCGACTGGCACGGTCGAAGGCGCCCAGAAGCAGGTTGCTCCATAGGCTGTTGGCGCGCGACCGATGATCGCGGCCAGGCTGACACTGTCGGCTGGTTAGCAGGTTTGAGCTCAGTCAGAAACCCAAACACAAAGTCAAGAGCCGCCCCCAAGTCCGAAGACTGCTGGCCCTCGACCTCAAGCATGTCGGACTCCTCCCCAGAGTCGGAAGACACATAGCCCATCGTGGGCAAACCAGCCGACGCCTCCCATGGTGTCGGGACACCAGAGGAATCGGAAACCGGCCTGTTTCCAATCCCGGGAGGCGGCGCCAAAGGAGGCGCCTGGAAACCACCCATAGCCTCGCTGGAAGCAACAGGAAGGCTCTTAGAAAGAACCTGAGTGAGTAAGGAGAGGGCCTCCCTAAGCTCACTGCCTGTACCGACGGGTTCGACAGGGGAGCGAACCGGCAAAGTGCCTTCACCTCTGACCCTCTTAACCAGCGAAGGGTCACGATCCTCCAAAACACCCGACGCGGGACGGGCGGCAGCCGAAACATCTGAAGGCAGACGTGTATAGGGGTACGATGCACCCCGAGGATCAATATTGCGAGAACTCATGAGAGTCACCGCGGACCTCTGCGGGGCAGAAGGTCCAGGCTGCACAAAAGGCGTTGGTCCCCCAAAACTGGTCGTGTGACCAGAGTGAGTAGACGGAAACGCCACGGAGTTATAAGTGTTTCCACTACGAACATCCGAATCCAAAGACACAACTGTGGTGCTCGACGGCGAAGAGACCACAGCGATGGGCTCGGCCGGCAGCCCCTTCCGACTTCGCCGAGTTGAAGTCAGGGAAGACTGAGGCCGATATCCCACGTCTACAGTATCGGACAGTCCTGCAGTCCCCTGCAGCGAAAAGCCGAGGCCGGCTGAAACAGATAACGAAGCAGACGGGCCAGCAGCAGTAGTAGATACGTCGAGAGTCGTTGAGGCTGGAGAAATAGTGGAGAGAGCACACCGGCTCGGCTCCGAAGGAGGAGTCACAACCCTAGTGACAGCCTCAGATGTCGACTGGAGGGGGACCGTAGTCCCGGAACCAGGCATCTCTACACCAGAACACTCAACGGCTCCCGCAGTATCCACCACAGGAAAAGACTGCACATCCCCCACGGAGGAGGAATAACTCTCACCAGACAAAGTCGACTCGGGAGGCCCCGAACGACCACGTTCTCCTTTCCCGCGGGAGCGGGAGGCACGGCCACGAGAACGAACGACACGGTTTACTGACGCCCAGAAGGTGGAAGACCATGTTCCACAGACACCACACGGCCGCTCGGCCGAACACCCATTACAGGAGGAACAAGACAAATGTACATCGTCCACATGCTCTGGCAGCAGACATTGCCCACAGGGAATTGTCCTGGGCATGATAGAGGTGAGAGGAGCAGAGAAGTGGAGATGAGAAAACAGAACACCCCCAAAGAAGAGAGAAAGGTGACAGAAACAAAGATCCCAGAAGGTCGACCGGGAACCACCCAACAGGAAGACTACTCTCAAAAGAAAGAAGAAACACTGCAGGAGTGGTACCCCGCTGACACCTAACTCTAACACAATTAGAAAATTTTGCAAAAAAAGCATTAACAATAATTGTGAAATAATCTAAGTCCGAACCGCGTGGCACGCGAAATTCGCGAGCGACTCGAGAGAGAGCAAATAAAAATACATTATGGACATATAATAGAAAAGAGAATATATAAAACACTGTTCCTGAGAATACAAAGGATACACTGTGGTATAATGAATCAGGAATCATCAAACATCGAGCTGGTGGAACACTGATAAGCGTGCAAAAACATCTCGACACGAAGCGGATTTTAAAAAGAATGAGTCTTTAGAGACGGTATATGCGCACTGGCAACGGAAGTCGTGAGTTGTACTTGGGAGAGAGCGTCCCGTACTGGGTCTGCGCCGGTTGCACTCGACCCAGTTTTGGCTTATTTTTATTGGTGCTTTTGCACCACTTTTCTTTCCCAACTTGCTTGGGAAAGACAAAAATAGAGAGTATTTTATCCGAGTTAGGGACTTCCACTGTAGTGCAAGCCTGTAGTAAACAATTGTGAGTAGGTTGATAAGAAATTAACTGGCGATTTTTGAGAATAGCGCTGGCCGGTTTTGGCCGTTACGTTGGGTGAAAGGTTAAATACCAAGCCTCTACTGTTCTGCAACGGTCTGTTGTGTTCAATCTTCAGTGGTTCGAAATCAGTAGTTTCAGCTGGACTTTCGAGCTTTTTTTCAGAGCTTTATTTCAAGGTACGCAAAAACCGCAGTGAGTGTCCTCTCGATCTGAGGGCGCCAAATAAAGTACAAGACTCAATGAAAATTACCTCATCATTTGAATTGCGATGGAAACGAATGAGCTGTGATTTGTTTGATACCTTTATTATTATTATTTATTGGAGCTTAACGCCACATCAGCAGCTAAGGCTATATCGTGGCGAGAAATCAGAGGAAAGTAAAACGTCAATATTATGAAGTAAAAGATTGAATAAAAATAAAGGATAATCATCACAATAGACATGTCAAAGACAAGAATAATTTAAATAACAATGAGCAATGAGATAAGTGAAAGATGTCTACTTCTAAATCAACCTGATGAACTGAACTTGAGTCTAGATTAAAAGAATAAAAACAATTTTAAAATTTGTTAAAAAGGTTGATTACTTTCAAAAATGATACAATTGTGTGTGGACTCGTATTGTTAAACAGATCCCTAAGGGAATCCAACTATGAAGTAATGCCCTCTAACAAGATTAAAAACAGTACCATTTAAGAGAATGTGCTCCACTGACAACACCTGCTGACATGGAACACATTCTGGTCGCAAATTACCCTCTAACAGAAGTTGATACCTTTAAATGGATGCGGAGGATGAAAAGATTTTGTGTGCAACAATTAATGTGAATCAGTTGGTTTAAAATATATTTATGATCTAAATGACCGGTGCCTGAAATTGCTTGCCTTTATACAGGGTCACATCGAGAAAATCAACAGAACTTTCACTCATAGTAGCTTTTAATTTAATGTTTGGATCAAAATTGTTAAAAATTTCTCAAAATTCATTAAAATCTTCTTTTGAATGTTCCCAAATAATAAAAATGTCATCGAAATACCTGAGATATACGAGAGGATGCTTTGCACATTTGCTAAAGGCATTTTCCTCCCATTCCGCTACATAAATGCTTGCAAAATTAGAACTGAATCTTTTACCCATAGAACAACCCATTATTTGTAAAAAATATTCTCCATTGAATTGAAAGTCATTACCTGTAAAGCTCAGCTCTGAAATATCCAAAATTTGTCTATCCGGGCGTTTTGCATCCGGATATTTTTCAAATGCATTTTTAACAGATTTAACACCTTTGTCAATATCAATGTTCGCATACATACTGTCGATATCCAAAGTAGCCAGAATTGCATTTTCAAATTCGAAATTTGACAGGAAATCCTGTGTATTTTTTAGATAGCTCAGATGTCTATTTGCTATAGGTTTCAGATGGTAATCAATTCAGAGATCGCACAAGATTCCGATTTACAATCTAATACAATTTGCCTCCCGGGTGGAGTTACGGTATCCGTCCATGAAGAACGGTCCCTGTGGATCTTTAGTGGGATGTAAAATTGTCTTGTTTGAGCACTGAGCTTAGCTGTTAACCCTTTCCCTAACGAATCGCCCGTATCCGTCCGCGTAATATGTAAATTGAGCAGTTGACAAAATTTAATTTTTCAAAATATTTCAACAAAACCATATCATGTGACCCCCCCCCCCCCTCATTGGAACGAGCTCATTGAGCTCGTTCCAATGAGGGGGCACCTGATATGGTTTTGTTGAAATATTTTGAAATATTTAAAAAATGATATTTAAAATAAATTTTGATATCGTCTGCGTTGGGTAATTTCACTTTCTTTGCTTCCAGTGCGACTGTGCTCATGGAAACAAGCTATACGCTGTACGTTTTCGTTTCGATGTGGGATAAAACGTTTTGAAATCATGAATTTTAAATTTGAAAAGCATTTTTTTTACCGAAAGTTGGTTAATATATTTATTGGTGCTTTAAAATCACATTTTTGCACAATGGCCAATTTTATTTATTGGTGTTTTAAGGTCACATTTTAGCACAATGGCCAATGATGACCAAAGCATGCGTATCAACTCAAGACCAGGGGTGAGCGGTAAGAAACCATGTTGCCCATTTTAGAGAAGGCTTGCAGCTCCCAAGCACTGGTTGGTGGGTCCTATTTTACCAGTAAAACAGAGCCTGTTTACCACAATGAACAGGCAAAGCTTCACTTCTCGGGGTTCCCACGGGGACACAATGGCCAAGAAAGATCCCAACATAAAGTCGGGTTTGGCCAAATCATTTAAAAAAATTTGCCCATTTTAGAATACTTCAATCCCAAGCATTGCGTGACAGAGTCCTATTTTATCAGTTAAACAGGACATGGTTGGCATGTTTACCCATGAAAGTAAACAAGAACTGTTCAACTTTCTGGGGTTCCCACACGGGTGGTGGAAACAGCCATTTTGTTAGGCAAAGGGTTTATTTTTTTCAGTTCGGGTTTTAACACTCAGCCAGGTTCGCCTCGTGTCGGACAGTTTTACGCATGGAGGAAGCCAGTGTACCCCAATATGACCATGCGACTGCGAGTAACCCAGTCTCCCCAATGTACTAACTCCGCATGAGCAGGGTTCTCATCTGTTAAAACAAGTGCACCATTGACGTGCAGTACGCATTAGTACACAGCGCTGCCCACAAAAAATCTCTTGCCACTGAAATACGTATAATTTGGGTACTTTTAACCAATTTACCCCCCCCCCCCCCTGTTAATTGACTACACTTTGACAAATGATATGTTTAAATTTTCATGTGGTTTTCAAATCTAGTCATGGCGGCTTCAAAGCAGACATGACCAGATTTGATAGGTCTTGAAGATAAACAGCGAGTTAAGAGCCTTACCCAAGGGTTAGACAAAGGGTTACAAAATGAAGGTAGAATTCCCGATCTGTAGATGGTCCTAAAATACAAATTTAATATAACGTGAACGTACTAACCTTTCAACACTGGAACGCCAAGCATTAACTGTTTTCAGGAACACAGTACAGAACCACTGAATTGTCAAGGGATTTCCAGTCTGCAGACTTTATGAATCGGGCAATAAAAATTTGCAAATGTTTACCAGATTGCCGATTGTAAGCTTTGTAATCAATTTTATAACGCCTTTTCTACCAAAAACACACATCTACAGCAACACTGAAACATGTGAAAAATGAAAATCTCTTCCGCACATATGAGCGTAACAGAAATCGTTGACGGGCTATTTTTAACCCTTTACCTAACGTAACTGCCAAAACCGGCCAGCGCTATTCTCAAAAGTCGCCAATTTTCACTATTTTTTTCATTTTTTGTCTCAAAAACATAGGTTATGACCCCTCGTTGGAACGAGCTCGTCGATCTCGTTCCCACGAGGGGTCATAACCTATGTTTTTGAGACAAAGAATGACAAAAATTAGTTATTCAAGAATTAATTTTTCAAGTGTCGTCTGCTTTTCATGTTAGGTAAAGGGTTAAATTAAAACGAAATTATTTCTCAAGGATTTTCTACAAATCGTGCACTACAATTACAATTTGAATCGCTAGCGATAGATAAAAATCGTCCGAGTTCCAATGTGTTTTATGTGCACGCTACGCTGATAGAACACACTAGAACTCGGGGGACGAAATAGTAACACAGGCTCCCCTCGCACATTTGGTTGTCAATAAATTTTTTTTTTATAGTCAACAAATGAATTGCTGAGCGTCCTCTTGCTTTTATAGACGCGCAGGCGTGTAATAAACACAGAACGACAATGTGTGTGAATGGGTAAATCGATGTGGCACTTGTGCCATCGCGGAAGGATAAAACTCGAGGCCTGTAGCTTCATTTTATCCTTCCGCGCTGGTACTCATGCCACATCGATTTACTCCTTCACACACACGTGTCGTTCTGTGTATTTGTCAGTACCACCAGCCAATTCACAGAAAACATTCTGAAACGATGTGTATTGAACAGTTAAAATATGTTGCTCGAGTTAAACTTTGGGTCATCATACAGCTACAAATTATTGCTTTGAAAAAATGCACCCCAGTGTATTCTTTCCGCGAAAACTAAATCCGCCGGATTTACGTTGGCTTTGCCTTTTTACCATTTTAGCTGCCCAAGCTGTACAAGCAGGCAACAATATAAAGATACATGTTAACTGCAACTCTATACATAAAAAATATTTAACTGGTGGACCCCCTCGTCCTAGGATAGGTAGTCCCGCCGGTGCGACAGAAAATTGAATTACATTGCATACCAAGGGAACAAAATCTTGGCTAAAAACAAACATTAAGATATTTTTTGATTGGTGTTTAAGGTTACGTATTTCTGCACTAATCTGGCTAATCGTGACCGTAACAGAGATAAAGCCAAGTTTAGTCAATCGTATATACCCATATACATGTTGCCCATTTTCAAGGGAAGTTCCTCAAGACTTTGGTTATCGGGTGTCCTCTTCTACCAGTAACTACAGCTTATTTACCACATAAATAAGCACAGCTTTACTTCCCGTGGTTCCCACAAAGAAAGCCAATTCATTCATTGGTGTTAAGGTCATATACTATGCACAATTGTTAACCGCGACCGTGACAGTTTTACGGGTGGAGGAAGCCGGAGTACAGGGAGAGAACCACGGAGCATCGTCGAGCAACTGTCGGCTCAATATTCTAACTGTTCAGACTCCGCTCAAGCAGGGTTACAACGGTTGAGGAAATGTGCACAATTGACGGGAAGTACGCCTTAGTACACTGAGTCATCAGGCAACCGAGATAAAGTGCCTTGTCGAAGGACAACGCGGGTCGTCCCGGACGGGGATCGAACTCGGGACCTCTAGCATAGAACAGTTTACCACTCAGCTTCCGCTCTCCGAGAACGCTCATTACACGTGGCAATAAGATACACAGTGTGCAACTCAGCTGCAAAGGCACATCTGCTCGTCAGCTAAAAGCATTAACATCTTATTCCATTAGACAGAATCCTTCAAGCGTGCAGTAATTTTTTCAACATAAAGGTATTCAATTTTTCTGTTGAGCTCACGTTGAACTATTTTGAAATGATGGTCCAAGTCGGTGCTGATTTTTAATGTGAAGACCATACTTATGGTCGAAAAGGTCATTTCTGCACAATGGCTAATCATGTCCGAAATATGGATTTCCAATTTGGTCCTTTTAGAAGACTTCCAAGGGAGGACTGGGCAAAAAAGTTGCCGAGAAATGAAGCAAGGCCGAACACGGAACAGGAAAAAAATTGTTTTTGAACGAACGAACGCTGCTTTCTCGCATCTGAGTGATTAATGGCAGTTCACACGGGACATTTCGATGGCATGTTTGTATCATTTTCATCAGTCATTCACCAAGAATGGTATCAAAATGAAGTGGGGGTGCGGACACCTCCACTCATTTTGATACCATTCTTGGTGAAGGAGTGAATAACACTTTCCTTGCATATGAGAGATCAGATAGAGGGCAAGACTGCTGGTATATCGAAATGTTCTGTGGTCCACAAAGCGATTATCGTAATATACCAGCATTTTCTGCAAACCGATCCATTTCACACGTTGGGCGTTTTCACGAGATTTCAAACTGCAACAGGTGTTGGGCTGAATCAATATTGGGGGCTCCAAGGGCCACCAGTTATGGGATCCACAGGTGAACCACACGGCCAATCCACCTCTGAAGACTTCTAAAGGATTGGTTACTTATTGGTGTGTAAGGTCACATTTTGGCACAATGACTAATCATGACCACAACATTATAAACTGAAGACCGGGGAGGCGTTAATAAGCCATATTGCCCATTTTAGAGAGGGTTTACCCCGGTGAACAGGCACTGCTTCACTTCCTGGGGTTGCGGCGGGGAAAGGCATTGGTTACTGGGTCCCATTTTACCAGTAAAACTTGTTTACTACGGTGAACAAGCACTGCATCACTTCTCATGTTACAACCAGAATGAAGACCCAAAGCGTTACCAACTAGTCTGATGATTAGCCGTCACAAACCTCTCTGCAGTTGGTCAAATTTCCCGATAGTGCATTGTCTTAATATCCAATGCTTGTTTTCAATCAACCAAGAAGCCCATTTTCTGGAAATACAGTAACGTAAGATTCTGAACGGTGTTTTAAAATGTCGACTGCTCAGTGTGGCATCTCTTGGTCATCAAGCCCAACTACCAACGTCAAGGTAGATGCCTTCAGCTGGGTTTCTTTTTTTTTCTAACTGATGACGTCATGCGTAGCAGCCTTTGATAGCAGGTCGTATTTTACAAAACATTTGTTTTAAAGTGAGAAGTGGGGCATTTTTTTTAAACCGGCAATAGATATTTTAATTCTTACTCCACCATTTAGATTTAATGCTTATGAATAAAATGGGGAAAGCTGTTTGTCATTGGTTGACAGTTTATTATACAATCATTAAATAGAATACGGAACTATCGTTTACATCCCGTCTTACAAAACGTATGACGTCAGAAGTCGACGTCGACGTTAGATTGTGAGAGAGGTGCTTTCGCAAATATAATTTTTATTTTTATTAACGGTTCATCTAATTACCAAGAGCGGACGACATTACTTAACTATTTTGTGCCTCGAAAACAGCTTATGCCACCTAACTGGAACGTGCTCTACGAGCTCGTCCCAATGGCGGGTTATAAGCTGTTTTTGAGGCAAAAATCGAAATACATTTTGACAGTTTGTGAATACCATAACGTTAAGTCATATTTTAAATTATACATCTTATCAAGATCCCAACTTCGTGACGATTTGATATAAAATGTCTACCTTGTTCACCGAAATCGGTCTATGCCTCGAGAGACCTCGGCTCAGGTCGATTAAAATAAACTGCTCGGAAATTTTATTTCGAATCGTCGACTCAATGGAGATCCTATAATTATGCCATGTTAATATACCAAAGCCGGCTAGTTTCAAAGCGACATTTGAAATATTTTTTTTCAAACCTCAGTAGTTTAGATACGTGTGGACACTCTTTCAAACTTGGATACCAGGAACGTGAATTCTGGTAGAAACCACCGATGAAAAGCATCGTCGAGTGCCATCAGCGGCAAACGACGAAATTTTTCATCGGTAGTTTTTAACCGTTAACCCGATAATCTCAGCTCTCACACGAAATCATAAATATTCCATTGTCTAGCTTGTGTTGTGCCAGCGTCGAATTTCGTTGATAGAAATACCAAGGTAATTATGTTGGCATATCGTCCCTTGAGTGAAACAGGGCGACATCGGCAATACTACTGCTAAAGCTAAAGCATTGCAGATGGCGCTTTGTTGCACTCATCGGACGATATTTTGTTTCTGCTCAAATTCAACTTGGAAACCGATGATTTAACGCCAGTTTCAAGTAGTTTAAACACTTGTGGATGACACGTTCGTGCATTATGTAGTGGGAGGGGGGGGGGGGGGGGGGGTCATTTCCAACAAACATCCGATGCCTTATCGTTTGTCTTTTTTAAAGTCTACGTTCTGCTGCAGACATTCGTTGTGCCCTTTTGGTAGAAGGAAACCAGTCTTATCTACCGGACAAACATTTTAACTCTTTCCAGTTCCAAAGTTAAAAATGCCTTGACAGTGTTGCGATAGGTTTATGAAATTGTTTTGACGTATTACGAACCTGTTGCTATCGATGGCTAACTGAGCAATTCCAATCAAACAGTCAAAGCGAAAAAGAACCTTGAACGAGAACACTGAACAAGACCTCGTGCAAGTAAGAAAAACTTATGTAACAGTTGGAGATCATGTGTCTAAGTTAGAGCATCCAGTTAAACTAAAAAATCAGATTTCTTTAAACATTTGGCCAAATGATCTCCATTTTAGGCCTGAATTGGAAAAATTATATCGTACATTTCAATTTACAATTCAGTTCATGTTTGAAAAGTTTGAATACATTACCCCTTTACCCAATGCAGACAATATCAAAATTTGTTATTTTAAATATTTTAATTTTTTTTTTTAATAATTTCAACCAAACCATATGTGACCCCTCATTGGAACGAGCTCGACGAGCTCGTTCCAAAGAGGGGTCACATATGGTTTTGTTGCAAATCTTTGAAAAATCATTTTTCTAGCTGCTGAATTAGCATATTGAATGGGCGGATGTGGCAGATTCGTTAACAGTTTGCAATAACACCGGTCAAATAGTGTGTTGTCAAAACATTACTGGAGTGTCATGGTTTTGGGGGAATGTCATCATCGTTTGTATAATGGTAGAATCAATTTGTCGCTGGAGAAACTGATTCCACAACAACACAACAGACAACTTCAACATTTTTAGTACAAAGCCACTTAAAGAGACAACGAATACCACGAATTGCAGGTGGGGGTTTCATTTACCAGATACAATTATCTGCGATGAAAAGGTTCTCCAGAGCTTTTTCCCAAATCATGTCAGTTAACAGTACGCGACAAAATTAATGAACCAATGGAATATTTTTTAACATCTTAAGGGTTATTTATTGGTATTTTTAGATCACATACTTATGCACAACGGCTGATCATGGCCGTGACAGTTTCACTGGTGGAGGAACCGGAGTACCCGGAGAGAACCACCGAGCAACGACGAGCGGCTGTCAGCTCCCAACATCGTAACTCCGCGCTGCAGCACAGGCAGGGTTAGATTGGTTGAAGGCATGCGCACCATCGACGTGCAGTACGCCTTAGTACACAGCGTCATTGTGCCCCCCCCCCCCCCCCCATGTGGACAATTGGGGTTAAGTGCCTTGCCCAAGGACAACGCGGTTGTCCGAATCGATCGCTCAGACGGTCACCCATCCGAGGACCAGCCCGGCTCGACGTTGCTTAACTGCGGTGAACTGACGAGAACCGGTTACCGCAACGCCACCACGCCCCTATCTTAAGGGTTAATGGCTGCAATAGAAAGCACAAAATACATAACATAGGAAAGGGGTGGATGGGGACGGAATATAATATTTAAGTAGGCAAAATTAAGATTTGCAGTTGGGCAGCTGCCTTTGAATTTCGATCCTTCAAACGGAATTCCATAAATCTTACTATTATGTCCAATTTTCCTCCTTTGACATTGGCGCAAAAACTCCAGAAACAAGTCGCAAAATGTTCCAAATAGACAATGAATTCGATGTCAATAGAAGGTTGATTTTGTTTGGATGAAAAGTTGAAGGATTGATATTCAACTCTATTACAAAATATATTAACCCTCACCGTGCTGAGTATCTTTAGGCAGTAATGGTTATTTCATTTCATTTGTTTTTTTTTGTTTTTTTTTTTTTTGTTTTTTTTTTTTTATAAGTTTTAACTTTATAAAAAAATTTAGAATTTTTATTTTTTGGTGTTTAAAACCCTGCACACTGTCAAAATATCCAGATTTGAAGTAGCCAATTTTCCCATAATGCAACTGGGAATTTAACCAATTCAATCTTGTTTGACAGAACTCAATGAGCTCTGTCAAACAAGATTGAATTGGTTAAATTTCTAGTTGCATTATGGGAAAAATTTGCACCCTGAACTTTAGACATTTTGACATCAGCGTGCAGAGGGTTAAGGTCGAAATTTTGCAAAATGGCCAATCATGACCACAACATGAGTATCAACTCAAGACCATGGGTGAGCGTTAATAAGCCATGTTGCCAATTTAGAGAGGTTTGCACCTCAAAGCATTGGTGACTGGTTCTATGTTACCAGTAAAACAGAGCCTGTTTACCGCAGTGAACAGGCACTGCTACACTTCCTGGGGTTCTCGCTAGGAATGTTTTGGAATGTGGGGAAGAATAATGTCCGTGGACAGATTTACCTGAAGAAATCTCCAAGTATGCATTACAATTTTTTCAGTTATCTAAAGATACCGAGGGAAAAAATGAATGATTCTATCTATATTGGGTGAGGTAATCCCTTCAGCCCCCCATACGGCCACAAACGGACGTTACTTTGCAAAAATTGGCCTCAGTGTGTTCTTCGATAACCCAACGGTAGTCACCCCTTTCTAACTTCTGAGCAACCAGTTTCTGCAAATATCGCGAGCTTGTAATTTGATTTGGTCTCCGACTGTCGCACATCCCCAAATTTCGGCTAAAATGCTCCAGACATCTCAAATACAAACACGGGGCAGTTTCCTGGTGAGTGCAGGTCTGTTGCCACGACTAGTCCAGCAATCACCCGGTCGAATATTTTGTACTTTCAGTCTATCGTGGTTCTGCATTCTTAAGCGCGCCCTTGAGTTGTTCTCTGCACTGTCAGGTTCCCGACCGCCATTGCCCGCAACTTTTTGAACGGGAGGACCCTTTAAAATGCTTCAAACATCGTTTGGTTTTTCTGAACATTACCTTTTGTAGGGCATGTAAAAATGCATCTGAGCTCCTTTCATCGGTCAAGGTCGTCAGGAAATCCATTTGTTCACATCAGTTTCCATTTAAATGCTGATTAACGCGTAGGTTTTCTTTTAGTCCACTAGTACAGGATTACCAATATAAAGATGCCACCGTGATCTCACCTCTGGTTTTATTTTGTAGATCTTCAATTACTTGGACTTGTCAACTTCAGAACTCCTTAGTCATCCAGACCAGTCAGTTTCGTTTATGTATCGATATCACCCTTTTGTCCAAGACGGGACTTCCATTGTTCGACTTGTACCCACTCCCATAGGTTTCCATGTTTCGATATCCACTGTAATCCATAAATACACATTGAATATGCTCATGGTGGTATGAGCAGATGCATTAGAAAGTAGGTTCCCTTTTGAGTATCTGTTGCAAAACGTTCAAGTCCGCTCCAGGTCTTATTTGCCGTTAAATAACGTTCCGATAGCCAATTCTATAGCCCTTTGGTTCTAAGATCTCTGCGGTTTTAAATTCCTATTTTGAGACATCTGTTTTTAGGTCCAAGCTTCTTTCGCGGAGTTAATGTTAAAAGGTGAGTTTCGTTGAATCTATGACACGACCTATTGTAGAGAAAGCTTGTTGTCAAAGTTACTGAAGTACCATTGCTTTGAAGGTTTGTAAAAAGTGGACAGTAAACGGTGTTTCATCGATGTTTCACCTACACTTGTGAAACCAGTTGTTTTGTTTCCTTAAAAGGTTATCTAAATTGTTAATCCTGTGGCTTCTACAATCACTGATAACGGTATTCCTGTCTTTTGGCCATGCCCATGTTCCACAACCTGTTCATAAAACTTTGCTACCATTTCATTACTTGGTTATCCATATTAACTTTCCACAATCAAGGCGGGTACGACATATACCTTGGAAGTTCTACGGATTCCTGTAACAATGTTGATTTAAGGTGCAAGTAGACTGGTGATGCCCTATTGTAGACTAACTTTCCCCGGCCCCCTTGCGTATTTATTGAATTCACAGAAGTACAATGGTGAATATGTCCTGTCAAGTCAGAGTTTCCATGTTTATTTCTTAGCTTCACGGCATTCTTGAATGTTAAGTGGCGTTCCCTTGACAGTTGTATTTCTGGAAGAAAGACGATCTGTCGCATGTGCAATGGACGAGTAATTTATATATGATGGGTATCACTTGGATCTTGTATGGTTATTGGTTAACAGATGTGTCTTGCAGCCGTGCTGTGAAGCATTCTCTTCCACTAAAGAATCGATGAGTTGTAATTCCATTAATCACGTGGTTTTTAAACCGAAATGTTTTCTTGCAGGTGTCACAAATATGGGAGAAAATTCACCTTCCGTTAGCTATTTGTCGATCTTGTTACAATAATTTTCCACAAAGATATGAATCTTGAGTGAATTTTTCCTCTGGTGAAGAAGTTCCATATAACGATAAAATAACCCCTTTTAGAGTTAAAACAGTTTCTGTACACTTGAGGCAATGTGCCCCGGAAACAACCAACTGTAATGGATGACAAGAAATTCAATCCTGGAAAAACAGCATCCATGCTTGAAAACTGAAACTTCACAAAATGTCCTTAACACAATTATAAAGTTCCGGATGAAAAAAATAGCCAAGGAAAATGGGTTGATAGTTCTGCTGCCCAAAGCTGTAAGCAGCCTTCTTCACATGTTCACACGCGAGTTCCGTTCCTTGTAAAAGGCGGTGGTACTGTAAAAAAGCACGTTGTTTTTACCTAAGCTCTCGGGTTTTAAATTTGCATTAATCTCTGCAGTGAGATGATTTGCGTCTGTTTTTGTATTGGCGATGTATGAATACTTTAAACGTTTACTCCATCTTTGTCTTGTTCCCATGTTCAAGGGTTTTCTATGTGGTTGAAATGGTCTTTTATTACCAAAAGATATAATTTGATGATGGATTCGTATTCAAGTCTGGCTGATGTCAAGTTCTGTCCGAAAATATTCGAATTCCAATACAAATTGATGAAACTAGTCTGATCTGCCATGCTGAACACAAAGCTTCTTGCAGACGTGTTGTAAAGCAGCCTTGTCCATTCAAGAGTCCGATATGCGCACAAAGTCCCCTTATTACCTTGTTTTAAACCGAAATGTATTAAGGTCACAACTAGAGTGGACAATTCCGTTTTCGTCAACTATCAGTCGATCCAACGGCTACGACAGATATGTATGTTTTGATTTTGCCTCTGGTGAAGGTGATGCTCCACTTGCTGATGGAAAGATATATTTTCTCGTTGGAGTGTTAAATACCTGCCATCGGAAACTTGATTCAATGTGCTGAAGTAAACGTTATTTACAAGACGAACTTAATGAAGGACAAAAATAGAAATGGCTTCAGCAGTTCGATCTGAACTTTCCACACTATAAAAAAACATTCAAGAGAAATGATGCCCAAATCTGAAAGCTCCTGGCTACTGTTTCCGAAGCGTTCTTCGGATACATGCTACAAGTTCCTATCATGATCGGCAGTGGTGGTTTCGTAAAAGAAAAGGCCATCAATACATCCAAGATCTTCCATGTTAAATTTCCATTGTTCTCTGCATCAAGTGGACGTGCGTGTATTTTGGATCGGCGATGTTGAGAAACTACTTTAAAAGTTGACCGCTTCTGTCTTGCCAGATATGTTTAAAATTCATTGAAGTGTCCTTAAAATGCTGTTCACGAATTATGTACACGAGTAAATATGCCAATATCTTGACGGATGGACATCCAAGTCGACAAAAGACGTGACATCAGTGTGGCGAGTGACGAGTTCCGTTTAATCAAGTCGATTGCTTGACCAATCCAGTCCAATCCATTTTGAAACGTCTGATGAATTCACAAATTGACACTCGGTTCTTGAAACAGCCTGGTTCACAGGTGACGAGATGTCGAGTCAACCGTCAAAAAGCTTTATCCAGAGGACAACTTTGTACGGTGCGCTTATGTATAGAAGTGCACATACTGCTCCCGGGTGCGCAAAAATCTATATACTTTTCAAATGAATAGTGGTTCTAGCCGAGTCCATTTGTGATTCCGCTGCTTCATATACGAACTTCAAATTATGTGGCTCCAACGTTGAAACTTTGGAAATTTCATTTTACGGACGTTTTTACCCGCGATATGCCGCCTGTCAGTTCCATCAAAAGTAGCAATCACCCAGTATTGTTATGCGTGTCCACAAAAGGGGCTCCAAATCCAGTGTGTTTTAAGAATTTTCTTAAAGCCAGGATGGGTTACAAGGTTGCACAACAGCTTTAACTGTGTATACTGAAGGTTCTGATGTCTCCTGACGATGGTTCTGGGCACTGAAGATCGTACTGGAAATACTCCCTGTACCGATTCGAATGGCAATAGAAAACGCAGTTTCCTTTCGTGAGTCAGCGTGAATAAAGAGGTTCATCTGTTGGCCAATTGTCAAGTTGTGTGATCAAAGCGATGAGTCCTTAGCAGCTCAAACTTCATCAATCCCGGTTGAAATACAGGGTATCCAACTGTTTCTATATATGCAAATGAGCTGATCATTTTTAAATATTCTTGGCCTGAATGCTAGTTCTTTGGGATATAGAAAAGTATTGCACTTGTGTTTCGCTACAAAGCAGCTTAGCTCAGCTCACATTCCAGGTCGTTGAGCTCATTGAAAGATTGATTTTTTTTTCAAACGTACTCCACCGCCGTTTAATTTTCTTGAGTTTCTAGACGTTACACTAGTGCACCAACGTTTACCCTCCAGTGCCGGGTTCTTACTAAATGAGCAAACACATTCCCAACTACCATGGGGCTGAAGCAGTTCCCTCCAACAGTTAAGTATAAATGCACGAAACTGCAGTGGCATATTGAGCAATCTGCCCGTTGTCATTACTTGTGAAATCCTTTATCCGAAAATCCTGGTGTTGAAAATTGGCCCTAGTATTCTTAACATCAAGTCTGTTAACAGCTGTAAATTTGATCCCAGATGAAATCTTCCAATTTCTTTCAATTCTCTACTTCCAAACGTTTTAACTGAATTAGTCACATGCCGAGAGGTCTCGTTTGAAATTCTAAACCTTCCGTTAAATGGCGATTCGATTGCCAAAATTTCAATGGCTTCGTGTCAGATGTTAAGTTCTGCGGTGTTGAAACCTATTGTCAACCATTTGGTGTGAATCGACGCAATATCATCTCTTGTTTCATCTTGTGTGGAACGCTACCGATTGCGAAGACCATTTTGCAGAAAATTCGAAAGGTTTCCGTCACTTCTACAATCCACCGAGTATGTTTGATTTGCCTTAACATCGATTTCTACTTCTATTATACAGAAGAGATCATGTCTGGAACGTTTCCTCGATTCTATTCTGGAAAAAAAAAAACTTATTTCAACCCGAATAATTTACCGAAAGAACATCTGGTCACTACTTCCCCAACAAGGCATGCAATTTGTAAAATTGAGCTCATAAGTGAGACTTGTCCTAGCGGTATTGGTTTTTACGTGGGATAATATTGTGTCGATCACGCATCCTCATTCATACATGTCGCCCAACTCTCCTTGAAGGTTGAATCTTTATACAAATAACTTCATTCGATGGAGCTAGTAAAAAGTAGGCAAGTGAGGAAATCCGGCATCAAGGCAGTCTGTACACATGACAATCCAGCGCCAACTTGGTAATCTTGAGTCCAGTGCTTCGAGGGTCTGATCGCCAAACCACTACCCTCGCAGGTCTAACCGCCAATGCATTGTCTGGAGGGTCTGCACGCTCATCCCCATCATTGGTCTACGCGCCAGCCCACTACCTTACAGTTCTACTCGTCGATCCACCACCTTACAGATCTACTCGTCGATCTACCACCTTACAGTTCTACTCGTCAATCCACCACCCTGTGGGTCTACGCGTCAATCCACCACATTGTAGGTATACACGTCAATCCACCACCTTGTAGGTCTACGCGTCAATCCACCACCTTGTTGGTCAACGCGTCAATCTACCACCTTGTAGGTCTACACGTCAATCTACTACCTTGTAGTTCTCAACCCACCACCGTGTAGGTCTGTCAATCCACTTCCTTGTAGGTCTGTCAATCCACTGCCCTGTAGGCCAGTCAATCCACCGCCTTGTAGGCCAGTCAATCCATTGCCTTGTAGGCCAGTCAATCCACTATCTTTTTGTTCTGTATGCCAATCCAATGCCTTGTAGCTCTGCATGCCAATCAGTATCTTGTAGTTCAGCATGCCAATCGGTGCCTTGTTGCTCTGCATGCAAATCCAGTGCCATGTAGGTCTACATACAGAACGCCAGAGATCAACATACAAATCAAGCGCCACGTAGGTCTGCCTACAATTACAATGCCTTGTGGTTCTTCATACCCATTCAGTTCCACACAAATATCCATACAAATCCTGTGCTAAGTAGGTCCAAATACTGATCCAGTGTCAAGGTCTACATTATCCATACATTATCACAGTACAAACACAACTAGTCATTTATGCTGGCAATGGATTCAAGTCTTCCCCTGGGTCGATAGGGCATTGATTCATCCATGATGAACCTTTTAACATTGGCATTACAATGGTCTTAATTCCGTGGGAGGATCAGTTATCTCATATTGGTCTTAATGCGCTTATTTGTAGAAATCAAATTAGAATAGTGCATATGCAATCATGTTAGATGGGTCAAACCCCCTTATGGAACCCACAGTTAAGCAATTTTCAGCACGGTGTGGTTTAATTTGGGTAGATATAAAGTTACAGACGCATTTAACACCGGGTCACACAAGACAGCCACCAGACTTTTCAACTATTTCAATTAAATGTTCTGTTTCCGGCGAATATCAGATAATTTGCGATTGTTTAACCCTTAACCTAACATGAAAAGCAGACGACACTTGAAAAAAAAAATCTTTAATAACTATTTTCATTTTTTTGTCTCAAAAACATAGGTTATGACCTCTCATTGGAACGAGCTCGACGAGCTCGTTCCAATGAGGGGTCATAACCTATGTTTAAGAGAAAAAATGGAAAAAATAATGAAAATTGGCGATGTTTCAGAATAGCGCTGGCCGGTTTTGGCCGTTACGTGCGGGAAAGAATCAACTAATTGGGGGATTAATTAATATTTCCAACGTGCCGCCGGAGGTTTCCGATTGGCTATACGAATTGATCTACCAAACAAATTCACCGGATTCACGTTCCATATTTTAGTTTATTGGGGTTTAACGACACTTTCGACAGCCAGGGTCACCTCGTGTCACAGTTTAACGGATGAAGGAAGCCTGAGTACCCGGAGGGAATCTCCCAGCAATGTCGAGCAACAGTCAGGCTCCCCAACATTAACTCCACACAAGCAGGGTTAGCATTGGTCGAAGACAGGTGCACCATCGACGTGCAGTACGCCTTAGTACACAACGCCATCAACCCCCACGTGGGCAATGGGAGTGAAATGTCTTGCCCATAGACAGAACGCGGTTGCCGCAGGTGGGATTCGAACCGATGACTTCTCGGCTTTAATTTTGCACCTCTGCCTAATGAGCCACAGCGCCCTCATTTTAGTTGATGGAATATCGTGTTTTATTGTTCAAGTGGTTAAAACAGTTTAAAGACAACTTAATCCCTTATCTTACTAAACTAATACAGCGCTAAAACCACCGTTTAACCGTTTACCAAGCGTAACGACTAGATCAACCGCTCACTAAAATCGACGTTAAAATTGGTATGGTTTTTTGTTTCCTCCTAAAGATAGGTTATGCCCCCCCCCCCCCCCAACCTCCACCATTGGAACGAGCTGTGGGTCTCGTTCCAGTGAGGAGTCAAACTACTTTGGTGGCAAAATAAACTATTAAGTTATTCAAGAAACTGCAACAGTTACCTGTAAGAAGTGTTGTTGGATTTACTTCTGCTTTCAAGGCCAAGTTTGACCTCTCCGAATGCAAAAAAAAAAAACGTTTCTGAGCATTTTCGTGCCAAGTGCGGACAAAGCGGGATCAAAAGCTTTGTTTGGAAAGCAGAAAACAATGCCAAATGCAAGAATATGCGTTTTCAGGTGCATTTAACCCTTTACCCAACGTAACGGCCACAACCGGCCAGCGCTATTCTCAAAAATCGCCAATTAATTTTCATTATTTTTTTCATTTTTTGTCTCAAAAACATAGGTTATGACCCCTCGTTGGAACGAGCTCGTCGAGCTCGTTCCAACGAGGGGTCATAACCTATGTTTTTGAGACAAAAAATGAAAAAAATTAGTTATTCAAGAATTATTTTTGCAAGTGTCGTCTGCTTTTCAGGTTAGGTAAAGGGTTAAAGGGTTAAGGTGGCTAATACTACAAACATTTAATCGAATGTGTTAACAGTGGAGCTAAGTGGCCAGGGTGGGCGATGGGATGGGGGATACCAGGTTCTTTTCTTCATCTGTACTTGATCTGTTTCTCTTTATACAGCAGCCGCCAAAGATGAATTTCAAACCAAACAGACGTGGCAAAGAAACTACCACTACTAGTTTGCCGAATAGAGAGCCACTCATAACATCACCGCTGGGAATCAAACAGATGGACAAAATTTGTAATCAAATCTCATTAAGCTTTATTACTATTTTGGGGATCTGTTGCTGACCCCAGCAGCTCTATGATGGATGGAGACAAATTCAGATTTGTTTCCGAATTTTAACCCTTTACCCAACCTAACGGCCAAAACCGGCCAGCGCTATTCTCAAAAATCGCCAATTAATTTTCAAAATATTTTCATTTTTTGTCTCAAAAACATAGGTTATGACCCCTCGTTGGAACGAGCTCGTCGAGCTCGTTCCAACGAGGGGTCATAACCTATGTTTTTGACAAAAAATGAAAAAAATTTATTCAAGATTTTTTGTTTGCAAGTGTCGTTTGCTTTTCATGTTAGGTAAAGGGTTAATCAAAATTTTAAAATTTCAACTATTTAATTTTGAAGTAGCTACTGTCGAGCTGATGCAGTTTTAACCCACTCACCTCCTCTGTCGACCTGAAAATATGCAGCTTTTTGTCCATACGACCGTCCATTTCACCAAGGAACACTATTTCCAACTATAAAATGAAAGTTTATATTTCAGAAAAAGCCTTTAGTAAAATTGAACAAAACCATGTAATGCGACCCCCATTGGAACGCGCTTGTCGAGCTCGTTTCAATGAGGGGTCGCATGATATGGTTTGTTGAACTTATTGAAAAATTTGATTTGAAATAAATTAATATCTTGTGCGTTCGTGTAGTAAAAGGTTGAACCAAAAACTGTTTTGAATGAATGAGATGGTGAAAGCAAAAAACTGCATGTATGACAAATAAACTAATAAATGATAATGGCCGGGCCATGATAAACCGCCTGACAAAAACTTAATTAGTATTTCATATTTATCTTTTGTGTTTACGCGGACGTTTGTGGTTTGGGACAAGGTGACATCTGAAAAAATTCGCGCTTTTCTGACGAAAATATACTTTCTATATCCCTATCATTTTTTAGTATACAAATGGGTTTTATTTTTATTCATATGTGTATTAGTAGTTTTATTCACACAAAGCTGTTTTAATTATGATACATGAGTCACAAGGACACCCTGAAAAAACGGGGGTAACATTTTAATTTGTTTATTTTTTGTCAGTGCGGTTTTTACGTTAAGAGAGAAGGGCGAGTTATTTACTGCACATGCGCACCGATGAACGTGTGTTTCATATTCCTGTTTAAAGATGTAAAACACAGGTCTTTCTTTTTTTAACGAAAAAAGAAAAAAACCAAAGAAAAAAACTTCACACGATTCCCGAAAAACACTCGAATTCGCGGCAAACGCGACGTACATGCGACCGTGACACTGGGCATTGCTCGTTGTAAATGCAGTAAATAACGAATTGAGCTTCAAGTTTGCACAGCGGTATTTAACCACAGAAAGATAACCGCTGGATTCGCAAAGCAGGGTCTCCAGCGATCTCTTTCAGCTGATTCAACTGGAATCTCCGGGCAGAGAGCGGCCCCCCTTCCCAAACCAGGGTTCGAATTTTAACACACAAAAATGTCTCCAAGACAATATAATGTAAATAATTCAATTTTAAAAATATGCCGTTATTTAACATTTTTTTTCAAAATAGGCCATGGCATTATTTTGATAGAAAAAGGATATTAATTTAAAAAGCAGATTCATTTTTGAGTGTTAACTTTTTAAGTGACCCCCGGGATTGGCGCTACCCCCACCACTGTTCGCAACTTAACCGGTCCAGCAACATCTGTTTCACCTTTTTACCACGGCCTGTACTTTCCAGTCACAACATTTGAGAAAAATATGCCACCGTTAAAGGAAAGGACCAAGTATTCTCCAATAACGGCAATCACTGGCAGTTAGGCTCTCGATCAAATCCTAAATCAGAGTTGTTAAGCAACCCTAAGACCAGTTAGTAGGCCCCCTCACCCTTTTGTTGACCGTCACCTAAGTCCAGTTTCATATATTTCTCAAGTGTTATGAATGGAAAGACCGCTTGTGTTTGGTATTTCGGAAGAAATCCAGGACGAAACGGCCAGTTGGGGCCCCAAAAACAAACCTGTACATACCATCTTCCATCTGCAATCCTCTATCCTTGTCTCCTGAATTATGCCGATTTGGCGGTTCCTCCATCTCCAGAATAAGTTCAAAGTTCACACAAATCACAAAAATGTCCGGCAAGACGTGTTTCTGAAGAAACGTCTTGAACACAAACTTATCAATGTGCAGCTCTTATCATTTCCTCCTGGATACGAGTTCATCGATACGTATCGTTATCTCTGATACACAAATGTGTACAACTACCAATGAATCCATATTCAGCATTAAACGATAGAAGCACAAGCGACCTGTTCTCAATAACGGCTCGACCGACGTTAAACGGGTCAAGTAGAACCAAATATTCATCGAGTCGACTAAAGTATTCACGTACAGCGAAAATTGTAAAATGAATAAAAAGTTTCATGTTTAGAATTCTCCGCTTCTAATTTTCTCGTTGACTTTGGGCAATTTTCTTTGAAAACGATTCGCATATTTCATCGCTCGTCATCTAGTCGGCTGAGTGCTAGAATGTCCTATGTCCCATAGCGGACATAGGACATTCTAGCACTCAGGCGACGAATTCTGATGGATATTGATATGAGGGCGAGAGATGAAAATATACTCGAAACGTTATGGAAAAGTCGAGCCAAATGGCAGCGAGAAAACTGAAATCGGGTACTTTTGCGTATTATATTTCAAACTAATACACTCAACAGTACTTTTGTTCATGCTACAATTTTCTTACCAGCGTACCATAAAGTCATCAAAACTTACCGTGCGTCGACTCTACGAACAAACCAACTATTTGCTATATTACACCCCGTGGCTTTTGCCACGCCTATTCTTCCTATATAACAACTCCCAACAGATCGGCTTACGACCTACGTTCACTTGCCGATATTCATGAATCATAACTCACCAGCTACCTGAAAAGAGAAAAATTAACCACAATAAATCATTTGTTTATATGTAAATATGAAATAAAAATGATATTTTCTTTATATGTCCACTGGTGCTTAGCCCTTTACCAGACATGGTGTCCAAAAATGACCAGATAATTAAGCAGAGTAAGCCTACCGCAGCCTAAAATATCTCCCAAAGTTCAATAAAGCCATACAAATATGGATATCATCTGAACCAGCTCACCGAGCTGGTTCTAATGATATCCGTATTTAGGATGGTTTCATTGACAAATTGTGAAATTTGTTTTAGAAAAATGTGAACTTTCAGTTTCTAAAAAACACCTTTCGAGAGGTTAAGGGGCTTTCTTCAGCGATTAATTCCCACTAGACCAATTTCCTTTAGACCAATTCCCACGAAGCCAATTCCCAAAAGACCAATTGGTGTGTTCTACTTTAAAAATAATTCTATATCAATAATTTGATATATTTATATATATTTATATATGTATTTAATGTTATTGATATTCAAGCCTGAAAATAAGCAATCTCATTTGCAGAATGAGGTCCACAGAGGGTATATTTGCAGATGCTGTCCCATCCAGTGGACCAGTTTATCCTCTGGGTACCTCTTTCTGTTTAGATTTGGGACCTTTATTCAGGTTGAGGTTTACAGAGGGTAAATTTAGTGATGCTACCCTGCTGTGCAGAGAAGCATCACCAAATTCACCCTCTGGGGACCTCATTTTTCAGATGACAGTCTGCTCATTTTCTTGCTTGTCGATATTTTATAGATGTTGGGCAGATTTTTATAAATAAATGTTTTCCTAATTTTCATTATTTTCATAATATCATTAATCAACCCTTAATCAATAACAGTATGTAGTTGGTCTAAGGCGAATTGGCCTAGTGGGAATTGGCCTAGTGGGAATTGGCCCAGTGGGAATTGGCCCAGTGGGAATTGGCCCAGTGGGAATTGGCCCAGTGGGAATTGGCCCAGTGGGAATTGGCCCAGTGGGAATTGGCCCAGTGGGAATTGGCCCAGTGGGAATTGGCCCATTGGGAATTGGCCCAGTGGGAATTGGCCCAGTGGGAAGGCACCTCTTCAGCTATGGTTATCTCAAGGCAGCCACATAGGTATTAAGTCACGTTTCGCCAACCAAACCTATGCTGCCCATTTTACAAGACTTTCACCCCAGGCGTTGGTCACGGGGATCTGTTTACCAGTAAAGCATAAACATGTTTTCCACACAGTAAACACGTACTCCTCCTCATAAACTTGACATCGGAGAAGTGAAACAGGCTTTTGGAGTCGAAACCTCCACAAGGCAACAAACTCAGGAAAACTCCCCAAAAGCAAGCAGTGAGTTATTTTTTTTTTTTACACATTACTTGACTACTGGGGAATCACCTCGACGTGGTTCGTTTGACCCTTAACCTTATACCAAAAGAACGGGCCGCCCCTATCCATTCCCTCCGCGTGATTTACAGGTAATATTCATTTTATTGATTTATTTATTTATTTGTGTTCGTCACATACTTCTGCACAATGGTTAATCATGACGGTGACAGTTTTACTGGTGGAGGAAGCCGGAGTACCCGGAGAGAGCCACCGAGCAACGGTGAGCAACTGTCAGCTCCCAAACAGAACTCCACACAGGCAAGGTTAGCATTGGTTGAAGACAAGTGCACCACCGACGTGCAGTATGTTTTAGTATACAACGCCACCGTGCCCCAACGTAGGCAGTGTGGTGGGGGTGGAGGGGGGGGGGGGGGTGAAGTGTCTTGCCCAAGGACACACCGCGGTTACCGCAGGTGGGGTTCAAACCGGGGACTTCTCGGCTTGCATCCTGCACCTCTACTTACTGAGCAACCGCGCCCCCGATTTACAAGTAAACAGTTCAAAACATTTCAACTAAGCCAGATGAGGACCCTCATTCGAACATGCTCGCCGAGCTCGCTCCAATGAGGGGTCACATGAGGTTTCATTTCAATTTTTTTAAACCTTTGAAATATTTAAAATATTGGAGGTCAAGGTCACGTTTTTCGGCTCAATGGCTAATCGTGACCGCTCGTTCCAAAGAGGAGTCATAACCTATCTTTTTGAGACAAAATAAAATAAAAATTGGAGATTTTTGTTAATAGCTCTGGCCAGTTTTTGCAGTTACTTTGGGTAAAGGGTCAGCAGTCGATATCCACTGACTTTGCAGCTGTTCTTAGGCAAGTCTTGGCTACCTTTCTTGCAGCCAAGACTTGCAGGTTGGACACCAGTTTCATTGTGGAAAGTGATTCAAGGAATTTGGCCTTAAATGGTTATCCCTTCACCTTCCCAATATTTTGTACGGTACTCGAAAATTTAATTTTTCTAGCCCAATTTTAATATCCCCCTCTAGAGCCGTCCTTTCTTTGGGGTAGCTTTAAAAACTTGAAATACGGGTCTAGACCACACTACTAACATAATTGTCTATTTAATATTTCACACAGCTCCAGACCTATACTTATTGGTGTTTAAGGTCACTTTTCCGCACAACTGCTAATCGTGACCAAATAGATTAAAGTCAAGTACAGCCAATCATTTAAAACCATATTGATCAATTTAGACTTACACCATAGGCATTTGTGAGGGGTCCTATTTTACCAGTAAAACATGGCCCGTTTATCGCAGTGAACAGGCACTGCTTACTTCCCAGGGTTCCGCGGGAAGACCTGTAATTGCCTTAACGTTACAATGTGGGGTCGGAACCAAGTTACTATCTGAATTAAGATTCTTTGTTGAGTGTTAACACCACATTCAACAGCCAGGACGATGTGTAGGACTATTTTGGAAGTTAGACCGAGCACCCAAACGGAAGCAAAAGCAATGGCTAACTGACCATCCAACTTACTAAACGACACGTGCAGAATTAGTATTGCTTGAACGCATGTGTAGCATCAACGTGTTGTACGCCCAAGCATACTTCACAAGCGTTACTGGGCTATATCTCTTCCCATTTACGCAGATGTCTGTCAGGATCGATCGAACTTTCGACCTTTCGATTTGAAGTCCAGTGTGTATACCAATTAACCGCTACTGAGCAACAAGTTCATCCGATTCGATAGTTCAAGAATTAAGCTCTTTCCCTGAACCCTTTAAGCCAAAGTAACTACCGGGAGATACAGCTTTTTTCGCAAAACGATAAATTTCAACAATCATATATTGATCTCGAATACTTCCAAAATTGTTGACAAATGGGTGTGGTCTGTTTTAGACGGTGTATAGAATTAAACAGAACTTAACACAGCATGGCTAATAAACATTTGCATTTTGATTAACCCCGCATACTGATGTCAATACCGACATTTGAAGTAATTATATTTTTAACATAATGCAACTCGACATTCAACCAAAGCAATCTTGTTTTTATTTATTTATTGGTGTTTAAGGTCATAATTTTACACAATGGCCAATCATGACCACAACATGAGTATCAACTCAAGACGAAGGATGAGCGTTATACACCATGTTGCAAATTTTAGAGAAGGTTGGCACCTCCCAATTCATTTATTGTTTAAGGTCACATATTTCTGCACAATGGCTAATCACAACATGACCATAACATGGAGATAAAGTCAAGGTCAGTCAATCATTTATACCCCATGTTGCCTATTTTATAGGTCTCACAATCCAAGCATTAGTGACTGGGTCCTATTTAACCACTGAAACAGCTTGTTTACCACAGAAAACAAGCACTGCTTCACAGGCACCTCCCAAGCATTGGTGACGATCTTATTTTACCAGTAAAACAGAGCCCGTTTTCCGCAGTTAACGGTATTTAACCACAAAGATAACAGCTGGATTCGCAAAGCAGGGTCTCCAGCGTTCACTTCCCGAGGTTCCCGCGGGTATAGCTGGGTGGTATACAGTAAATACCGTTACAATATAGTTCAAAAGTCCCAAGGAGCAAACTCCCAAGACCAACTCCCCAACTGATCTGTTCATACAAAGAAACGGCATATGGATAGACTAAACAATGTGGACTTGCCCACGCGCAGAATATCTTAATTGGTTTGGGTCAGTTAGCATCTATGGCTATTTGAGCGAAACACAAGTATGAACTCAAGTGTGGACAATCGATTGTACCTGTGCTGCGCACTTTATCCCTTTACCCAACGCAGACGATATCAAAATTTATTTTTGCTTTCACATTTTTCCAAACTTTCAACCAAATCATATGTGACGCCTCGATGAGCTCCTTCCAGTGAGGGAGTCACATGAGTAAATTTTTTGAAAAATATATTTTTTCAATTGCTTAATTTGTAAATTACGCGGGCGGATACGGCAAATTCGTTAACCCTTCACCCAACGCAGACGATACCAAAATTTATTATTTTAAATACCATCTTTAAAAAAAATTCAAAAAATTTCAACAAAACCATATGTGACCCCTCGTTGGAACGAGCCCGACGAGCTCGTTCCAACGAGGGTTCACATATGGTTTTGTTGAAATTTTTTGAAAAATAATATTTTTTCAAATGCTGAATTTGCATATTACGCGGGCGGATGCGGGCGATTCGTTGGGTGAAGGGTTAAAGAGTTAGACGACTTCCATCCTTGGTGATCGGTTCCTGTTTTATCTGTAATAACTTGTTTACGACAGTAAACAAACGCTGCTTCACTTCCAAGGGTTTCCACTGGGAGACCCAACTGCAAGATTATGTGTCAAGGTTAAATATATTTATTGGTGTTTAATGTCACAAACTTCTGCACAACGGCTTATGACCACAACATGGATATAAAGTCAAGGTCAGTCAATCGTTTATACCCCATGTTGCCCATTTTAGAGAACTCGCACCCCAATCATTGGTGACTGGTTCCTATTTTACCAGCTTGTTTACCACAGTCAACAAGAACTGCTGCAATTCCTGGGGTACCAGCTGGGGTCAAGTAAGTTCGATCTGGTACGACATAACAGTTTGTTGTAGGTTACTATCCGTTTCACCATGAATTGCTCTCACGTTTGCACATGTAAAAGAATGGCATGCTATTTACATCTAACACATTTACTGAACAGAATTTCTGCCGATAGAGCAACAAATGACGCGCGATCTCACGTAAGTGAGATCTCGCGTTTGGTGTTGCTATTTATTTTGGCGAAATTTCTTTTATAACGCAATCGTGGTTACCGTTGTGAAACAAACATTACAACATTCTTCTCTTGGCAACCATTATGTTACATATTGTCCCCCTAGTTCCAATGTGTTCTATGTGCCTAATGGCACATACAGTACGTGGAAAGTGGATTGCAACTAAATCACCCGAGGAGTGGAGTTATCACCCAAGCTATAACTTTTCAAATTTTGCACATATCGTCTAAAAAAAAAAGAAAAGAAAAACAATGTTTCAGGCAATGGACCTCCGGAGGTTCATTGGATGAAACTTTGCTGGTGCTGGTTGTGCTTTGCAACAATTTTGCAATTATTGTTCGGGTGAAATCTCCACTATGCGGCGATTTAGTGATAATACACTCTCCACGTACTATACAACACATTGGAACTCAGGGGACAATATGGTCAACTTTTGAACGTTCCACAGGTTACAATGCCATCTAGTTATTGACGTTTAGGGTCGCATTTTCATAGAATGGCTAATCATGACCACAACGTTAATAAAAAGTCAAGTCCAGCCAATCGTTTATATCCATGTTGCTCACTAAACACTGCTTCACTTCCCGCGGCTCCCACGATCCCAGTCCGGGACGAACCGCGTTGTGTCCTTGAGCAAGACACTTTATCCCGGTTGCCTACATGGAGGCACGATGACGCCGTGTTGGCCCACTAAGGCGTACTACACGTCGATGGTGCACATTTCTTCAACCGATGTAACCCTGCTTGAGCGGAGCTTGAACAGAGTTAGAATGTCGAGGAGCTGGCAGCTGCTCGTCGATGTTCGGTGGTCGGTGGTTCTCTCCGGGTACTCCGGCTTCCTCCACCCGTAAAACTCACGATCACGATTAGCCACTGTGCATAAGTATGTGACCTTAAACACAAATGAATAAATAAATATAACCACATTCAAACGCGGTTTTACCTCCAGGGCCACGATATGCATTCTTGAAATATCGCATGAAAATCTACTTTCGATAAGGATATTTTTAGGTGAGCAAGAAGGGTCCAGTTTAGTAATTGAGTAAACACCTATGACATCAGTAGAGTTTACTTTTGTTATATTTAAACGAAAACCGCTCTTGGGGCAGTCTCTCGTTTATTAAAAGTAACAAAAGGAAACTTGGCTTTTTTATGGAGAGCTATTTAGTGACTGGTTCACAGATGATCCACTGTTAATATTGATCAGTATCACACCTCCAAACACTAAGTGTTCACTTACGTCTCTTGAATAGTTTTACAATTTGCTATTTTAGTTCCCGTGAAAAATATTTGCAAATAACCCTACTTTTATATTAATAAGACAGTATTATATGGCACGATACTCACGCTTGATATAACAAACACACTGAACATCGCGTTTCTACAGAGACCAGTGAAACATACAATTTGACTGGCAGGGACGAGGAAGAGGGTGGGTCCGAACTTTGGGGGGCCCGGGTTGGCCCAGGAGTCCGGGATTCTTGGGTCAGGCCTGGGTTCCCCAGAGATCCGACTCCGCGTCAAACCTGGACCTCTAATCCCCAAGCGAGAATTATCATTGTAAGTTGCTCGTCGTATTGGACTACTAGTTGCCACTTAACCCTTTACCCAACGTGAAAAGCAGACACTTGCCAAAAAAATTCTTGAATGACTAATTTTTTTCATTTTTTGTCTCAAAAACATAGGTTATGACCCCTCGTTGGAACGAGCTCGACGAGCTCGTTCCAACGAGGGGTCATAACCTATGTTTTTGAGACAAAAAATGAAAAAAATAGTGAAAATTAATTGGCGATTTTTGAGAATAGCGCTGGCCGGCTTTGGCCGTTACGTTGGGTAAAGGGTTAAATGAACGGGAGCACCCTGTGGAGACGCTCAATCTGTTAATCATTTACTAAATATGAAAAGCAAACGACACTTGCAAACAATATTATTGAATATCGATTTATTTTTTGAGTCAAAAACAGCTTGTGGCCCCTCTTTGGAACGAGCTCAAAGAGCTCGTTCCAATGAGGGGTCATATGCTATGTCTGAGGCAAAAAAAAAAAAAAATCTTAAGACATTTTTGTGAATAGCGCTGGCCGTTTTGACCCGTTACCTTGGGTGATGGGTTAACCTATGCACATATGAACCAGACCTGGTGTTATCACTTCAAGAATTCTTCACTTCAATGACTTAAGGCATTTGCATCAGTAACCAGACCTTTTCGAAGGGGGCGTTACAAAATTAACCCTGGGGCCCGAATTTCCTCTCTCCCGGCCCTGCTGAGTGGGAAAGATTGGGGGGGGGGGGGGGGGGCGCTATTCACAAAATCTCCATTCTAGTTCAATTCATTATTTTCTTCACTTTTTATCCTAAAAGATATCCTATGGCCCCACAATGGAATGAGCTCGTTCCAATGAGGTGTGATAAGATTTCTTTGACAAAAAAAAAATAGTCACTGAAAAATTTTAGAATTTTGACGGCAGGTTCATCTTTCAATTTAGGTAAAGAGTTAAGGTCAAAGTCAGCTAAGGCTATATCGCGATCGCAACATGGGTTTGAAGCAGTTTAGCCAATCGTTTATACCGATTCTGCCATTTTAGAGGATACCCCCCACAGGCGCCGATTATCCGGTACTATTCTACCAGTAAAACAGCCTCGTTACCGCAGTGAAAAGGGTGTGTCCATTTTTTGAGGGTCCCAAGCAAAAGGGGTAGTTAAATAGAAACTGTATTCATGTTTTAGGCCATGTTCATTAATGACTATTGCAACCATAAATAACCTAAGGAAGTAAAGCCACTCGATTATACCCGAGGTAATTTTAGAGTACTACACACAAGACATTACCGGATCCTGCTGTACAAGTATTACAGTTTTGTAACACAGTAAACACGTAACGCTCCACCAAGTCCACTAGAAAGACGCACCGTTTACAACAGTAACCAAGCACTAACCCACTTACGAGGATATCACGGTCAAGTACATGTATATATAACCGTGGGCAATTATTCTACTGATACATTTTTTTCCATTTTCCATTTCTCGAGTTCTTTTTCGATTTTGTAGGCGATGTCAAATTATTCGGGCCATTACATCATTACTGAATCGTCTTCATTACATTGATTCACTGGATTTTTTATTCTTTTAATATAGGATACTGGTTCCACCCAAGTTAGAAAATAAGCAATCTCATTTGCAGAATCAGGACCCCAGAGGCTGAATTTGCTCTTTCTATCCATAACAATGTGCTATTTTATCCTCTGGGTACCTCTTGCGCTTGAGGCCTGAGACCTTGATTCAGATTGAATATTACAGAGGGTAAATTTAGTGAAATTCAAGTAAATTTACTGAAAGTCTCTATATATGGTCTCTTGGGTGCAACAGTGCGCCATCTGCAATGCTTTAGCATTGCAGATGGTGCCTTGTACTCAAGAGATGAACAATATATGCAGTAAATTTGTATTGCCATCTAACTTACTGTATTTAGAATATATCTAAATAGCAAGCATACGGCTCTCAGTTCATGGACCATGCCAGCGGGCTATGAAAGTTATCTAGTGTTAATTTTACAAGACTGAACAAACAGCATTGGTTAAATCTTACAAGGAGCTCAAGTTTCCCTTTGCTTCCACAGCTTATGACCCATTATTGAAAGGTGCTTGTTCCAATCAGGGACCATAAGCCATGTTTTGAATGCAACAATTTTAAAACCCTACCTCCGGTTATTTTATTACTTATTGGTGTTTGAGATCACAAACTTCTGCACAATGGCGAATCATGACTACAATACTGAGATAAGTCAAGGTCAGCCAATCGTTTATATCCCATGTTGCCTATTTTAGAGAACTCGCACTCCAAGCATTAGTGACTGGGTCCTATTTTACCAGTGAAACGGGGCTTGTTCGTCACAGTAAACAAGCATGCTTCACTTTTAGGGGTTCCTGCGGAGGTACCACCGGTTTAAATTCCCCGAGTTACATCAGGTTTAAATGCCTATTAAAAATTCGTCAATAGCATTTTAAAAGAAATTCAATTTTTACTGGCGTTTAATGTCACTTTCAGTGTATGTGGCTATATGACTACAAAAACAAATACGAAACCTTGGTGAGTCAATCTTTTAAGATTAAGAATGTCCCCTTTAGAGGACCCGGGTGGTTGTTACAAAAATATACACTTCCGATTATATGATTTTTTAGTTTTTTTTTTTTTTTGGGGGGGGGGGGGGGGAGTTGGGAGGAGGGTAGGGGGTTGCCGTTTTTTTTTCTCTCCAAGTTCAGCGAAATATGTCGCTAAAATAGTTGAGGCAACCGATTCCTTCTTTTGCATGGCTTCATTCTAAATAACTTACAATTTCATAATTATGTCCCCCCCCCCCCCCCCCCAAGTCTTGCACATGCTATAACATAACAGGTGGCGAACGTACCTTCGTGTTTTCACAGGCCACGGTATTATTTAGCAGTCACCTAACCAAATACAGAAGTATTCAAGAAAAAACTTTCACGAAAAAACTATACCAACACGTGGTGTTCAGTTGGTCTTCAAAATGGAGAGCGCCAAATGATTTTAAGCGGCGTGGTTGCAGCGACGAATGACAAATCCCAGTAGTCCGTACGCCCCAATTAAATTTTAAACCACTTGACGTTTTGTTTTTACTAACTTTTAAATCTTATTCTAGCGTAAAGTCAACATGTTCTCTTGTTTTCTAACACACTGCGTGAACTCCGAGATTTGTGACGAACTGAAATTCTTACCAAAAGAGGGGTTTGATCGAAAATCACAAGTATAATGAAGCTTTCGGCTCAAGGACCACACACACCCCAGGTGTTAGCAGAAGGCCGGGTAATCATCGAGCTTTTTTTCTTAAACAAATTAACCCTTTGTATACGCGTCAAGATAAAACTAATATTTGGGAGTTTTTTCGCCCCATCCCATAACTTCAAAAACGAGGCTTATGACCCCTTGCTGGAACAAAAACCTTAAACTCGTCTTTAGAAAAACTATTAATGACGATGTTTTGGTCTACTGGCCTTGGGTGATTTTCCACGACATTTTAAAAAATAAATTGTTTTTAAGGTCGCTTTCAGCATCTACGGCTATATCATGGCAATTTAGCCAATCGTTTACAATTATGCTACCCACTTTAGAGGGCTCCCACCAGACGTTGGTCCGGTTACAAGTTTACCAGTACAGCAGTACTTGTTTATCCCTTTACCTAAAACGAATGGCAGACACTTTTGAAATAAAATTCTTGAATAACTTTCATTTTTTCGTCAAAACCGCTTATGACACTCATTGGAACGAGCTCAATGAGCTCGTCCCAATGGGGAGTCGAACTGTTTATAGACTAAAGAAAAAGAAAATTGAATGCAGATTTTTTTTTTAATAGCGCTGATCGGTTTTGGCAGTTACGTTTGGATAAAGGATTATCGCAGTTAACAAGCACTGCTCCACTTTAGATGTTTCACTGGGAATATTTAATTTATTGGTGCTTAAGGTCACATTTCTGCACAGTGGCAAATGGCGACCACACCATGGAGATAAAGCCAAGTTTAGTCATACTTTTATACAGATGCTGCCAATTTTATAGGACGTCCATACAAAGCATTGGTACTAGGTCCTATTTTACCAGTAAAACAGTTTGTTTACACAAGCACTGCTTCACTTCCAGGGGTTCTCACATGGAGGAAATATATCTATTTTTGTTTTAGTTACTGGAAACTGTTTTGGCAACCGACTACACCACGACCCGTAAAACTGGTATGAAATCAAGTAGATCCAATAGAACCAATTATTTATATTTTAAATTTCAACAAATTCAAATTTGCAATTCCGGCTAAAATACTGCATTCAGTGTCAGTAAAAATCGGTGGACCACGTGGGATTCAATTTCAGACGTTTTGTTCGCTTTTGTTAGCAGATTTTTAAATCGGAGATTACTGAAAAATTGGGTAACTAAAGCCCTTAAAGAGGGCTCGCACCCCAGACGTTGGTTCCGGTTATTACTTTACCAGTACATCAGAACTTGTTTATCCCTTTTACCTAAAAACGAAAGGCAGACTACACTTGGAAATAAAATTCTTGAATAACCTTTTTTTCATTGTTTTGCTTCAAAAACAACCTATGACACTCATTGGAACGAGCTCAATGAGCTCGTTCCAATGAGGGTCATAAGCTATGTTTGGAGACTAAAATTGAAAATAGTAAAATTAAATGGTGATTTTTTGAAGAGCGCAGGTCCGTTTTGGCCGTTACGTTTGGGTTTCGGGGTATCGAAGTTAACAAGCACTGCCCCACCTTCCAGGGTTCCCAAGGGAATACGTTTATATTTGTTTTAGTTACTTTTGGCACCTAACACCATGATCCGTAAAACGGGTATGAAATCAAGTATAGCCAACTGTCTATATCAATGTTACCCACGTGAGAAGTTATGCACCCCCAGGCGTTGGTGACCAGGTCCTGTTTCACAAGTAAAAAATATTTACCACAGTAAAACACTGCTACACTTCCCGTCAATGGGTTATATAAGTAATAGAATTGTTTATTTTGAAATTCTCACCTCTCATATTCCTTACATTCAGATTAAATATACACAAAATATACCTAAAAATGAAGGCTGGGATGTATAGAACACGAAACACACATATAATCAACTCGTAGACTTGACAGCAGGCGCCACTGGTTCCTGGAAGTCTGCTATCGTATTCGTACCGGAACTGATAAATAATATTTCGTAAGAACTCGTGGCCGAATGTGCTTCAGATATTCAATAACAAAGTTAGGCATTCAAAACTCTTTCGAGTGCAGCGATAGGACTGCATTTTGGAAAAGGACAACACTGTCTGCATTTTTTATTGAAGACGGTTTCTATGTTCGACAGATATGCGCAAATCACTCGATACCACGAACTTCCTTCGGAAAACAATCGTAATTCTAAGAAATTTCAACGGGTATCATGATACCTTGCATTGAATATGGCAACTGTGCAATCTCTATTAACAGTATACTGTATGAAGGCGATCTTTTTCATTTGATTTTAGACGGAGTTGTTTTTACATGCTTTTTCCGTCCGATGACGTCGACCGGAAATTGAAAGAATATTCATACGTAAACAAAAGCAATGGCTTTGGAATTTACCCCCATGCAGCTCTGTCGCCGTGTTTTGAAGAATTTTGACCCCCCTAGCTTTGTTCTTGGACATGTAAAGCACATTTGGCCACAAGTTTTCTTGAAATATTATTAAATTATCACTTCTGGTACAAATACGGCAGCAGACTTTCAGGAACAAGTGGTGCCTACAGTCGACTCTATGAGTTGATTACACATGTGTTTCGTGTTCTATACATCCCAACCTTCATTTTGATGTACATTTTGTGTATATTTAATTTGAATTTAAGGAATATCAGAGGTGAGAATTTTCAAAATAAACAAAATTTCATTACTTATATAGGCCCTTAATGCGGCGGGGTAGGTAAATAATGAGCATGTCGTGTAGCAGAAGAAGTCCATTCTTCCCGAACTGTATCAGTATGGAAACATTTACATTCAGGTTTTGGGAGCATTTCATCGTTGTTTTGGGGTTTTAGAGAGGGGGGGAATTGTTTTTTTCTGGGGGTGGGGGGGGGGGGGGACTTTTTTAAAATAAAATGTTCATGTTTCACTGAAGAGACTTATAATTTTATGTTCCTAATTCTAAACTTTTCTAGAGTTGCTGTACCAGTGTGCCGTAGCGAAGCACCTTTCGCGGTAATGAAGCGACAGAATCAGATTATTTATATTTTTTTTTACTTTTCAGTTCATATTTATTTTATATTATCCGAAACAAAAGAAGTACCTTTCTTTAGAGAAGGAAACTAAATTTCTCAAAAAAAACATTTTTGGAACTCACCTATACAAGGTAGAAGAAACCAACAGTCGAAGTTGTCTTCATCTTTCAGAACCGCCAAATGATATTCAGAAGCGTGTTTCCAACATTGAATGACAAAAAATCCGTGCAAAAGGTGCAGCCAATCATATGTTAAGACTCATGACGCATTGTTGTGTTTACAGGGGAAGTTTGAATTTTCGCGCTGAACTCAATGAACATTATTAATCTGCGAAATCTCAAACCCCACAGCCACCAATTGATATGAAATTTTATAAACAGATACATCTCTCCATTTATTCAATAGACAATAATAGTTAGGTTTTTAACCCTTAACCCAACGTAACGGCCAAAACCGACCAGCGCTATTCTCAAAAATCGCCAATTAATTTTCATTATATTTTCATTTTTTGTCTCAAAAACATAGGTTCTGACACCTCGTTGGAACGAGCTCGTCGAGCTCGTTCCAACGAGGAGTCACAACCTATGTTTTTGCGACAAAAAATGGAAAAAATGAGTTATTCAAGAATTGTATTTTGCAAGTGTCGTCTGCTTTTCATGTTAGGTAAAGGGTTAAAATTCGATTTACAATTCTAAAAAAACACCAATGGTCTCCATTGGTGACTTTGGTGCTGCAAATGACACCTTCATCAATATGATTGAATGGTCTTTTTCAGGAAAGTATGGCACAGCATGCTCAATTTGGGATGTGGCATCGGTATTTACCTGTGCCCCACCATTTCGAAAAAACAGTGAAATAGACATGAGTTTGAGTTAGCTTGGCATTGGATGAGATTTCACTGTCTTGTTAATTTTGTGATTCATTTTGGAAAACCTCACCGGTTATGCTAAAACTTCAGGAAACCCACCTGTTCACTTTGTTTTATTATATTTGTTGAACAGCGGGGTGGCCATGCCAAAGGACGGGGGTGAATTTTCAAACCATTTCATTCAACCTCGCCGTATGTTAACCCTTTCCCCAACGTAACGACCAAAACCGGCCAGTGTTATTCACAAAAATCGCCAATGAATTTTCATTATTTTTTTTTTTCATTTTTGTCTCAAAACATAGGTTATGACCCTTCTTTGGAACGAGCTCGACGAGCTCGTTCCCAAAAGGGGTCATAACCTATATTTTTGAGACAAAAAAAGAAAAAGAAAATAGTTATTGAAGATTCATATTTGCAAGCGTCGTCTGCTTTTCTTGTTAGGTAAAGGGTTAAAATTTCTGTTTTCCACATTGGTAAAACTTGGTGCTGTGCGAGCTATTTATTTATTTACCTATTGGGGTTGGGGCGCGGTGGCTCAGTAGGTAGAGGTACAGGCTGGAAGTCGAGAGGTCCTCGGTTCGAATCCCACCTGCGGCAATCGCGTTGTGTCCTTGGGCAAGACACTTAATCTCAGTTGCCCACGTCGGGCACAGTGGCGTTGTGTACTAAGGCGCTCTGCACGTCGATGGTGCATTTGTCTTCAACTAATGCTAACCCTGCTTGTGTGGAGTTAGTACGTTGGGGAGTCTGTCAGTTGCTCGCCGAAGCTCGATGGTTCTTTCCTGGTACTCAGGTTTCCTCCACCCGTAAAACAATCCGACACGAGGTGACCCTGGTTGTTGAAAGTGTCGTTAAACCCCAATAAATAAATAAAGTCTATTGGAGTTAACATGTTGGACAGCTTTAATGGCAGAGGTTGGCGGAGAGAACCCGTGCGGTTTATTTATTTATTTATTTATTTATTTATTTATTTATTTATTTATTTATTTATTTATTTATTTTATTTTATTTATCTATTGAGGTTTAACGACACCCTTCGACAGTCAGGGTCACCTCGTGTCGAACAGTTTTAGGGGCGGAGGAAGCCGGAGTATTCTCCGTCCGATACGATGTGACCCTGGTTGTCGAAAGTGTCGTTAAACCCCAATAAATAAACATGTAAAATGAAAATTACACGAAGATTATTATTATTAGGGGCGAGGTCAGGCTAATTGAAGTTAGGCAAATGTGCAGACAAAATATTTTGCTCCCACTTCATTTCACCAAGTGTTGTGTGAAGGATGTGTACTCCGTAGGTGAAAGTTCAGGGGTTTTTACTGGGAAAAATAACTTTTCAGTTGGGGCACTTGATTATTGTTTCAGGCTTAAGTATCCAGAAAGTGAGGGAATCGCACCTGTTTTGGGGATTCAAGACATGACTGCATTTTAAGATGATATTTTTCATTCAAAGTCCCCCCCCCCCCCCCCCCCCCCCCCCCCCCCGTCTCGTCCAATCCCCTCCATGGCCACGCCGCGGTTGTCGAATAAGCCAAAAAATCTTATTAACAACGAATCGAAAGGGGTAGTACATGGACCGCGCACCCCGAGGATTATTAACATTTTAGCGAACCAATCGGCCACATCCGACCACGTAATTTACAATCAAGCAGTTGCTATTTATTTATTTATTTATTTATTTATTTATTTATTTATTTATTTATTTATTTATTTATTTATTTATTTACTAGGGCAATATTTACGGTTGTCGCACGGATCTCCGTTATCGTCGCGTGAGAACCATAAGGTTCTATCTTCCAGTGGAAGATAGAACCTTATGGTTCTCACACGACGCGTTTACAATTTGAAAAACCATGCGAATAGACTCGAGATTTGATTCGAATCGATTCGAAATTCTTTTCCTGATTCGATTTGAGATTCGATTCGGCCAGAAATTTGAGATTCGCAGGGCTTTTTGAAATGCATAAAAAACGAAAATATCGTAAAAATCAAATAAATTTATTTATTCATTCATTCATTTATTGGGGTTTAACGACACTTTCGATAGCCAGGGTCACCTCGTGTCGGACATTTTTCCGGGTAGAGGAAGCCAGAGTACCCGGATAGAACCACCGAGCTACCGAAAGCAACTATCAGACTCCCCAACATACTAACTCCACACAAGCAGAGTTAGAATTGGTTGAAGGCAGATGCAGCGTCGGCGTGTAGTACGCCTTAGTACACAACGCCATCGTGCCCCCACTTGGGCAATCGGCACTAACTGCTTTGCCTAAGGACACAACGCACTTGGCCCCTGGCGGGGTGTGGCATAGTGAGCGTTAATGGCCGTGGCTCAATGTGCATCTAGTGATTTTGTAATACATTTCGGACTTCAATTTCTTACCACAATATCTTTGAGTTGGAAGTGTTGGTTCTTGCAAGGTTGGCACTGGTATCCGCGTTCTGTGTGGTTACCTCTGAGTAGAAGACAAATTCGGACAAAGAACTCGTTTTCCGATATCAATACTTTTATTATATACAAACTCTTTGGCCTCAAGAACTCGATAAAGTTCTAGAAATTAATTTCAGCATTTGTTTATCACAATTTACACCAATACCAAAGTAACGGTATAGTTTTCACAGGGCAGTCAATACAAAGCTGAACTCTCTCTTTTCCCACTTCGACAAATCTTTGTTTACTAATCTGAATCTGTGTTTCCAAGCGTTTTCTTAACAACTCTCTTCTCTTTCTCCACCCAATCCTCTCCCATTGACGGCATCAGTTCCTCGTCATTCAAAAACAATGTTGATCGAAAGTCTCTCCCCCCATCCACCCCTCCCCTCCCCTGTCCTCCCTCTCTCCTCGCCCTCCCTCCATCTCGCTCCCCTCCCTCCCCCCTCTCTATCTGAAAGAGGGTGTACGGACTCTTTACTCTTAAGATTTGAAACTAAAGTTTTTTCAGTGGATATAACACATTCAGTTGAGCATTCTAGTACCAGATCATTTGCCAATAAAAAAGGTTAAATAGCGTTTGGGGTTGCCGTTACCTCAGTTGGTATGAAAGAAGCCGTTCGTTGTTTTCGAAAAATCTTTCTTTATGAAGAAGGCGATTTTCAATAAATATTGCAAATTCACCAAACGATCATTCATTCTTTGCCCCTGACAAAAACATATCCATGCTTACAAGATATTTCAAAACCCGAACTCTATTATACTAGCGTAAAGATCGACCCATGCATCGATTCTGCTGATCTTGCTCGAAATATTCGAGGACAACCCCCAAAAACGAACAAAACATAACTCATTCAAAAAGATAAAATATTCGTTGAACTTTCAAAACAACGGTCAATTGTTTTTGCTTATTTTTTTATTTCTGCCTTACACTTTTACCTCAAAATTGGCGAATTTGATCAAATATGGTATTTTGTCCCAGAATGTCACATAACTCATTGTATTTCGCGAGTGTTGTCTGTGTGTGTTTATGTAGGTGTGCATGCACGTGCATGGGCGTACAGGTGTGCTTGAGCACACGTGAACATATGATTGTATATTTATGTGTGCGTGTGTGTTTGAGGTTAACAAATCGCACTGACACAGACATTTCCTACTGAAACGTTTTTTTCTTTTAATATGCCGCCGAAAAATTGTTTTCATTTACTGAACCCTGATGGGTTTCAAACATGACAAAAAATTACATAAAATTGATTTAAACTAAGTGATGAACTTAGGAACTGGTTAAACTGACTGGCAATAATTGATGTTATTCATTGATGGGCTCTATTTTAGTCCTTATAAGGATGTTACGCAAGCTTTTGTTTTTCTTATAGGCGATGACAGGTCGAAGATTCAAAGGTTCATTTAATTTAGCATTGGTAAAATTGAATTCATCGTTTAACATTTTTGCTATTTCGATATTCATTCTGTTGTACGTTAAAGTGAAAGGAATGATGGACCTCCATTCGCATTCGCCCTCTGATATGTTCATACCAAGTGGCCAGAGGGTTTGAAGCGTATTGATCCAAAAACGCTTCGCGTTTTTTTTTCTAAATTCATCCGTTTCTTCTAATGTGTCTTTAATTGGTGGTTGTTCAATAGGATGGATTTCGAAATCGTCCAGAGAATGGCCAGGAAGGTTAAAATGCTGTGCTACTGGGGCATCAGCATTATGTTTTATATCCTGTTTGTGTCTAGTAGCACGTTCTCGGAAAGGATTTTGACTTTGACCAACATACTATTTCCGACAACGCTTACATGTGATAAGGTAAATAATGTTTGGTGAATCACAATGGAGGAGGTTATGGATCTGATAATGATTTTTCGTTTGTTCGGAGGAAAATTCCTCTTTCTGATCAAGCATAAAAGTATGCAATCTACATCGAGGCTTTTTGCAATGAAATACCGCACCACTACCATTCTGCAACGGTCTGTTGTGTTCAATCTTCAGTGCTTCGAAATCAGTAGTTTCAGCTGGACTTTCGAGCTTTTTCAGAGTTTGAGATTTTATGGTACGTAAAAGGCGCAGTGAGTATCCTCTCGACCTGAGGGCGTCAAATAGAGTAGAACAAGCCTCATTGAAATTTGCCTTATCACTTGAATTGCGGTAGAAACGAATGAGTTGTGATTTGATGATACCTTTAAATGTATGTTGAGGATGAAATGATTTTGTGTGGAACAATTGATGTGAATCAGTTGGTTTAAAATATACTTTATAATCTAAATGACCGGACGCCTGAAATTGCTTTCCTTTATACACGGTCACATCGAGAAAATCAACAGAATTTTCACTGATAGTAGCTTTCAATTTAATATTTGGATCGTGATTGTTCAAAATTTCTAAAAATTCATCAAAATCTTCTTTTGAATGTTCCCAAATAATAAAAATGTCATCTAAATACCTGAGATATACGAGAGTATGCTTTGCACATTTGCTTAAGGCATTTTCCTCCCATTCCGCTACATAAATGCTTGCAAAATTAGGACTGAATCTTTTACCCATAGGACAACCCATTATTTGTAGAAAATATTCTTCATTGAATTGAAAGTCATTACCTTTTAAGCTCAGCTCTAAAAGATCCAAAATTTGTTCATCCGGGCGTTTCGCATCCGCATATTTTTCTAATGCATTTTTAACTGATTTAACACCTTTATCAATATCAATGTTCGTATACATACTGTCGATATCCAAAGTAGCCAGAATTGCATTTTTCGATATTTGTCTGAAAGTTTTATTGGGCTTCATACAGGTGGTGAACATAATGTCCATTGCAAAGTTCTCGGAGCGGCAGTGAAGACCGTTGGAGGGTATTGTTCCAGCGCTGTATAAAGCGTTTGGTCGGAAGACCTTAGATCTACGGTGTTAAATTGCGACATTCTTGCTCGTTCCAGCCTCAGTCTAGTAAATTCGCGACATTCTTATTCCTGCCAGCCTCAGTCCAGTCAATTCTGAACTTGGTGTCAGCCAAGCCTGTGGAAAAAAGGTTGTAAGACGTGCATAAAGATGCCTACAACAGACTCATTGAGCAGCACCAGTACTGGGGAATCTTTGAGAATTTTTTGCCGCTGCACCTGCAAAAGTTCCAATATGATCTATGTACCTCAATTTGGAATTTGTCAAATCCAGTACATCGGTGAAACCTATACCCCGTTTCATATACGTGTGAATAACCACCGGCCATGCCAAAAAATGGAACGTGACTGTGCTATTACACGACACTGTTTGTCAACGGACACCCGTTTACTTCTTTTCAGGCCTTAATCATTGATTCCAAGTCCGATTGGACAAAAGCTGAGCGCGTCGCCCGGGAAACATTCTGGATCGAACAGATATGCACGTGTAGACCTCTCGGTTTCAACAGAACTTCACATTCAAACCATTCTTAAGCAGGGACGAATCGTTTTCTAGGCTTCCACGTGATTTACGTTGTTTCCACACGGCCTAGGCACTCGACAAAGATACGGAACTGTCCATCAAAGATCGCAGTACTAATTCCGTAAATTTCAAGCAACTCCACTCAGCGGCCTGAACGCATTATATTTTTGGCCGACACTACCATTTGCATCATCTTCATTGTCTTTTTAGCCTATTTACGCATTTTTGCCATTAATCCTACCGCAAAATCTGCCCATTTTTTAATTATGGCGATAATCCATGTGGTTTAGGCAACGTTGGAACCCACTGGTAATGGTCTTGCAGACACTAGTTTTACCTAGTAGCCTCCCTGCACCAGCAACAGCGAATTACAAGCCTTTAGTGGCACTATCTCGTCAAGGGGCAGTCCTAGTACATCCCAATGTCGTCTCGCACCAGCCAGATAAGCACCAAACTCTAATAGTTCCTCCCAGTGGGGGGCACTTGAGGAAGTTTCAAACGACGGGCTACATACAGATCTGTTTAAATTATCCATTTATCATACTTTCATGCAATACGTGGAAGTATCTTGACTTTTCTTAAATTCCAGTTCCTTTTAATTTTAAAAGCGGGTATTAAAATCGTGTTCCGCCGGGAGTTAGGGGTTTTCTAAAATACTTTTCAGAATTTGTCTAACAGTTTTTTTTTTTGTTTTTTTTACCTCTTCCTTTCCACTTTTGCCCCGCATTCTTTTCTTTTCGTCTGGTATTACAAACCCGCTCAGTTAGAACTCGGCTCACTATAACTTTTATCGCCACATTTTATTTCTTTCGTCGCGTGTGTGATTTTTTTTCCTTTTGTGTCTGTACCCCGAAGGTCTTCAGCAGACAGAATGCTGGGTGAAATTTGTTTGTTTTCCTGTGCTGTTCGAGCTTTATTTAGACGAATATCATTCGCACTAGGCTCTTGCATTTCTCAGATCCAGCTCATTTGAAACAAATTTGTTTTATCAGAATATAGACCTTTATATACATAAATGCCGGTGTTAGGACGGCGCCTAGTGGAATTCCTGCTTAACATAGGTGATGTAAATTAAACTGAAGCAGGTGCATCTTCACGGATCTTCCATTAATTGAGATTCCAGTGTTTAAAAGATGGGACCTTAGACCATTATAACAGTAATCTGTTCCAGTTGCGTTGGGTGCTAAGGCGAACGACCCACGGGTAAATCTCACATTGAAATACAGGCTACTTGTAGGCAATTACGAATCATTACGGAAAACAATTCTAACAATGCAGTAATTGTCAATCCTCGAATATCGGTTTCGGGGAGGGTTGTAAATGTAAACTAACATACTGACTGAGTCAATTGCAATCTTTTTGGGGGGTTGTCGTTGGATTAGTTGGTATGGTGGCAGAGCATCTTTTGGGCAGGCGATTGGGTGTCGTAGACCCGGGATCGACTCCCGGTGAGGCCACCTTCCAAACATTTCACAGTTTTTAATCCAGCGGCGCGGTGTTAGGACGACGCCCGGTGGAATACATCCTTGACATAAGCTACATAAATTAAATTCAAGCACTTGCATCCTCAACGATCTTCCATTAATTGAGATTCCTGTGTTTAAAAGCTGGGACCATAGACCATTATAACAGTAACTTGTTCCAGTTTCATTGGATGCTAAGGCAAACGACCCAAGGATAAATCTCACAATAGAATATGGCTACATGTAGTCATTTACGAATCATCATAGAAAACAATTCCAACAATGCAGTAAATGTCAATTCTCGAATATCGGTCTCGGACCGAGTTGTAAATGTAAACTAACGTACTGACTGAGTCAATTGCAACCTTTTTGGGGGGTTGCCGTTGGCTCAGTCGGTATGGTGGCAGAGCCGACTGGATGTCGTAGACCTGTGATCGACTCCAATCGAGGCCACCTTCCAAAAACTTTACAGTTGTGAATCCAGTGTTGGGACGACTTCCAAAAAATTCACAGTTTTCAATCCAGTGGTGCGATGTTCCAATATTCTGTTCGTATGATATTTTTTTTAAATACCTTTCTACTAAGTATTTTCGTAAAGGCGCTGTCCATGTTATCCCACAGTTTATGGTACAACGTTACCGGGAGTTGGTCTAGGGTTTTTTTCTTGTTTTCTGAGCTTCAAGGTTTCCTGACTAGCTGGTTATTGTTCCCAGTGGGTTCTTCACACAGAAATAATTGTCAAAGGTTAGTGGAAGTTTGGTGTGTTTCCAGTCATGTATAAGTGGTAAAACATGTAGGGTATGGAGATCTTGATTTGATAATTTTGTCTTTGTGGAATAAAGGATTGGTATGGGATCTACAATGTTTATTGTTTATGATACAAAACGCGCGTTTTTTAAATAAAAATAATTTATTGACTGATTTAGAGTGTCCCCAAATTTATATTTCATATAGGAGATGACTGTGAACTAGATCATAATAAAGGAAGAATGGGACGCGGTGGGTTAATATATTATTCACGCGACTGATTACATTAAGAGACCTGGATATCTTTGAAAATATGATGCATATGTGTATCTTATAAGATAATCTACCGTCAATATGTATACCAAGAAATCGAACGGTTTTGTCAATTTTCTATGTTCCTACCCTACCGACTTGTGTACCATTAATAACGTTTTGTCTTGATGTATCGGTTATACCGGATGGAGAGGGTTGATTAATATACATTTACTTTTATTTGAATTTAGGTTTAATTTGTTTGTTGAACAACCAATTGAAAATACAGTTTAATTCAGCATTGACTGTTTGAAATAAGTAGTTTATATCATGTCCAGATGAGTATCCTGTAGTGTTACCAGCGAAAGACAAAAAGTTGCGGGACGTTGAGTTTGGTATATCATCAACATACAATAATAATAAAATATGGTCTAAGACTGAACCCTGTTGGATGCCGCAAGTAATTGGGGAGGATGAACTCTACATCCGGAATAGTGGGTACGCTCACTGAGATAGTTCATAAACCAAGTATTGGCAATGTCTCTGATGCCATAAAATTCTAGTTTTGCCAGAAGCGGCTCATGATGAATGGTGTCAAACGCTTTTGACAAGTAACGGAAAACGGCTAGAGTATTACTTTAAGTTGCCTTGTTGTTTTCGTCCGCTATGTGCTAAAGCATTTTTGGTGAACTGTCGTGTAACCCTTTCTAAACCCAAATTGTTGGGGGTATACGATTTTATTGCTTTCCAAGAAATATAACAGGCTTTTTAACATGATTTTTTTCTAAGACCTTCGAGAAAGTGGGTAACATATTCATATGTCTATAATTATTAAATGTGTGTCGATCGCCGGTTTTAGAAATCGGGCTGATTTCTGCAGTTTTCATTTTTTATGGGACTGTTCCATTTTGGAATGGGATATTTATAATGTTGCATAATGGGTTAGCTATTTCCCTACTAACCTGTTTGATAAGAAATCGTCGCATGAGTGCTAGAATGTCCTATGTCCCCTATGGGAGTACCCTGTCCCCTATGGGACATAGGACTTTCTTGCACTCAGGCGACGAAATATTGAGATCTAATCCGAGTATTTACTATGTTTAGATTTTAGAGTTTTTATTGCATCCACAACTTCATCTGGCGTTGTTGGGATAACAAAAAGAAACTGTTCGGGCAATTTTTGTTTAGATAATCTGTATAGTGTTTAGTTGTAAGTGGAATTCCAGCAGCAGTTCATACTCCAATATTGGAAAAAATTCATTAAATTTGCTATTGTGGTTCTGATCAATATTGCTTGACCTAAAATGTGACTGTTTTTTTTAATTGCGTTATTTAGGATTTGCCACGTTTTTTTAATATTGTTTCTATCTTCTTCTAGGGTATTATAGTATGAGGTCTTACATTGACGTTTAATTTTATTAAAATTCCGAATTTGTAAATTGTTTTATTCTTAAATGTGGGGTATTTCAATTGTTTTCAAACTGTTTCGATCGTCAATGTAAAAACCGATGTGAATAATCGGTTAGTGTCCAGTTATAATTGCGGTTAGCCGTTAATGAGATGGATGAACCGCCTCAGCATTATTTCATTCTTTTATAATAATAATATGGAGGTATGTTAAGGCATGTCTCTTTCCAATAAACTACAAATAAACTTTAAGGCAAGCTTGGATCACACAATTCATATCGCAACTTCAAGTCCATAATGTTGAGTGCAATTTGTTGGTGAGGTATGTTCTTGAGAACACACGAGATCAAATTACGTATTGTCTAAATGTTTACATGTCCTGGGGCAGTTCGAATTCGTCCAAATAAAGTCGATATCAAAACAAAACAGAAAAGCTTTCGACTCAATTTTAATTGTGTAATGACTAAAAAATATATTATATACACATTGAATGTTCGGCCTCACACAAAGGATCTGTTTTTCAGGCCATTGTTTTGTAAAATTGAATGTGGGCGGGCGGTTTTTCATTTTATTTTTTATTCTTGTAATTATCTCTTTGCCATCAATAGTTCAGGTTCTTCGTTTGTTTTATGTTTTAGGCCTCGTAATCCACAGAATAGCATAGGTGGTGGTGTATCTCGCCCCTTGTGTGCAAGAAGGCTTTGCAGTGTTTAAGCATTGAAAAGCCTTGTTACACTCAAAGGAAAATATATCAATGTTCTTAACATAAACCATTTTATTTATTTTTGTTTTAAGTTTCCATTGGTTATAAAAAGAGAGCATGCGGCAGCCAAAAGGACCATCCGGGAGGACCTGAGAAACCGATTTTTTTTACTTTTTAGGCCTTATGTAGTGTGCAGTAGATAAAAGTTTCCATGTTTCTAAACAACTGTCGGATCTGAGTAATGTGATGTATAGCATTTGAGAATCCACATAACGCATACTTAGTTATCTAATCATTACAGGACATGTCCTATTAAAAAACACCCAAATCAGAAGAAATCTGGCATGAAGGTATTGATCATCGAGGTGCGACAAGTTTGATTTGGTCTCGCATTGTCAGCCGAACACTTTGTGTTCAACAGACAATGTGAAATCCTGCAGAACTTGTCATACTTTGGCATATCGCTCCCTCAGTTCCGATGTGTTCTATGTGCCTACTGGCACATAGAACACATTGGAACTCACGGGACGATATCACAGCCGGGGTTACATAATTATAGCATTCTGTGATTTAAGTATCCCGGCTGGGTCGTTTAAGCTTTCACACACTTCACGTTTATGTTAACTAAGTGGTTCGCTCAATGATATCTGTTAGCATGACTTGTACTGAACGTTATTTTGATTTAGTATGCGGGTTTATTTTTTCAAAGAATGGACAAACCAAAATTGTAGCATTCGTTGATCAAGCAATCAGCCCAAACGGATGACGACGACTGGTGTGAAACCAATCGCCAAACGAAGGACGATCTCACTAGTTGTTTTCCAGAAACTACAGTTGACACACGAATGATGTAGGAATATGGAATGTAAATACGAAACAACAAAACGCCCACAGAATATCTCTCAATTGAGCATTTTTCCAGTTTAAGTTCGGACATCAATAGCTTTCACAAAATGGATCTTTCTCGAGAACTTTTTACATACCTCACACCCAGAGCGCATGCACTTCTTCTAGACTGAACCTGGTCAGCAGCTGAAACTGAGCTTGCACCTTCATCTCTTTGTTTCAGCAACACAGAGTTGTGGCATGCTAGAAACTTCGCTCAGTGGGTGTTTTTTTTAAACATCAGGCCCGTCACTATTTCCATATATACCACACAACAAAAAGTATTGAACATTGAACTACTCCAATATTCCCACTTTTTGTCGATAAGATCATTTGGCCGAATGTTTTGTGAGATGTGTAGCGTGAATTCCCATAGTTTCACAATAAAATGCTAATTTCGAAGTTGGTCCACGTTAATCACTACAGCGGCCAATTCGTGGGCTAGGGGCCAAAATATTAAACTTTTACAACTGAATTCTCTAGAATTCGTCGCCTGAGTGCTAGAATGTTCTATGTCCCACAGGGGACATAGAACATTCTAGCACTCAGGCGACGAATTGTATTTTATAGTAACGACCTTAAATGCGTTAAAATAAACTATTAGCATTTTAAAGATGTGGTAATTTGGCAGTTGGCGTCTGTACAATGCCCCTGAATAGAATATTATCTGTCCATAAGAGAGCCCGTAACATCCAGTAATATGTGCGCTGATATGAGCGCTGATATGTGCGCTAGAGGGGGAGTTAGAAGTCTGGGTGTAACATTCTTGTCGAGGAGTAGGATTAAATTGGTCACTATCAAGTTGGTAGTCTTATTCGCAATATGTGGCAGATGTGGTCAACGTGTTTACAAGTCAGAGGTGGACAGACCCGATGCGGACTAGCAAAAATGTTGTTTTTTTGGATGCCCACCACTCGAATACGTGACGGGAGACATTGGTCAATGAGTTTGTCGGAAACGATCAATTTTTTGTCAATGAATAAATCAGATTTCACGTGGAATGTTGTTTTTAAATATTGTTCCATTTTTTTGTCATTTACACCGACATGTTTGGGATGGTTAAAAATTGATGTGTAGTATATATTGAGATTGGGAAGCTAATCTGACGGGGCATTAAGTTGACCGACTGTTCTTCCGTCCACATCCCTTTGCGACTTTGCGAGCTCTCCAGACAGTGTGTCACGAATGAAGGCTCGAAATAAGTGGTGGGACAAGGACAATGACCAGTACAAAACTTACTTTGACCTACACACTTTTAAATGCTTAGAACATTTTGAGCGCCGCAAAATTCTGCTCAAATTTAGAACCTGAGTTTAACCCTTTACCCAATGTAACGGCCAAAACCGGCCAGCGCTATTCTCAAAAAACGCCAATTAATTTTCATTAATTTTTCATTTTTTGTCTCAAAAACATAGGTTATGACCCTCGTTGGAACGAGCTCGACGAGCTCGTTCCAACGAGAGGTCATAACCTATGTTTTTGAGACAAAAAATGAAAAAAATTAGTTGTTAAGAATTTTTTTTTTGCAAGTGTCGTCTGCTTTCCATGTTAGGTAAAGGGTTAAAAACACTGGTGATTCGGTATAAACCTTACATTTTAACATTGGTGGTACCTTCCGTGTCATTTTAAATGCAGCAATTAGAAGAGTCCATATTAATTATTTGGGGTGGACCAATCAGTTATTTCAACGTGCAGCCCCATGGGGCCGTTCGCTGAAAATATTGATTGGTCTAACCCACCCTTAAATTAGGAGGCAACCTACTTAATGCAAGTATGGCGTACCGTGTCCCTGGGCCTTTAAAACGGCCTCTCGTGTTCACAGGGTTAAATTCCATTACGAATTAACATGTCATTTCCTCATTTATTTGTCACAATATGTCAATTTACAATGTGTAAAGCAAACTATTGGAATGACCTGCACCAAATTAAAATGATCTGTACCAAGTACTTGTGGCAGGAAATTTTGACCTGAACTGGAAAAATAATTATTTCGAGCCTTGCCACCAAACACAAAATATCCACGAAAATATGGGGTGTGGGGGAGGGGGGGGGGTGCCTTCACAAACCCGATTGAGTGCATAATTTCTTGGTCTAGTTCAGCATACATAATTATCACAAAACTAGCAATCACCTTTAACAAGATCATGCATATGCTGAGGTCTTCCCGCGAATCAATTACCGGGCTATATACTTTTCCAAACTACTTTTAAGATAAATAATTGTTTGTGAGGGTTGTCACACTGCCCTGCAGTTGACACTAGATGTTCCGTGACTGTATTGCACACTATTTGGAAGTAATAGAGCGCTTAGTAGATGCACTTTGTCCCTATCAGACTACACCATTAGCGTAACTCAATTTCTGTAGACAAACAGCGTGCCCAACTCTGTACAATTGTCTATACTAGTAAATAAAGATCATTAACATCATTCCTAAACTCTACTGCGTAGTGATTCCCGATTCTTGTCTATGAACTTACTAGGCTGTGGCACTGACTTCCGATTGTGGATTCGAGTCGCCGTTGAACAGAAGGCTTGAGTAGAGACTCTCAGTATTACGCTTGTGAGAACGGGACAAACCCACAACTTGAAAAGAGGTCAGAACCGATTCGATCCGAAATCTGGCGCCTGATTCGATTCGAAATTCGATTCGACCCAAATGTTCAGGTTTGTAGGGGCGTACTTATTAGACTTCTATTCTGGTTTGTGTACTCCAAGGTTCAATCTGAAGGTATTACAATAAATTTAACCTTTGACCAGCTGAATATTTTTAAGATATTTTCATAAAATCAAATCATGGCTGATTCAAAGCAGTCATGACTAAATGTGGTAAATAATTCACCTAAGTTTAACTCAAGAAATCATTGGTAAAAAAAACAATTCAATGTATAAGGTGGAAATTGGTTTAACCCTTTAGCCTTCGCAGACGATTTCAAAATTTATTATTTTAAATATCATTTTTTAAATTTTTTCAACAAATTTCAACAACACGATATCATGTGACCCCTCTTTGGAACGAGCTCAACGAGCTCGTTCCAAAGAGGGGTCACATGATATGGTTCTGTTGAAATTTTTCGAAAAATAATATTTTTTCAGCTGCTGAATTCGCATATTACGCGGGCGGATGCGGGCGATTCGTTGGGTAGAGGGTTAAATGTGCCCAATTTGTACATATTTCAATGACAATAGAAATACTGTCCTGGACGGGAATAGGACCCATCATCACGGAAGGGCCTAAAGAGCAACTGAAAAAAATAATAAAAGTCCATCGCATCGCTCAAAACGGCAGTGTTGGATCAGTGTGTAAATATTTTAACAATCCCGATTGTCCCACTTTCTTATTTTAGGAGGTAACAGAGTGGGACAGTCGGGATTTTGTTTATTAGTGTTCTAGCGGCAAGGTCAAACATTTTCTCTTATAGTTTGTTTCACGTATTTTGCTGTTTAATTGGTGAACAGAGCAAGAAGTTGGTACATGTTGGTACCATACAGCATCGATAAACTTATGCTAGATATTTTTGTTCATCAAAACAGTGATTAATTTACAAGATATTTTTCTTATTTCTTATTATTAAATTTAAATATACGCTCAAAGCATGTTATGCAAGATGTAATAAAGCAGATGCTTTGTCTGCATATTCCAGTGGCGGTGCCAGGATTTCAGGGAGTGGGGTGGGGTAAGTGAGATATGGGGGAGGGGGCAAGGTCGAAATGCCGAAGCATCTGCGGAAAGCCACAGGCCTGAGCTAGGAGGGGATAGGGGAGAAGGTAGTTTAGCGAACTGAACGTAGTGGCTACCCCTCTGAATGGGTAGCGACTACGTTCAGATCGCTGAAGTAGGGAGGAGGGTGTCCCCCTCACGTTCATAACCGCGACAGGTCAGCGGCCAGTCAAAGTGTTATTATTATAAAAATACAGATAGTTTTTTTAATCATGATCGATAAACAGCGGTGAGTTGTGTTCAAATTATGATAATGACTATTTTCAAACCTTAATCGGGATTACATTTTAACCCTTTACCCAACGTAATGGCCAAAACCGGCCAGCGCTATTCTAAAAAATCCCCAGTTAATTTTCGTTTTGTGTCTCAAAAACATAGGTTATGACCCCTCATTGGAACGAGCTCGTCGAGCTCGTTCCAATGAGGGGTCATAACCTATGTTTTTGAGACAAAAAATGAAAAACATCAGTTAATCAAGAATTTGTTTTGCAAGTGTCGTCTGCTTTTCGTGTTTACCTAACGAATCCGGAGGCATCCGCCTCGTAATATACAAACTGAGCAGGCGAAAAATTATTATAAAAAAATGAGGGGTTCAATGATGTGGTTTTCTTGAAATATTTTAAATAACAAATGTTGATTTCGACTGCGTTTGTAAAGGGTTATGGGTAAGTGGCAAATACAGTTAATTGGAGGTTAATTATGCGTCAAGCAATTGTTTCAAAACTGTTTTCTTCCTGGAAAGAAAGTCCACGTTCTTATATGCTGTTACGAGAGCCTGTTGGAGGGCACGCTCATCATCTCCCCAGTCCGCACGAGTCTTCTGGAACGCACTCAACTGCAAAAATAGGAATACTGAAATTATTATATATAAGGATTAAAAAAAAAATATTTATTTGTTTTTATAATATTTAACTACATATTTCAATCTTCGACATCAAATAAATAAATAAATAAATAAATAAATAAATAAATAAATAAATAAATAAATAAATAAATAAATAAAAACAAGGAGATGGAGCCAGAGCAGATATATATTTGCTGAACCCTATTTCCACTATAAAAATAAAATTATGTTTAAAAAATAAAATGCCACCGACTCGCTGATCCGTGTTCAATGTCGTACATCTTGTATTCGAGGGGACGTTTAGTAATACTGAAATCCTACAGCCACAAAAGGCTGTGGAATTAATCTAAGACTGATCATGCCGTCCAGTTAGGTGATTTATTGCGTTCTCTAATCACGGACGTCAAATTTCGATTGTGCAAAAATGCATGCATGCAAGTTCATGAGGTTCAGCGAGGCTCTACACAAATACATAATAATGCACTTTTTAATGTCACCAGGTAATGTAAAAAAATATATTTATTTCTATTTCATCCCCCATAACATTATAAATTATTGTGATGAACTGACGATAACATGGTCTTGGGTTTGAGGCTCAGGCGCGGGAGGGTTATGCAAGAAAATTGCGCCAGCCTTTGAGGAGTACACCCGATGAATCGTTTTATTGTTCAAAGTGAGATCAAAGTCACTCGAGTTGAGGGAAAAATCAGGAATGTCGGAAAATGGGGTGCTAAATGCGCATCATCCATCCATCCATCCATCCATCCATCCATCCATCCATCCATCCATCCATCCATCATAGCATACTCACTACAAGGGGATGGCAGGTAGACAGCCAATCTGGCTATGTCATCTCCATGCGGTATGTTCATTTGCACCATGTTTTGTAAGAACAATTTTGTAATCTACCCTGTTATAGATGTACGTTTATACCGCAAAAATAAAGAATCTAATCTAATCTAATCTAATCTAATCTAATCTAATCTAATCTAATCTAATCTAATCTAATCTAATCTAATCTAATCTAATCTAATCCATCCATCCATCCATCCATCCATCCATCTCCATCCACCCATCCATCCATCCATCCATCCATCCATCCATCCATCCATCCATCCATCTCACTTTCAAATTCTATAGATATGAGCAAAAATGCAAGCGAAGGTACAGCCAATGGACCTCAGTTTTAACCCGGTGTAAAAGGAATGGAAGTCCGTAGGAAAATTAGTCCCTCTGGACTATTATTCCGCGGAATTATAGTCCTAGGTCTAACATTTCTAGGAATAGTAGTCCGCCGGACTACTATTCCTAGAAATGTTAGACCTAGGACTTTAATTCCGCGGAATAATAGTCCAGAGGGACTAATTTTCCTACGGACTTCCATTCCCGTTACACCGGAGATGGATTGGCTGGAATTTTGCTCGTGCTTGTTATGCTTTGCGACAATTTTGCAATTATTGGGTGGAATCTTCATCTTCACTCTGTGGGTAATGGAGTGATAATACCCTCTCCGCGTACTGTAACAGTGATTCGCGTTTTGCCACACAATATTATAGTTTGTTTTTGAACCGAAATGTTCAAAATATGAAGAGATACTTTGCCATTAACCTCCTTGGGAACCCTGGAGAGGAGCAATGCCTGTTTAATCAGTAAATAAGTTCTGCTTTACTTGTACAATAGGACCCGGCACCTATGCCTGGTATATAAATCCTTTAAAATAGGCAGCCTAGGTATAAACGATTCGTTACACTTGACTTCATACCCACATAATGTAGCCAAATTTGCCATTAAATGCTGATAAATAAATACATTTGTAACGAAACAGACAAACCGCAAGGCCTCCATTTCACATTTTGTATTACAAAAGCTACTGAAATATCAAAACATTTACCTTTGTAATGTCATATATAGTTGTAAAGGATCTGGCAAGACTACCTAGAGCCGTCTCCATAGCGCCGATCTTCCCTCTGATCCTGTCAAAAGAGACAAATTAATTTGAGCCCTGCGGATCACACGTTTCGATTCGAATCAAATCTCAAATCGAATCTGGCCTATTATTAGAATCAAACGTCGAATCGAATCATGTGCGTCTTGAAGATATCCGATTGCAAGGGGCGGAGGGAGGGGCAAAACACACCTGATTTGTTTCGACTGTGAGAGCTGAAGCCCCGACTAATACAATATTACAACTATGCCAGCATGCCTTCGTAGCCATCACAATCGGTGTCTTGGGATGAGGTCTGGGTGCGGGTGTGGGTGTGGGCTGGAAACTGTCTTACATTCATAATAAACCCATATGCACTTTATTCCATGTAGTGTATTTACTGTTAACCCTTTGAACAAGAGCGGCCGCTTTTCTGGCCCAGAAATATGATACGTCATAATTTCCTTAAGTAGGGTGGTTGCTAAATGAATGTGCATGGTAGACCAATTACGTTGAAAATATTAACTGGTCTTCCATCAGATAATGAATGTAGACTCTTCCAAATGTTGCCGTTGAACTGACATGGAAGATACCCCAGTTTTCGAAAGGTTAATCATTTTGAGCTAAAGTACGAGTACATTGGCAAATGCACGAGTACGCGTCAGTTCTTTCAACGAGTTCGTTGAAAGAACTGACGCGTACTCGTGCATTTGCCAATGTATTCGTACTCGTGCTTTACTCATATTTTCTCCAAGTTCTCGTTCACTGAGGTTCAGTAAAATACTTCTCTCTATCTCTCTCGTCTCTTGAGTGCGACAAAACGTTATCTGCAAAGCCTCAGCATCTCAGATGGCGCCTTGTTGAACTCAAGAGGCGATATATATAGATTATCATGAAAATGTGCATGTCCAGTGATTTGTATCAGATCCGAGGCGGTGTACACAATGCTTTCTCAACGAGCCGGATGTGCCGGCTAATTGTGATCCCATTCTAGACACCATTGGAACGAGCTCGATAAGCTAGTTTCAAAGAGGGGTCATAAACTATGTTTTCGAGACTAAAATGAGAAAATAATGAAAATTAATTAGCGGCTTTTGTGAATAGTGACGTTCGGTTTTGTCTGTGACGTTGGGTACATGGTTAAACATAGAGGCCGGCTTCGAATGGTGGCCTCGCCCCTGTCTTGAACGATTAGAGACACAGGCGTCTACTCAGGACCATGACGTATTTACACTTTCTGGTGCGCCAACGATAAACTCCAAAATAAAACACTGACGATAAAGAGAGTCGGTTCGCCAATTAAACTCCGAAAGTGGGGCAATCGGGATTACCTTTTAACCATTTACCCAACGTAATGGCCAAAACCGGCCAGCGCTATTCTCAAAAATCCCCAGTTAATTTTCATTTTTTTGTCTCAAAAACATAGGTTATGACCCCTCATTGGAACGAGCTCGTCGAGCTCGTTCCAATGAGGGGTCATAAACTATGTTTTTGGGACAAAAAATGAAAAACATCAGTTCTTCAAGAATTTGTTTTGCGGGTGTCGTCTGCTTTTCGTGTTAGGTAAAGGGTTAACCATTTACCTAACGAATCCGGAGCATCCGCCTCGTAATATACAAACTGAGCAGGTGAAAAATTATTATAAAAAATGAGGGGTTCAATGATGTGGTTTTGTTGAAATATTTTAAATAACAAATGTTGATTTCGACTGCGTTTGGTAAAGGGTTATGGGTAACTGGCAAATACACTTGAGTGGAAGTTAATTATGCGTCAAGCAATTGTTTCAAAACTGTTTTCTTCCTGGAAAGAAAGTCCACGTTCTTATATGCTGTTACGAGAGCCTGTTGGAGGGCACGCTCATCATCTCCCCATACATCCATGTAGTTTGTTTCAAAATGCACATAAGCTAAAACAATTTTCAACCCCGAGCACCTCCCAATGGACACTTTAAAGTGATAAAAACTTACTTGCAACTAATGTTGGACATTTGTTTCAACTTACCCTTTGAAGAATTCCCTTTCATATTCCGATTCGAAAATAGCCCAAGACAAACACTTCGCATTAGGATTCTCTGTCAGCGCTACAAATCCAGCAAGTGCGGTTTGCCAAGTTCCAATAGTCTCAGAGTTGTATAAGACCGTCGTAACATATCTATAATGAGAGGAAGAAATATATGGCAACGTTTATCATGTTTTGCACGCCTGTTCTATGTAATCCCCATCTACAGCAGCACTAAACCATGCAGAAAATGAAAATCTGTTCCGCACACAATCGTGCAACGCAATTACTCTTTAGATCACTAGCAACAGCTGAAAATCGTCCCATGAGTTCTAATGTGTTCTATGTGCCAGTAGGAACATAGAACAGAATGTAACTTACATGTAGGGGACGAAGCAGTGACACGGGCTCCCCTCGCTAATTTGGTTGGCGATAAAATGTGTTCTTGTTGTTGATAGTTGTCAAATGAATTGCTGATTGTCCTTTTAATAATAGCGTTTTTATAGACGTGGAGGCGGGTAAATAGACAGAACGCGTTGTGTGTTTGAATCGGTGGGTGTTTTACATAACGAGTTGGAATGGCGTAGTCATATTTCGCGGGAGCCGTAGGATCGAGCGAAATATGATTACGCCATTCCAACGTAATCAATTATGAACACTTTTTTGAATCCAGAGGAAACAATTTGTTAGAAATAATATTGTGGATGGTTCTACACAGGGGAGATAACAGTTTTAATTTTCAACTTAAGGCCGATTGTGCGCCCCCGGGTCAGATCCAAAACAGAACGGAACGACAAATGTCAAGAGAATTTTTTTTTTTAATTTTATACTGTTTTATAGCTATATTTTTACGGAGACAATTTCGGTTACCATAGCTCCCCTGCAGTGTCATATGGGATGTGACAGTTTTGATACTGGTAAAATGCACGTAGTATGATAGTGTATTGTCAAAACAGAGACTCGGTGAGAATTGGTCTCGTACGTTTACATCGCTCTGTAAAATTCGCTCTGGATCCAAAGACCACAAATTGTACAAAATGCATCTGTTTCTTTTTAACGAATGTTGTTGTACCTACAGTTGAAACTAGTCTTGTGACTGCGTTGTGTACTATTATTTTGTAGTAACGCGCTTAGTAAGTGCACTTTTGTCCCTGTCAGACCCCACCTTGAGCGGAATTCAATTCCTTCATAACAATAGCTGCCCAGCTGTGTACAATTATGTACTAGACAATCGAGATCATTAACCCCGTTCACTCTGATGTCAAAATACCAGAAGTGCGGGAAGCTGTTTTTCCCATAATGCATCTAAAAATTTAACCAATTCAATCTCGTTTGACAGAGCTCAATGAGCTCTGTCAAACGAGATTGAATGGGTTAAATTTCCAGTTGCATTATGGGAATTTTTTTCTGCCTGAAATTTAGAAATTTTGACATCAGTATGTAGGGGGTTAACATCATTCCTAAACCCTCCTGCGATACATGTTGAAGTACTGGCGTAAAGATACATCAAAATTCGACTGCACAGACCGAATGAAGAGAGTGGGTTACCACTTTATCGCAGAGCCATATATTCTCCACTGGAAATGTATTTATAATTGTTCATAACAAAACAAGAAACACTTACAAACTTTCATCACATGGCCCGTCTTTGTCTTCAGAAGTTACAAATAATTTCTAATTGATCGGTTTCAGTGATTTCAATACCGACCTCGCTAATGGCGCGTTATATTTTGCATTGTACGGTGCAGAAGCTCTTGTGCATTTCAGACTACTTCATTCATCTGCAGTGAGGAGCGCATCAATTAACACGCATTGTCTACGCTAATTGTGGCAGGACTTCCAGTCAAGACTTGCCAACCATACTGGTTGATGCGAATCTCTTAGCCCTGTAGTAAATCGCATGATTTTGTATGGTAAATGTCGTGGGTTCGAGCCCCTGAACCCGTACTACTCTCTCTTTCCTTTTACATTGTGGGATCGCCGATCCCCAGGAGCTGGTGGCAATACAGATGCTGCCTCGACCGCTCCGCTCTGAGGAGGAACCTGGGACGAGATTCACGGGTGTGAATCTCAAAAAGAACAGTGTATGAGATTCACGGGTGTGAATCTCAAAAAGAACGGTATAAGGGTCATTTACTCAACAGGTTGGATGTTTCGGATCGCTTAGTCTAGTGGTGAATTGGTCGATTTTTATGATGGGGGCGTGGATTCAAGCACCGGCACCCACAGTTCTCCTTTCTTCCCGTAACAGAGAAGATTCTCAAGAAAAAAAAAAACCTGAACACACTACTAAACTTTTATATATGTATTTTCGAGAATTGTATTTTCTACCTGTTAATATAACTGACTATAGCGAATCCTTGGCATTTTAAAGATATGGCAATTTACGAACTGGCAAATGGCAAGATCTTTGAAAATTCTAATGGTTCATTTCAACCCATTTAAAGTCATAACAAGAAAACACAATTCTTGAAAATACTATTGTAAAGGTTTTATAGTATTGACCCCAGGAAACTACACTGTACTGATAATCGCTATATATCAATAATTTGACCCTTGTAATGCGTGCAGATACAAGTTCGTGTACCAAAAAATCGGTAGTCGATCAAGGGGGGGGGGGGGGGCACTAAAAATTTGCAAGACGTGACGTCCTATTTTTTATTCGGCTCCTTTTTACACCCACCCACCCACCCACCCACCCACCCACCCACAACGAGCAAATTTTCTACTACCGTTCTCAGACACCCCCCCCACTCTCTCATTAAAATTCAAAATAAGCTTATAAACGTAGTAGGCACAGCTGTCTTTAGGGGGTTTTCATAATGTTCTTAACCCTTTACCCAACGTAACGATCAAAACCGGCCAGCGCTATTCTCAAAAATCGCCAATTAATTTTTATTATTTTTTTCATTTTTTGTCTCAAAAACATAGGTTATGACCCCTCATTGGAACGAGCTCGTCGAGCTCGTTCCAATGAGGGGTCATAACCTATGTTTTTGAGACAAAAAAGAAAAAAAAATAGTCATTCAATCATTTTTTTGGCAAGTGTCGTCTGCTTTTCATGTTAGGAGAAGGGTTAAACTGGTACCACCAATTTAAACCTCTATGGGCTGCTGAGAGCCCTAATCTACAAATGACAAGCTGTTCATTATCAGGCTTGGCCAGAGCAGGTGTACATATACGGGAACAAATTTTCATTTGAATTGTTCCCAAAATATTGTCTGCACATTTTCTACATTTCGAACAAGACACCCACCCCCTGCTAACGTATGAAATTTTCCCAAAGCAAGCCCAATATTCTCACATATAAAGCCTCCTGATGTTGTATTTATGTTAAGAGTGTGATGTACAACATCATCTTTAAGGTTTCAAACACAAATGATGGTATATATTAGCTGATACATTGATATATTTTTAAAAAATTAAAAAAAATTGCACAAGTTGGAAATGCACATTTTTGACCCACCCACCCCCACGTCATGTCTTGCAAATTTTTGGTGGCCTCCCCCTGAGTCGATTAGCAAAAAGGATGATGGAAATCAAATGTTATGGAAGATCAATGGGAGAAAAAATTATAGTTTCAGAAAGCCATGATGCTAACTTAAGTATGAGCAGTTGACATGATTCGAATGCATTTATTTTATCGCTTTTATCGCAAAAAAACTCAGATAAATGACGTCGCTTGAGAGGCATTCCAACAAGGGCCGAAGCTAATGGGAATACTTCCCAACTGGCAAATTGACAGATCCTTGACAATTATAATGGTTCATTTTAACCTATTTAATGTCATAACAAGAAAATACAATTCTAGAAAATACACTTGTAAAAGTTTTATAGTATTGGCTCCAGAAAACCAAACTGTACTGACAATTGCTACATGTATCAACAATTTGACCCTTGTAACACGTTCACGTAAATGTTCGCGTACCAAACAATCGGTAGTAGGTTAGCAAAAAAGATGGTCGAAATCAAATGTTATGGAAGATCCACGCGAGTAAAAAATAAAGTTACACAAGGCCATGATGCTAATGTTTGTATCTGCAGTTGACATGATTCGAATGGGTATGCCGTGTGGGATAGGGACGCTTAACTCCCATGAACATGCCTGACGGAAACCTCTGCAGCCTGTCAGAAAAAAATGTCGGTTGCTCGCATGCCAACTTTTACCCTCAATATTCCAAGCTCGCTGTTACCGCTATGCTGTACTTTTGGCATCATCTCCCCTCGCCTTTCCCGATTTCCCCTTCAACTCGAGTAACTTTGAACTCACTTTGAACGATCCTTCGAGGTATTACTCGAAATCTGTCCCATAGTTTTTGTATAATCCGCCCAAAGAGCTATTGGCTTTACATGAGGCTCGTCAATTTTAATTGCAATCATCGAGACCCCTTCCCATGACAAACTACACCCCATGCTTTACTCTCCCGTCCAGATCTCCTGGCTGAATGGAATAATTCTACATTAATCCTTTACCCAACGCAGACGATTTCAAAATTTATTATTTTAAATATCATTTTTTTAATTTTTTCAAAAAATTTCAACAAAACCATATCATGTGACCCCTCTTTGGAACGAGCTCAACGAGCTCGTTCCAAAGAGGGGTCACATGATATGGTTTTGTTGAAATTTTTCGAAAAATAATATTTTTTCAGCTGCTGAATTTACATATTACGCGGGCGGATGCGGGCGATTCGTTGGGTAAAGGGTTAACTATATAACCCGCCTTGTCAATCCAGTCTGGGCGTAGGAGTCACACACATAGTAAAATGTCGTCTTACCGCACCATGCTGACAGCGGGTGTACCAGCTACCTTATGTAAGCACCAGGTTCCTTACTACCGTTTGGTTCAAAGGGATGCGGTCTTTAAGTAGAATTGAAACGGTTAACTGATTAATCGATTAATCAATGATCAACATCTTGATCGATCCAAAAAGTAATTGATCGATTATACGTTACTTTTGAACTACAGTATTACAGGGGTTAACTTTTGAACTACAGTATTACAGGGGTTAACAAAGGAACAAACTTGCTCCAAAACAGGTAAACGTTGTCGCACTGACTCGTATCAATTATGTGAGACAGTGTAAAGCATGCAAGTTACTTTCTGACATACTTGTTTACTTGCATGGTCATCATACTGTATCAGTGGCTGGAAATTGTCATTTTTAATCCTTTACCCATTGCGGGTAGCAGACGATACTTGCAAAATAAATTCATGAATTACTAACAATTTTATTTTTTTGTCTCAAAAACATAGCTTATGAGGGTTCATAAGCTATGTTTTTGAGACAAAAATTAAAAACATGATAAATTTGAATGGAGATTTTTGTATATAGACCTAGTCGGTTTTGTTTGTTACGTTGGATAAAGGTTGCATGCTGTAAATCATCAATGGTATAGCAATTATTCAGATATCTATTTGGACAAGTGATTTATAGGTTAACCAAGGTTAATCCAAGTGATTAATTGAACAAGAAAACCCCTTCAGCTCTATCTTTAAGATATAGTTGGTAACCCCACCCTCTCTCAAATAGTTTTTTTCCCCAACGAACACCTTGTTAAAGCTATTGCAACCGCCCCCCCCCCCACCCTCACCAGAAGTTTCAACTGATTGAGTATTCTTTTCCCTTTTTTGTTAACTCTGTCGGTGTGGTTTCTGTACATGTATCTACCTGTGACGCATAAGTTCACCCCTAATAATTAATCTTCTTATGTCTCCCACTATGTTATATCCTTGCTTACCCCTTCACCAAGAGAAAAATTACCAAGTCTCCAACTTCGGGACTCATCTTCCCTTCGGTCCACCTCTATTGACTTACTCTTGTTGTTTTCATTCATCTGAGTCTGAATAACAATCAACTGAATTCACTCAGGGGCGCGGTGGCCTGGCGATAACCGGTTCTCGTCAGAATCACCGAAGTTAAGCAACGTCGCTCCCGGGTAATCCTCGAATTGGTGGCCATCTGAGCGATCGATTCGGACTCCCGCGTTGTGTCCTTGGGCAGGGCACTTAACCCCGAATGTCCACATGCGGGGACAATGACACCGTGTACTAATTCGTACTGTACGTCGATGGTGCGCATGTCTTCGACCGATCTAACCTTGCCTGTACTGCAGTGCGGAGTTACGATGTTGAGGGGAGCTGGCAGCTGCTCGTCGTTGTTCGGTGGTTCTCTCCGGCTTCCTCCACCCGTAAAACTGCCACGGTCATGATTAGCCACTGTGCATAATTACGTGTCCTTAAACATCAATAAATAAATAAATATACTACTCAAAGTTTGCTAAGCACCAAGTATATCCAACTACCTGTTTTACGTTTTAGTTGAAATATTGTAATGAAAAGTGTAGATATTTTTATTTACTTATATCTTTAATGATTTAAGTACAAAAATTAAGATTTTGTTTGTGTTTGAAATTATTTTTTAGCTTTTGAATACGATAACCATGGAAAATGGATGTCATTGTTCAAAGAGAAAACTTTTCAAATTTGCCAAAAAGTTGGCAGAGCGAACTGATATGGGTTCAATATTGAGTATGAGACCCATTATTGTTAATTACAGCTTGACAACGCCTTCTCATGCTCCCAATCAGGTTCCAGATGGTCCTTTGTGGGATGTTGTTCCATACTTGGACCAGCGTGGCACCAAGTTCCTGGGCACTTCTTGGTTGGATGCGAGGAACTGAAACTGCAAGCTGCAACTCATTCCAGACATGTTCGATTGGATTGAGGTCATTGGATCTTGCTGACCAGTCCATACGCTCAGTCCCCTCCCTCTGTCGGTACTCCCTGACAGCACGGGCAACATGAGGACGGGCATTATCGTCCATCAGAATTAATCTATCACCCGCTGCACCTGCATACAATCTGACGTGGGCATCCAGGGTCTCATCAATATACCGCTGTGCAGTCAATGTACAACGGTCAATGACACAGAGTTCTGTACGTCCATCCCAGCTGATGCCGCCCCAGACCATTATTGACTCTCCACCATAACGGTCATTCTCAGCAATGCTGGCTGCATGGAATCACTCTCCTGGTCTTCTCCATACTCTCGAACGCCTATCCGTGTTGTCTAGGCTGTACCTTGGCTCATCTGTAAAAAGGACAGGTCACCAATCTTCTTTGGTCCATCCAACGGGGTCCATGGCCCATTCATATCGTGCCTGGTGGTGGTTCTGGGACAACTGAATGCGAATACATTGTCTTCTCGATCGGAGACCACCTTCGTGCAACCTTGAACGGATAGTCTGCGTCGAAACATTTACCCCGGATGCATTCTAAAGGTCACTGCGAAGCTGGGTTGCTGCGTCAAAGCGGTTTCTACGGGCCTGAATGATCAAAAACCGGTCTTCAGCTGCAGATGTTGCCCTGTTGCTGCCACCGCCATGTCGTCTGACTGGTGTGCCATACTGCTGAAATCTTGCTCGGGCTCTGGTGACCTCCGTATGGTGCACCAAACCAAGGGCTTCACTAACCGGACGATGGGTAGCCCCTTGTTCCCGCATCCCTACAGTCCGCCACATTTCTGCTTCAGACAAATGTCTTCTTATATTTGCATTCGCCGTATTCAATCATTAAATCACAAGGTTTTGTGTTGAAATGAAGACTGAAAACCCTACACAAGTCATGTACATGTAGACAGTACACGAAAACATCATGAAAATCAAGGGTTACATGCTTTCCATGACTGTCACGAAACGTCTGCCTGTCAAGAGAGCTAATGTAAACAATGGGTCCCATCTCAATACATTCCTCAGTCATATCCACCAAAAATATCCCAAATGTGTCACAAGAAAATTCCACAATGATGTGTCAAATATGTGGTGTTTAGCAAACTTTGAGTAGTATAAACTGAATTCACCCTGTACACAGTTTGTCAATTCCCCTTCCAATATACCCGATTAGAAGAATAATTAGAACAAAACTATTTATTTTCCGTCAATCCTCGTTGTTGAGGATTATTACACCTGAGCTGGAAACAATAGAGTGAAGGTATGGCCGAACACAGGTGGGCTCATATTCTTATATACTCAACCCAGTTGGATGGGTTGATTTTTAGACATTTGATACTTTTGTACGCCTTATGACGTAGAAAATCAAATAGCGCCTTGATACTTGGTGGTTACTTGTTTTGTTATCCCTCTACCCAACATGAAAAGCAGACGACACTTGTAAAAAAAATTCTTGAACAACTAATCTTTGTTCATTTTTTTCTCAAAAACATGGGTTATGACCCCTTATTGGAACGAGCTCGACGAGCTCGTTCCAATGAGGGGGCATAACCTATGTTTTAGAGACAACAAATGAAAAAAATAATGAAAATTAATTGACGATTTTTGAGAATAGCGCTGGCCGGTTTAGGCTGTTACGTTGGGTAAAGGGTTATTATTTTTCGATTTTTTAAAGTTTAACCTCAATTACTATTTTTTCCGAATAGTGCTCAGTGACAACCTTTGAGCCAGATGTTATCGCAGCTTAAAATATTAATATAATCCTGTTGTCAAGACTTCTCAACTGGTTGAGTGCAAGAAGCCACTATCAGGCCTTTCAAAAAAACGAGGATACCAGAGCAAAAGCCAACACTTCCCTTGCTTCTATTTCATATTCAGTCAAGCACGAATAATATTTTGTTTATATAAATGTGTTTTATTACAAATTATTGGAGAGTGCCTGTGTAATAAAACAAGCGTTGAATAATTCATTCAGACAACCAGAAATAATCTAGCCCTCAAGCGGATAATCACTAATGTTAAAAATATCTTGTCATTTGTACTTTCCGACGTTTGACGTCACATTTTGAAAAAAATGTTGAAGAAACTGAATTTCAAGTGACGTTTAAACGTCAGAATAATTAAAGATATATAGAATAAATAGGTACTAGGGGCAGGAAACAGATTTAAACCACGAGTAGGATGAGGGTTTTAACCACGAGGCTTGCCGAGTGGTTGAAACCCTCATTCTACGAGTGGTTTAAATCTGTTTCCTGTCCCTAGTACCTATTTGTTTTATTTCTACCATGCTCTTTATCATTTCTCCACTTCGTCACTTAAAACCAACAAACATTTCGAAAACGCCCCTTCTGTTGACAGTTCAATGAAAAACTTGAACGTGCGTATGAATACATATCGACTGGTGAGAGTGATACACCAGTGCCTTACCCGAGGTGAATTCATATAGCCGAATATTTCCACCAGCATGGGAATTCAGATCATTCCATAAGAAAATCAGAAATAAATATTTATTCAGAAATAAACAACAGCGTTTTTATTCATCTCATTGGGAACTATTTTTTGTCAAAACAACATTCTGGTCCGCCTCCCGACTTTCGTTCGAAATTCAAAAAGCAAGGTCATCAGGAAGTTACTTAGTTTTTTGTTTTGTAGTTAATGTTAAAGTTTGTTATTTGTATGTGATTTCCATGGAAGAGTGTATTCAACAAGTTATTTGGATTTGTTGGCATTCTGAAATCGCCACACATGTTAACATTTAGTGTGTTGGAACTTTCCTGGGATTGGGAAACGACATTGTTTTTAGGAACTTCCGTAATTTCGTGTGTTGTTGGAATCAATTCAGGAGTAACATTGGAATCCGGACTACGACTTATTGTGGAGGTGAGTGCACTGACATTTGATTTTGATGTAGTACTCAACAGCCTGGAGCATCTTTCCTGTTCTGATTCACCTGTTACAGAATAGTTATTTATACTCGACAAATTTTTATGTCCACTAATAGTAGCAATGTCAATTGGCTCCACTTTATTTTCTCTCAACTTCTGTATAAGCTTCCTGGCACTGGTATTTGTCAATCTTGAGCTCAAATTTGCACTTTTGGCCATTTTAGACATAATTGTTGATAACTTTGTTTCACCAACTTTCTGCCGTTTAAACCACCAGTCCCATGCATTATTTACAGGCGTTGTCCTTGTCGCTATATAGAAGGGATCGTCCTCTTCACTAAATCCGATTGGTCGCTTTTTGGCATATAGTTTGTAAATGTACACAGGATTTCTCTCATCGTCATTTCCAGTACTATACATTCGTGGAGAAATTTCCCGAAAATTCCGAACGTCTTCCCCTGTCCGTGTCTTTGTCTGGCGTTCATTAAGAAGCAGATACTCCTTGCCCTCACTTTCATGTAGGGCAACATCACCCCATCTCAAATTATAGTGTTCTTTTATTCCACGAAGTCCGAACTGGATTGTATTATTGAACCACAATGTGTTCAAAATTGAATTCGGTGTTGAGCCACCGAGCAAACCATTACTGTAAAGTTTATCGATTTCATGATCTCTAATTGGTTGGGCGCGGTTTGGTTTATTTCCTTTCCCGAGACGTTTTAGCTGTTTTTGTTTTGCAGTCAAAGCTCTTCGGGCCGTATCAAATCCGTCATCTGCCCTATTCATGATTGATGTGCCATATTTATGCCTTTTCAGGAATCGGTCAATACTAGAAATCTGCCCTCTTAAGGTGCTTGGCTCATAATCGCTGCCATCATTTCTTTGCACGCTTATTATATAATTTGCAACCAAAATGTCCAATTCGGCAACCGGAACTTCATTAATTTCCCTGGTTTCATTTTTGTTTCGAAGAAAGGTCCTAAATGTGTTTATATCAGATAGGGATTTCTTTAAGGTCCCTTTGCTCTCCTGGGCTGTTATAAACTCATCAGTTTCATCAAAATTCAAAGTTACAAATTTATTTGAATGCTCTTGTGCATTCTCAATTGGCAATTGGGGCTCACATGATGCAGTATCTGATTGATTTTCAATGTCATTAATAGCATGTTGCTGATACGATTCTTTTGGAGTGGTTAATTCATTGGAATCAGCAACTTTCGAAGAAATTTTTCCAAGAGGTATGGCAATAATTTGGCCTTTCATGTCAATCACCTCCCTTGTCTGTTTCTGAGTAGGCCTATTCATAATTGAATTTGAAGTTGAAGTTGAACTTGAAATATCATTTTCGTCAATTTCGTCGTTAAATTCTTCTGCAAAACAACTCATAAATTGCTGGTCATTGAAAATGTCCTCCAGATCACTGGCGATATTAAAATCACCGTACATATCGTCCATATTTAGTAAATTTCGACTTTCTTAAAACTAATTTTAGATCGTAGCCCAAGCAGACGCAGAAACACATGAGTTTTGTTTATCTTTGCGTCTGTGGGCAGTACTTCCGCCAGCACGTGGTGTTTGATTGACAGCTACGCACATCGTCAATGCTTATTGAACTGAACTTGTATTTTCAGTCAAATTAATATTATCGGCCCTCAAATTATACTCTAAATGTGTAATTGTAATCAACTTTATACTTAAATAGCCATTTAATATCGTACCAGTGCCGTAAACGACACCTGATCCGACGCTGATTGTCGAAAACATCGTGAAGTGTGAATGTATTGAAGTCGGGAAATTCGATCATGTCAAAGGTCAAGTTCACTTTAGTTCCTACTATAGGTTAAAATTTTTGTTTGGGAAATCCCATTGAAAACGTTTTAAGCACAGTAGACGCTTTTAACTCTAGTGGGATTAAAAGCTGAAATTTAACATGCAGGCTTTTAACAGGTAGTGACGTAGTTGAGCATGGTAGAAAATTGGGTTAACCAAGTTGGTAGAGTAACCTGGAAAGATGATGAGGTTGTCCCAGTTAGATATTATTGAGGCTCATCGATTGCGTTCATTTAAGAATTGAATGCAATTTTTATAATCTTTATTGGAGAATGAACGTGTGGAAATGGGTACAAATTGCATGAAACAACAAAGCAGAAAGGGGAATTAAAACATGTACGAACGAACGAGGCGAGAAACCACCCTCACACAGAGGACAAAGCGCGCAACTCTGAGTTGAGCGCCGGTTTTCGGCATTGACCCAAATTTGTCAAATTGCCGTCTTTCGCAACGAAACTTGGAATGTTCAGAACAATTTATTCAACATATCAGTAAACTATAATCACTGATCACTGCGAGAGGCGCTAAAAGGTGTAAACCCGCCCAATCACCACCCGAATTATTTTCTGTCGGCTGTGCTCTACCGTAAATGCGGGTCAAAGTTCGACCAAATGTATTCATTGGAAAATGAATTACATTTGGACATGACGTTTTCATCCGGCTGACCAATGGGAATTGAGTATTTGGACCCGAAACGTATAACTACATTAACAATGTAATTATTAGTGTATACATCATCCACAGATTCATTTTCGAGGACATCAAAGTATTTTCCTTAAATGCGATGAGTGAAAATTGATAAAAAAAAGATAAACAATGTTCTTGAGCATTATCTGTTAACCCTTTGAACCTTGGTAGTATCTTCGATGCCAGTTCAATGACAACAATTGGAAGAGTCCACATTCATTATCTGGGGTAGACCAATTAATATTTTTCAAAATGCAGTCGTGGAGCTGCACTCTGAACATATTAATTGGCCTGCCCCACCCATTCACTCAGCAACCACCTTACTTAAGTCAATTGTGACGTATCATGCTTCTGGGATGGAAAAGCGGCCGCTCGGGTTCAAACGGTTAGAATGTACAAAATAAAAGTCAGACAGAGGAAGATTCATCCCCTCTCTCTCTCTCTCTCTCTCTCTATCTATCTCTCTCTCTCTACCTATCTCTCTCTTTATCTCTCTCTCTCTCTCGCTTCCGCGCTCTTGGTTATCACCCATTCTCAGTCCGGGATCATTGTTAACCGTTTACCCAACGCAGACGATTTCAAAATTCATTATTTTAAATATAATTTTTTAAATTTTTTTCACGAAATTTCAACAAAACCATATCATGTGACCCCTCTTTGGAGCGAGCTCGACGAGCTCATTTCAAGGAGGGGTCACATGATATGGTTCTGTTGACATTTTTCGAAAAATAATATTTTTTCAGTTGCTGAATTTGCATATTACGCGGGCGGATGAGGGCGATTCGTTGGGTAAAGGGTTAAATCGTTCTCTAACAGTCTTCCTTAAAAACTTGATATTTTTCTCGCACCAAGCTTACGAACCATCATTCAAACGAGACCGACGAGCCTAAAAAAGCACAAATGTTAAAGTTAATGTATAAATAGCGTTGTCCCTATATCCAGATAAGTTATGTCTTTTGATGAGTCGGATTGCCTTGGACAAATAGCCATGACAAAGGTTGCATCCAACATCCAAGGTATATGAGTACGTACAACATCCAGGGTATAAGCGCACGCGAAACATTGGGGCAATATGGTTTAAACGAAAGCTTTCCGCGCCTGCTCGCCTGGACATAAAAATCGAATCAAAAAACGTGAAAATAGTCACAAATATTATCAGATTTCCGACAATTCGGTCATATTTTGTCGTTATGAATTAAATATTCAAATAATTAAAATGAAACAACTTGAGAAAAATAAAATAAGAGCAAATAATTCTTCCCCTGAGTACCAATATGTTCTATGTGCCAGCAGACAAATAGAACACATTGGAACTCAGGGGACGATATGTCAACAAAATACTGTTCACTAGTTTCCTTAACGACCCAAGGGATGCAACTCTATCTGTTGTCTTCTGCGTTTGTAAAAAAAAAAAAAAGATTAGTTGAGTGTGAGAAACGCGTCCCCAAATTTATTTTCATTGTGTTTTATTGTGATTCAAACGGGACCAAAACATTATCTCCGCCGACATGTATGGTGTATGGAGATTTAATACCTGGGTGACTCATTTAAACCTGCGGCTCGGTGTTTAAAAACCGACATCCAGGTATTAAATCTCCATTATACCATTCATGCTGACGGAGATAACTTTTAATATGTATTACTTTGCACTGGGCGTGTATTTTTGTCATTTTTTTACAAATATACTGAACAGAAAATTACCCGTCGAGGAGATCTGGCCTCCGTGTGCAGGCAAGACTTTTAAGCATTATGACGGCTTCCGGTCCTTCAAAGTTCGCCTCAGTGAGTTTCGAACGGAGGAATTCCCACTCGTTTGATCCTCCTTCTCTGATTGCTGTACAATACACTGCCTCCTTCAGATTCCCATCAATCCTACAAAAATAAAAACAAAACTGAGGTATTAGCGGAAGCCGCCCCAGGACAGCGATGGCTTATTTGAATTTAAATGACAAATCACTCTGACGTACAAAACAGCTATAGCACAAATGAACAGAAATTACGATATTTCCTACAGACCATTGAGCGGTTGCCACTTACTGTACGGTGACCACAAAAGTGGTCTCTTTCTCAGTTGGATCGGAGACATAATTAGTCCAATGGCTCGATATTTAAAACAAAAAAAAACAAAGTGGCTGAAATAAGTAAAACGAACGAAAATAGATCATGGAATTCAATATTCTCTTATTTCATTTTCGGGAGGTGGGATTTAGAGCTGAATCTGTTAAGGGGTTTTCTTGATCGATTAATCACGTGGATTAACCTTGGTTAACCGATCAATCACTTGTCTAAATAGATATCTGAATAACTGTCGTACTGTTGATGATTTACAGCATGAACTCCTTACGCAACGTAACAAACAAATCCGACTAGGCCTATATACAAAAATCTCCATTCAAATTTATTATGTTTTCATTTTTTGTCTCAAAAACATAGCTTTTGATCCTCCATTGGAACGAGCTCGTTCAGCTCTTTCCAATGAGGGGTCATAAGCTATGTTTTTGAGTGGTGGAGTGGTGGCCGAGTGGATAAGTGCGCTGGTCTCTCATGCCAGAGGTCCCGGGATCGATCCCCGGTCGGGGAAAGTTCTCGAGGTGTCCGAACACTCTCCGTCAGCATCAATTGTGGGGTTGATGCCGTCACAGCGTACCGTCCTATTGGGTGGGGACGTAAAATGGCTGTCCCCTGTGCGGTGAGAGACGTACTCCGTGCAGGCTAAAGATCCCTTCGTAGTTTTCGAAAAGAGTTAGGCCACGAAGTTGCCGCTATGATGGTCATCCCACACACCTACGCCATTACGCCATTGGGCCAAGGAAAGGCGTTAATATAAGTTGCATAACTTGTTCGACAATCCTTGTAAAAAAAAAAAAATTAAATAAAAAAAGCTATGTTTTGAGACAAAAAATGAAAATTCTTGGTAATTCATGAATTTATTTCGCTAGTATCGTCTGTTACCCGCAATGGGTGAAGGGTTAAGAATGACCATTTCCTGCTACTGGTATAGTATGATGATCATGCAAGTAAGAAAGTATGTCAGCAAGTAACTTTCATGCGTTACTCTGTCTCATATAATTAATGTGGGTCAGGGTGACAATGTTTGTCTGTTTTGGAGCAAGTTTGTTCCTTTGTTAACCCATATAATTCAGTAGTTCAAAAGTAACGATTAATCGATCAATTACTTTTTGGATCGATCAAAATGTTGATCATTGATTAATCGATTAATCGGTTAACCGTTTCAGCTCTAGTGGGATTATCTAGTATTGTTGGGACACAGGTAGACATACATGTTCGACCGGTCGCGACCCAGTCGTGATCTGATCGAAATTCTCTATCCGAGTTTGTGATCACAGTATTGCATCTATCAAATTTGATTTTGAGTGAGGGGTCCCAAAAGACAATGCGTCCTCAAAACATGTTCGGTAGTGACCGTAATGTTGCACCGCGTCGGAAAAAGAGGACATCTCTCTCATTAGTCCATAGTCACCAAGTGACCGGGTACGGGATGGTACCTGGTCTGTGGGTTTTATACTATGCAAGGTGAACATGCTTTAAGAATACGATTAATGCATATTTGAATAACAATTTTCCGCACACTTACAAACATTTAATGTCCCTACAACATGAAAGGGGTGAACAAAAAACCTTTTAAATGTTCAAAACTAACCGTTTTTATCTTTTTTGAGTAAACAGTGAACAAAATGTTCACTTCAGCATAAAACAATCGATAGAATCGTAAAAACAAGAAACAACCTTTGGAACGACAAATAATATTTTCTGTCTGTTAAAATATTTAATGTTTATATCACCGTGTATTAAAGTGACACCCACTGTGTACGGGATATTGGGGGCGCGGTGACGCAGTATGGAGAGGTGCAAGCACTAAGCCGAGAGGTTCTCCGTTCGAATACCACCTGTGGCAAACGCGTTGTGTCCTTCTGGCAAGGATATTAGGCCATGCATGGTGGATATCCCTTTGCTGTAAAAACATGTTTCAGGTCAACGGTGGATAGGAGAGGGGGTGTTATGTCCTCTCAACACGGGGAGGGAGGTAGATACATCCTCGACAAAAAGTAACGATGCTTTGCATTGTTACTTTTTGTCAAAATTGCTGGTAGCGCCGAGAACCTCTTTCTCCTCTACCTCTTCATCAGAGAGGTTTCTTACGCACCTGGTGCTAATAACATGCAGAAGTTCTATGTGTGAGGTTTAATAATTTGAGGAGAAACATAGTTTCTCGTCAACTTCAGTTTTTAAGCGTCAAAAATTACATCAGGATATGTGGATTACGCGAGAACATACGTGGTTTTATGTTGCGGGACCTTTTATCGTGTGTGGGATAATACGGCTGTGGGATATTTGCGCTACGACATAATGCGGCACGTTCCATGGAATGCAACACATCTTCTTCGAAAGACGTCACAGCGGCATTGTACGAAAGTAATCAGGAACAACACTATGCCTGGTGTTAGCGATCAGGTCGAACATTTTTCTCTTATCACTGAAGCATCTCATTCAAGGAATAAATATATACCAGAATATTGAATGCCAGACATGATTTTCCTTTATTTCTTTATTCGGCTTTGAATTGCAATATTTTATTTATTTATTGGTGCCAAAGGTCACATATTTCTGCACAAAGGCTAAGCTTGACCATGACAGATTTACGGGTGGAGGAAGCCGGAGTACGCCGAGAGAACCACCGAGCAACAGCGAGCAGCTGTCGTCTACCCAACATAGTAACTCCACGCAAGCAGGTTAGCATTGGTTGAAGACAGGTGCAACATCGACGTGCAGTACGCCTTAGTGCACAGCGCCACCGTGCCCCCACTTGTACAGTGGGGTGACATGTCTTACCCAAGGACACAGCGCGGTTGCTGCAGGTGGGATTCGAACCGAGGACCTCTCGGCTGCAGCTTGCATCCCTACCTACTGAGCCAGCGCGCCCCAACACTAAGAGATACAATGAACGTTTTGGTCACTGTCAGAAACGCAAGTTTAAAATTACGGTTTCCGAGTCTTAACCCTGGCGGCCGCTTTTCCGACCAGGAACACGATACGCCATAACATCATTATATAGGATGGCTGTTCAGTAAATGCGTGGAGTAGACCAAACAACATTTCCAACGTACAGCCCCGAGGCTGCACGTTGAAAACATTAATTGGCCTACCCCAAATAATGAATATGGACTCTTCTAATTGCTGCCATTGAACAATACCACAAGAGTTCAAAGGGTTAGGTTTGGCGATAGATATGTTATTTTTAATCTATTGTGGGGTAACGCTTAACCCGTTGAGTATTTTTAAGATATGTGCCAGAAATTCTGGTCGTGGCTGCTGTAAAGCAGCCATGACTAGATGTTCTGAAAAAAACAAGAAATCTTTGGTCAGAAAATCCATTCTGTTTACAGAAGACAAATGTGAATAATGGTGCCAAAATTATACTTATTTCAGTGGCAGGAGAAATCTTCTCCTGGGCAGGTATATCCGCCATCAGCATGTGATGAGTAAAGTTGCGTGACATATTGTCGTGGTGACGCATTGTCGCAGTGACTTGACTTCCGACAGTCAGGGCTATCTCGTGTCGGACAGTTTTACGGGTGGAGGAGTACCTGGAAAGAACCACTGAGCAGTTGCGGGCGTCAGACTTCCCAACGTACTAACTCCACACAAGCGGGGTTAGCATTGGTTGACGACAAGTGCATTACCGACGTGCAGTACGACACAGTGGTCAATAGGTGGTTAATGCACCGTCAAAGAAAGCAACGCATTTACCCCATGCGGATATCGACCCGTGAACCTTTAGGCTTGAAGTCTTGAAAAATATGTGGTGTTGGCAATATGATGTCATTCCTTGTTTTTTGGTAACTAAGAGTGATTTTCAGTGTAGACGCATTATTATAATACCATTTTTGTCAACCGTCTTCTGTAGAAACTGTTTTGTATTTTTGTTGTTTATTATTTATTCATTGGGGTTGGAGTACCCTGAGTGAACCACCGAGACTTCCCAACGTACTAACTCCACACAAGCGGTATTAGCCTTGGCTGAAGGCAAGTGCACAATCGACGTGCAGTACTCCTTATTACACAGCGCCACCGCGCCCCCACGTGGACAATGAGGATTAAGTGCCCGTCCAAGGACACGCCGTAGTTACCCCTGACGGGATCGAACCGGGAACCGTTAGGTTCGAAGTGTATATATTGTTCTCACATTCCCGATGGAATGTAGAAAAAGGCAGACCAATTCAAACCTTGAGCATGGCCAATGCCATGGTCATAACAATTGCCCACACGAGTATCAAAATTCTGTGGTGAAAAAATAAATAAGTTCATTCGGAATCAAAACTGTAATTTAACCCTTTGAACAGTGGTGGTATGTTTTAGTTCAATGACAACAATTGGAAGAGTCCATATTTATTATCTAGTGGATACTTATTAATATTTTTAACGTGAAGCCCTGAGGCTGCCCGTTGAAAAAATGATGGTTCTACTCCACACATTCAAACAGCAGCTATCTTACTTAATGAAATTCTGACGTACTATGTTCCTGTGTGGAAAAGTGGCCGCTCGTGTTCAAAGGATTAAACATTACAAATGCACATATAACCGAACACTGGGTTTACGCGTTATTGGACGAAGCACTCACGTGTTGTTAACTGGGTTTGTCATCCACTCGCTGAATAGTCTTATCGACTCCTGAACACACAAATCCAAACCAAATTTACAGGCGTATTTAGTTACCAGTTCCGTCTTTAATCTGCAAAAAAGGAGAGAAAAAGTAAATAGAAAACACAAAGTTCCTTCCCAAGTAATTCGCATGTTATCCACTTGTGCACAATGGTGTCCTTGTGATTGTGAGAAAAACACATTGTTTTTACGATCACAGTACTGTATCTGCAAAAGTGTTCCCTAAAATATCTGAAACACAATGTTGAAATAATTTTCTTAGAAAAATAAAATGTAGGTGTTGATTTTAATTTAATATGGAATCTCTCCCGACACTTTCAGCTTCATATTTAGCCACTCACTGTCGGTAACAACACACGTTAATTGGAAACGACTTTACGAAAAATCAGTAATGCTTCATCATGGATACGCGGAGAGTTGATTATCACAAAAACATTTACAAGAAAAATGTCATTCACAAGACCAATTGTTTCCAGCCTTCAAGTCTGTTCAACGGTAATCTCCACCCCTTCATTCCGTGTATTCTATTTTTCTTTACATATTCGTTGCCCGAGTGCTAGAATGTCCTATGTCCCACAGGGGACATAGGACATTCTAGCACTCAGGCGACGATTTATGAATGTACTTTAAGTTCAGCGCATTTATAATTCTATGATATAAGTGTAATTAAACTTTAAACAGCCAGGATCATATCGTGTCCGGCAGCTTTAATGGCTACAAAAGCCGAAGAAGCTCCACACAAGGGTGAGTTAGTCGAAGAGTATTTCAGCGGAAGCTTTCTGTTCACTCTAGTAGACCGTTATGAACTGCACCTGACCAAGATACTATACATATGTGATAGCATTTCTGAACAACAGCACCTGAAAACGGTTCGCTACTGCGAATTTCTTTTTGCGCGATACAGTAGTAATGTATTTGTATGTTCTTGCACACTTCCGGTTCGCGTTGAATCTATGAGAAAAATAGGCTCCGCCAACGGATCCCTCCAATCCATAATGCAGCGGGGTTTGAATTTCAAAGTCTATACTGAGCAGCACAGTATTCTATAATCGTGTAGGTATTTCCCCAGTCCATTATTAACAATAAATGGGCATTTCCCAGGCCACAACTCTTGTGGTTCTCCTTGTTCAAGCGATATTTCTATGTGTAGAACAATAAATGGGAATTCTGGTGTTTCCAACTAACATTGGTCGATTCCACGGTTGTTGTCAATTTTTCTTCATAGCATTGTGCAATGAAGCGGGGGGTTTCCTGCTCTTTCAAAACTGGATTGCGTGATCAATACAATCAGTGCATAATTCCATGTACAAGGATTTCGCCAGTCTGTTATTAACAGCTAGCTCCATTGTCCAAGCAAAATTTAGGTGCGAGAATCGCATTGTTGATCTCCCCCGTTAAACAACTCTAGACTTGTTAATGTTTTTCAAACAGCGAATAATTCTACCCTTTAGTAAATATATTACACCCTACAGAGTGTTAATGGCAAATAGTTGAAGAAAGTAATTAAATAAGGTTTTATCTTTATATGTGGATATTTTTTAATTTGAAACATGGTACATGTAATATATTCGTGCCAATCTCATATTCCGGGGCAATTTGTAGCTTCTTGCACAGCAAATTGTGGAAGGCAAGTGACATGGTGTTGTTTTGGAGGGGGGACCGATATAGTAACACCGGTAGTCTGCCCATTGAAGTTAGAATGAAAACTCGTCTGCAGGGGAAGTTTTAGGACCCCTCTCACTATATCTATCCGTCTATCTCTATCTCATTCTCTTATCCTCTCCTTCCCACCGCTCCTGGACTCAAACAATATATTGGACACCACAGGCAGGGGCGTACCTGGCCAAGAAAAGTTACCGGAGAATGCACCAGGGTACCTGAACTCGGGGAGAATTTTGATTTGATTTTTGATTTGATTTTTGATAGTCCTAGGTCTAACATTTCTAGGAATAGTAGTCCGCCGGACTACTATTCCTAGAAATGTTAGACCTAGGACTATAATTCCGCGGAATAATAGTCCAGAGGGACTAATTTTCCTACGGACTTCCATTCCTGTCACACCGGCAATCTATGCAATCAAATCCATTTCGCCTTTTGGTCACTTTCACGAATTTGTATGTACCAAGAGGTGTTTGGTTGAACCAATTTTGGAGGACCACAGGGGTGGGGACTAAGGGACAACTATAGGGGCACCGAGAATTTTCCCGATGGACCATATGGCCAGTCCCCCTCTGACCATAGGATAAAGACGGTCAAATCGCTAGGGCTTTGTAACATAATTTACTCGGAGCTTAAATTCATTTCTCCTGTCCTGTCTGCGTCCCAGTAGAATATACAACTCATTCTTCTATGAATCAGGGAACGGATCTTATGTATTTATATATATATATATATATATATATACTCACCCATCTGCATCTGTTGAGATGGTCTTGTTCATTCCAATGTCATTAAAAATTTCTATTAGAATGTTTTTCGCATATGACTGAAATTATAAGTTGGATTACTAATACTTAATGTAATAACAAAGAATTAAAATGTACAGATTTGCTTCATTGCAGTATGATTAAACTTTTTTTCGGTCATGCGTTTTCAGATAAAACGATTGGCTCACACGATTCTGTTTTTTCTTTTCATAACTCAATGAACCGAAAAAAAAAAACAATTAAGTCCGCCCCCAGCCACGCCCCTAAAATACCAGTCTTCGGAGTTGCAACATGGTGTTAAATCAATAGAAGTTTGAACACTGGCACGTTCTTAATGTGAAAAAGAAAAATAAATTTATATTACTAATTTATCACCATGAAATTATTTATAAAATATTTAAATGACCGTGGTGGCTCAATTTTTCTTTTTCTTCACAACTGTATTTATTTGACATTTCAATTTTTACGCACACTGGGTGATCGTCTGCGTTCTTCGTGTTCCCCAAATCGATTGTAAACAATGGCTGGTCACGACGAATACGGCAATGTTGACATTGTTAATTTGAATGAAATTTTTCGAAATCAAAATGATTTTATATTTGAGGAAGAATATTTGGCTTTATATCTAACTCCACTTTTACAAAGTGTGTTTTCAGTTCTCGGGAAACGGTCAAAACCAAAATACAATGTAATATTGATGGCCTACTTCCACCTACCACGGAACGTAACTTTTACGTGAAGTGAACAGTTGAATGAAATTTGAGGGAGGCGTGGCTTATGACGTTTTCTTTGCATTACGTAATTCATTGGTCAATAAAAAATGTAATGACATAAGTGCATTTGACTTGGAAAGTGTGTCAATTGCTACCTGCATTTCAATAATATGCGCCCTCGTTATGCCAGAAAAGTAATATGTCTACCAGTTTTAGTTTTTAAGTCTTTGTTCGCTGAAGTGGAGAACGACTAACACTATTTATTTATTAGGGTCGCGAACGTTTAATTATAAGGAATGGTCGTTTCTTTTTGTCTATTTCTTGAGTTATGAACCCCCCCAAAATTAAGTCCAAACTGTATAAATGGGCTACGCCCATTTACACATTTTGGACTTTGTTTTTGGGGGGTTCATAACTCAAGAAATAGACAAAAAGAAACGATCATTCCGTAACATTTTGCATTGCTTTTCTCCGGATGCATTGGTGAGAGATTTTGAAATTCCACCTTAAACAAAGCAACAGGGTTTAAGGTGTTGTATAAGTAAAAGACATTTGTTAACGTTGACATTTTCATCTCTGATATTCCATATTTGAATTAAATATACACAAATTAAACATCAAAATACTTGTTGGGAAATACAGAACAAGGAAAATATATATATAAACATCTCACAGAGTTGACAGCAGGCGTTACTGGTTCTTGGAAGTCTGCTACCGTATTCGAACCAGAACTGATAATAAAATGATATTTCCAGTATCAAATCTAGGCATTCAAAACACTTTAGGATGCATCGATCAGACTGAATTAGCGAAAAGGACAACACTGTCTGCATTTTTTTTAATGAAGATGGACTCCATGTTCGATGGCTATGCGCAAATCACTCTGTACCACGAATATGACAAGTAATGCTTTTTTTACTCTACCAGGTAACAGTTCCATGAACGCGTTTCCTGGGGACACGTTGACTACGTACACCACTCAGTTATCACAGCCAGTGTATCTCACGGATGAAAGAAAGTGGGTTCTTGTAGACACCCAGTATCCAAACACTTGGTTCAATATTTATGGGGAAGAAGCTTTCGCCACACAGTGTTCTGGTCTTTTAAAAATAATTATCGACTTGCTCTTAACCCTTTACCCAACGCAGACGATTTCAAAATTCATTATTTTAAATATCATTTTTTTTTATTAAATTTTTACCAAAAAAATTAAATTCAACAAAACCATATCATGTGACCCCCTCTTTGGAACGAGCTCGACGAGCTCGTTCCAAAGAGGAGTCACATCATATGGTTTTGTTGAAATTTATCGAAAAATAATTTTTTTTTCAGCAGCTGAATTTGCATATTACGTGGGCGGATAGGGGCGATTCGTTGGGTAAAGGGTTAAAGAATGTCGGATCCGGCTGCTGCGATACGGGCTATCAATAATATCAAGGAACTGCCTCGTTACAGTAAAGAAGATTTTGAACTGGATGAAGTGACTGGTAAAGTTTGTGTCACTGTATGAGATGGAGCCGTAATCACACTGAACCCTATTCTCCAAAATATTTTAGGGTTTAACGAGTGTGGTTTCAAGTCGGGTACTTACAATTCTTTCGGAGTCGCTGATGTCAACCAAGGGTTCTATTCGCCCTAAGTATATTGCGACTTGGTGGGAGATACAATAATACAACTTCTTCGTATCGTACCCGTACGTGGCAAATGTGGGACCATCATCTCCAAACCTTTCGAGAATGTGTATTATGTACAAGTGGAACGACAAACTTTCTGCACCGTCTGGGTGTATATATACAGATTGTCATGATAATGTGCATGTCCTGTGATTTGTATCAGATTCGAGGTGGTGCCCAGAATGGGATCTCAATGAGCCGGCTTTGCTGGCGAGTTGTGATCCCATTTTTGGACACCACCGAGAATCTGATGCAAATCACAAGACATGCACATTATCATGATAATTCATTTATCTAACAATTCTGTCACACAAACAGATGAAATCTTGAATTATTAATACAGTTTTGGGGCATACTGTTTGGAGAGAAAAAGTTAACAAAAACATATCTTGTGGAACTATATTGTTGTGCACTCTAACAAACAAACAGTATTGCGGTCATTGCAATTTTCAAAGTTATGTTGTCAAATTACTCACTCTCACTTCGTATGATGATCCGATTGAGTTTACGAGTGTGCGACGTGGGCACATCCCACATCCCCACGAACAGGGTAGGTGTAAAGTGGAATTGTGCAGTTTTTATTCATTGTGTGTGTGTGGGGGGGGGGGGGGGGGGGGGGGGGGTTATTGGCTATTAACAGTTCTGTCGCAAACTGTAAGGAATTTTGTTTTGTTTTGTAAGCAATCAGCCGAGTCGATCACTGAAATGCACATAGAATGTATTCATGCGCCTATTACCGCCACGTTACAGGCAACAAGTCGCCTATATGATACGAAATCAGAATGAGTAGTCCAGATGATACGGAATCGGAACACATTATGTGATACGTACCGTTTCTCGTCGTTTTCAGGCCAAACTCTTTATGGTTGTTAGACCAAAAGGAGGACACAAGAGCCATGGAGCTATTCGAGTTCGGGAAGGTGACAGTGACAATCGTAGATCTCTTCATTTCACATAAAGATGACTTACAGTTGTAAAGCGAAACTGTACGAAGAATATTACACGAAGCAAGCTGGGAACGGTCTACCAGCCTTTTATGTGGAGCTCAGATACAGAGAGGTTATGGCTTGTGTAGTATATTAGGAGGACTGAAGAATGCCGTGATACCCTAATTGAAAACTACAGCCAGGACCGTGGGAAGACAACCCACTAAAAAGGAGCGACCTTTGCCCAAGATGTCATCAAAACGGAAAATGTTAAACAGGAAACCCGAAGGGAGTTAAAAAGCTGGTGTGAGTATTTGGAACGAAGTGGTTGGTGGGTGAAAACCACCCGACAGGAAAGGTGTAAAGATGCCAAATCACACAAAACCGGCAAATCGGAAAAAAGAAGAAGAACGGCACATACCGAAGACTTCCTCGGTGCACGGTGTCTCTCATCAATGAACAATCGTGGGAGTGTGTCATCAGCGAACTCGACCTGTTTTCCACACCACCAACTCAGACAAGTGTGGAACATGGGCAGTGGAAGGAACACAAACCTTTGGCGACCATAGGAAATAATGGTCCAGTAGAATTCCTTCCATATTACAGACATGGGAGATAATTATTTGAATTTTGCATAGACGTACCTGTATGTTAAAGCAACGGTTGCAGCTTCCAATTGGCATCAATTGCAGCCTATGGCAATGTGGGCCAAGTGATTTTATGGATGCATTCCTTATTTAATCAAATCGATAATCAGCTTGAATAAAAAAAAGGTTTCTCCTTCCAACTACACTTATCACTACTGACCTTACTTAGAAACTGTGTTGAGTTATAAGTTGCCAGGAAGTCACATCTGATTAATGCTTTTTGGCACACAAGCCCTTGTTATCTTCTGTCAGATCTTCCAAGAGTCCGACCGTGACACTGTCACGGACGGACACTTAGAATATCTGACAGAAGATAACAAGGGGTTTATTCTTCGAAAGGAATTTATAGAGAGAAGTAAAATCGTGGACATGACTGGAAGATTACGCTTGAACATATTTTTTCGAACTTAGTATTTGTTGAATGGAGTTAAAGTACATATTAAAATGAACGGTACGAAATATATTTTCGCATTGATGGCTAATGCCGAAACGAACAGGTTCAAACTTTTAAAAAAGTGCCCAAAAGGGAGTATTTATTTATTTATTTATTGGTGTTTAAGGTCACATACTTGTGCACAATTGCTAATCATGACCGTGACAGTTTTATGGATGGAGGAAGCCGGAGTACCCGGAGAGAACCACCGAGCAACGACGAGCAGCTGTCAGTTCCCCAACATCGCAACTCCGCACTGCGGCACAGGCAGGGTTAGATTGGTTGAAGACATGCGCACCATCGACGTGCAGTACGCCTTAGTACACGGCGTCATCGTGCCCCCATATGGACAATCGGGGTTAAGTGCCTTGCCCAAGGACACAACGCGGGAGTCCGAATCGATCGCTCAGACGGTCACCCATCCGACGACTAACCGGACTCGACGTTGCTTAACTTCGGTGATCTGACGAGAACCGGTTACCGCAATGCCACCGCGCCCCGCCCAAAAGGGAGACTCCAATCATTCGTGAGAATAGCTTACGAGAAGTCATTAACAAATGCAACGGCAAAATATCCCATCGACCGTGTGGAAACAAAGGTGTTTTCAGTGCCGAAAGGAAATCTGAGCATTAAACAAGAAGAAATATTTTTATACCAACTACCTAAACGCATCATGGTGGGGTTTGTAGACAACGACGCTGTCACTGGAAACTTTTCAAAGTATCCATACAATTTCGAAAACTACAACATCAGTTACTTGGTTTTGTACGTGGATGGACAGCAGAATGCTGCCAAACCATTACAACCCCGATTCGAACAACAAGAAATGGCGAGATGTTATACGACCTTGTTCCAAGGGACTGGACAAATGTTCGAGAATGAAGGAAATTGCATCAGCCGAGAAAAATACATAAATGGATACACCTATTTGTCTTCGAGCTGATTGTGGGCAACACTAAGATCTTGTAAAGAGAGGAGCCTTGAGACTGGAAGTCCATTTCGAAAATCCGTTACCAACCACAATCAATGTGCTTGTGTATGTAGAATTCCAGAACATCACAGAAGTGGATAAAAAAAAGACAACTCATTTTCGGTTACTCGACATGAACACGCTCCAGTTAGAGAACGCTCTTCGATCAGACAGTTGTTTGGAGGGAGTATGTTTAGGTGTATTTGCAAGAACAAGATTACCAAGAAGATTATCAGACCACAGATCACTGGCTTTGATAGTTATAACGGATCCAGACCAATGGAAAGGAGAACATTGGGTGGCTCTCTTTGCGAGTCACCATGGAGCAGAGTATTTTGATTCCTATGGTCTACCACCACAACACAGACCGTTCGAGAAGTTCCTAGATATTGGATGTTTAATACTAAGCGTCTTCAAGGACCATTACCACACTGCCCAATCGGTTCTCGGATTCTATGAGCAGTCATGGGATTCTTTGTGGCTGTTCGTACGTTCCTATGTTGAAACCGCGTCTTTTTACCCAGAAGATACCGTTGCGAAGCAGATTTCTGGTCATCCAAGTAACATGTATATCCAAAATAGCGAAATGTTTGGCTCAGAAGCATTGAGAACCGTCCAAACAGACCACAGGTAAACTGCTGAACCACTTTTTGTTGTGTACCATACCGACTGACGTCTAAATTGTGCATAGAAACGATTCATGGTGCACAACTTAAATTGTTCTCATTCCCAAATATATTTCGATTCCAACCTGTCACGCCAAATTCATAAAATTATGCCTACAAATTGGTTAAATATCCACCTGGTTGTCCATAAGGTAGACATTCTACCAGACCCCTCTGGGTTTGTGCAGCTACGTCTCCCCCAGATGAACCGAGTCTCAGTCGATAACCTTGCTACTTGATAAATGCAAAGCGGTTCATACATACCCCCTCCATATCACTCCATCTCACTCGGCAGGTCAGTAGATCCCTAGATGAGCATATCGAAGTTAGCTTAATGGCCTTCACGTACATAAGTGGGATCTACACATACTTATAATTCTCAAATAACCCAAACAATACGAATCAGTACTAGGAAAGGCACCTTATAGCACTACTATTATAAGCCCTAAATGGGGCTTCACCAAGTCCGTTTCAGTAGTTTTAGGCAGATTTTGGTGATTTGGAAGGATTGTCTGATTGTTTGTGGCAATTGAATTTACTTCTATTTAATCAAATATACCACCGAACATATCCCTTTCCTGTATTAAGACTTTCAGGCTCATAGCAACCACGTGCTGCCATAGAAACTAAGATGGCCGACTCCAGTATACAGAATGGACGACGGTATCACCCAAACAACACGCGCTGCGTACGCGCACTAATACCGCACATCAATATGGGAATGATGTCACAACATGGCCACCAAGGCGGGCTACTATGGCACCACTAGGTCACATGACGTGAAACCACATGAGATCCACAAGATGAGATCCACAAGACACGCACGTTTCATCTCTGACATCCTATTTATGCTTATTGTGGGATTATTATAATCCCTGATGGGTACGGGTGTGGGATGGGGAAATCTCGAAGGCAAGATATTTGGGCCAGACACAAGGCTTGCCGAGGGTCTGGACCAAATATCTTGTCCCCAGGGTGAGATTTTCCCATCCCACACCCGTACCCATCAGGGATTATTTTTCTCCCCCCATCGTACAGCGGTTACGTTAGCAGAGGTAATCGGCGGTCACGTGCTGATATAATCAACTCATTTGGTATTCGTTGTTTTGAAAAGCTAATGACACCATCGGAAAGAGCATGCAAAAGTTATGTATATACCAAAGGTTTATACCACGAAATCAATTAGGAACGGTGACATCTTGGCGCTTAAAGAGTTTTAGAGCATCAAACTTTGATAACACGGCATTCTGATGACGTCAATATGAATTAGTTGGTAGCAAGAAACTGATATGATATGCATAACGTCATAATAACGTTATAAATGCATAACGTCACGTGGGTGGGGTGGGATACATCTGTCTCTCCCTGCTATCTCACCCTGGACAGACGTATGTTACGCATGCAGTGGGGGGAGAAAAAATAAGGTATTCACATGTCTAATAGTAGTCTTACCGTAAACGACTCATATATGATGTAACTGTCTGACAACAACTTGTCCAAATAGTCAAGCACCTGAAATGCTGCTTTCAATGGAACGTAGTGTCTCTCATCCCTCATAGATGCCAAGAAAGAGACGGCAAGTGGTAGATGGTTGCTGTAATCGTTACTTGTAAAAAAAATAAATCCACAATTAGGCGTTTACCTCTTATCAATGTGATGATAAAACTGCCCTGCTGGTCCTGCAGAAAATCAATTTTAAATTTGATTACTTTTCAGTACTTGCCTTCTAAGCTTACGATCCCATATGGAAAGGATCCAAATGCAGGAACGGACTGGTCCAAGGAAAGTTACCGGGGAATGCCCCCCAAACCTGCCAGGAGCCAATAATATAAAACGTGGACAAGTGCATTTTCTAGAATTGTATTTACTGCCAATTAATATAACTGACTAAAATAAATCATTAACATTTTAAAAGATATTACAATTTGTCAACTGGTAAATTGGCAGATCTTTGAAAATGCTGATGTTTCATTTTAACCAATGTAAAGTCATAACTAGAAAATACAAATCTAGAAAATACAATTGTAAAAGTTTTATTCTATTGGCCCCAGCTGGTGAAAATTTGGATTTTGTGAACTGAACGAACGTTACTTCCTACATAGAAGACAGACATTTCTGTGGCATTTTTGTATCATCTTCCTCGATCATTCAACAAAAATGATTGCACCGGAGAGAGGGGAACCCATTGGGAAGACCACAGCTCGGTCCAAGAGGAGAAAATTTCGATTTTCTTAAATTAAAGGGACGCTGTCTCCTTTCATCTGCGCCATAAATGGGATACTAGGCTGCTGGTATATCGAACTGTTCTCTATATCGATATACCGACAATCTTTGCAATCAAATCCATTTTGTCTTTATCCCTTTATCTATCATGAAAAGCAGACGACACTTCAAAACAAAATTCTTAAATAACTATTTTTTTTCATTTTGTGTCTCAAAAACATAGGTTATGACCCCTCATTGGAACGAACTCGTTCCAAAGAGGGGTCATAACCTATGTTTTTGAGACAAAAAATGAAAAAATAATAAAAATTAATTGGTGATTTTTGTAAATAGCGCTGCCCGGTTTTACCGTTACGTTGGGTAAAGGGTTAAGTGATTTTCACGACACAAAATTTCGCGTAGCAAGAAGTGTTGGGCTGCATCAATTTTGGGGGCTTCAGGGAGAACCCAGTAGGAGTCCCACCTTCAATTTCCCCGGTGGTCCATGCGGCCAGTCCGCCACCGGCTCATTGAAACGTAGTCTACCGAGTATGTTTTTCTTTAGAGTATTGGGAACAAATTGGAGTCGGTAGGTATTGTAACTGTTAAAAAATAAATCAAAATTAGGGATTTCTTTGGAAAAAAAATCGTAAACCTCTTAACAATTTGATAGGAAAACTGGGTAAAACTAGTACCGAAAATCGTAATTAAAGTTTTAGTATTTTGTCAATGTGTGCCCTCTACAGATAGTTTACGACCCCTTACTGGAAAGAGCACAGTGAGCTAGTACAGATGAAGTGTTTAAAGATATGGTTTTTGTGAAAGGAATTACCCCCGTGCTTCATTGGTCGAAATTTCGCTAGGTGTCAAAGCGGATCATTTCTGAATTAAATGCTTGGAAAAAATGCCCATCCATAGATTTTGTCCCATCCACGATGGCTGTACCGTAATCGGACCTCTTTATTATATCCAGATTAACAGTAAATAGTCTCAAAGTTGGAGGTTTTATTCTCAGCAACGTAATATATATTGTATTGTGCCACTCAAAACTCATGATACGGACATTATTAAAACATCACCCATTAAAAGGAACAAGGTGCCATCTTCAAATGGTGTTATCTAGCTTTAGAAATCACTCCACGGACTGTATAGCGTATTTGCTCGGTGATTATTGACCAAACGGTCAGATTTTATACGATGATATAAAAAGCCTATGACATAAATTTTAGCTTTACACACCAACCGTGGCGAACACGCCAGCAATGGGATTTCATTAGTTAAATTTTACACCTGCAGTAGAAATACATCCAAGTTGACCTTTGATGACGTCTACACAAATGCAAACTTGTCTAAATTTACCGCACGTCGCCTCGCGAAGAGTGACATGAAGCCGGCCATTATTTATTACGCTTTTAAATGGGTTTACCCCATAACACGCCAAAAATTAACAAACATGCATTGTCTCATGTTAATAAAGCATCCATAACTCGAAATAGTATGTTATTTTATTATGTTATTAAAACGAAAAAGGCTCCGTTTCTTTTTCCATTTCGTTGTCGGCGGTAACATTGACAGCGGAAGTACTGCCCACCGATGCTCATGTAAACAAAAACAGATTCGCACGTATGTACATCTGCTGTTCAGTAAAATCGAGAAGAAATAATAGCGACTCTTAATATCCTGAGGGGCATGGTATAAATAAAATATATCTAAAGTAGCTTGGTGCACCAAATATTCACCACTCGTGGAGAAGTGGTGTTGAACGCGCGTCGAAGGCTTGCGGTTAACACAACTTCACCATTCGTTGTGAACATTTGGAACACAAAGCTACAATGGGTATATTCTGTATATAACTGATATCCTCACACCCACTTGTTTGCATTCGCGCACTTGAAATATGTTTGAAACGAATATTCGAAAGTTTCTCAGTTACAAATCATGAAAAATAAAGTCCTTTTACTCCACACTATTCACGGGCTTATATTTCGACGAGAATCCGAGAATCGATTCGCACAAAGATTCGCGCAATAAAACCGACGAGAATCCATATAGATTCTCGCTGCACCTCTGCTAGGATTCTCGTGAAAAGAATTGAGTCAATTTAACCCTTTATCTAACACAGCCGCATCAAATTAACCAATAGAAGGCTAACATGACCTGAAATATCCTGACACTTTGTCAATAAAATTGCACAAATATGGCTGTCATTGGAACCGGCTCATTGAGCCGGTTCCAACGACAGCCATATTTGTAAGATTTTATTGGTAAATATTGTTCATTTAATTATTTTATCATTTATTTATTATTTATTGTTTACTTGGTTTTAAAAATTAAAAGGGTGTGTTGGGTAAAAGGTTAACATGTGTTATCAGTATACAACAGTGGTTGAACCATGGTGGCATCATGGGATCCTGGGACACTCATAGTAGGTATGGATTCTCGCAACCACTTTCACGAGAATCCAAATTGATTCTCACAAATTTAGACGAAATATAAGCCCTGTAATTCCCTCGCGGGGAGAGAACGGTTGTCGTTATTGCCTCCACTCCCGCACCTCTGGAACTCCCACGTTTTGTTTTTAAAATAGCTAATAATTTAATTAGCTCCGACTCGCTCAGCTGGATACCGTACTTTTAATGTAATTAACTTACATAGCCAAATAAAAGGTGTCCGTGACCAACTGGGCTCTATTTATTGGATGGATAGCCTGAAAATCAATAAAAACATAAAATAATCATAACGAGGATATGCACTAGGACAAATCGAACGATCGCGATTCTATTTGACTTCGAATCTTCTCACTGGTTCGATTGGTATGTTACGTCTTGTAATAGGTTACCACAAAAACAACGTCTTTATTCAAAATACAAGAGATATCAAATGTCCCCATCTTCTTCGCCTCCATGATCTGTTCTGATTTTATTTCAGTGTGTACTATTAGTCTGCTGGGAACAAATTGGAGTCGGTGTAGGGTTCGGCGAGCGTTGGGGAGGAAACTGTTTGACCTGTGGTTGTTATTCATCCACATTCAGTAGGACTCTCAGTTGCGACATTTCGGCATGTAGGTAGGTGTTTAGCTTAAGTTTTGACTTATTTTCTGTTCTGGAAGTGATTCTTTGTACAACTTTGGGTCACTTTTTGGGTCGCGGCGGGGGGGGGGGGGGGGGACCAAGCATGAATCTGAGCCCTTTAGGTGTAGGAGCCCTTTAGGTGTAGGGTTCGGCGAACGTTCATGATTTAATTAATTTTAGAATCTTTTCACTGGTTCGATTCGATTCAAATCCATTCGATTATTCGAAAAAGGGTCTAATTTTAGTACGTGTTCGGATTTCATAGTCCTTGGTTCGAACCCACCTGCACCATCCGCGCTGTGTCCTTGGGCAAGACACTTACTCCCAAATGGTCACTTGTGGGGGAGGGGGTGACGGTGGCGTTGTGTACCGATGCGTACCACACGTCGGTGGTGCATTTGGCTTCCACCAATGCTAACCCTGCTAGTGTGCAGTAAGTTGATGAGTCTGGCAGTTGCTCACCCTTGTTCAGTGGTTCTCCCCGTGTACTTTGACTACCTCCACCCCAAAACTGTCCCACATGAGGTGACTCTGGCTGTCGAAAGTGTCGTTAAACCCCAATAAATAAATACTTTTGTTTTCTTTCTGAAAATAGCAATTCATTCTGAAGTTTTTTGATGAACGAGATTGACCGATGGCTTTTTCGCAGTGTCATGTCGATGCTTTTCGTTGATTTATTTATGTCATTGTATTCAATGAAGTTGTTCGTGTGTACGAGAATTGAAAGTCAGCATGAATATATTTCATAACTCTAGCAGGACAGAGAACTGCTGTCACCATTTAACGCCGGCCAGAAGACAAATGAGTAGAAAGTCCAGATCATCCAATTTAATACATACACAGAACAACACACGCATGTGAATGTGTTAATCGATATGGCACGAGTGTCAGTGCAGAAATACAAAACGAGAGACCGCAGACCTCGAGTTTTATCTTTCCACGATCACACAAGTGCATATCGTTTCACCCAATTGCACGCACGTGTCGTTATGTTTTATATATTACACGCCTCCACGTGTAATATTATTATTAGAAGGACATTCAGCAATTTATTTAATTGACAACTATCAACAAAAACACACATTTTATCGCCAACCAAATTTGCGAAGAGAAGCCTGGTTACTATTTCGTCCCATGAGTTCCAATCTGTCTTTGTGCCCACTTGCACAGAACAGATTAGCACTCTTGGGACGATTTTCGGATTTCGCTGGGGATTCAAATTGTAATTGCATTGCATAATTTGTAGAAAATTCTAGTGCAGTGAAATTCGCTTCTATTTAAAGATATTTCTTCAAAGATTTCCGTTCGGCACACATGTGGTGTAATATACAGTACGTGGAGAGTGTATTATCACTAAATCACCCGCAGAGTGGAGATTCCACCCAAGCAATAATTGCAAATTTGTTGCAAAGCATAACCAGCACCAGCAAGTTTCAGCCAATGGACCTCCGGGTTGAACCCGGAGGTTCATTGGCTAAAACATTGCTTGTGTTTTTTGTCGATATATACAAAATTTGTAAGTTATAGATTGGTTGATAACTCCACTCCGCGGGTGATTTAGTTACAATCCACTCTCCGCGTACTGTAGCTGTGGATGGGGAGTTCAAAGACCATGCGTTTAATCAATTTGTTTTGCGGACATTCTAAAAACTCCGAACGTGAGGAGTATCGGTGTGTCAAAACTGTCCACCGAAACGATATGTGAGGAAAATAGCTGGATAAGAAGACGAAGATCTTGAGGTAAGACTTAACTTAGGAATTTCCACATGCGGCTCGATTCGAGCCACTCGAAGCCTTATACGATAATAAAAGGTGCAGGTAAGTGAATTTCGTCTTAGATAGGGATGGGAAATAGCCGCCCCACGGTTCACTCAGAAGTCAGTGTTACTAAACAAATCACCCCAAATCAACTGGGTTCAGTAAACATGAATCCGCCGCGGTTCATGTTTACTCCCCACAGCTGATTTGGTTTAATTTTTAAACCATCTGATTGTATAGTGCACGTGTATTGCGTAGTAATTGAACAACCACATAGGACGCATCGTATGTGCATGACTAACATACACACAGCAGTACGTTACAGTATAGAATTTTGAATTTGAATGGTTCTAATGGTTTTTCTCCAGGTCGTGAACAGATCAAAGGACCACTAATCGCGCCTATTATATATGTAAACTGGATCTGGTGGTGAAGAATTCAACTGGAAACAAGTAGAAATATTTTCAGAAATGCTGCCAAGCATAATTAAATGTCCAATGGGGAGTGTCTGGAAGACAGGATTTATGCTCTCGCACTCCGTGTAGTATACGACCAATTGTGCTGCACTTAATTTCTGTTTCTGCAGTTTTCATGTACATGTATACTGTAAACAATAAAGAAATGTATTGAATATCTCAACGAATCGAATATATTCGAATCGGCGACACTCGAATAGAATGAATGTACCGGGGCGAATTCAAATCGAATGGAATTCCAAAGCTCCGAGGAGCCCGAAGCTATTGTAGTTGTGACGCCACTAATATCGTTACAGTTGCACAAAGATGTTACGATGCGACACATCTGGTTTGGTGAAACACAACATTTCTCAACATATTTACTATAAATAGTGTTTTTCAACCAGCCAATCAAGAAAGAGTGGGATAAATAAAATAACTATATAAAGTTTCAAATGATTTTTTAATCACGTACGTAACATTTATCATGGAGTGGGGTGGAGTGGCGGGAGCAACCGCACACTCTAAAATCCGTTTGATTAAAAAAATAACTTAAATTATATGACTTCAAATGGGTTGAAATGAACCATCAGCAGTTTCAAAGATGTTGCAATTTCACAGTTGGCGAATTGCCATATCTTTTAAAATGCTGATGTTTCATTTTAGTCAGTTATTTTAATAAGTAGAAAATACATTTTTAGAAAATACAACTGTACACGTTTTATAGTATTGGATCCACGAAAGACATCTGCGTCAAGTGTCTTATTTCTTGAATTTTGCTACAATTTGACAGACGTTTCTGAGGTTTTTTTTCGTTTAAAGAACATTCAAGAAAGGTAACTCTAACCTTTTTTTCAGGTAACTTTTGCGTTTCCAGGACATCATAGGTTACTCTGACTGGTTGTACAGCACTTTGTCCCAGTGTGGCCTACGGGCAGGTAAATATTTTTGGTTTTGTCGTCCCGTGGCATAACATGTTTTATTTAAATAAATTATATACTGGCCTGTGTGGTAAGTTTATAGTAAACATGTTATGTCGTTTATATTAAATTTGTTACAAAGTGCCCCTGCCCCAAATATAAGAATAATAATACTTTATTTCCAAATGAAACAAAATACTTCATTTTGATTGGCTGAGAGGTACGGTGTAACTTGCAATCCACAGTGGTTTTTTTAAAGTCACTTTTGCGTTTCCAGGACATCACAGGAAACTCTGACTGGTTGCACAGCATGTTGTCGCAGCGTGGCCAACGAGTAGGTAAATATTTTTGATTTTGTCGTCCCGTTGCATAACATGTTTTTTAACCTAGTTTGCCTCAACATACATTCCATTTTGCTGGGAGTTGCAGGATCCAGGAGGAAATAACCCACCATTCAAAACATCAAAGGAAAAAAAAATGAAGGTGAATCAAAAAAAATTGAAAGTTACAGAGAGAAGATTCTGAAACATAACCTCAATCTCATGTCGTCATTGTTGTTTGCGCGCTTCTAAAAATTATGAATGAAGCGATGTCGTGTAATTAAAGCGATTCTTGCGCACTACAAAAATATAATTCCCTTGTTCGCTCGTAAAACACCCACCTATCACATGGATAACTTCATTAATTGAATTGAATTTGGTTTAAAATACGATTGCCACACGGACAAAGCAAAATCGGCAAAGTTTGATTACTTTTTACTAGAGCTGAAACGGTTAACCGATTAATCGATTAATCAATGATCAACATCTTGATCGATCCAAAAAATAATTGATTGATTACCCGTTACTTTTGAACTACTGTATTATATGGGGTAAAAAAGGAACAAACTAGCTCCAAAACAGGCAAACATTGTCACATTGACTCACATTAATTATATGAGACAGAGCAAAGAATGCAAGTTACTTGCTGACATACTTCTTTACTTGCGTGATCACCATACTGTATCATCAGCTGGAAATGGTCATTCTTAATCCTTTACCCATTGTGGGTAGCAGATGACACTTACATGTACGAAATAAATTCATGAATTACTAAAAGAATTCAATTTCTGTCTCAAAAACATAGCTTATGACCCCTAATAGGAACGAGCCCAACGAGCTCGTTCAAATGTGGGGTCATAAGCTATGTTTTTGAGACACAAATTGAAAACATAATAAATTTGAATGGCGATTTCTGTATACAGGCCTAGTCGGTTTTGTTTGTTACATTGGGTTCATGCTGTAAATCATCAACGGAATGGTAATTATTCAGACATCTATTTAGACAAGTGATTAATCGGTTAATCAAGGTTAGTCCACGTGATTAATCGATCAAGGAAACCCCTTACCCGTTTCAGCTCTATTACCAATATGTACAGTTTCCTACACGCTGAAGAAGTTTCCCCACGTGTCAGATGGCTGAACAAAATTCAAGATGGGGTCCTATTATTTTGGGCAGTTGACTGTGGCTTTTTTCGTTGTTAATGGCTATTTTTGAGAAGTCATGGTTATAGGTAAAAGCGTTGTTTGCTCATTGTGTACAATATTTTATCGGGACTCAACTCGTTTTTTGTGGAGGTATGGCTATCCGTACCAAAAAACGCTACTCACAGCTATCCGACCGCTTTCCCGCTTCCCCCCCAAAAGAGACTCCTTGAAATGAAAGATCGTGTATAAGCACAATGCGCACACGATATATAGAAATTATTACCATTATGTGGATGTACACAATATGTATCCGAGTCGAGCTCCGGGTTCTAAGGGCAGATCACGACGAGTCGAAGACGAGTCGTGATCTACCCTTAGAACCCGGAGCGAGACTCGGATACATATTTTGTACATCCACATTATGGTAATAATCATTTTATCTTACAATATATTGGGGGTAAGTCAAGAATGTAGATGAATATATAACGAACTATTTATTCGCACGGATGAACAAAAAGAAAAAAAATGGAACTCACGCGAAAGGAGCGTGCTTGTATCCGACCCCCTGATACAAACATCTGTATCAGGGGCTCGGATACACGACAGTTGCGGACTTAATACAGACAAAATACATGTTGATTGTAAGATAAATATATATACTACACAAGGTTTGCTAAGCACCACATATTTGACACATCATTGTGAAATTTTGTTGTTACACATTTGCGATATTTTTGGTGGATATGATTGAGGAATGCATTGAGATTAACCCCAGTGTTTACATTAGCTCTGCTGGCAGGCATACTTTTCGTGACAGTCATGGAAAGCATGTACCCCATGATTTCTATGATGTTTTCGTGTACTGTCTACATGTACATGACATGTGTAGGGTATTCAGTCTTCATTTCAACACAAACCCTTGTGATTTAATGATTGAATATGGCGAATGCAAATGCAAGAAAACACTTGTCTGAAGCAGAAATGTGCTCGGCTATAGGGCTGCTGGAACAATGGGCTACCCATCGTCAGGTTGGTGAAGCCCTTGGTATGTACCATACGGTGGTCACCAGAGCGTGGACACGATTTCAACAGTATGGAACACCAGCCAGGCGACATTGTGGTGGCACCGGCAGGCCAAAAGCTGCAGCTGAAGACCGGTTTTTGATCATCCAGGCCTGTAGGAACCGCTTTGACACAGCAACCCAGCTTCACAGTAACCTCGGAATGCAACCGGGGTAAATGTTTCGACGCAGACTATCCGGGCAAGGTTGCACGAAGGCGGTCTCCGATCGCGAAGACCATGTATTCACATTCAGCTGTCCCCGAACCACCGCCAGGCACGATATGAATGAGCCATGGATCACGTTGGATGGACCAGAGAAGATGGACGACCTGTCATTTTTACAGATGAGTCAAGGTACTGCGCTATGGTGGAGGGTCAATAATGGTCTGTGGCGTAAAAGATGGACGCACATAGCTCTATGTCCTTGACCGTGGTACATTGACTGCATAGCGGTATATTGATGAGATCCCGGAAGCCTTCACCAGATTGTATGCAGGTGCAGTGGGTGATCGATTCCTTCTGGTGGGGGATAATGCCCGTCCTCATGTTGCCCTTGCTGTCCGGGATTGAGCGTTTAGACTGGCCAGCAAGATCCCCTGACCTCAATCCAATCAAACATGTCTGAAATGAGTTGCAGCTTGCAATTTCAGTCAGTCCAGCCAACCAAGATGTGTTCAGGAGCTTGGTGCCATGCTGGTCCAAGAATGGAACAACGTGCCACAAAGGACAATCTGGCACCTGATTGGGAGCATGAGAAGGCGTTGTCAAGCTGTAATTAACATTAATGGGTCTCATACTCGATACTGAACTCATATCAGTTCGCTGCGTCAACTTTTTGGCAAATTTGAAAAAAAATCGTCTTTTACCAATAATATCCATTTTCAATGGTTATCGTATTCAAAAGCTAAAAAAAAAAATGTCAAACACAAACAAAATCTCAATTTTTGTGTTTAAATCATTAAATATGTAATTAAATATACAATATATACACTTTTGATAACAATATTTCAACTAAAACGTAAAACAGGTGGTTGGATATACTTGATGCTCGGCAAACTTTGAGTAGTATATATATACTTTGTGTTAATCATGACAACTGAAACAAAGAAACAGCCAGATGTGGCGCTACTATAAACTTAAGCGTGGATTCATAAAAAAAATCAATTTGTTGACACCGGATGATTGTCCACGCAGAGGCTATGAGCAACTCTACCCAATCACTTTATTACGCAAACAATTCAAGAACATTTTAAAACAATGTTGCATACTTAAGTAACAGTTCCAAGTAATTATGTTTGTCAACTTTATTTATAGTAGCCGCGTTAGATTTTTAAACGCAAAATCTCAATTCATCTGAAAATTAGCGGATCGAATATGTTGTATACGTATTTGGTCCAATAACCGACTCGTCGATTTATGCACCGAGATAAGATCATGGCTTCTAGGAAACCACTATGGTGGTAAGAGCTTACATGTGTACTTACCGAGCGGTTCACACCAAACTGATTTCTCAGTTGATTCAAGTTGTTAGTCTGTTCATACACCACTCTATAATAGCCATGCTGTTGTATATTCACTATATACCAAGACGAAGCACTGGTAGGTAAAGAAGTATCCTCCACCGTCACTGGAAACGACACAAATAGTGAATTTAACACTTTACTTAACATGAAAAGCAAACGACGATTGCATACAAAATTATTTATTACTTTCCAAAGTGTGATTTACTGGGATTTCCGGGTTTCAGTATAAACGATAACTTCACAATTGAATTATGCAACCAACAATTGGGTCATATATCCGTGCGAGCAAAGGAAGACGCTTTCCCGTGGGTGTAATGGGGACTTCATTGTTTTGTTTTTTAACCCTTTACCTAACATGAAAAGCAGATGACACTTGCAAACAAAAATCTTGAATAACTATTATTTTCATTTTTTGTCTCAAAAGCATAGGTTATGACCCCTCATTGGAACGAGCTCGACGAGCTCGTTCCAATGAGGGGTCATAACGTATGTTTTAGAAACAAAAAAATGAAAAATATAGTGAACATTAATTGGCGATTTTTGAGAATAGCGCTGGCTGGTTTTAGCCGTTACGTCAGGTAAAGAGTTAAAGAACATAATTATCGTTAATAATGAAAAGTAACAAACAGAGTAATCACTTGACTGGACTGGTTACGTGAAATAATTCATTCGAGGCGAGGACTATACTGTAAAACACTCGTGCGCATTCGCGCACTCGTGTTTGTACAACGTCCCTCACCACTCATGAATTATTTAGCGAAAGCAGTCCAGTCAAGCGATTACTCTCTGTTTAATTACCAATTATTTTCATTTTTTTGCGTTAAAAACACAGCTTGGAAGAATCTTCAGGACTTTGAGATTTACTTACATTAATGAAAAGAACAACACAATGGAATTTGTTTTTCCAGAGAAAAAAGACTAGCACTGGGAAAAGGTAAACGATAAGCGATGGGGGATGGGGAACCCACCAGAGTGTCCGCACCAGGTCGAGGAAAATCTTTCGGAGTTCGTGGGCAGCGAAATCAAAACTGAGGAGGTGCGAAGGGTGATCTCAAAATTGAGGAATGGAAAAGCTGGAGGGGTGGACGAAATTCCTAACGAGTTTATCAAAAAAGGGGGAGAGGAACTCTTGGAAAGCCTAACTGCCCTATTCAATTTAGCCATAGAAAAACAAGAGGTCCCAAAGGAGTGGAGGGAAAGTAAAGTGACATTTATTCACAAAAAGGGGGAAAAAACGTCTTGGATGACTATCGAGGGATCTCTGTCAGCAGCAACATTGGAAAAGTCTTTTGTAAAGTCCTGTATGGGAGATTAGAGGAGGTGATTGAGGAGAAGGGTTTTTGGGGTGAAATCCAGAATGGCTTCAGGAAGGGAAGGAGAGTCACTGACCATCTTTTCACGCTATCCCAAATGATAGAATCCGCGAAAGCAAAAAAGAAAAAGATGTTCATGGCCTTTTTGGATGTTAAAAAGGTATACGATAGAGTATGGAGGGAGGGTATGTGGCGCAAGCTGGAGGCTCTGGGCTTGGGGGGCGGGTTTGTTGGGATTATGAAAGCATTATATAAAGATGTACAGAGTGAACTTAGCCTGGGTAACATTACAACAAAACGTGTGCCTATGGAGATAGGCCTAAAACAGGGGTGTATACTTTCGCCAATTCTTTTTGCATTGTACATCAAAGGTTTAGGAGATGAACTCCTGCATAGCGACGAGGGGGTGGCAGTTGGTGACTTGAAGATCCCAGGGCTATTTTTTGCAGACGATGTGGTGCTAGTGTCAGAAAGCGAAGAGGGGTTAGAGAAGATTCTGGGAATTGTTGAGAAATATGGGAGCAAATGGAGACTCGAACTTAATGAAAGCAAGAGCAAAGTTATACCCGTGGGTCGCAAAGTGGACCCCACTCGAAGGTGGAGAGTGGGGGAGTTCTGTATTCCGGAAGGTAGCAGTAGACTTCTTAGTGTATGAGAGACTAGTGACTATGAATACCTGGGGGTAAATATAAACATCACAGGAAGAGGCATCTACCGAAACCACACAAATAAATTGATTCTGAAGGGGAAGCGAATCCTTAACCAAATGAAACTTATAGGGAGAAACAGTTTCAATAAGGTTTTCGTGGGGAAAACCATTTGGGAAATGGTGGGTCTGCCTAGTATAACATACGGTACGGAAGTTATACCTCTAAACCAGACAGCTGTTAAGAGCTTGGAAATCCTGCAGAACGATGCAGGCCGATGGATAACAGGCTCGAGTAATGCCGCAGCACTAGAAGCAATCAGGGGCGAGCTTGGGTGGATGAGGATCAAGGACAGGATAGACCTATTGAAACTCGGTTATTTTAATTATTTGGTAAATCTCGCCGATAGCCGATGGTGTAAAGTAATGTTCCTGAGAACTTTCAACTCAAATATCAAGACGGGGTGGATGGTCCAAGTGAGGGAGCTAGAAGAAAACTACTCAATGGAGATCTCGGACCTTGATGTTGGGGCAAACCAGGGCAAAAAGATCGTCAGAGAAAGGGTCATGGAGGATTCTAACCGTAATTGGCGAGACGGGGGTCAAATCAAAGATATCTTTGGGTGGCCTGCGTGATAAAGAGACGCCTGGTTTTGAAGAGTGCCTTGATGGCACCTTTGGGGGGTCACTGTTGTTCAAGCTGAGGTCGCGGTCCCTGGAGCTGAGGGGAACAATTGGGAAACACAGTGAAAAGGAGTGCCAGATGTGTAACGTTGGCTTGGTGGAAACCCTGGAACACTTTCTTATAGAATGCCCAAAATACCAGTCTAAAATAACAAGATTCACGGGGAGTATAATGGAGAAGTGGGATGGGAGAATGAAGGACATGTGGTTAGGGGGCGACTCAAAGGAGAGGGTTAATATACTAATCGGAGAGATTGGAAACAATGGGGCAAGGGATGTCATCAAGCAGTTCGTCTTCGAGTGTTGGGAGGAGGGAAGAAGCGCGGGAATATGGGGAGGCAGTGGGTAGAACATGGGTAACCAAGGCCTTCTTATACGAGAACCGCGACAAATCAGCGGCCGGCCGAAGTGTTATTATTATTACCCTAGTTTCTAGTTCCACCACATTTTGCCGCACGACATTTTCCAGTGCAGCACTATGCGAACGTTAATATGCCGGAGCGACAATTCGCCGTGTGAGAACCAACAGGTTCTATCTTCCACTGGAAGATAAAACCTTATGGTCCTCACGCGACGAATTGTGTTCCCAATCGCGTTCATGTTACCTAAGAGTAAACCCACAAATTTTCATTTTCGCTTCAAAAACAGGACTTTTGACCCAAATTTGGGTCATAAACCTTGTTTTTGAAACGAAAATGGAAATATCGTAGTTAGGTAAAGATTAAACAAAAGTACAAAAATTACATTTCTCCACTTACTTCCTTAATTCCCTCCATCAAATTGCGATGTTTTTTCAGTGTTAATATATTGCAACAAACATTGGAGTAGGGCTCCGCGAAACTTTGTGATTCGATTCAATTTCCATCTTAACCCTTTACCCAACGCAGACGATATCAAAATTTATTATTTTAAATATCATTTTTTCAAATTTTTCAAAAAATTTCAACAAATCCATATCATGTGACCCCTCGTTGGAACGAGCTCGACGAGCTCGTTCCAACGAGGGGTCACATGATATGGTTTTGTTGAAATTTTTTGAAAAATAATATTTTTTCAACTGCTGAATTTGCATATTACGCGGGCGGATGCGGGCGATTCGTTGGGTAAAGGGTTAAGTTGGTATTCCGTTCGATTTGAAATTAGCTGCCAGATTCGTTTTCCTACAAAACTTTTCACGGGAATGTAGGTTGGTGTCAGCCATCGACGGTGTCTCACAAAATACATAGTTCTGGCGAACATTGCACATAAATAACGTGGAAAATAAAGACTGAATGTAATTTCCGCTATTTCAACGCAAACATCACCCGAACCCATGCCACCACCCATATTGGGTGAGCTTTTCTAGTGTATAACGACGTGTTGTTCCTACATGTAGTATTGATACTGCTTGCGCCCGTTTCTGTTTTTTAAACTATTACTCTTACGTGGTCATATTCCAGCTTCATCACCAAGGCAAACATTAGACGAAGGCATGTCTCAATCATGTAGTTTATCAGGTGATACTGTAGTCATCACAGTCGCAAAGCTCGGGCATAAAGCATCCCCACCCCGTTCCCCAATCAGTCATCCTCAATACGCCCTTGTTTCAATTCAAGGTTTAATTTGCTTTCGAGATTCGATTCGAATAAAAATGCTTGACCAACTGCAGGGACCACCATTGGTGTATTTTGATCAGGGGTTCCAGAAAAGGGTTTTATATTTCCCCTATTACCAACTGTATTATAATCTGAGATCCTCCTCCCCGAATCCCATAAACTTGATCTGAACAGACCTGCACATCACCTTTACCGATATTAGATATGTCAGACATGGACGTTTTATATCAGAAGTTTGAGAAAATGAGATTGCTTAACAGTTTATCAATTAAAAATCAGAGCTTCCACGAATAATCGATTATTATAATTAAATTCGATTAGTATTTTCCTTAATCGGATAATCGGTAAATCGGTAAATATTTACTCCATTTAAATGCGTTGAACTTGTATGCACCTCCACATTGAGAAACAAATGCACATTTTTAGGCTACGTGTTTAACAAATGTCACATTATTTGGTCCCATGGGTGAAGTTGTTAAATCGCGCCTGAAGATTACAGTGTTCTAAGCCATTTTGTCAAAATTGAGATAAGGGTTACACTTGATACATATACCCTCCCTGTACCTTTTAACCAATTGAATTCTAGTTGTATCTTCCATGTCAGTTCAATGGCAGCAGTTAAAAGAGTCCATATCCATTATTTGGGGTAGTCCAATCAATATTTTCAACGTGCAGCCCCGAGGCTGCACGTTGGAAATATTGCTTGGGCTGCAACAAACATTTATTGAACAGCCACCCCGGTCAATGGCGTTATGACATACCATGTTCCTGTCCGGAAAAGCGACCGCTCGGGTTCAAAGGGATATACCAAAACTTGCTTGCTCCTAGATCTTTAAAACTGAAATGTAACCACTGCCCTTTGTTCTATCTACAAAACGAGGCTACTGGTGGAAACAACGGTTTAATGATTTATGCTTGAGAGTTACCCATTCAGAGTTGCTAAAAGTCATGCCACCAGAGTAGTACATGCAAACGTTTTAAAACTCGTCATAACTACTTTTTCTTTCACTATTGTTTGTTATTAAGTTGAAGCCATCAGTAAAGATATTAATTTGGAAGTATGGGGAGTTTGAAGTACATTTGTAATACAGTTAAAACTAGAAGTCCTGTCACGAATAGTGCGCTTATCTAGGCTTAATTGCGCGTTGGAATTGCGCGCAATTGCCATATCGAATGGCATCCAAAGCACGGCAGATTCTCTTGGTTACTCATAGCAAACACATGCAATGTTTCTGCCAATGGACCTCCGGGTTACCCGGAGGTCCATTGGCTGAAACATTGCTTGTGCACAGGCCATATGTGCAGAATTTGATAGCTTTACTTGGGCCATAACGCGTACATTAACGCGCATATCAACGTGCTATTTGTGCGCATTTTATGACAGTACTTCTAGTTTTAACTGTAGGATTAATATACTAAATCATTTTTCGACAAACTAGAGATAAAAAAAATAATTCCTAAAACCATATCAGGATTCAGCTACTTTTCAATGGTGCATGGCAAGCGAAATAAGCATTACGAGAATCCCATTGGGGTGTGTAAGACAATTACACCGCCTTAAAGGTACGAATAGCAGTTACATTGCTTTTGTATAGCAAAGCATTAAGTGATGTTTTTTTTTCATCCCACTTCTCAATACTTAGAAAGGAGTCTTATCCCTCAACGGGACGTGGGTACAGTGAAAACCTGTGACTGTACATCCATCCTTCCTTCAATCTGTCCTATCCATCTGTCTGTCTCTCCATCCACCCTTCTACCCATATGCCCCCCAGAAATTTGTTCATGAAATAACTTGAACAATAGTTATCAGATTTGTATACACCTATTCATATGAAACAACATAGTTTTCGATTTCTCCCTATCGTCATTCGGTTCGATTTCGTATACCCTGGTCAATTCAATTCGATTTGAACCGGGAACATTCGATATGCTGGGACCAATTGACATTCATACTTACACTGTGCATCTGACCCTTTGAACCATTTAACATCTGAGTGCGTTTTATCAAAGTTCAATTCAGCACTATGGGTATACGTTATAGGCACATTCCAACTTTTTCTGAAAATAAATAGAAGCCATTTGTAAAATAACATTCAAGTTGACTCTGTACTATCACGCCGACTTTTACCATAAACAGATAAACTATATATATGCTTATATTTAACCCTTTACCTACCCTGAAAAGCAGACGACACTTGGAAAAATAATTCTTGAATAACTAATTTTTTTCATTTTTTGTCTCAAAAACATAGGTTATGACCCCTCGTTGGAACGAGCTCGACGAGCTCGTTCCAACGAGGGGTCATAACCTATGTTTTTGAGACAAAAAATGAAAAAAAAATAATAAAAACTAATTGGCGATTTTTGAGAATAGCGCTGGAAAACTCGAAAACACAAGGCAAAAACAAACAAAGAATTGTCAATACCCTTCCTTTGTACTGTTTTTTTTAAATATATATTCACATTGTTTATTCTCCCAGCCCAAGAAAAATACAATATCAATCTCATGCCCTTGTTTGATCGATATGGCACCTGTACCAGCGCGGATGGATAAAACAAGAGACCTGCTGTCTCTCGTCTAATCCTTCCGAGCTGTCGCGAGTGCCATATCGATTAACCCATTCACATGTACTCGCTGTTCTGTGTTTATTACACGCCTCCACGTCTATAAATACTATCATTAGAAGGACGCTCCACAATTCATTTAATAATTATCAACAAAAAGAACACATTTTATCGCCAACCAAATTTGTGAAGGGAACCCGTTACTATTTCGCCCCTGAGTTCCAATTTGATATATGTGCCCACTGGAACTCAGTGGACGAGTTTTAGCTCTCTCTAGCGATTCAAGTAGTTGCGGTGCATGATGTGTAGACAATTTCAGTGAAATGTCGTTTCTTAATGAAAATAGTTCGTCAACGATTTCCGCTCCGCACAATTTTGAGGACGAATTTTCATTTTCTGCATTTTTTCAGGGTTGCTGTAGATAGGGAATTTATAGAAGAGGCGTGTAATAAATAGATTTTCTTCCTCTAGAGACTGAAACCACGTGCTAAAACCGGTGTGACAGGAATGATAGTCCGTAGGAACGTTAGTCCCTCTGGACTATTATTCCGCGGAATTATAGTCCTAGGTCTAACATTTCTAGGAATAGTAGTCCGGCGGACTACTATTCCTAGAAATGTTAGACCTAGGACTATAATTCCGCGGAATAATAGTCCAGAGGGACTAATTTTCCTACGGACTATCATTCATGTCACACCGGCTTAATCAGACTTGTTAAATTTTAATTTATTATATTTGCCGTTCGATGAAAATGAAGGCGGGCATCGTTTTGTAACAAGCAAAGATTGAACTTTGTAAATTAGCAGGAGAACAAATATAAGTGTTTATGTTCCTACTTCCATTTCACGTTGGAAATGAATTGTTTTTTTATATCTGCTTAGATTTCAGGGATGTATGCGTACCAGGTTATCATTCTGACAACATACGGATTATCACAACAATCGGCTTGCTCCGGTCTAATTAGTTGAATTGTTCGGCAGCAGTCAGGGGAGAGATAAACCCAAAATATACCCTCGCAAAACTGAATATCTACAATTGAAATTACAACTAGGGCTGTCACGATTAATCTATTAATCGATTATTGATCGGTCACGGCGAAATCGATTAGTATTTTTCGTTGTCGAATAATCGGTAAATTGTATCCCGTTTTAGACGTTTAATAATTGAAAGAAAATTTGATGAAAAAACTATTGTTTCCAAAGGTAAAGAGTTAAGAACATCGTTGTTTACCCCCAAGAAGCTGTTGGAAGCATTTGTCTTTCAGGTACATTCATCAAAGGTTTGGTCTTCTGAACTTTTGAACCGTCAGTGTAATAATCAAGAACGGTCGGCAGTTGCGAAGTTCGCAACTGCCGACCGGTCTTGATTATTACACTGACGGTTCAAAAGTTCAGAACATCAAAGCTTTGAATGTACCTAAAAGAGGATCGTCTTCGTTGTTTACTTGAGGTAGGTCAGCTGACTTGAACTTCATTTTTATCGACTTCAAAGAGAGGGAGAGGGGAGGTCATCTAGGTACGATTAATCGATTATCGTCGATTATTTGCGACGATTAATCGATTCCTAAATTAAAAAATCGCGACAGCCCTAATTACAACACCCCACGTTTTACCTGCAACGTATCTTCACGAGGTTTTCATAAAATCAAAACATAGCTGCTGTAATGTCTGAAGTCCAAATATCGTTTATCAGAGAAACATTACTACTTCTACCAATATACTTTCTAACACGTACTAGGATTTTTCATCTTCTTGGTAAAATAGTAGTTTTGAGCTAGTCAGGGGAACTATGTCTGTAGCCGAGCGCGCAAAGAGTTGGTATAAGCAGGAATAAGTTACTCTTAAAGGCCTAATGATATGTAGGTCTCAGTTAATACCGACCCATGCCCATACGACAACCAACAAAATGAAATTCAGTAGTCAGTGGTACATTGGAAGAAAACAGTTCGAGAAGTAGATTTGTTTTGTTTTACTGCTTACAGTACGTGGAGAGTGGATTGTGACTACATCACCCGCAGGGTGGAGTTACCACCCAAGCTATAACTTTCAAATTTTGTACATATCGACAAAAAACACAAACAATGCTTCAGCCAATGGACCTCCGGGTTTAACCCGGAGGTTCATTCGCTGAAACTTTGCTTGTTCTGGTTATGCTTTTCAACAAATTTGCTATTATTGCTTGGGTGGAATCTCCACTCTGCGGGTGATTTAGTGACAATACACTCTCCACGTACTGTATTTCTAAACAAGCAGGGCTAGTAGCGGTTGAAGGTAAGCGAAGCCTCGATGTTCGGCCCGCCTTAACTAACCCCGTTAAACCTTCATTTCCTGGAATGGTATCGCCTATGCGTACACTTACATGGAGATGGAGCAGTCCAGTATCAACATACAGGGAAGATAAAATAATAACTGCCGCCTACAGCCGTCCCGCTGCAGACTGCAGTCAATATTTTATCATGAATGTTCGATGTATAAATATCTTTTATACCATGATTACCTATTCTACTATATATGAAAAGCCTATGACATACATTTTAGCTTTACACACCAACCGTGGTGAACACGCTAGCAATGAAATTTCAATAGTAACAATTTACACCTACAGTGGAACTACATCCAAGTTGAGCTTTGGTGACCTCGCCTTGAATGCAAAATTGTCTAAATTTATCACTCGTCGCCTCGTGAAGAATGAGATGAAACCCGCAATTATTTATTACGTTTTTAAATAAGTTTACCTCATAAGGTTCCAAAAATTAACAAACACACGTTGTCCCATGTTAATAAAGCATCCGCAACTCGAAATGGTATGTTATTAAAATGAAAAAAGCTCCATAATTTGCGGTTTCGTTTTCTATTTCGTTTCGGCGATAAAATTGCCAGCGGAAGTACCACCCACCGGTTCTCATGTAAACAAAAACAGACTCGCAGGTGTGAATATTGTTATATTTATCATTTAAACTCTTATTAACCTGGCGATCATGGTGGACATTTGGTACACCAAGCTACTATGGGTATATTCTATATATAATAAGACAAATATGGGACGAAATTATGCGCTGGGCCGAAGAAAGGTCGTACGAGTTCAAAAGGGTTAATATGCAACGTCACCATGTCACGAAGTAGGCAATCAGGATTAACTCTTATGAAGAAGGACACAATGAAATAAATGGTTGCGAGAACCGAATCTTCTACCTTTAGATTTGCAGTTCAAAGCTATAACCACTGAGCCAACACGCTCCATGGTAACCTAGCATGTATTATATTGTACGACGCGTTAGGAAAACGTGGTGCTGAATTTGGACTTTTTTCGCTGAGGCTCCATGTAACTGGCAAAGTGCTGGCAGCCCATATTTGGGCTTTATTCTGAAATGCAGGCACTGATACGGAAAAGGGTTAATATTTAGTACACGTGTTACAATTTATCTTTAAAATGATAGCATTTCTCATGTAAGGATTTATCTTGTCGAACTTGTTGCCATAGGTACTCTCCGGTACATTGTAACACGGCAAAGACATGTGAGCAAATTTTGATAGCCAAAAATGATTTAACACTCTGCCAGTTAAAAGGTACTTTACTTTACTTTTTTGAACTATGACCATTACCAAGTGAGCAAAATTTGATATGTTGTAAGCCTTATCGTAAAATCGATCAGTTTGAAAGGGAAGGCAGTATGACAGAAGCTGAAAATTGGGAACTGAACCGTGGACTAAGACGTCCATGTTTATATTTAAATACCTTACCCAGTATCAATTACAGGGGCGCTCGAAGGCAAGTCTGAACGGTAGGCATCCAGCCGTGTAAAGAAAAGAGCAGTTGCATTGTGGTTTACAAGAATCAGGGGGTAACCAGTCTGGTAAACCCATGTGTCCATTATTCCTTTAACGTCGGTTACATTTCCATCAGCCTGTGTTATCTGTAAAGTAAAAACAACTGCTGGTAATGGCTTCAGTATTAAATTCTCGCAGTTCAAACGTGTTCAGTTTTAATATGTTTTGTAATTGCAGTAATTCGAATGCCACTTCGAACATCCCACATTTCGAGCCTCACAGAGAAGTCTATAAACATATATGAAGTGTAAACACAATACTTTCACCTTGAACATCAGAGAAGAGCGACATAATACACCTTCCTGGTAAAAAGGTCCAACTATGAAACTTCCACCACAGGATACCAGTCACTTCACAATGATGGGAGCAAGCGCCTGGTCATAATTCTATGACATACATGTACAGTTCTTTTCAAGTGGGAGGGAGGAGGGGGTGTAGGGAAAACATGATATTATGATATTTGGAAGGCGGTTGTGTTAGGTTCGAGACCTCTCCTAGTCTTGACTAAGACCCCCTGGTAGTTACCCCCCCCCCCCCACCACGACCTTCTTGAAGGGATCTGAGAGGAAGGGTAACAAACGCAGGATTTTCCTTAGGACTAGGAAAATGAGGCAAAATAAAATGCAAATGTTGGGCATTTATAGCATTTATTATTCCAGTAGGATTTGTACCCTCAAGTGGGGTGCGCGGGGTATTTTTTCACGTGACGCTAGCCGAGGGAAATCATCCGCGCGGCCCAAGAGAGGATAAAATCACACTCGAGTCCGGGAAATGAACTTTTGTATTATTTTATTTTCTCCTTACGTGTTTTTCCATTACAAAAACATTATAATTGGTTCCGTGATTAATTTCAAAACATGTGAAAAAAAAAATAAAAAAAATAGTCCGTCATTTTTGAAGGTGGAATACGATGCTGAAGTGGAATACCATTTCCGGAGAGAGTGAGTGTGGATTCTGGGGGAAAAACAGGAATGAAAGTAAAAATAAAAATGAAATTAGGTACTGCAGAAAAACTAACCTCCCCGTAGACCATTTAATACTTCCAAGACCATATCCGTGAGTAGTAGGAGAGGGATGGATCGGCCCCCACTGGGGGATCCGGCTGGGACCCCCAGAAGTGACGTCATAGTCAAGTGACCTTGTGATGTCATGTTTGGTTATCATGGTAACCCGCGTGAGCGGCCATCTTATGACGTCATCCCCATAGTGATAGTGGTCCTAGTGCACATGCGCATCGCGTGTTGTTACGTGTCTCCCTCGACCATATACTGGAGGCCACCTTTTTGGTTTGTATGATAGCACGTGGTTGCTATGTTACCCAAAGGTTTACAACAGGACAATGGTATGTTCGGAGGGTATGTTCCATTGTACAAGAGTAATTTTCTGATTCGTAGAATTACCACAAACAACCCGATAACCCCTCCAAACCACCCAAAATGACTTTTATTTGATATGAAGTTCCCCAGAATTATTTTAGGACCGCCATACCATTACCATCGATTTTAATAGTAGCACGAGGTGTTATAGTACCAAGGGGGGCCCTTTGGACTATAGCCAACAGATAGACAACCTCCATGAATGTCTACATCATTTCTAAATCCAAGAAACTATCGAGTAGTTACCGAGAAGTCATTGTTCGAACGACTCTAATCCAATGAAGCAAATAAACCAAACAGTATTTACTCGAACGAGTGACTCGCATATACAACTTTTAGCCTCATTTCGGTACTTGAGGATACCTAAGACCTGGTATTGTATTATTTGAGGATGCCTATCGGGGATACTTTATGGAGAATCCCTTTTTTGTCCTATTAGACCACGAGGGCCATGAGAAAATCGCTCAATGAGGTCCAATTTACTATCCCTTTTAGCCTCATTTCGTTTGAGTCCATGTAAAAAATCCCTCACTGAGGTCTAATTTGCTATCCCTCTGAGCCTTATCTCGGTATTCAACAGCCATATCCCGTGGCACCCCCAATTTCAGCACCCCTTTTTGGGAAATATCTGGCCTTTCGGCACCATTTTTAGTCGTATGAGGCCATGGGGGCTAAGAGGGATAGTAAATTAGACTTTATTGAGGGTTTTTCTCATAGCTCTCATGGTCTCATACGACTAAAAAAGGGCTCCGAAGGCCAGACGCTTTCCAATCAGGGGTGCTGAAATTTGGGTGCCTCGAGATATGGCTGTTAAATACTGAGATGAGGCTAAAAGGGATAGTAAATTAGACATCACTGAGGGATTTTGCAATTGTCCTCATGGCCTCAAACGAAATTAGGGTAAGAGGGATAGTAAATTAGACCTCACTGAGGGCTTTTCTCATAGCCCTCATCGCCTCATACGACGAAAAAAGGGGTGCCGAAGGCCAGACGTTTTCCAAAAAGGGGTGCTGAAATTGGGGTGCCATGGAATATGGCTGTTAAATACCGAGATGAGGCTTAGAGGGATAGTAAACTATGCCTCAGTGTGAAAATGTTTTCGTTTTAGGTGATTTAGAGGGATTATCGGATTATTTGTGGTAATTGTACGAATCGGGAAAAAGAACATACCCACCGAACATAGTCCCCTCCTATTGTAAGCATTTGGGTAACATAGTAACCCAAGATGACTGCCTCCAGTATACAAAATGGCCGACGGAAACACGTATCACCCTAACTACACGCGCTGCGCATGCGCCTTAGGACCGCGTATCACTGGGGATGACGTCACAAGACCGCCGCTCACGTAGGTTACCATGGCAACTAAACATGGCATTACTACGTCACGTGACTATGACGTCACATCCGGGGTCCACGTCGAGGTCCCCCAATGGGGGCCGATCCATCCCTCCCCTACTACTTCCGTGGAACTATCAACATGCAATTTATTTATTTATAAGGACATATTGTTTTGAGACGTTATTATGTAACCATCTTCTAGTGAATTGTCACTACACTAAGATTACTACACACTCATATTAACATTAGAACACCGAGGGGAGTATCCAGAACGGCGTGTCGAGGAAATTTTGTAGAAGTCAAGCAGACAAATTTAAATGTTGCTGAAAAAATCGTTGGTACAGCAATGTGATACCATTCAGCGGTTTATGGTAACGCACACTGATTGTCAATGCCGCCACATTACTTGGATTCCCGTCTTTTTACCCAAGTGTAGTATCGCCTGTATATACTACTCAAAGTTTGCTAAGCACCAAGTATATCCAACTACCTGTTTTACGTTTCAGTTGACATATTGTGACGAAAAATGCACATATTTTGTATTTAATTATATCTTTAATGACTTAAGTACAGAAATTAATATTTTATTTGTGTTTGACATAATTTTTTAGCTTTTGATTACGATAACCATGGAAAATGGATTTTATTGGTAAAAGAGGACATTTTTCAATTTGCCAAAAAGTTGACGGAGCGAACTGATATGGGTTCAGTGTCGAGTATGAGACCCATTACTGTTAATTACAGCTTGACAACGCCTTCCCACGCTCCCAACCAGGTTCTTGGAGGTCATTTGTGGGATGTTGTTCCATTCTAGGATCAGCATGTCACCAGGCTTCTGGACACTTCTTGGCTGGACTGAGCGGGCCGAAATTTCAAGCTGCGACTCATTCCAGACATGTTCGATTGGATTCAGGTCAGGGGATCTTGCTTGTCAGTCCATACGCTCAATCCCCTCCCTCTGTCGGTACTGTCGACAGCATGGGCAACATCAGAATGAATCTATCACCCACTGCACCTGCATACAATCTGACGTGGACACCCACGATCTCATCAATATACCGACGTGTAGTCTATGTACCACGTTCTAGGACACAGTGCTCTGTATGTCCATCCCTGCAGATGCCACCCCAGACCATGATTCACCCTCCACCATAGCGGTCATGCTCAGCAATCTTGGCTGCATGGAATAACTTTCCTTGTCTTCTCCATACCCTAGAACACCTATCTGTTTAGTCTAGACAGTACCTTGACTCATCTGTATAAAGGATCGGTCGCCAATCTTCTCTGTCTGGTCCATCCAACGTGGTCAAGGCCCACTCATATCGTGCCTGGCGATGGTTCTGGGACAGCGGCATGCGAATACATGGTCTTCTCGATCGGAGACCACCTTCCTGCAACCTTGCGCGGATAGTCTGCGTCGAAACATTTACCCCGGGTGCATTCTGAAGGTCACTGAGAAGCTGGGTAGCTGTGGCAAAGCGGTTCCTACGGGCCTGAATGATCAAAAACCGGTCTTCAGCTGCAGATGCTGCCTTGTGTCTGCCACCACCATGCCGTCTGACTGGTGTGCCATACTGCTGAAATCTTGCCCAGGCTCTGGTGATCGCCGTATGGTGCACACCACCAAGGGCGTCGCCAACCTGACGATGGGTAGCCCCTTGCTCCATCATCCATACAGCCCGCCACATTTCTGCTTTAGACAAATGTCTTCTTACATTTGCATATTTCTCATATTCAATCATTACATCACAAGGGTTTGTGTTGAAATTAAGATTAAATACCCTACACGTGCCATGCACATGTAGACAGTACACGAAAACATAATGAAAATCAAGGGGTACATGCTTTCCATCACTGTCACGAAAAGTCTGTCTGTCAAGAGAGCTTATGTAAACACTGAAGACCATCTCAATACATTCCTCAATCATATCCACCAAAAATATCGCAAATATGTCACAATCAAATTTCACAATGATGTGTCTCTATATATATGTATATCTCTATATCCCCACTGAAACATTCTACTGATGTGAAGAAGCCCAAATTATATCAAAAAGTAAACATTTAACCATGTCTCATTTTAGTTGAGTCCTGCTCTGTTGTTTTGTGAATCTGTCAAATTATGCATGGCTCAATGAAGGTTAAGCGAGATGGAGAAAGTACACAGAAAGGAGGCTACAAATGATATTGAAGTATTTCTCTCTAGGATCGTTCTCCTGAATGCCTCCTCCCGAAGACCAAGGTCACCCATACGCCACACCAATAAGGTGAGAACCGTTAGTTATTCCCAGTTCCTTATTCGATATTCGTTATCAACCGATTCTATCGGTTGATAAGGAATGCCGAATAAGAAACTGGAAATAAGTACGGTTGGCACGCTCCTACTCCTTTTTCACACAAGCGGAGAGTTAATTTTGACCGAATCAAACAGAGAATTCGAATCGTATCCCACTTTTCAAGTGGCCAAACGTGTGATTACTGCAACTTGTGTCACCCGTGCAGTATTGCAAATGGTGTTATCCTACACGTAGCAGTGGTATTTTCAAGTTCAAAATACAATCCATTTAACGGAGACAGGGTTTTTATTTGGGGAAGTCAGTGAACGTCAGATTCGAACATTTCCGAACAACCCCAGGTGTCATTGAATATCATTGCAACGATTTCGAATTGAATCCAATTTTGAAACTTCGGAGAGCGCAAAGATTCACCTTGCAAAAAAGTGTTCACCTTGTGAGTGAAAATATCCCGTCCACTATTGGGACAGTGGATGCTAGAGATATCAATATTTCGATCGCAATTTTTAGTTCAATTTTATCGTCACCGTGGAGTAATATTCAACTGGTCGTAAGCAAACCACATTATTAGTACTGTTTTTCACATTTTGAAACATTCATCCTGTTCGGCTGAATAGATACAATATTCAAATTAGTTCTCGGTCGTGGTTCACTATGTCTGTTTGTCAAATCTGAAACCGTTCCTTCTAAGCCTATTGCAAATTATGAAGGGGTTTATCATCCATTATGCATAAATCCATTTACATCACGATCACTATATGCATTCAACGTTACTTTGGAAATAATTTTTAGTGGTCTGAATTTGTCATTCCCAAACACTCTCTAATAATTCGTAATACAACACATTTATATAAACAAGATATTATTTGTGTTTGGCTGAGTATGAAATATAAGCAAGGAAAGTGTTGGCTTTTGCTCTGGTATCCTCATTTTTTGAAAGCTCTGATAGTGGCTTATAGCACTCAACAGGTTAGGAAGTCTTGACAGCAGGATTATGTTAGTATTTTAAGCTTGAAATCATTTGGCTCAACGGTTGTCACTGGGCACTATTCGTGAGAAAATAGGAATTTGAGGTTAAAACTTTAAAAAATCGAAAAATAATACCACACAAATGACCACAAAGTATCAACGTTCTGTTTGATTTCGTTCTTACAAGTGTATAAAAGGGTTAAATTAAACAAAAGATCTCCCACGTAATAACACATACACAAGTATCAAAGGGTTAAATTAAACAAAAGATGTTGTACGTAATAACACGTACACAAGTATCAAAGGGTTAAATTAAACAAAAGATTTTGTACGTAATAACACATACAAAAGTATCAAAGGGTTAAATTAAACAAAAGATTTTGTACGTAATAACACGTACACAAGTATCAAAGGGTTAAGGGTTTCACTGCCGTACCGTATATTATACTTGGTAAACCCACAATTTCCAAATGGTTTTTACTACCAAAACTTTTCCTTCACAGATTATTTATGAATTCGCTAGATCCTTCTCCTCGTGATGTTTATATCGGCACAAATAATCGCAGTTAGCTGTGTCGCAACACTAAACAGTTTGCTGTTACGTGATATTTTTTGGAATAGAGAACATTCCAATTCCCAACTTCCGATTACAGTTAAAACTAGAAGTCGCTTATCTAGGCTTAATTGCGAGTAGGAACTGCGCGCATTCCCCATATCGGATAGCACCCAAAGCACGGCAGGTTCCCCTGGTTACTCATAGCAAACACAGGCAATGTTTCAGCCAATGGATCTCCGGGTTACCCGGAGGTCCATTGGCTGAAACATTGCTTGTACACAGGCCATATGTACATAATTTGGTAGCTTTACTATAGTCATAACGCGTAGATTAACGCGCAAATCGACGTGCTATTTGTGCTCATTCCATGACAGGACTTCTAGTTTTAACTATAGGCTCGAGTTTACTACCTATGGATGTAACGGTGCTTTTGTTTTCATTCAGTTTTAGCCATCATGTTCTCATTTGTCCAAACATCTGCAATCTGTTTAGTCCCTCATCGGATCTTGACTAGGGCTGCACGATATTCAAATCTGAATACCGGTGTCGGTATTCAAAAAAAATACTGCGGTCCGGTATATCGAAAACTGTTCAGATACTTGAACACAAGTACCACAATCGAGACTCGGGGCATCACAGTCGGAACGATTTCGCATGTCTTGATGATGCGGTTCGAAAAACCCAACGCAGATGATATCAAAATTTATTATTTTCAATATTAGTTTATCAGATTTTCCCCAAAGATTTCAACAAAACTATATTACGTGACCACTCATTGGAACGATCTCAACGAGCTCGTTCCAATGAGGGGTCACATGATATAGTTTTGTTGAAGTTTTTGAAATTTATTTTTTCAACTGCTGATTTTGTATATTACGAGGGCGCAAGCAGACGATTCCTTTGATAAGGGGATTATTATTATTCATTCGGAGCTACAGATAAAAAACTTAAGACATCTTGAAAATTAAACGTCGGTAAATAAATAATGACGATAAACCGATATTTTTGTAATTACACCGGTATTCAATCGATATTGGTTTGAATACCGGTGTATATCGGTTTATCGAAATACCGTGCAGCCCTAATCTTGACAGCGATCAACCGATGATCGCAACGGGACGGTCAGCGGCCATTTTGGTAATCGTTTGAACACAACTTCTTCATACGACATCTTCTTAACTCTTTACCCAATTCAAACGACATCAAAATTTATTATTTTAAATATCTTTTTTTTTTAATTCTTAAATTTTTAACAAAACCATATCATGTGACCCCTCATTGGTACGATCTCGACGAGAGCGTTACAAAGAGTGGTTACATGATATGGTTTTGTTGAAATTGTTTGAAATATAATATTTGTTCAGCTGCTACGTTTATATTTACATGACCGGATATGGCTGATTCGTCGGGTAAAGGGTTAATACCATACCATCTGCGAAAAATAACCCACGTATTCGTCAGGTCCCAACTGGTACCTATTCACCGCCATGTAAGAAGTCCATCGTCTACACCTTGGGCGTTCAATGCAAACAAAATCAGTCAAAGGATAAACTCCCGAGGTCTATTTCCACAGGTGCCCATTGTGTTAATGCTTTACCAAGTGTGTGCTCATTCCGCACATTTCTTTAAAAGTGCTTTGTGAAAACTTATAATAATAAGAGTGTCATACTTACGTCTGGCATGGCTTTCCAGAAGTCGTTATGAGTAGCAGAACCATGTTCGTATTTGGTCAGGTAATTCTAAAAAGGCAAAAAGGACCATTGAAACTTGTGGTGTCATGATTATTGAATTTGCAGTACTCGAATACTCAACTGAAGCGGTCGATATAATCGATAATAATAATTATCTAATAATACTAATTGTATTAAGGTGGCCCTATAATAAAATCAAGAAAGCAAACATACCCTGAGCGTAACATGACTTCTTGTGTCATCCACACAGCACGGGAGAGAGAGATGGAGAGAGAGAGACGGAGAGAGAGACAGAGACGGAGACAGAGATAGACAGAGGGAGACATACAGAGATTGAGGCAGACGGACGGACGGACGGACGTACGGACGGTTGCACGGACGGACGGATCGGACGGACAGACGGACGGACGGACGGACGGACGGACGGACGGACGGACGGACGGACGGACGGACGGACGGACGGACGGACGGAATAACCAGATGTGAAATATCTAAAGGCGGCCACGTACAGGACGGAATCAGCTGATGCTATTATATCTTGTTTGAGAGGAATGCCGATTGAGGCGTGCGATACAGGTACATTCAGATACGTGAATTTAACGTTCATTCTCCTCCAATTTTTCCGTGAGCAGGCGCTTGGTGCTTAAAGGCTTAAGAGTTTATGCGAGCACCAGGACTTGAGGCCAAATGCAAAGTCCAGCCTGAAAATGACAAGCCTGCTCTGTCCGCTTTATGTCTAAAACGGCGTAGAATCTCGAGTGTGGAAAAGAAAACGCAAAAATTGCACTTCAAATGCTATTTTCGTTTGATTTTCCAAATTCAGTCATAATTTGACAATATTGTATTCACGAAATATCGATCTATGGATGTAAATCATTTATTACTCGCATGTTCTGTGTACACCCCATCTACAGCAACACTAAACCGTGCCGAAAATGAAAATACGTTCCGCACATTTTCCACATTACTGGTCCACACGTTGCTGATTTTCGTGCATCAGATAAAAGATATATATCTGCCATGTTTTCGGTCCAATGATACATGAGGAGCACTATTAAATCGGTGTCATCTGCAGCCACAACTACGTCTGTTCCTTGAGCTGCAATTTCGAGAGCGCACGACACTATCAATGTATCAGCATTTCCATTACTGATATGCACTGTTTGCCCATTCATTTGAAGCAATCGACTCAGTAGTTTTATGAATTGGGTTTTGTTTTTTTCATTTGACAGGAATACTTCTTGATTATTATGAGCCTCCATATTTTCATGTAAACGAATATCAGCACATGTTTTTCCAACTCTTCTCGCATGCTCATGGTCTTTAGTGGAAGGGCCGAGTTCATACCCATCAAACACTATGCACGCGTTTGTATAATTTGATTGGACGTATCGCAGATATTTGTGAGCTAACTCAAAATAAGTAGAATTCTTCACCCACTTAACACGATGTAGTAGAGCACCACCGTCAACAACATACGTAGCACAGATGGGGCATTGTGCTTGTTCAGATGAATCTGTAAGAGATTTAGCCAGTTGAGACTTAGTAGGCTTTCTCATGAAATTGTCTCTGAACAACGATGTTGGTACAGCTGTCAATTCATATTTGAAATAGGCGGCCATGTTATCCTCCCGTTGAGCAATAGCAATTAATCTTGAAAACATAATTGTTGGGTTAATTTGCATTTTCTGATTGTCCATTCTGATTCCAGGTAGGAGAGAGTCCAACGATTTTACATGCTGACTCCTTTTAATTGACGCCGACGCAACACTCACTTCATCGAGGTGCTCATGAATTTTCATTCCCATCATTTCTGTTTGATCACAATTTACACCATCACCATCACCAGCCGTAAGGCCAGACGACAAGGACCGTAATTTGTTTTCACCGAGATCGAACGGCTCGTGTTCATCGAACCACAGCCGGATCTTTGATAGATCTTGAAAATCTCTCTCAATTCTACAGTTTCCCAGTTCGATGTGCTGTTCACTGGTTTTGTGTTTAGCGTCGGTCAAGTTTGTCATTGCATCATGGACTTCAGCACACCTGTGCATGGTATCCACCCACTGTAGTCGCACAGACTCAGTCATACCCCTGGCCCTTGTCAGCCCGCCCCTACTTTTGATCGACCGCATAAGAACCTGTTCGATGATCAAATCAGTTGACAACCCTGCCCAAAACCTGTTACTTCTTCGAACTGTGTGTGTAAACCATGATCTATGAAAGACTTGTACAGCACTGGGTGGGTCATGGGTAGGTCAAGCATCATTTGGAGATAAAGGCGGCAGATTTTTGCATAATGTATGTGGCCTGTGGCAGCAAGAAGATTCAACATTTTCCCCATCGTCACAAGATGTAAGTTCCAATTACCTGTCCTCTCTGATCCTATAAATTCTTTCAAAATCTGTACGTATTCAACATACTGTAACCACAACCTTGCGGTTGGTGATTTTTCGGAAAGCAGTGTTTTGTACTCAGAAAAGCACGTTCCGAGCTTAATTAATTCAGGTGAAAGAGAAGCCGATGAAAATGTAATAATTTTGTTGTCAACATTATCATACACTGCTTTAAGAGTTTCAGCTTCCGATACGGTGAGTTTGGGTAGCTTGGCAGACGGTAAATCAGATACATCCGACGAAGTACGATCAACAACAGTTTCATCACAAAATTCCGGCAAAGATGGGTGTTCATCGCCATCTGGTGGAAGTTGTACTGCTAAGTTGCCAGAACCTACTTGTTCTGTGTCACAATGAGATCTATATGAAGACGAGGTGATGTCTTCTGTCAGTTCGGTATTATCTTGTGAACCATGGGGTAACTCTACTACTGCGCCTACTAACTAGTTAACCAATGCCGCCTCTACTAGGTTATGCCCACGAAGAGCCCTTGATATTGCTTTACCCGACATCATGTGTTGAACAGCATGCGGACCATAGACCATTTCCATCGCCTCCTCTAGGCCAGACCCTTTCATCAAGGATCCGATGCTTCCCAGAAAACTTATCATGACGTGAAATCCACCAAGTCTGCACACTACTCGCAGACATTTGGCTGTAATTATTTCTACAGCCTTAAGCCACAATGGTTGATCAAAGGTCAAACACAGGGATGAAATGCCCAATTTGTTCGCCTGGTCTTGGACGAAAAGTAAAGTTAAATAGATACAAGTCTCATCAGACGGATTCAAATCAATAATCGGCAGGAACAACACTTTTGATTTTGGGGATGGACCACTTTCCGATTCTGAGAAGATATGTTGCATGTAACCTGACCAATTGGGTCTCGGTTTGGTAGCGTCCCTGAATAACCAACCAGAATGCCAAAGCAAGTCTGAGTTAATATCTAATGGCAATGTAAAGGGGGACTGTAACTGGAGCAATGGTTTGTATGTAATTGCTGAAAGACCCTTGCCCGGGATGCCCACATATTGGTGAATCGGGACTCCTTTTGCTTTTATAATTCCATCTACCCTATGGCGGGGTTGCCTAAAGATTGCAGGTCTCCTTGGTTCTAGTGGTGAGTTACTATTTGGGGTACAAACTGCAATTATTCCCATACCATGAAAAGTTCCTTGACCGTCTAATGTTGCAATGTTATGATCAACATTATCTGCGACCCATTGGGTGAACGCCCCAGGAAAGAATGGACCGATATTATCGCTATCTTCAGTCTGGATAACGGACTATTTGTATCTTTCAACTTCATCATATGTTATTGAAAACCCTAAACGAGAGAGTTCGGTAATGAGCCATCTGGACCCAAACATGTGATCAAGCTCGATGCTAAGACCAAATAATATCGGAGATATGACTGATTTTGGTCGTGCAGACTGAATTATTGAATGGCCAATACTGATCTGCTTCAACTCTGAAGGAACCAGGATTTTTAACAAAGATAGCAAATGTGGAGGTATCCAATTTTTACCTCGCTCAGTATCACTGATATCCTCGCACGTGGGATATACATTGGTATTGTACTCTGTTTCCCTTAATTGTGCGCGAATAATCTTGGCTGCTGTCTTAACAATTCTCTCACTTTCTTCTTCAATGTCAGTTTTCTTCTCGTCATACCATCGTTTATTAATTATGAAGGCAGCCATGTTTCGAAAGCAAATTACATCACTCCGCCCCTCCGCCTCTGAAAAAAGTATGTGTTCACCATAATGATCCTGCAGTTTTTTCTTCAACCACTTTTTGGAATAAACGTCAGAACTATTGGCAAATTCAACCATGGTAGCATGCAGTTCAGGGAGCGTATACAACTCCGCGCCAGCTTCAGATTCCATCCACGAGCATATCCTCTCAAACCAATGTTGCTTTTCGTTGTCGTTTTTTCGACCAAGCTTTTGTTTCATTTCAGCTGGCATCATATTCATCTGCTTATTCATCATGAAAAGTGGCAGACAATTATCATGATATACAGCTTCAGCTGCAACCAGATCAATGCAGCCAGAAAGTCTTCTGTGAACATTGCGAGCCACTGTATCGGCTCTCGTAGAACAACATTCCAAAAGTGTATCACGAATGTGGAGTGTAGAAAATCTACGAACATATGTTCTATGAGGGTGTCTGGGATCAAACAGAGCAGATTGACCACAGAGTAGACAGTCCTCTTTGTAATCGAACCTTGAAATACAGGATCTCAATTTTTTTTGGAGATGCCATTTCAGCACGGTCCTCACTGGTTTCGGAGGAGACCCTCTTAGTATCTGTAAAATTTCGACGACATGTTTTGTGCACCAAAACCTTTCCAACTGGCGTGGTACTCAACTGATAATTCAAGTATCGTACAAGCCCTGTTTGACCCCGTTTCTCGCCAAAACTAGCAAGCGTCATTATGCCTTTCTCCATTATACTAACTGACGGCTCGTTTTTAAAACCAGTACCACAAATCACACACATATCGCCCGACAAATCACTACTTTCGCCTTGTAGGTGTTCGTCAGACATATCAAATACTATAAACAAAACCAACTTATTCAATAAGAAATCAAAATATGGAAAACAAAGTATCAAAAATGTCTACTTAAAGATAATATTCTCATTGAGATACCCTCATCAACGAGAAAATAACAACTTACATTAGGTTTAAACAGAATACAATTTTAACTATTTAACTGCAAATCGCAATTGAATATCAAAATGGAACAGTTTGCGGAAGAGCAAAATAAATTGCGGGCAACTTGACAGACAGCCAACGACCGAATGAGAAAGATGATCAAACTGGAACTATCAATAAAGAGCGTTCCACGAATGGGCGGTGGTGTATCCTTTTTAGTATAATTACTACCCACCAGAGCATTCTGGTATAATTACTATCCACCAAAAAACAACAACAGATAATTATGTACATGTAGGAAAAAAATGAAAACGTCATGGAAATATCTCCATTTTTTTGGCTACAGTTTTAGTGTGTATTATTGAAAATGTGCTATCCCAGATATTTTCCAGAAAAATAGATAATGTTCAAGATTAGAAAAATAGACATTTTTAAAAAAATGTTTCAGACACTTTGACCGACATTTTGGCTATCGGCATCAAATTATGACAGGATGTGTTTTGTGAGATTGTAATCAACCTAATCTGATCAATATATGACACTATCAACTAGCATTTTGGGTACTACAGACAGCCGACCTTTGGTAACGTATTAGAAAATCCAAGTCGAAAAATCGTATAGGGGTCCTCATTTCAAAGCGCGCTGAAAATGTTTCCCCCAAACGGATTTTTGCGGATTTTGGATATGCTACTCGGGAGATTCTCCTGCGTCTTTTGGCACCGAAATCGCTTCTCTACAAATTTATTCCCGGTTCAACCCTCTGACGGCCAGACTAATATGACTCGTCCATTTTGTTCACTTTAAAACATTTGATATTTTGTTTTCATATTAATCAGTGATAAATAAAGCCTTCCGTCAATTTCATTGGCCAGTTTCAAAACTTTATAACTTGATTGGCTGAACAAAATACAACTCAGACACATTTTCATAATTTGCATAATTAGAGTTGGGAGCTTTCATTAGTCAATTTCAAAACTGGACAACTTGATTGGTTAAACAAAATACAATTGGGCCACATTTGCATAATTTCAGTAGGGAGAATTTACGTTATCTGTCCTATTTGGGGTGGGTTATATTGTATTAATCTTTTACCTACAAGAAAAACGCCATTCATTTTTTTTATATATTTTCACTTGTTGCTTCCAAAACATAGGTTATGACCCCTGATTGGAACGAGCTCGACGAGCTCGTTCCAATGAGGGGGTTATAACCTATGTTTTGGAAGCAAAAAATGAAAAAAAATAGTTATACGAGGATGTTTTTTCCAAGTGCCGTCTGCAACTCAAGTCAGGTGATGGGTTAAAAAGTCATACTAAGCGGCTAATTTGTGCGTGTGTGTGTCATATGATAAATAGAATATGAAATGAGTGTTTTTCTCATATAATATTTTTGAAACTCGTCCGAATTTTCCGTTTCGGCTCGCCAAAACGGAAAATTCTTAGACTCGTTTCATAAATATTATATGAGAAAAACACTCATTCCATATCCTCTATTTATAGCACAGAAAGTGGTGAAGCGAAAAATGCATTCGACATAATCATGTGTCTTTTAATAATCGGGTGTATTGTATTGAAAAAAAAAACACTTTTCTTTTGACGGATTATCCATTAACTACAATTCGATTCGATCAAAATCGGTAATTCGCAGGTCCCTACTATTTAATGATATAATTGACCTCCACATGCGTTCATTCTATTGAATATGCTCTGTTCAACTAATAACTCAGCACAGTGCAGGGGGGAAATAGTATTACCAAAATAGCTTACGTTCAGTCCATTCTTGAATGCGTTATCGCCTAAGAAATGATGCATCATTCTTATAAGAGCAGCACCCTGGAAGAAAACAAGTTGAATTTTTAACCATTTACCCAACGAATCGGCCACATCCGCCCGCGTAATATGCAAATTCAACAGCTAAATAAAAATTATATTTAAAAAAGTTCAACAAAACCATATCATGTTACCCCTCTTTGGAACGTGCTCGTGGAGCTCGTTCCAATGAGGGGTCACATGATATGGTTTTGTTAAATTTTTTTGAAAAAGTTTAAAAAATGATATTTAAAATAATAGATTTTGATATCGTCTACGATGGTTAAAGGGTTAAATAAACCATAACATTTTGAATTACTAACAAAAACAAAAAAGGGGTATATTTCATTCTCATCAATTCTATTCAGTCCCTGTTGAGAGTAATACTGAAACTAGCAATTATGCATGTGGCAAGCGAGCTTATTTCCAACTTTCTCCTGATATTTTGCCCAAATATATACAATTTTTCTGAACGTTCAATTGGAAATTAATGTCCTCGTGGTCTATCTTATCCAATAAAACTGCTTTTTCAATAAATGTGTACAAAACAGATATCATTGTTACATATATTGGGGATCCGTTTGGAATATTTGAATTTGATAAGGTTTCCAACCAACCAACCAACCAACCAACCAACCAACCAACCAACCAACCAACCAACCAACCAACCAACCAACCAACCAACCAACCAACCAACCAACCAACACTCGCTCCTCGCTCACTCACTCACTCACTCACTCACTCACTCACTCACTCACTCACTCACTCACTCACTCACTCACTCACTCACTCACTCACAAAAGCCCAAATCCCAACACCCAACCAAAATCCACCTGCACAGCCCGCCCGGAAACACGCACACCCGTTTGCTCGCCCGACCTGCCCACAAACTCACCCAAACACAAAACCCACCCACCCACCCATCCACCTAAAACCCAATCACCCCCACACCCTTCCACCCCTATACCCAGCCAAGCACCCTGGATTCATCCACCCACCCTATCAGAGGAGACCTGAGGGCAGAAAAAAAGATTCACCAAGTTTCCGCTTCCGAAATTACTTTGTATCCGTCCAGAAGTATTCCTCTTTTTGCCGGATTGGTACGAGACGCCATTGAGCACAAGACTTGCATGTAGACTGACAATATTTACGGTTGTAAGAGGTGCAACTTGAAAAGCGATTCAATTCGATTCGATAGCTGGGTCATTGCGTCTTGAAATCTAGCGGTCGATTCGATTTGACCCGAAATCTGAGGTTCGCAGGGCCCAATTCGACGTATGTCACACACACAACCAGTCATGGAAAATAAACGCTAGTGGGAAGAAGATTTATAACAAACTCTTGACAGAATCATGATTTCCAAATAATAATATTTCTGAACTGTTCGATAAATGTAACTATACCTTTGTATATGAGAGAGTAGTGAAGGACTTTGGGATTTCATTCGAGTTATCCACCGGCATGTATACGGGATGCGATGCTCGGAACCCATCCTTATCAAACGCAGGATACAAAATGTCCGGCACAAATTGATCAGCCTGTGAAGAAATAAAGAATAAATATATAAACTAAGCTCAATTAATTATTTTTTTATGTAATTGCAACTCAAATCACGAACTACCATGCATCGAAGCACGTCCAACACTATTTTATATTACCACTTTTGCGGGCGTTCCAAGCACATTAATGATGTTTTACCAGGAGCTGAAATTTCGTAATGCTCAACAAGTACAAGTCATGTGACATGTCGGATCGTTATTGACTATAACGGTCTGACAAGTCAATAACAGCCCAACACGTCTAAATATAGAAAATTACGTCACATCTCTCAGCCGATCAATAATATTTTTTCCCCATATCTCCATTTGGATCGAAATTCAATTTGGATTTTTAATTCGTAAACACATTTGTTTCAAGTGTTTCCCTTTGTGTCACGGGTAGATAATGTATCAAATATAGGAAGCGATACGCACTAAGTAAGTAATACCATCTTTGATGAATAAACTCTTTGCAAAACTTTGCATTTCGAAGATATATTTCATCATCTAACTTTCCAAATTTCGCCATAGACTGCATGATCAGATGATAATTATGTCACCTGGTTTGTTTGCCAACAAATCAGACTATAATTTCGCTGTCGAAAAGGTCAAACTTCGTTTATTCATTTTATTTCCCATATAATTTAAATGTAATGTACCCGCTGTACGAAAGTGGCAATAATAGAAATAAAATGACCATGTCGTGTATCACATTGTACCAACGGCACAACAGAAATTGTTAACAGCCCTTGAGCTTATTAGCGCTAATAAACTCCAGGACTGTTAACATTTCTGTTGAGCCGTAGATACACTGTAATGCCCTTCAAAATCGTGTTATTGTTATATTGATTACATCTTGCGGAGGCGTCACATCTATTAGTTCAAAGACAGTTTGGAAATATTAACATTTCTCATTCGTCTAAAATGAAAATAGCACGACAATATAAGTTATTGTGATGATTGACAGTAACATGGTCTGAGGTCTGCGGTTTCAAACCGCAAAACTTAGACCATGTTACCGTTATTTCAATACAATAATCTGTATGTTCTAATAAGATCCCACCCAAAGCCCCCAAAACCTACATCGTGAAATGAAAAGGGCAATTTTTAGTTATAACAAGTTCAGTGAATAAACATCTCGACGTCACGGGAAAATAATCAATAAATTAAAAAAAAATGATTTGTACTTTGAACAACACTTCATTTGGAACACCTCCAGCTGCACGTGTGAAAATAAAAAAAAAAAAACGAAACGGGTTGCAAATCCCTCCGTTGATGAAATAATTGCGAAACGGCAACGTTGTTTCTGATATTTCGCTTCAGAAGTTAACTTACGCCAATGGAGCCGTAAACATAGAAGAAACCACACGAGCTCTCATCCAATCAGAGGATTGTGATTTTAGTCTTACTGAAACATTTTTCTTTTTAGCGATGTGAGAGGCTGATTTAACTCGTTTCGTTTGTATCGCTTTCTGTCCATTAATGTACAAGTCAACCAAGGGGCGTCACTAATGGGTTTAAGGGGGTGTGGCAAGCCTCTCCCCAATGATATTTCCGGTCATTTTCATCTGGACTGAAGCCTTAGAGGTCGATTCTCCTCTGCTTGTAATCATATTCCTCTGCTGAGACTACACTTTATAGTTTCACCTAATCCACATACACAGCCACGCATGTCAACCGGCCCCTGTACCGGTTCCGGCACCGCCGGTTCCCTCATGCTCCAACCGGCACCAGTACTGAAGCTTTTGTCCCGCCGGTACCGGGACAAAAATATTTTTTGTGGAAATTCCTAGAACGAGGTAAGCGGGCTAATAATTCGTCCCCTGAGTTCCAATATGTCCTAAGTGCCTACTGGCACATAGAACACATTGGAACTCAAGGGATGAATTGTTAATGGCACAATTACACGACATACTTCCAGCACCTTTGTGAATGAACATATCAAAACACTCTAAAGGGGTATGTGCTGTCTGCACCTCCACCTCGATAAGTCCGATCATTTTAACTTTCCAAAAGTGGCATCAAAGACAATGAAAACACAATCGACGACTTCAAAGAAATTATTCCATGGCGACATCATAGTAATCATAAAGCACGAATACTAACTGGTCAGATTTGGGGATAACGCAGAAGAGTTTCCAAGAGAATTGTTGCTGAGACCCAAGTGAAGGAAATGTTTGAACCATGGACATAACAACAGTGTTCGAACAATTAAGTGTCACTGTGTTTACCGAAAGCGCAATATAAAATTCAGTTACCCCAGTATCACCTCTACAATATGTTGATTTTTATAATAACTGAAATATGCTATGAATATTCACTTTGTATTAGGTCCCTGCGAATGACATATTTTCGATCGAATCGAATACAGGCGTCTTGAAAAAAACCGTCTGATAAAATATTCTCACTGCATTATCATGGCGTGCCTTCTAGGGCTGTCACGATTTTTCAATTTAGGAATCAATTAATCGTCGCAAATAATCGATAATAATCGATTAATCGTACCTAGATGACCCCCACCCCCTCTCCCTCTCTTTGAAGTCGATAAAAATGAAGTTCAAGTCAGCTGACCTACCTCAAGTAAACAACGAAGACGATCAACTTTTAGGTACATTCAAAGCTTTGATGTTCTGAAGTCTTAAACCGTCAGTGTAATAATCAAGACCGGTTGGCAGTGGCGATCTTCTCAACTGCCGACCGGTCTTGATTATTACACTGATAGTTCAAAGATTCAGAATATCAAAGCTTTGATGAATGTACATGTACCTGGAAGACAAATGCTTCCAACGGCTTCTTGGGGTTTAACATCGATGTTCTTAACTCAATACCTTTAGAAACAATAGTTTTTCATCAATTTTTCTTTTAATTATTAAACATCTAAAACGGGATACAATTTACCGATTATTCGACAACGAAAAATACTAATCGATTTCGCCGTGACCGATCAACAATCGATTAATCGATTGATCGTGACAGCCCTAATGCCTTCGTCGAAGGCATGCCTTGATGATGTAGTTGGAATATTACCCAGTAAGGATTGTTGGTTAAAAAACAGAAAGGGGTGCGAGAATTCTGTACTCTGTACTGTATGCTAATATAGCAAATATCACACTCGTTATTTATTTTCAACATTATTTATGTTTAATTTCTATCTCATGTATACGCTTTGTGGGGTCCCTAAGATGACTGATACCAAGCGAAATTCCAGTGAAAAGACTCGAAGGAAAACGAATGAGACAGCCGATTTTGAATCGAACCGAATACCAACTTAATATTCGTAACTGAACCGAACCTCGTAGCTTTGCAGGGCTCTAGTTTGCATGGTCGTTGCAAATGCGTCCATCAAGAGTATTGTCGTTTTTCGCAGACCCCAAACTCTCTTAAAACAATCGGTGATTGCCGGGCGTGGAAACATTAACACAACTTACAACAAAATATTGACAAAAACCAATAGACCCATCAAAATGTTGGGTGCTGGGATTTTTTTTCGGTCTGTGGCCAATGACCGCTTCTGCAGTCCAGTTGTTTAGAGAGAATAAAATGTGTTACAAAACAGTAGACAGCTACAACGAGTGAACTGATATGTCATCTCTTCATTTTCAGACAATTTAAGTACTCACCATTTCCCAAGCCGGGTTTAGGAAATCGGCTGCAAAATACTTCATATATGTGGCAAATCCTTCGTAGAGCCATAAGTCGTCCCACCACGCTAAGCCAACATCGGCCCCAAACCACTGAAATAAAGATAGATTTGGAAGTGTGACGCAGTGTCATGTAACGTTCAGTAAAGCCGCCGCAGACTGGTCACTTTCCACAGCTGGGCAATATTTCTACGGGCGCAATAATATTAGATACCAAACACTAATTATAGAAATAATCATCAAATGTTTAATTAATGAAGCACCGGGTACAACAGAGACAGAGATAAATGTTTTGTTACCAGTTAATGACGTTTTTACGTGTCACGCCACGTTTGACGATCGCTCGCGAGCAGATGTACAAACAGCTGATTACCTCTATTTTTAGAGTGCATTCTGCGAACTAGTCACGTGTCGGTAAATTTCGTGAACTTAAGATAATTTCCAACTCAAAAACTAGATTTCGCGTGAGAAGAAAGCAGAAGTAGAAAGAGGAGACCGAAAGTTGGACTCACTGTACAAAAAAACAAAAAAAAAAACAACTGAATTTGATACTGTAGACAACATGTAGCACAGAATTAGCACAAGTACACCTTTAACCCTTTACCTTGCATGAAAACCAGACGACACTTGCAAACAAAATTCCTAAATAACTATTTGTTTTAATTTTTTGTCTCGAAAATATAGGTTATGACTCTTCATTGGATCGAGCTCGACGAGCTCGTTCCAAAGAGGGGTCACAACCTATGTTTTTGAGACAAAAACTAAAAAAAAATAATGAAAATTAATTGGCGACTTTTTGAATAGCGCTGGCCGGTTTTGGCCGTTACGTTGAGTATAGGGTTAAGCGCTAGCACTCCCCATTTGTTTTGAATAAGTTTAACTCTATGGCTCGCAAAGTTTGTGAGTTTTCAAATCGGATCGCAGAATGTAGATGTTACTTTGCGAAATGGTCGAAGAGTACAAATTCAATAGACTTCACAATTTTGTACACGAATTGGCTATACACATACACACTATATTTACCTGTTGTGACATCTTTTGTGCAACAAGACCTGCAACTTGCTGTTTCTGAGATACAGGCATGACTGATTCCTCATACAGGAAACTCGTTTCTCTGAACAGCAACAAAGCCCCGTTTTCTATTCCATCATCTAAGAGTTGGCGACTAATGTAAACATCTGAAAAGTAAATGCAACGCTTTAAAGAAAATGAACGGTATTTCTCAAAAAACTGATATTTTGGTGAGATATTCAGTACTTAATTTCTGATGTGCACTATTACGCTCGCGCAGTTATTACCAGAGACGCCGCGAAGATGATGAATTGGGGGAGATGTAAACCGAATTTATCCTGATGACTCAAGTCCCGACTGATAAAATATTCCAACTACATCATCAATACATACAATCCTTGTTAATCCTCTACCTAACATGAAAAGCAGACGACATTTGTAAAAAGAAAATCTTGAATAACTAATTTTTTCATTCTTTTTTTCTCAAAAACATTGGTTAAGACCTCTCATTGGAACGAGCTCTATGTTTTTGAGACAAAAAATGAAAAAAATAATGTGAATACAGCCGGCCGGTTTGGGCTGTTACGTTGGGTAAGGGGTTAAGTTGGGTAAGGGGTTAACGTTCCAATTGAACAACAGCGAAGTGGAAATCCATGAATCACTCCCATCCCAAACTAGTACAACGAGACGAAAACACCTCATTCCCTATGTCCTCTACCGACATCACATTTATTCTCCGAGTTCAAGTCTCCTTTCCATATATTTCTTTACTCGTCACTTCCCTTCAAAGTTTAAGCAATCTCACATATCGCTGCCTGGTGATCGGGGTCTCGATACTCCACTCTGTTATTGTATGGGGTTGACCTGGGATGTCCTCCCCCACCCCCACCACCATCCCCGTTTTGTGCTGCGACATGAGTTATACTGCGAGTAAGAGAAGCTGGTGCTTGTCTCGGTGCAGCGCGTGGCGACGACCGATGCCAAAACCATGCCCGATGAAGGACGGAGGTCTGACCATAATTTTAGGGTTTATCTGATGATCTACAAAAATGCGACTTTTGTATTTTTCCAAACGAGTCAGGGAGACGACCTACATAAGCTGTAAGCTTTCTCTCGGATCCCCATCTAACTAGTGTGTTTGTCAATGTGTTTATAGTATTGAGAATAAATATTGTCCGAACTAAAATATTGGCGTTAGGGCAGTCTACAATGTTCCGGTAGACAATGAAAGTCGTCAACAAACATAGTCATGGAGCGGTAGGGGCGCTGATATCCCCCTCCTTGTTTCGAGCCTGGTCAACATTTTTACTCACCTTGTTTTAGAGAAAAGAAGCACTGCAAACTGATGTGATGCCTTTCTACCACGTGATAAATAGAAGTCAAATGAAATTATGCAATTGCGCTGATAGTTTTTCTCCTGTTTTATGCATCAGGGCAGAGTCAGAAAATGTTAAATGAATGTATGTCGGTGTGATGCAAGCTATTAACTAAAGAATAATAATGACAACACCGTGGCCGGCTGCTGAGTTGTCGCGGTTTTCAGACGAGAAATAGAGCTGAAACGGTTAACAGATTAGTCGATTAATCAATGATCAACATCTTGATCGATCCAAAAAGTAATTGATCGATTGACTGTTACTTTTTGAATTACTATTATATGGGTTAACAAAAGAACAAACTTGCTCCAAAACGGGCAAACATTGTCACACTGACTCACATCAATTATAAGAGACAGAGTAAAGCAAGCAAGTTACGTGTTGACATACTTGTTTACTTGCATGATCATAATACTGTTTCAGTAGCTGGAAATGGTCATTCTTACCCCTTTACCCATTGCGAGTAGCAGATGATACTTGCAAAATAAATTCATGAATTACTAAAAAAATTCAATTTTTCTCTCAAAAACATAGCTTATGACCCCTCTTTGGAACGAGCTCGTTCCAATGGGGGACCATAAGCTATGTTTTTGAGACCACAAAAATTGAAAACATAATAAATTTGAATGGATATGTTTGTATATAGGCCCAGTCGGTTTTGTTTGTTACATTGGGTAAGGGTTTATGCTGTAAATCATCAACGGTATGGCAATTATTCAAATATCTATTTATACAAGTGATTAATCGGTTAACCAAGGTTAATACACGTGATTAATCGATCAAGAAAACACCTTAACGGCTTCAGCTCTAGTGAGAAGACCTCGATTAACCAACTGCTTTCAAATGCCTTCCTATTCTCAAGCCTATTCTCTCCTTCCAACAATCGGAAAGGAACTTCTTGATGACATGACGTACCCCATTCTTCCCAATCTCTCCGATGAACATACTACCCATCTTCTTTGTGATATTAACCTTTTACCCAACGTAACGGTCAAAACCGGCCAGCGCTATTCACAAAAATTGCCAATTAATTTTCATTGTATCCTCATTTTTTTGTCTCAAACAAATAGGTTATGACCCCCTCATTGGAACGAGCTCGTCAAGCTCGTTCCAATGTGGGGTCATAACCTATGTATTTGAGACAAAAAGTGCAAAAAAAAATAGTTATTCAAGATTTTTTTTTGCAAGTGTCGTCTGTTTTTCATGTTAGGTAAAGGATTAAGTCTATCCTACCCTTGATTATCATCTACCTAAGCTCAATCCGGATTGCGTTTAGAGCTACGGCATTACTTGGCCCCGTTATCCATCGGCCTGCGTCGTACTGCAGGGTTTCTAAACAATTTAAAGCCGTTTGGTTTTAGGTAAGATATGTTTTTATTTTTTGAAATTCTCTATAATTCACCTTTCTATTCAGTGACATAAGTTGAGTTCAGGGTTGGGTTCAAAGTACTCTTGAGTTTATAAATGCTTCTTGCGAATATAACTGGCTGGCTGTGTCCCTTACGTTGGGAAAAAAGTTGCTACAGATGAGATTTACCCAAAGGCTGTGCAGGGCACGGGGTTAGTACTCAGTTAATAAAATGTTTTATATCCAGAAAGTGTGAGTAACCAGAAAGCGTAGAACAGGGTTAGTCACATATTCTGGATATAACATGTTGGTGACTGCCACATCACACATCACATGAAAATGTGCACTCATCAAGATTGTGTGTGCTCAGGGTTAGTCACATAATATAGATTAGAAAAGTAATTTTCTAAACTGATATACACTGGCTGACCATAGGCATTGCATAGGATAAGTCGACAGGTTGCCGAATCACACACTTCTTAAGAAATAGTGCATGGCTTGGAGTTGACTACGCCCATATAGTGCCCAGTGAGGTGGCGTAGTTCCCGAAGCGAAGCGGAGGGAACTACACCACGTCACTGGGCACTATGTGGGCGTAGTCAACGACAAGCCATGCGCTACTCCTTATATTGATATCGAACAACACGAAAATGAAAATTAACCAAATAATCTACAATCCAAATTGTAAACATTTAATGATGTTTTTATTTTAAACAATAAAGGAGAAATGAGAATAATATGCGAATATTGATAATTGTTCGACACAATGATACTATTCCTCGCCTCTGCCAATGTCTCACTCCGGGTTCTAAGGGTAGATCATGACTCGTCTTCGACTCGTCGTGATCTGCCCTTAGAACCCGGAGCTCGACTCGGATACATATTTTGTACATCCACATTATGGTAATAATCTGTATTTATCGGAACGTATTACCATGGAAAACTTTACGGCTATTCTTGCGACACTAAAAAACGAAGTCCATATTTTTTTATGTAAATCGAATTGTCTAATTGGTGGCCGGGATTTCCTGTTTTTAAAACCAGAAAATGCATATAGTGTCCGTGCTAAAAATAGAAAACATATAGTGCCCGCATGTAGTGACCATTCACCTCTGTGCTGGACAGCTATACGAAATAGGGTATCACCTTTCAGCCAATCAGAATGCAAGGAAGTCACGTGAGGTATAATATATGAACACACAGATTGCCTAAAGCTGTAAGAATGCTCATGGATAGTTGTTTATATGTTACATAGGTTGACGGATGCAAGGGACTAACATAATTCCTTGGGGTAGGGAACACGGCGGCTCAGTAGGTAGAGGTGCAGGCTGCAAGCTGGGAGGTCCTCGGTTCGAATCACACCTGCGGCAACCGCGTTGTGTCCCTTGGCAAGGCACTTCACCACCATTGCCAACGTTGGGACACGGTGACGTTGTTTACTAAGGCATGGCGATAGTGCACCTGTCTTCAGCCAATGCTAACCCTCTTTGTGCGGAGTTAGTATGTTGGGGAGCTGACAACTGCTCGCCGTTGATTGAGCTTCCTCCACCCTTAAAACTATCGTGGACAAGATTAGCCATTGTGCAGAAATATGTGACCTTAAACGCCAATAAATAAACAAATAAACAATGAAAATACTTATACTGCTTGGTGAAAATGTTTTTAGTGTGAATTCCCCAAATAAAAACATTCTATTTAGGAAATAACCTTTTCTTCTAGAGTTAGACATTCGGGAATTTGACTATGGAAAATCATTTGTTAACGAACCCCTTTGCCATAGCGATCACTAGACATCCCTGGTGATCGTGATCACCAGTGATCATCTCCCCGTATGAGAATATGAGGGGTGTGAGGAGAGGCCTCAGAGCGGCTAGTACTCATAGTCCTCTAATCCTCATCTCGCTCCCAACGATCACCAGAGATCGTCATTGATGATCACTAGCCATTTTTTGTCATCGCCACTACTGATCAAGAGTGGTCATCTATATAAACAACACATATTGACAGCATTTTGTTAAGACATTCAGATACAGTTTTCTATTTCATGAATTAGTTTAATTGCTCTGCTTGAAAATATTTTATTACATTTTGCAACGTTTTTCCAGTCGATGTAGTTGCATTTTGTAACATTTATTACATTTTGCAATGTTTTTCCAGCCCATGTAGTTGCATTTTGTAATAATTATTACATTTTGCAACGTTTTTTCCAGTCCATGTAGTTGAATTTTGTAATAAAACTTCCAACATATACGAAACTCGCTCAAATAGACGTAGAAATGCGCATAACGTACACAAAGACCGTCGTAGAATCACAGAGACTCAAATTTATTTTAATAGTTGTATAATACATGTAATATGAATTAGTTTCTGATTGCCTCTTTGAAAAAAGTGCCCCTTTGAAAAAAGAAGTTTATTACATTTTGCAACGTAAATGTAGTTGCATTTTGTAATAATTATTACATATTGCAACGTTTTTCCCGTCCAAGTAGTTTCATTTTGTAATAATTATTACATTTTGCAACTTTTATTACAAAGTGGGTTGTAACAATAGTGTTTTCCGTTCGGTTCAAAGTTGCGCAAACCGAATCGTACATTCTCATTCGAATCAAATGCCAAACATTCAAGAGAAGTCTTCGAAAATCCAATTACATTTCGAATCATTTGCAATCTCCTTGAAGACAATTAGAGGTAACTGATTCCAATGGAGAGCACATTAAAAATGGTTCACCACGTTGCTGCGAGAAAAGCGTCTTCTGCAGATGGGATCGGCACTGTTGTTAATACAATTATACATCCCAAATGATAAGAAAATGTCGACGTAATCTCGTTCTCGTAACTTATACTGCCCAATGTAATGTGATCACAAAAAAGAACAAAGTCCTATTGGGGCCATTATTATACAACTGTTATAATTGTATTTCCCCGAACTGTATTTTCTACAAGTGAATATAAATGACGGATATGAATCATTAGCATTTTTAGCAAAATGGCATTTATTTGAAAATACAGATTCTGTAAAAGTTTTAGAATATTGCCACCAGTGCGCGACTAGATCGCCAGCCGGAAAGAAGTACTTGTCCATCTACGTCTTTATTAAATTAGAGGACTAGATCGCCAGCCGGAAAGAAGTATTTATCCATCTACGTCTTTATTAAATTAGAGAACAGTGGCTGTAATGTCCATCTACGTCTTTATTAAATTAGAGAACAGTGGCTGTAATGTCCATCTATGTCTTTGTTAAAGTAGAGAACAGTGGATGTAATGTCCATCTATGTCTTTATTAAATTAGAAAACAGTGGTGGTAATGTCCATCTATGTCTTTATTCAATTAGAGAACAGTGGTGGTAATGTCCATCTACGTCTTTATTAAAATAGAGAACAGTGGCTGTAATGTCCATCTACGTCTTTATTAAATTAGAGAACAGTGGTGGTAATGTCCATCTATGTCTTTATTAAATTAGAGAACAGTGGTGGTAATGTCCATCAATGTCTTTATTAAATTAGAGGACAGTTGCTGTAATGTCCATCTATGTCTTTATTAAGTTAGAGAACAGTGGCTGTAATGTCCATCTACGTCTTTATTAAATTAGAGAACAGTGGCTGTAATGTCCATCTGTGTCTTTATTAAATTAGAGAACAGTGGTGGTAATGTCCATCTATGTCTTTATTAAATTAGAGAACAGTGGTTGCAATGTCCATCTATGTCTTTGTTAAATTAGAGAACAGTGGCTGTAATGTCCATCTATGTCTTTATTAAATTAGAGAACAGTGGTGGTAATGTCCATCTATGTCTTTATTCAATTAGAGAACAGTGGCTGTAATGTCCATCTATGTCTTTGTTAAATTAGAGAACAGTGGCTGTAATGTCCATCTATGTCTTTATTAAATTAGAGAACAGTGGCTGTAATGTCCATCTATGTCTTTGTTAAATTAGAGAACAGTGGCTGTAATGTCCATCTATATCTTTATTAAATTAGAGAGCAGTGGTGGTAATGTCCATCTATGTCTTTATTAAATTAGAGAACAGTGGTGGTAATGTCCATCTATGTCTTTATTAAATTAGAGAACAGTGGCTGTAATGTCCATCTATGTCTTTATTAAATTAGAGAACAGTGGTGGTAATGTCCATCTATGTCTTTATTAAATTAAAGAACAGTGGTGGTAATGTCCATCTATGTCTTTATTACATTAGAGAACAGTGGCTGTAATGTCCATCTATGTCTTTATTAAATTAGAGAACAGTGGTGGTAATGTCCATCTATGTCTTTATTAAATTAGAGAACAGTGGCTCTAATGTCCATCTATGTCTTTATTAAACTAGAGAACAGTGGCTGTAATGTCCATCTATGTCTTTATTAAATTAGAGAACAGTGGCTGTAATGTCCATCTATGTCTTTATTAAATTAGAGAACAGTGGTGGTAATGTCCATCTGTGTCTTTATTAAATTAGAGAACAGTGGTGGTAATATCCATCTACGTCTTTATTAAACTAGAGAACAGTGGCTGTAATGTCCATCTACGTCTTTATTAAATTATAGAACAGTGGTGGTAATGTCCATCTATGTCTTTATTAAATTAGAGAACAGTGGTGGTAATGTCCATCTATGTCTTTATTAAATTAGAGAACAGTGGTGGTAATGTCCATCTATGTCTTTATTAAATTAGGGAACAGTGGTGGTAATGTCCATCTACGTCTTTATTAAACTAGAGAACAGTGACTGTAATTAAGGACGACAGCTCGAAATTAGATCGTATTAACCCTTTGAACACGAGAGGCCGTTTTACCGCCCAAGGAGATTGTACGTCATACTCACTTTAAGTAGGATGCCTGCTAAGATAAGGGTGGGGTAGTCCAACCAATATCTTCAACGTGCAGCCCAAATGCTGCGCGTTGAAAATATTAATTGGTCTATCCCCAAATGATTAATATGAACTCTATTAATTGCTGCAGTTGAACTGACATGGAATATACAACCAGTGTTGAAAGGGTTAAGTAGTGCGAAGGCGTGTAGTTCAAATGTCACCCAGAACAAAGCATTCTGTACCGTAGTACACTTTTATGATGTCTCTCCGCGGAATTCACAATCATCTCCTTGTATGCCAGGTTACTTGGTTTGGTATTTATGAGAAAATGTGTCTGAAAATCTATGTAAATATTATAAATTATTGTGATGAATTTGACGGTAACATTGTGTAAGGTTTGAGGCTAGGAGTTTGTGTTCAACAGATAAGCGAAGCGTCTCGGTTGAACATACTGTACGTGGGGAGTACATTATCACTAAATCTCCCGCAGAGTTGAGGTTCCACCCAAGCAGTAATTGCACATGTATTGCAAAGCATAACAAGCACAAGCAAAGTTCCACTCCCCGGGTGATTTATTTTTTTTTTTAAGCAATATTTTATTCTCTTGAAATGGTTCGGTAAGCAGGCTATAAGCCTATATAAATACCTTACCGTTACATATAAATATCTTTTTGAAATACAAAAGATGGTGCATGAACAAATGTGGAAATCTGAGTAGAGTCATAGTTTAGGCTGGCGTCTCATAAGTTTTGGTATTGAATCTGAACGTCTATGACATTACTTCAATAATTCCATGTGCAAGTGGATATTAAACAATTTATGTTTGGGAGCAAAAACAATATCAATATGGGGGAAAATGAAAAATAATAATTATCGCCATAACAATAATAATAATTATAATAATAATAATAATTGTAATGGGCAATTGAACTCAACAGTCTTGGAAGATATGAGTTTTCAGCGACATCTTCCTGTTTTTATAATAAAGTTCTGTGTAGCTATGAAGATATTCCTATTTTCTATATCTGACAACATGGAACTGCCAGATAAAAGTACTTCCGTGTCACATATTGTATAATCAATGCTTTCAAATAATATTTGTCGCTGTGTGATATATTTTGGACACGTTAGAAGAACATGCTCGGAATCTTCATAACTGAACCCACATGAGCATCTTGGATCGCTAACTAAAAATCATTCAAACATATGACCTTTTAGGTCACTACACCTTTGTCTAAGTTTGCGGTGCAGAATCTGGCCATTCCTCCCACCGGCATAGTAATGCTTCAGAACCACTATGTCGTTCCTTTTTAAATATCGCTTTAGGACGTCTATTGATTCACAGGATCTAACATTTGGGTCCAAAGCATTCCAAAGCTTTACCGCAGATGACAGGAATGAGTCTGCAAAACGCGAAGTGCGACATTGTATTTCCCGAAATTACACGAAGAACGTAGCGGGTAAGTCGTCATTTCAGACACTTGGCGGGGAATCATAGACCTTAGGTACAAGGGCGCATTTCCGGTTATAATTTTGCGCATTGTGGTGATTCTGTGCCTTCTTCTGCGTTCTTTTAGAGTTATGAATCCAATTTCTGAATATATACGATCATGGCTTGTGCCTATTGGAATACCACATATTGTACGCAGAGCATCAAGTTGTAGATTTTATAATACAAATAACTTGCTCTCTGGACAGTTATCCCAGATGATATCAGCATAGTCAAAGAGTGGAAGAATAAAGCTGATTTTCATTGTTTCCAAAGCTGATCTGGAAAATCTGTATTCCAAGATACGAAAACAGTTTATCATGGGACTGACTTTGCCGATTATTGAATCTACATGAGTATTACATGATCCTGAATAATGAAAATTCAGACCAAGATGTTTATGGGTTTCAGCATCGCTCACAGAAGTGTCTATAAAACAGAAAGTTGGCTTTGGAAGGGAATTACACTTCTTTGTGAAGCTAAGCGCCACTGTTTTCTCTGGGTTAAAATTAACCGTCCACGTTTTCGCCCAGAAACCAATACGCTCAAGATCTGTATTTAAAAGATTTGAGGCCTGGGTTGCATCTTCAACAATTAAAAATATGGATGTGTCGTCTGCATATACCCTAATATTGGCCTAATATTGGACTGAATATTGTCCAATATATCATTTATGTAAATGTTGAATAAAAGGGGTCCAAGAACAGATCCCTGGGAGACACCAGCAAATATGTGTTTTGGTTATGAGCTGCTACCATTAATTACAACTGGCTGTGAGCGATCGGTTAAATAGTTTTTGAACCAGGTCAACAAACTGCCCCTGATACCAATCGCATCAAGGTTATGTATTAGTCGATCATGCCACACTCTGTCAAAGGCTTTACTTATGTCGCAGAATACAAACCTAACTTCTTCACCTCCATCAATGGAGGATTTTATGAAATTGTCAATGTATATTAGTTGATTAACTACCCCCGGCCTGAAGCCTGACTGCAGGTCAGATAGGACCTTATCTTCTGTAAGAAATTCATAAACATGTTTGAAAACTATTATTTCAAGAACTTTACTTATGCAACATGTCAATGGCCGATAGTTTTTTTTTTATTTTTGGGAGATAATTTCTTATGAATTGGTATGGCATTTGCTATTTTCCATTTTTGTGGGAATATTCCTGTCGATAAAGACATGTTAAACAGCCGAGAAAGTGGGTATGATGACTCGATTGAGAAACGTTTTAAGATCTTGTTACTAATTTTGTCCGGGCCACAAGCCTTGGACGTGTCCAATTTAGACAATAATGATTCAACCTCTGAAGGACTGGTTTCAATACTGCCGATAGACTCATCCATACGGATAAGGCTTGGAAATTCCCCACCACTGGGCACGGTGCACTGTCTAGCGATATAATCATTAAATATAGTCGCAATGTCAGTCGGAGCACTTATAACTTCCCCGCTTTCTAGCAGTGGATGGAAATATCACTCGTATTTAATTGCTGTCGCGAAAAATGCTTCAAACTTTTCCACCACTGCTTTGAAGAAGGGTTCTTGGTGGATACAAAGGTCTCTAACTTGAGGTCGTAGTTTCTTTTTGCTTCCCTCACCCATGTTATAGTATTACTTCTTATCCGTCTAAACTTCTGTCAGTGTTCTGCGTTATTTGTTCGCTTGGCTTTGCAATGAGCCCTATTACGATATCGTATTTGCCCTCGCACAGCAGCAGTCACCCATGGCTTGTCATTCGGGCGCACTAATATAGACTTTGATGGCGTAAAGTTTTTGGCTGATTTTATGATATAACTAGTAATGTTTTCGGTAATTGCATCAACACTCCCCGCTATAAAAAAACTCGTCCCAGTTTGTAGCAGAAAATGTCTGCGATAATCCATCTGCATCCATATTTTTGAAGTCCCAGACGACCCTACTATACAGAGTGAAATGTGATCGCATGCATGTCACATGGGCGGATATAGCATGGTGATCACTACAAAATGGGGCGATAACTTCTACATTCGAGACAGAGTCTGGGCAAGTGTTCAGTATCAGGTCAGTGAGACTACTTGAGCTTTCAGTAACCCTTGTTGGTTCTTTGGTGACCTGTACCACGGTGTGCGTTGTTTCCAAATGTAAACTTTTGGGATGGGTTGTTGGTATACAATTAACATTGAAATCCCCGACTATGATGCACTTGATTGTCAAATCGTTTCGTGCTTCAGATATTTATTCGCCGATAAGGTCTCAGTAAGAGTTATAGGATGACGGTGGTCGATAGAACACCCCCAATAATATCTTCTGATTTGTACTTCTAACTTCAATCCGGTGATTTAGTTACAATCCACTCTCCACGTACTGTACGCTTTGAGCCGCAAAACTCAGATCATGTCACTGTCAACTCATCACAATAACGCATATGTTCCAATAATCAACTACTCATAGCCCAAAACCTAAATCGTGAAACACGAGATGCTTATACCCCAAACTTGTGACCGTTAAAATTCCCTTGTCCAAGGCAACTTTTAACGATCACGGATTTAGTAAATAAACCTCTCGTGTATGAATGACGGCACTGGATAAATAATCAATGAACCAGATAATCTCATTCCATTTTTTTTTTCGAATCGTAAATCGGTTTGTAAGTTAAACAACACTTCATCCGGAGCATTGTCTGCTGCACATTTGAAAAATCGAGACACATGAAGCAGCTTTCTAGTCACCCCGTTGACGAAGCAATTACCAAACGGGCGACGTCATATCAAATAGTTCGCGTGGTGACGTCAGACGATAACATTTTCTACTGAAACCGTAAACATAAAGAAACTACGCCAGCTCTCATCCACTCAGAGGACGAATATTTTACTCTTATTGGAACGTAATGTTTTTAGTTACAATAATGTATATGTTCCAATAAGACCCGACCCATAAACCAAACCCGTGAAATGAGCAAGACGCCTGAATGAACAAGGAAACATTAACAGCAACACATTTAATAAATGAACCTCTTGTGTCCCTCACATGACTGGACAACAACAAATCTATAACTTACATAAAGGTGTACGTTACTCCATCACTTTTCAAATCACGAACAAGTTCATTATTTTAAGTGTGATTGCGTAAAGTCGACTTTTTAACCCTTTTGAGACTCAGCCAAATCGACCCCCCAGACTTGGGATATTGGTGTTAATTTCGGGACCATCTCGTCCGTTAGATAAAGGTATAAAACGTTTCATTCATTTGAATTGTCAGGTAAATCAAGAATTATCTTCCCAGCTTCAGAACATTGGATATCTAGTGGAACAAAACCTGTGCATTTTTCCCATTAAAAAATTGGACCAATTCCACGACCACGCCAGCTCCATCGTATTCTGCCATGTCCCTGACCAACACTTCTTTTTCTGCCGCGTCCCTTCCCTTTGGCCAGTCCTATTCCACTCCGTCATCTGGATTATTACTGGCAACATCATCTGAACGTCCAGCACTCATAGTAGTGTCATACGTGTCAGCTTGATTGAGCCAGACTGTACCGCAGAATAATAGTTTTTCGCGTTGCGTAGTTCAGCGAAAAACTTTTGTCTGTTCGGTAACGGTAAACGTTTCCCGTGTTAGTGCGGGATTGGTCAATGTTATTCACATTGACCAATTGTGTCATTCTCGTGAGAATGATTCAGTCTGTGATAGTTTTTATAATCACTTCTAGCCAGAGCATCACTGAAGCAGGTTACATGTTAAGTTTTTCTTCCTTTAAATTATGGATCCAGATTTAAAATCTTTTGTGGAGGAAAGTGTTCTGGATGCAGTAAAACAGTCACAAAATGTGTTATTGACTAATCTTGATGCTTTGATGAAGGCTAGGTTTGATCAGTTTGGCAAACAAGTGAGTGAAAGTCAAAAAGAGCTCTCCGATCTTCAGCTTGCTCAGCTTAAGGTAGGTACAGTGGACTCATACAAGTTTAAGAAACAGGGTAATGAGGAGCAGCATAAACATAATTCTAAAGTTTTGGAAAAGATTAGAGAAGCAAAATACCATTTGGATAGCGGTTCTACTAATGCAGCGGCGATGGCGTCTTCCAAAATGACTGAAGGTATAGACCTAATTTTACACAGACAAAAGTTAGTCAAGTTAGCAGATTCTTCTGAGTTGGGGTGGAAGGTGGTGTCCGAGTATGAAACTCATCAGCTCGCAGAGGATTCTGACGATGAGAAGAGGATTTTTAAAGCCGAGGCAAGGGCTCAGAGAAAGTTCACGCAACAGCGAAGGGGTCGACGTTTTCAACCGTATCAGACTCAACGTCCCACAACAGCCACACAGCCATCAACATCTCTCAGGAGGCCTGGTTTATGTTTCAACTGCGGGAAGCCGGGACATTGGAAGGTTGATTGTTTAAAATTAAAACTTGATTCGACGACGCAAGATGCACCAAAGATAAGTATATTTTCTTCTTTGCTTCCTGGCGATGAGGGGGTAAATTGGCTGATCAATAAGCGATCGCATGAGTCTCAGGTTTCGAGTGCCACGGGCATTGCTGCTTGCACGTTGGGGCGTACCGACACAGCAGAACCAGCCGCCGTTAGTCAGTCGGCAAATGATTTAAATGACACTGGTCTTGTTTTGGGTAAAACCGTTATGTTGACAAACAATCGACAAACAATCAGTGAGGCTGTTACTCCGCGGGGAAGATTACGAAATCATTCTAGTATGTGGCGAAGGGCTGGTGCTTCCTCATATATTTTACAAGTTATTAGGGAGGGTTATCGTCTCCCGTTTTTGACAAAGCCTGGTTCGGTATTTTTGCCAAATAATCAAACTGCTATTTTGAATAAAAGTTTTGTGTATGGTGAAATTATGAAACTTTTGGAGATCGGTTGTATTTCAGTTTCGTCGTCAGAGCCGGAAGTAGTAAATCCGTTAACGGTAGCTTTTAGTCGTTCGGGTAAGGCCAGGCTTGTTCTTGATTGTCGTCATATTAACCCTCATTTGGCAGCTTTCAAATTTCGGCTTGAGGACAGTTCAGTCGCAAGACTTTTATTTGGGAAGGGTGATTTTCTTTTCAATTTTGATTTAAAGGCAGCTTACCATCATATAGAAATTTGTCCTGAGTTTAGAAAATATTTGGGTTTTTCTTGGGAAATCGAAGGGGACATAAAGTTTTTTGTTTTCAATGTTCTCCCTTTTGGAATCAAAATTGCCGCATATATTTTTACGAAGGTTTGTAGGGTTATGACTGCATATTGGAGATCGGATGGTTTCGGGATTCTTATGTATTTCGATGACGGATTGGGTGGAGCTAAAGGTTTAGAGGAGGCCCTACTGTTGAGTAAGAAAGTTGAGAAAGATTTAATGAGTTTTGGTTTCATAATTGCACAGAAGAAATGTAAATGGGAGCCTTCTTTACAAATTAAATGGCTTGGGCTTGACTGGGATTTGTTTAATGGTTCGGTCAAGGCATCCGAGGAGAGGATTTTGGGACTTTTAAATAATTTGAGTTCAGTAGAAGTGGAAGTAGGAGTGAAAGGGGGCTTTGTTAAGTCTCGTAAAATAGCTTCTGTGGTTGGTCAAATACAGTCTTTGCATGGAGCTATTGGTTCAACAGTTCGTTTGCGTACACGCTTTTTGTATGGCTGTCTTCAATATAGAGCAAGTTGGAGCTCAATAGTACCCGTTGATCAGCGGGCAATGGACGAGATTATTTTCTGGAAGGAAAATGTGAGAAAGCTCAATGGTCAAGACCTGGTAAGGTCGGGATTATACACTGGAAGTGTGTATACATACGCTTCGGGTAGCGGCTATGGTGGGTATATCACAGATGTTGATGATACCGAGGTTTTTGGGTTATGGTCGGATGGTGAATCCGATATGTGCTCCACATGGAGAGAGCTGGAGGCTCTGAATAGAACATGTAAGTCTTTATCAGAGTTTTTACAAAATAAATCTTTTAAATAGTGCACAGATAGTAAAGCTGCTACAAGTGTTGTGAAATTTGGTAGTAATAAAAGTTTTCTGCAGGGGGTGGCGTTAGAAATTCATGACACTTGTGATAAAAATCAAATTTCTCTGATACCTTCATGGATTCCAAGGGAGGCCAATATTGAGGCTGATAAACTCAGCAGGTGTTTTGATTCAGATGATTGGCAAATCGAAGCTAAAGTGTTTGGTTTTCTTGACAGTTTTTGGGGACCGCACACGGTTGATAGATTTGCAACTAATTATAATGCACAGACAGTTAGGTTCAACTCCAGGTGGTGGTGCCCCGGTACGGAGGGGATTGATGCTTTTAAGCAAGGGTGGAAAGAGGAAAATAACTGGTTAGTGCCACCTCCAAGGCTTATTTTAAGGGTTCTGGATAAATTACTAAAGGATAAGGCTTCGGGAACGTTGATTTTTCCTATTTGGAAATCTTCTGTATTTTGGCCAGCATTGAATTCCGTCATTTTGACGCAGGGTGAACAAAATTACAAGGACCTTGGTGAAGCAGGGGTTGTTCGTCGGGGTAGGGGAGATAATGGTATTTTTGGCCACAAGCCCCTAAGATTCCCAATGGGGGTCATTCGCATTGTATATTGGAAGCTATTATTTAGCATATTCTCATTGCATTTTATTTTTTGTCAGGTTTAGCAGATATGATTACGCTGAGGGCGTCCGAGGCTGGTGCTCCACAGGATGAGTTTACGCACTCGTTATGTACAAAAATGGCGGGTTTTCTTCTGAAATCCAGAGCAGATTCAACAGTGCATAAGTATGTATGTTATTTCGATAAATGGAAGCAGTTTGTGACAAGTATGGGTGGTGACGCTTTACCAGCTTCTCCCGTGTATATAGCATTATTTATGACACATTTAATGGATTCTGGAGCATCTTATCACGTGGTTTCTTCTACTAAATACGATATTAAGTGGACTCATGATATCTACGGTTATAGGGATCCAACTGAAAACAGTTTTGTGAATAACTTAGTGGAAGCATCGAAGCGACTTCATAAATCTGTGACTGTTAAGAAAGAGCCAATTTCTGTGGAATCGCTTATAACTGTGTGCGTTAAATATGAGTTTAGCACTGACCTAGCAGTTGTTCGAGATCTTGCTATGATCCTCATTTGCTTCTCAGGTTTTCTGAGATTTGATGAACTTAGTTCGCTGAGATGTAATGACATAACTTTCTTTGATGACTATTTGTCTATTATTATTCACAAAAGTAAAACAGATCAATATAGGCAGGGTCATGAAGTTGTAATAGCTAAGGGTACTTCCGCTGTATGTCCTTTTTTAATGTTAAAACGATACATAGACTTGGCCAGTTTACAACTGGTTTCTGAGGATTATCTTTTTCGCCCGATGTTTCGTTCGGGTTCTACATGTAAGCTTATATATAAGAATAAGAAGCTAAGCTATTCTAGGGCAAGGGAGTGTATTGTAGGGCGGCTTAGAGAAGTTGTTGGAGATAGTAATATTGGTTTGCATTCGTTGCGTGCTGGTGGGGCTACGGCAGCAGCAGCTTGTTCTTCGGTAAACGAGAGGTGTTGGAAGCGCCACGGTAGATGGCGTAGTGAATCTGCAAAAGATGGGTATGTGGCTGATTCTTTGTCCTCTCGTTTACTGGTAACGCAAACTCTCCATCTTTAATATAATTGCATGTAACTTGTTTTCTTTTCTCTGTGCTTTTGGACATTTGTTCTAGCTGGCTCTGCGGCTATTGGCTGTTGGAAAAATGTATTATTTTTTGTAGTATAGTATAGACTAATAGTTTTTCGCGTTGCGTAGTTCAGCGAAAAACTTTTGTCTGTTCGGTAACGTAAACGTTTCCCGTGTTAGTGCGGGATTGGTCAATGTTATTCACATTGACCAATTGTGTCATTCTCGTGAGAATGATTCAGTCTGTGATAGTTTTTATAATCACTTCTAGCCAGAGCATCACTGAAGCAGGTTACATGTTAAGTTTCTGTTTTAAAAATAAATTAATAAATAAAAAGTAGGCATTTAAGGCGAGGTCCAAACGCTTTCCCTGAAGGTAACTTCTGCACTGTTTTTTGGACGCAGGTTTCCCGAGTTTTCTGCATAAAATTATGTTTTATCTCGGGTTTTTCCTGACCGGCGTTTTTACCGTAACTGGGGTCTCATTTGTGGAGAGAAAGAAAATTGCCTATGTTAACAGAAAATAAAACAATAATTATGTAATCGCATTTTGCATCCTGAATTTTAGTAAAATGTTTGTTGTAAAATAAAATTTTGCTTCTAGCTGGCTCTGCGGCTATTGTCTGTTGAAAAAATGTATTATTTTTTGTAGTATAGTACAGACTCCTTTTTCCACGTTGCTATCAATTGTCATCTTCCTTCGTCCGTGGAATTACTGTGAGTGGCAATATGCGCAAAAACTGTAGCCAATCAACTAAAGGGAAACAACTCTAAATTCATTCGGGCATGAAATTACTTATGTGGACTGACAGAGATAGCACATGCGGACTGAGGTGAGAGTAGATGCATTACTGTGCCATCGGCGCGCAGCGCGCCGACGGGTTTGCAATGCCAGTTTACCACTGGCGCGGCGCGCGCCGACGAGTCACGAAAGGGTTAAGTGGGTTGTGAGTAAACATTCATAGAAAAACTGACTTCGAAAAACACGATGTCATATGCAGTATGCATTCTGAATCTCCGCCATTCTTATCATCTTTTCAAATATTTCACGTAGTGACGTCAGACGATAACGTAAACCACTGGGGCCATAAACATAGACACAAATGGAGCGAGCTCTCGTCCAATCAGAGCGCGGGGATTTTAGCTTTATTGTAACATATTCCATCTCATCCAAATGACCTCAAACGATAAGTATTTCCACACAATACATAGTTATTGGTCTCACCCAACACATTGGCGAACCATATAGGTGCTGGTAAAATGTTCCAATCATGTCTACAATTTGTCTAAACATTGATTGAAAAGTAGTACAAATCACCCCCCTCCCCAAACACCAATTTGCTGTTGAAATTTGTAACTACCAAATCCCCTGTTGGAAAAGTTTCAGTCAAGTGTGGCGTACAGATCGCCTCCACATCTTAACGTCTGTTTAACGAATCAGAGTCATCCGCCAACGGAATTTACAAATTCAGAACTTGAAAAAAAAAATTAAAAAAATTCAAATATCATGGTACGCCTTCATTGGAACTAGCTCGTAGGCCTTTGAGGAGTTACATGATAAAGTTTTGTTGAAATGTTTTGATTTTTTTTTCTAAAAAAAGTTATTGAAATAACAAAATTTTACAAAAATTTATAGCATGTAAGTTCCACTTTTTTGAATTTATGTAGTGGCAATCGGAAATTTGCCTACATGGCACGGGGAGCAGTTGATTTAAAATACACAGAACGACACGCGTATGTGAATGGGTTAATAGATATGTCACGAGTGCCAGCGCGGAAGGATAGAACGAGAGGCCACGGGCCTCGAGTTTTATCTCTCCGCGATGGCACAAATGCCAGATCGACTAACCTATTCACACGCGTGAAACAAGGAATTGTACTATGTACGAGAATTATCTGAAAACAATTTTCTTGGTTCTCTACGAAGAAAGTTGATCTTGAGACTGCGGCACCGCATCGTCTAGCTCTGTTTGTTCTGCCACCATACAACCTCATCTAACGATCTGTGATAATGAATACCCCAACCATTTGATTATTGGAACAAAAATATCAACATAACTTTCTACTGAAACAATTTCACTTGAAGGCGTGCATATAACGGTATTTTAAAAGGAAAAAAAAAATCGACTCACCTAGTTTCTGGAAAGGGAAATTCTTTACAAAAATGTCATTCATAAAGAGCGTGAGTAATCTGGTGCATTCAGTCAACCCGTACGTCGCTTGCGACCATGTAGCAGGTCTTCCCGAAATGGAAGTCTATAAAAAATACAACATGGATGATATCAATAACTGTAATAAAACTCAAATCCATAAAAAAATTAGGCAAAATACAGCTGTCTGTTTTAAGAATGTGGTCTTGTCTTGGCTTTCTTCAAACATTTTGTTTTTTGAAACAGTTGGGGTCTTGATCACCCTGTGATGGAAAAGACTGATGCAAGTCAAATATCAAACTGTTCATCAGCTTTAATCCGTCCTTCAGGTGCAACAAGGCGCCGTAAGCGATGCTTTGGCATTTCAGATGACGGCTTGATACACGCAAGAGACGGATCATACGTTTCCCATATTAATCAATTCATATTACATTCGTTTTCTTCATTATTATAGATGTAAAAAAATCCTTACTTGAAAATAAAATACAGTTAGTCCAAACCAAATTAAACAATAGATTCTCAGGCATTTTTTTCTAAACGAATGAGGGAGGTCGGTTTTTATTTTTATTTTTTATTCCCCGCGGAATGGTTGCCGATACCTGAAATGTAATTGTGAGAGCCTAAAATTAAATACTAGAGCTTCCATGTTGATTTCGCTGATAGATTTTTTTTTGTCAATATAGAAAAACTAAAATGGAGATAAATATAATAAGGAGATTTTAGCTAATTCAGTGCTAGCAGTCACAATCAGGCCTTTCAAAAAATGAAGGTACCAGTACAAAGTAACCTTTTTCTTTACCCATGTTTCGTATTCAGTTAAACGTAAATAATAGTTTGTTTATACAAATTTGTTCTATTACAAATTATTGGAGAGTGCCTGCTGGCACTCTCCAATAATATGTAATAGAACATGTTTGGATGAACGAATTGAGACCATTCAAATAAATATAGTTCTAAAGCAGTAACATAAATATTTATTTCTATACATATGAGAATCGTATCGCATTCCGCGAAGATAATGACAATACTGTATCAATGTATACGGCATAATACATCGCAAATCGCGATGTGATACCGTTAATATCACATGGTAGTTTTGAACATTTTGAATTTTACCTCCGAAATAAAAAATGACGAACGCGGGCCGAAAAAAAAACGAATGCGCCGCTGCCTGGGAACTAAAAGATTAGTTTTCTTCAGCCTAAGTTTTTGAATAAGTATACATAACCCTCAAAACACATTCGTTTCCAGCCACTTTTGTTCACTTTACCATCATATTAAGCAAAAAACATACACAAATGGACACAAGATAAGAAGAACCATGCCAAATAACAAACTCCACTATGATAAAATCCGACCTCCACAATTGATGACAGCAAGTAAGGAGTTCGATTTTGAGCAGGAATGATGTATTTGGCAGCACAACTGGAGTGAGATAAATTTGCGTTTCTTCAGGTTGTGGTTGATAATGCCAGCTGTTCTCGGTTTTTTAGTTAATCGACCTACACACACTGCTCATTGACAGGAACAAACCCTCAAACCATTACAGACTACGTCCACCTTCTAATGCGGCTGCGCGGTCGATGCTCGTTATTTTAGTCGTTTTCGGTAATCTGATGTGCTATCATTGAATCAACACCCTTTCAGAAACATGGCTACAGCGCTACGTTACACCCTGGAAAACGAAAGATGACGGCGTCCAAAACAGACGACAGAAATGCGTGTCATTCAGTGTGCTGCAAATTTACACTGACATCACGGATTATTATAGTAAAAACACCTTATTCGTGATGTACACTATCAGAATTTGAGGTACCAAACGCTGCAGGTGGAAATTCCTACAGGCTACAAGGGGTTGCATACACTGTAAAGATTCTGTAACGAATTCGTCATACTTTAATATTACTCTGATCACATTTAAACAATGAATATTTTAAAACGTACCGAGTGAGAGAGCTTTAGTAATCTAATCCATCTTCCCTCCGTGCATCAAACTCAACGCACGGCAGTGGAATGGGGGTGGTGTGGAGTTTGTTAATTCTTTGCGACCACATTGGCAGTACAATTGCTCTAATCATCACACCCAGTGTCCTGAAGCAATGAGGAAGAGGCATAGAAGTCGAGAGTGTGTGAGTGGAGGGAGAAGTGGTGGGCTTCTTAAAACCAGTCTATATCCTCGCCGGGCGAGGTGTTCTATTTTGTTGTTGGTCTTCTGACATGTACAGTACGTGGAGAGTGGATTGTAACTAAATCACCCGCGGAGTGGAGTTATCACCCAAACTATAACTTTCAAATTTTATACATATGGACAAAAAACACAAGCAATGTTCAACCAATGGACCTCCGGGTTTAACCCGGGGATCCATTGGTTGAAACTTTGCCTGTGATTGTTATGCTTTGCAGCACATTTGCAATTATTGCTTGGGTGGAATTTCCACTCTGCGGGTGATTTAGTGATAATATAATCTCCAGGTACTGTATAGTTTGCCCCTTTGGTGTTATTGTTTATTGAATCAGTCGCAGTCCTCGCTGACAACTATTTTTTATCTCCTATTATGACAATTACAATTGAAGTTCAAGGGAGAGTGCTTTCTGTTGGTCTTCATGAAAGTATAGTATACCACTCCGGTAATTTTGTATTGATCAGATCGTAGTCATCATTGAACGTCTATCTTCTGAAAGATCAGGCACGTTTCTGGCTAGGCTCCTGTGAACATTCGAAATTCGAATCGAAAGTCAATATTCGATTGGATACGAAATCGGAAATTCGAATATTTTCGAATATACTTCGGCCATAAGCCGGTGACAGATTGGAGTAGAAACGTAACTGATTTGTAGCGGTAACAGTGTTTGTAGCGATGCAGCTACAACTGTGTAGCAGCTGTAGCTACATCACAACAAACACTGTTACCGCTACTATAACTGTTCGTGTCAACATATTGGCCAGTGACCATCTATTAAAATTTTAAGTTTCGAACTTTGAAAAGTTATTCAGCTCTTCAACTTCAGTAAATGATTTTTTCCACAACATGATCACATTATTTTATATTGAGTATTGTTCTGTTCGATCATAGTTACTGGATACATTGTCAAAAGCAACGGTTTTCTAAAAGAATACCCCTGGTCATTATATAAACAGAAGTAAAGCAGGCATAAGTCCCAATAATTTATTTAATTTAACAAAAGAGAGGAAAAGTGATTGAAATAGCAAATTCGATGTCGTATGAGTTCGATATTTATTATTTATTTATTCATTGGTGTTTAAGGTCACATATATGAGTTCGATAAAGAATTAAAATGGTCAACTTTTTCAAATTAATGACTTTTAGAGAAAATGTTGGAATTCAAGCGACCTGCATTTTATTTCCGACAGACAAAATCATGTTTCCGACAGACATGGTTATGGGGTGAGGAAAGGCACCAACTGCATCCCCACTAGCTTCGGGCCTATCTGTATGTTTCACAAATCTCTCATGTTTATTCAAATTTCAAAGCACCCATCACTCTGCAATCGTCTTCTATCTTTCATTGTTTTGAAATTTGAATCTTTCTCCAGTTTAGGGCTTCGAATTTCCAACTATTGCAGGGGGCGCGGTGGCTCAGTTGGTAGAGCTGCAGGCTGCAAGCCGAGAGGTCCTCGGTTCGAATCCCATCTGCGGCAACCGCGTTGTGTTCTTCGGCAAGACACTTCACCCCCATTGCCCACGTGGGGTCACGATGACGCTGTGTACTAAGGCGTACTGCACGTCGATGGTGCACCTATCTTCACACAATGCTAACCCTGCTTGTGTGGAGTTGGTATGTTGGGGAGCTGACAGTTGGTCGCCGTTGCCCGGTGGTTCTCTCCGGGTCCTCTGGCTTCCTCCACCCGTAAAACTGCCACGGTCATGGTTAGCCATTGTGCAGAAATATGTGACCTTAAACATCAATGAATAAATAAATAAATTCCAACTATTACAAATTTGACGAATTATGAAGGGGAGGAGATCCGCCTTTCCCTCCCCCGTCGGAACATCCCTGCATTCAATACACTTTGCACTCTTCCGTAGTACATAACTTACCACACACTGCAATGTGAATAATTTAAAGCTAACGTACTATGATTCCATTGACTATAAACTCTGTAGAAGTTAAATTTTCTGCTACCATCACACCTAGGAGATAGGTCGACATCGGAATTGTAATATTGAATGTTTCGGCTACAAAGTCGGCTGGTCTGAAAAATGAACAAAGACAGAAAAATATAGAATCAAACAGACAAAAGCGAAAAGTAGGGATCCGCGAACCACATATTTTCTTCGAATCGAATCGTGTCTCTGGTATCGATATCGAATCGAATCTCGAATCGAATTTTAACAGACTTGTTATTTCGTACTGCACCAAACGGATGACCCTTACAAGACTGAGTGACACCGTAAACACTAATAAATAAATATTCTCTGGAGCACCGTCGCTGAAACAGCTAGGCCAGTTATGCATAGTTTTATTTTTGAAGGCTTAACTTGTTACTATTCACGTTCTTAAGAACGTGAATAGTAACAAGTTAAGCCTTCAAAAAAATAAATTTATTGGAAATGTTCCGGACAAAATTCACTACTTACCTAACAATTAACATTTGGCAGTTACTCAATTAAATATCAATTGAGCCTACAGGAATGAATTGTCTACTGTCAATTTTATCCAGTTTTTGTTGGAAATGTAACAAAATTAAAGTTAGTATTAGAGGTTCGAGAAACCCGAATCTTGAGACTAATTTAGGATCGTCCTCGAAGCAGACGTATATTATCTCTATCGAATCGAATCTCGAATATTCGCACCACTCTAGCGAAATGTAGCATAGACTGAATGCGGTTCCGCTCAGTAGCTGTGGGCGTTTTGAACCTGAAATATGTTTGATATTTTGAGAAGTACATATTCAATGAAACGTTCGGAGAGCAACAGCAACATGTTTATGATCAACGACTGCGAACAAAAGTGAGTCAATAGGAAACGAAAATCATTCAAAGTGAATTGTGGAAAGAATAAAAATGAATCATGCTATAATTTCAATAAACCTCTCAAACAACCGGTCGAAATATTAAACGAAACGGACGCTGCTCTGTCTCGAACCAATCTAACTCTCAAACAGTCAGTCTGCCTCATTTTACATTCGACAGGCTGGAATAGTTGAGTTGGTCGGAAAAGCGAAAATATGGTAAAATGCCATAATTGTTCATATGGTTTAAATCAACGCAAAAAAAGAAGAAATGTTCCTGTCTCGAGCCTCCATTTAACCTTACCTAAGACAGCCTCTCAAATACCATTATGCATGTTTGTGTGCAAAAATAATTAGGAATAAAGACAAACTACGGCCCTAGATTTATGATCATGCAGCGAAGTCCAACTACTTGTATAAATATAGTGATGTTTTCAATTTGAATTGAATACTTATTGAGTTGAACACCTATAACAGGATTAGTATGTTGGATAGTCGACAGCTACTCGCCGTTGGTTGGTGGTACATTTCAAATACTCCGGCTTTCTTCACACGTACGTAAAACTATCTTTGACACAAAATGACGTCAGCTGTTAAAGTGTGCTAAAACACCAACAATACAATCCAATAATGATTATCAAAACAAACCATTGTCGCGCAAGTTCAGTAGTTATGCCACATGCTTGCTTATTATTGGGTGGTATAGTAACCTGTCACCTTGCGACGTCGTTGTCGTGGTAATATGTAGTGTATCGTGCGCATGTGCACACGTATATTTGAAATGGCACGTGCCTATCGGTGTCAATTACAGGCGATTCCAACTCCTTGAGCATTGGACCTTAGTAGTATGACATGTTGACTTCTTGCCCTTTTTCGCAGGTTATCGTGCAGGTTCCCATCTGACGTCATCAGTCACGTGACCGGAAGGAATGGGGTGGGTTGCTATGGTAGCCCGCGTGAGCGCCTATCTTGTGTCGTCGTTCCCATGGTGACACGTGGTCCCACTGAACATGTACAGCGCGTGTTTCTAAGGTGACCACTCTTCCGTCAGTCATTTTAACTATGGGCGCCGCCATCTTGGTTGTTAGGGCAGTTCCTATGGAACCCCAATGATCTTCTTGTTGGTCAGGGTCGTGTTCTGAAGGTTTGTTCGATTCAGCGATAGTACATCGAATCTTCACAACTCAACAAGGACCAAAACCTACCCCAACGGACCTTTCATTGGGCCGAATTCCCACCGAAACTTGCCCAAACGAGCCTTTGTAAGCTTTGCCTCACACGAGTATAAGATGTCTATGGGAGAGGCCTCCCTTGCCCTCTTAGCCCCACCTCATGGCCTTCAATGACTCGTAGCCCTCACCTCATGGCTTCATTTTACCCTTATATCCCTCTAGTGAACATATCCCATATGAGGATAAGATGCTTATGAGGTGAGACCTCATTGAGGCCTCACAGTATCTCCTATCCTAATCTCGCTTCGAGTGATCGTTAATGATCACCTATGGCGATCATCAGTGATCGCATGTGGTGATCACTAGTGATCATCTCCCCGTATGAGGATAAGAGTGGTGTGATATGAAGCCCGGGACACTGGGTGGAGGAAGGTGGGGCTTCTGGAAGGATAGGGAGGGCGACTGTGTATGGTGCAGGGTCATTTGGTAGGGTCCCCAGGACTGGTCCCTATGCATGAAGGGGGAAACTAGGAATATGGTCACTGGGAATGATTACCGGGTCACACATGGATGGGATGGTGGGTCACATGGAGGGGGGGGGGGTCTTCTGGTCGAAGTTTTTCCGCTTGGTTTGGGTCGCCGGGGAACTGTGTCGCTAATTGTCGTGATGCGGGTGTAGGTTCCCAGGACAAGTCTTCCTTGGAAGATTTGGTGAGTTGTTGGTCAAATGTGGAAGACGGAGGCTTTTGGAAGAAGGGAGACTGTGTCTCGCTCATCCCGTTGGGTCACCTCACTGTAGTGATCACTAGTGATCATTCTCCCCGTTCGAGGACAAGAGGGTTGTGAGGTGAGGCCTCACATTACACCCCTCCTATCCTCATCTCGTGAAGGGCGTGAGGTGAGGTCTCTGTTATGAGTTAGTGACAGTAATACAGTCGGGTGCCCCCCCCCCCCCCCCCGGATGAAGTATCGTTTTATGGGTCTCGTAGGGCTCCACTCGTGTGCCACCGGGGACAACCCGGCCTGGATGGTCTAACCTGCGTCCACCGGTCCAGTCAAGGGAATTCGCTGCGGTTTCCTCTTACATTGGTCGACCAGCTACTCCCTGGATCCCTACGAGACCCCTGAAACGATACATCCACCGGGGGCCACCCGCTGCCAATACTGCCTCTACCTCAGCGGCCTCACCTCACACTCCTCTTATCCTCATGCGCGGAGAATGATCACTAATGATCATCACATGCGATCATTAATTATCACTAGTGATCGCCTGTGGTGATCACTAGTGATCACTTGAACCGAGATGAGGACAAGAGTGGTGTGTCCTCACCTAATTGACCTCTTCTCCTCACATGTTCACTATGAGAGGAAGATAAGGCCATTATATGAGGACTATGAGTCTGGAAAGGCAATGTGGTAGGGAATAAGAGGGCAGAGGAGGGCTATGAGTTTGGGCCTCATTAAAGAATTTCCCCATAGGCTTCTTGTGCTCGTGTGAGGCAAAGTTCACAAAGGTCCCTTTGGGCACGTTTCGGTGGGGATTCAGTCTAATAACAGGCCTGTTGCAGTAGGGTTGTAATTCGGTCCAATAAACGGTCCGTTTGGGTTAGGTTTGGATCGTTGTTGGGTTGTTTGTGGCGACTTGATGTACTCCCGCTGACTCGAACGCACCCTCAGAACAGGTCCCTACCCAACAAGAAGGTATTTCACACCGCAGTAACCACGTCCTCCCTACAGTACAAGGAAACGGGCTGGAAGCCCAACAAGCCTTCAAATCAGGGTATTCTGCTCTACTGGAGGTATCCCAGAACCTCTGGGGCATACTCCCGCACAGTAGAACATATCCTCAGAACACGACCCTTCCAACATGGAGGCCATTGGGCGGCATAGCAACCACGTGCTAGCCCTAACGTCCAAGATGAGGCACCCATAGTCAAAATGGCTGGCGGAGGCGTTCATCACCTTTGAAACGCGCGCCACGCGAGCGCAGTGGAACCACGTGTCACCATGGTAATGACGTCACAAGCTGGCCGCTCACTCGGGCTACCACGGCAACCTCACCCCGTCCCTCCTGTTGTAACAAAAGTGGTGAGCGAGTTTTTTTTTGTTACAAAAATGGGCGAAAGTTCTTAAAAAAGTGGTGAGCTATAACAAAAGTGGTTTGTTGTAAAAAAAAGTGGTTGCCACATACGCCTCTTAAATGCTGCAAACATGTACCTTTTCTATCATTGTGAGAAACACAGTTTCTAGAATCTGAGGTTGGGAAAATAAGGAGATCAGGGAATATTATTATCCCTGGTGGGTGATGGTGTGAGATGGGGAAATCTCACCAGAGGGCAATATATTTGGGTCCGACACGAGGCTTTCCGGAGTGTCTGGGTCAAATAAATTGTCCCTAGGGCGAGATTTCCACATCACACACCCTCCCAGAACAGGGATAAATACCCCCCCCCCCCCACACCAAAACACCCTGACGTCTTCAAAAGTAATCCAGGGGCACGTGCAATTATATCGAAACATTTTGTTGTTCATTTCTGAAAAAAAATAATTTGCTTTAGGAAAGAACGCACAAAAGTTCTGTATATACCACAGGTATGTATCACGAAATTAAATCCCAACGCCGACAAGACGGGGGTTAAATATTTGTAGCGAAATTAACACTGACACATTCCGATGACGTCGAATTGTGAATTCTGCAATGTATTCGCATAACTTTTCGACGAGAATTTCGAGCAACACTCTCCATTCATAATGGCGTTCCCCCAAAATTCATGTAAAAGTCATATGTCCTTTGTTTTTACGTTCTGTGTTTTTCTTTTTTTTCTTTGACAAATATTTCCGAAACGTGACACCGAGCTTTTTACTTTGACAAAAATTTCCGAAACGTGACACCAAGTTGTTTGTTTTCAGAAGAACGTGCGATGATTGCTTTGTCCTGCGCTCATTAAATATGCTAATAAGCCGGTCGCGTGGGTCATGTGAGATATATATCTTTCTCACATGGCCTTTTCACAAGAGACACGCATATCTTGCATTAGAAGTGGGGCGAGGAAAGGTTGTCATGGGTCTCTTGAGATCACATTTTTTTCACCACGTCTTGGTTTTTGGCGAAGTTAAGTTGTAGTTGCGTCAGCCAATACAAAAACAGAATCGAGCATCCTATGTTATTTATTGGGGGAAGAGATAAGTGAATATTTGAGAATATGTTTTTCAGATTGTGATATAGCCACCAAATATTGGGGGAAGAGATAAGTGAATATTTGAGAGTATGTTTTTCAGATTGTGATATAGCCACCAAAACTGGCACGGATAACCCTTGGGGTCCACTTTTTTGATAAAAGTCGGTTAGCTTCCAAAAATCCAAATAACTATTTTCCAAGATGACCCCGTTAAATACGCCTTTCATTAAAAAAATTACATCAAGTGATACATTTTTGACCATGGACAAGTGAAATTGAATACCCAACGGGAACTGTTTTTCAAATGTTCGTTCCCCACCTGAAAGTTCAAAATGATCGCCATTTTTCAATATACTTTCAAAATATTTGTTCACTATATAGTTTTATAGAGAAGTTTGATTGAATAGCATTGGGATCAAATCATTTGTTTTGACAATGGAGATGCTGAATTGGATTGCCAACCTGAAAACCTCTCAGAAGCTCCCGTCTCAGGGCTCTGCGAATCTCAGATGTCGGGGCGACTCGAATCCAGATTCGAATCAGACAGAAGATTTCATATCAAATCGAACCTTCAAACAACTTAGTTCCCCTTAACTTTTTAATGTTCTCAGTAAATATAACTCTAAGGGTCTGTGAATTTCTTATGAATATTGACATTTCGAAATTTCAGCGATGTTGTATAAACAATGTTGGCATCCTTTTACAAACTTCAGTCATTTTCCTGAAGAGTAGTATAAAAATACAGAAGCCTGTTATTTTTTAAAACTTTGTTCCCATTCAGTTTGAACGTTTGGAAATTATTCTCTGTTTAACCCTTGGCCTAATGTGAAAAGCAGACGACACTTGCGAACAAAATTCTTGAATAACTAATTTTTTTCATTTTTTGTCTCAAAAACATGGGTTATGTCTCCTCATTGGAACGAGCTCGACGAGCTCGTTTCAAAGAGGGGTCATAACCTATGTTTTTGAGACAAAAAATGAAAATATAATGAAAATTTTGGCGGTTACGTTAGGTAAAGGGTTAAACTCATTAAAAAAATAAGAAGTCAGTGCTTTCACCATCTTTTGATTTTCAGTAACATTGTTATTGTTCATTATATCAGCAGGGGGCGCATCGTAACAGAACATGCAGACACCATCCTTTCCATTAATATGAAAGTGTTAGGAGAAAGATTTGCTAGTTTCTGATGCTTAGAATAAAACCTTGAAAATTACTGTAAAAACACAGTCGCAAAACAAAAAGCCGAAGTGGACAATTACTCAGTTGGTTCTAATTGAAGCTGAAGCGGTTAACCGATTAATCGATTAATCAATGATCAACACCTTGATCGATCCAAAAAGTAATTTATCGATTAACTGTTACTTTTGATTTATTGTATTATATGGGTTAACAGAGGAACAAATTTACTCCAAAAAGGCAAACATTGTAACACTTACCCACATCAATTATATGAGACATAGTAAAGCATGCAGGTTACTTGCTGACATACTTGTTTACTTGCATGATCAGTACTGTATCAGTAGAGGGAAATGGTCATTCTTAACCCTTTACCCATTGCGGGTAGCAAACGATACTTGCAAAATAAATTCATGAATTACTAAACATTTTCAATTTTTGTCTCAAAAACATAGCTTATGACCCCTCATTGGAACGAGCTCAACGAGCTCGTTCCAATAAGGGGTCATAAGCTATGTTTTTGAGACAAAATTTGAAAACATAATAAATTTGAATGGAGATTTTTGGATATAGGCCTAGTCGGTTTTGTTTGTTACATTGGGTAAAGGGTTCATGCTGTAAATCATCAACGGTATGGCAATTATTCAGATATCTATTTAGAGAAGTGATTAATCGGTTAACCAATGTTATTCCACGTGATTAATCGATCAAGAAAACCCCTTAACCGTTTCAGCTGTAGTTCCAATTAGAATGCCATAAAATGCAAATTTTCGTTTTGTAACTTTTAATGAACGAAAACAGCAGACATCTCCGATAATTGCCTGTTGTTTTCATTTATAAAATATAGCAAAAGGAAACTGCGTTTTGTTTTCTTCTGACGCCATATGTGTTTCCTCAACAATTGCATGCTTCGTAACTGAACCTTCTTCGTCAGTCTAATAATTTCAGGGGAGATAATTTTGTCGAAGGTTAATTATCATGACGAGAAAAGTCAGGGATGCACTGATTACTTCACATTTATGTTGATATTTCTACTAGTTCCAAACTCCACCCTCACGCAATGGTCTAATGAGTATCCCTCTGTCAGTGTAACACATGCTGCATAAGCTTTTCTCGAATTACCGGAATAAATATTTTTAGACATACTTGTTATTTATTTTTGGTCATTTCTGTTGAATTTGCTGAGTATCGTAGTTTTGATGCGCGACATCTACAGCTGAGGATCAAAAAATTTGCAAGAACACATGGACTGTGGACATTTGTCCCTCTCTTCTTATCTCGTTTGATTGAAACTGCGGAGAAAGTGTCTGAATTGTTATGGACTTTGGGGGTATCAGAATATACTGGAACGATGTTGGACTGAACGGATATTAGTTATGTGATGCACAACGCCATGTAATAATGTTTCCTACCCATAAACAGACGCTAAAGGTGTTTATTCATTTCGTTTCATCACGGACCTGGTTTTGTTAACGGTTTGTTTATAGATCTGTTGGTGCCTTTTCACCATTATTCACCCAGACTAATATTTATTAAGGTGAGTGGCCTATCCCATCTCCTATTCATTGATTATCCGACTTCAAATCATTCAAGTTATACAAAGGAGCATGGCGTGAACTTGTGGACCAGAAACTGATTAACAGGTCAAGCCGAGAGTACGACTGTGGAAAATACAGAATTCTGGACCCCATGCACATCCTAAAACCAAAGCGACACAAATGCATATACTGTTCCTACTTCTCTCGCTCTCATATTGTGGTACTTTGGACTAAGCAGTGGCTTAAGGAGCATGACGCCCTGGCAACAATAGGCAGTTCAAACTGAAGACCTTCGAAGTGTTTATTATATCAATCAGTTTTGGCTGACCTGCAGGAGCCAGTACTATAAAACATTTACAAATGTATTTTCTAGAATTGTAGTTTTGACCTCTTCATATAACTGACAACAACGAATCATTAGCATTTTAAAAGATATGGCAATTTGCCAACTGGAAAATTGCCAGATCTTTGAAGATGCTAAGGAATCTTTATAACTCATTTAAAGTCATAACTAGAAAATACAATTCTCGTAATACAATTGTAACAGTTTTATAGTATTGGCTCCTGGTTTGATAAGTTTACTTCTCCACATAACTTTTGATTTGACTTCCTGAGAAAATCCGATGATCTGAAAATAGGATAATGCCAGATTTGGAGTATTTACGGAAAAGTAGGTGAATAGCAACGATTAGCAAGGGAGAGGGTTTTGTTGTTGAACATTTTCAAAGCATGAAAAGTCGCGGTGGGAATGAGGGCACTGGAAGCATCCCCGAGGACGTGGATCCCTTCTTGAGTGTCACAAGGTACCATCTGCAAAACAAAAGGACCACTGATAACATCTTGTTCAACTCGAGGGACGATATAAAGGTTTATAAATATCTCTGTCGATTGTATGACATCTTTATTTAGTGATACTCGACTAAACTACGTCTTTATACCCTCATTGGCATTGTCACACGTAAAATCCGCTAGAAACGAATAATCGAGAGTCCCCTGGTACAGTTCTTGGAAAGTAAATAATATGTATATATGTGTTCACTAGTGCACGTTTAGCGAAAAAGCACTCGCTAGTCAACTTGTCATTAGCAGCAGGGCAGTGAGACAGCTGGTCTCAATGCGGCATTCCACGTGCATCCTTGTATTTGATGTGTAGAGGTTACACCATAGAAAGCAAGCGATACTGAATATACAATCGCGAGGGTGTTCACGAGGGCTTTGCCCCAGTGATCATGCCAAATCGATTATTTATTTATTTATTTATTTATTGGTGTTTTTATTTAAGGTCACATCCATATGCACAGTGGTTGATCACGGCCGTGGCAGTTTTACGGGTAAAGGAAGCAGAAGCACCCGGAGAGAACCACCGAGCATCGACGAGCAACTGCCATTTCCTCAACATTCTAACTCTGTTCAAGCTCCACTCAAGCAGGGTTACAGCGGTTGAAGACACTTGCACCATCGACGTGCAGTACGCCTTAGTACACGGCGGCATCGTGCACCCATGGTGGCAACAGGGATAAGGTGCCTTGCCCAAGGACATAACGCGGGTCGTCCCGGAGGGGGGTCGAACTCGGGACCTCTAGCATAAAAGTCCATCAGTCTACCACTGAACCACCGCGCTCCCCGCCAGCGAAATTTTATGTTTAGTATCACCAGCTGACATGGTGTAAACGACTTGTCAAAGAGTTGTTTTCTTAGACAAACAAAATATGCACTATCAGCAAGAAAGACTCCATATCAAGTCTCGACGAAATTAACTTAATTTGACATTTTTTCTCTCATTCTTTTCAATGCTTTCCTTTTTGGGTCAACAAAATCTTGCTGTCGTCATGCGGAAAACGTCATATTTATCGTACTTTTGGTTTTTATTGTATGTGTGAAACGTTGTATAATATCACCAGGCGAGGGAGTTCAGAATAGCTCGTGGATGGGTTAAGATACTTTAATCTTTTTACTGCCACACCCACTTTAGCCATGTAGGGCGGACCTCTATGTATGCCTGTATGCGAGGATGTTTAATAAAATTTATGACATACTTGAAACTCTATCGTCTGATTAATTGCCGGAAAGGGCTCTCTGAGCCCTTTCCAACAATTAATCAGATGGTAGGTTTGATCTGCGCATGCCAGAGCGTACATATTATCATCATCAAATAGGTGACAATGGCAGCTTTTGACAGCGCAAGTGTTAATGTAGATCACTAAAATGTTTTCACTGGTTTTTGTTTATGTCAGAGCTGACACTGTTCCAATTCATTGCATTTGTTCTCGAAATTTATTTATTTATTTATTGATGCTTAAGGTCACATACTTATGCACAATGGCTAATCGTGACCGTGACAGATTTACCGGTGGAGGAAGCCAGAGTACCCGGAGAGAACCATCGAGCATCGACGAGCAACTGTCATCTCCTCGACATTCTAACTCTGTTCAAGATCCGCCCAATCAGGGTTACAGCGGTTGAAGACATGTGCACCATCGAAGTGCAGTACGTCTTAGTACACGGCGTCAGCGTCCTCACATATAGGCAACCGAGATGAAGTGCCTTGCCCAAGGACACAACGCGGGTCGTCCCGTACGTGATCCAACTCGGGACCTCTAGCATAGACGTCCAACAGTCTACCACTGAGCCACCGCGCTCATTTGTTCTTAAAAGACACCCTTCATCGCCCAGGTGTTGCAGAGCTTGGGGTGATATATGTTGAATGCAGCATATTGTCTTATCAACTCTTCGAAATGTATCACTTCTTTTGAACAAATTTCTGACGTCATAACTATGTGACAAGAAAGTATTTAATTTGAAAATTCCGCAAGTTGGAGAAAACGTTGAGAAAAATAATAAAGAAAGAAGAAAGTGAACAACAATTACTATAAGTCGTTCCAAAGACTGAAATCTCGGGAAGTTATAACTTATCGATAAAGTGAACGTGGTGTATCAAACCGAAATTCCAACAACTGTTCAGGAGACAATACTGCAAAACATTTGCGAGTGTATTTTCTAGAGTTGTATTTTCTACCTATCAATATAACCGACTAGAATGAATCATTAGCATTTTAAAAGATATGGCAATTTGCCAACTGGCAAATTGCCAGATCTTTGAAAATGCTGATTGTCCATTTAACCCATTTAAATTCCCAACCAGAAAATACAATTCTACAAAATACAATTGCAAAAGTTGTATAGTACTGGCCCCAGGAAACATCAAGCGTGAGTTCCCTAACATCAGTATGGAAGCAACTAAAAGCAAACATCATTCTAGTATTATTGCTGCAACTGTACCGCCACCCCCTTCCGCCTCCTACTACTACAGTTTATCCTACTGTTTCCAGAAATATAACCGAAAAGTTCTAAGAAAATTGATTTACCTCGTTTGTCTGTCAACAATCACTGTGGCTGCTACCGACTTTGTTGATTCCAATGTTGTCCTCTCAAGTGTTACACGATAATTGGCTTTAATTGCTGGCTCGTCAAAACATGGATAAATCCATCTGGCAAATGTTGGTTTCGAGAAAGTTGCAGCGAAATAACTGAAATTAAGAAGTTATGCCTCAATGGCTCAGTTCATATCCGTAAAACATCAATGAAGATGCTGACACTTAGTGGATAAGAGGTTGCTAAATTGGTATATTTATTTGTTTATTTCGATTTTGTTCTTATATTGTATTGTTTCGTATTGCGGGTAATCATTAAGAAACAATAAATATTTGTTTTTCCAAATTCATACTGCTGATAATCTCTATCTCTCGCTCTCTCAGAATAAAATTGTCTTTCTATTTACAAATACATGTAGCAATCGTCGCTCTCTAAGAATTCAACTTATATTTTCTGTCAGCACAGTCAAACAGGTAGACACATCATTGTCCAAATTGCTGGTGAAAGTTTCTCTCTCTCTCTCTCTCTCTCTCTCTCTCTTACTCTCATTTTTCACAACCCACTAGCTGTAAAAGGACATCTTCGATCACGTGCTGATAATGAAAGCGTTTTGGTTACCGTATTTTTGTTCTAATTGTAACGACGGGCACTCATAAGATGATCACAAGTAACACGTGAATGCATTTGAGTTTTGATCTCCCTCTCTGTCGCACACATACTCTCTCTCTCTATCCCCACCTCTCCCCCTCTCTCTCTCTCTCTCTTCTCTCTCTCTCTCTCTCTATCTCTCTCTCTCATATTTTTCATATTTAGTCACCAAAATATAACTTATGACTCGTCGTTGGAACAAGGTCATCAATCTCGTTTTAATTCGGTTATAAACTATGTCTCTGATAGGAAAATGAAAAAACGTTAAAAAAACAAATAAATACCGAATTATTTGGTGACTAACGCTGAGTGGTTTTTGTCTTTATATCGAGGGCCAATACAATAAAACGTTTACAACTGTATTTCTAGAATTGCATTTTCTAGTTATGACTTTGAATGGGCTAAAATGAACCATCAGCATTTTCAAAGATCTGGCAATTTGCCAGTTGGCAAATTGATATATCTTTGAACATGCTAATGATTCATTTTAGTCAGTTATATTAACAGGTAGAAAATACAACCCCAGAAACCACATCTGTAAATGTTTTATAGTATTAGCTCCAGGTAAAGAGTTTATCACATGTGTTATACAAGAGTTCTTCCCGAAATCTCAAAAAATCCAAAAAAAAACGCTATATTAAATGAGCAACAATCGCAGTTCACGTATTTTCCACGGTTTTGAATGAATACAGGTATTTTTCGTTTCTTTTTTGTTAACACACAAGTACAGTACGTGGAGAGTGGATTGTAACTAGATCACCCGCGGAGTGGAGTTATCACCCAAACTATAACTTCCAAATTTTGTACATATAGACAAAAAGCACAAGCAACGTTTCAGCCAATGGACCTCCGGGTTTAACCCGGAGGTCCATTGGTTGAAAATTTGCCTGTACTTGTTATGCTTTGCAACAAATTTGCAATTATTGCTTGGGCGGAATCTCCACTCTACGGGTGATTTAGTGATAATACACTCTCCACGTACAAGAACAACGTCCGTATCTGTCAACATTTTGTTAATGACTCGCGTTTATTTAGATGTCTTGGATGCCACACGCCGAAGTTGTCTTATTGTCCATATAGACACCTGGAGGCTCTATCGATAAATATGTTATCTCCACCTGACACATTGAACTCTTCGGCACTGTTGAGGTTAATATGAATTACTTCCTGTTGGTGTGCGGAATTCTTTATTTTTGAGTTTTCGTCTGTTTACATTGTGATTCAATTGAATAGCGTTGGCAAAAGCAGCGATCGCACAAAAGAAAATAGTCTACCGCGTAACTGTGAGTCATAATAACAGGGCAGTGATGTCCACGCATGCGTTTACCAGGTAATAAAAATCATCGCCAGCAAAATTTTAATTTTAATTAATGAAGCACTGGGTTGTACCTGATGCTTCATTAATTAAATTGTTGATGATTATTCCATAATTAGTGATTGGAATCTAATGTTATTGCGTCCGTGGAAATACTGCCCAATCCGTGGAAAGTGACCATGGCAGCCGCACTGAACAACGATAAAGTTTTAAACGGTCAAATCGTTGTTTTGTGTGATGTCCAGTGTACGAGCCTATGTTGATTGTGATGTCACATTGATTGCCATGAACATTTTGTTCAGGGGAGAACACCTCGGCACCCCATCCCACCAACCCATTGCCTAGTGGGGTGAGTTGAAGTAGGGGATACAAAAGTATTCTGTGGTATTCGTCCTTAGGCGAAATTTGACAATGTGCTTATCAGCGCTTTCAGTTCGAGTCGTAATGTTTACAATACCGCAAATACCAACCGGTAATAGTTAGTACAGGTAAGACAACTCTTTTTCCGACAGATGCTATACATCCCAGACTTGAGTCTTAATCACAGCCAGTTTGTGTTTATTGAGACAAGAAATACAGATTTACACCCATTATTATTATTATTATTATTATTATTATTAATATTATTATTATTATTATTATTATTATTATTATTATTATTATTATTATTATTATTATGTATTGTTGCTTAACATCACATACTTATGCACAATGGCTAATCGTGGCCGCGACAGTTTTACGGGTGGAGGAAGGCTGAGTACCCGGAGACAACCACCGAGCATCGACGAGAAACTGTCAGCTCCTCAACATTCTATCTCTGTTCAACCAAGTTACAGCGGTTGAAGACATGTGCACCATCGACGGTTCAGTACGCCTTAGTACATGGCGTCATCTTGCCCCCATGTAGGCAACCGGGATAAAGTGCATTGCCCAAGGCCACAACGTCGTCCCGGACGGGGATCGAACTCGGGACACCTAGCATAGGAGTCCAACAGTATATCACTGAGCCACCGTGCTCCTCAATGTATACCCATAACCGCATGGACCGCTGCATTGCTCTGTGATAGTTACCAACAGAGCAGGAGGTATTTCAGGAATTTAATCAACCAGCCCTGAGTTTGAGTGTCACCGAGACGCAGAGAGGAAATGTGTTACAAGAGAGAGAGAGGGGGGAGAGAGAGAGAGAGAAAGGGAGAGAGAGGGAGGTAGGTAGGGAAATGGGGGGGGGGGGACATCACGGCTCAAATGAGGTCACCTGAGACTTGTTTCATTTCTGAGTTCTCACTGTGCGTGGTTCAGTATAGTTTCGCCAGGCAGTTGCAGCAGAAGGAAACTTGGGTTCGAATCCCGCTATGCTATTGCAAATAAGACAGGCGCCCTTTCCTGATTCTATGGTGCACGGGAAATCTGAGACAGAGGCGTTCTCGCTGATTTCCATGAGGTGCAGTATGTAGAATTAAGTGATGCACTTATATGATGAGCAATCTGCATATGTTTTTCAAAAAATACTTGAAAATAATAATGTTATAGAATATTCCATTTTCACTAGCATACACAGTTACTTCTAGAATATTGAATAGAATGGATTTAATACTAAACCCGACTGTTAGTCATATGTGCTCTACCCGAATAAGTTTATCACATAATCACCACGAAATTGCTTATTTCGGAAAATATCGCTCACAGCACGTCTAATACGGGAACGTCGTCCGAAATCTACGTCGACGTCGTTAGTGAGTAAAACTGATTTAATCTCTTATTTTTCGTGAACAGCTTACCTAAAACAAACGACAGACGCCAATCGCAAAAAAACCTTCATTTCCTAAATAGTTAAACCTGTTCATGTCTTGCCACGAAATCATAGTTTATGACCACTCGTTGGAACGACCTCGACGAATTAGTTCCAATGAGGTGTCATGAGCTATGTTTCGTGAATAGCGCCGCCCGGTATAGTCTTTATGTTAGCCAAAATGTTAAATTTCGCATTATGTGATAAGAAGAATTTCCAATTTGTCACGATATAACATGAAATTTCCTAACCTCGTTCACTAAATCGATCTGAGCCCCGGTAAACATCGGCTCGGGTCAATTTTTAGTGAACTCGGTACAGAAATTTAATATAAAATCGCCACTCCTATATGGTTGGGTTTTGAAGCGCCACATCATGCCTGTAGTGCATTTAGCCCTGTTCAGACTCTCGGCATTTACGCCATCCCCGGGTTAACCCTTTGAACCCAAGCGCCCGTTTTTACCGCCCAGGAACTTGATACGTCATAATTTCATTAAATAGGACGGATCGTGGGTGCTTGTGTGTGTCCGATCAATTAATATTTTCAACGTGCATCCACAAGGCTGCACGTTGGGAATATTAATTGGTTTGCCTCTCAGTAATGAATATGGATTCTCCCAGTTGCTGTCATTGAACTGATATGGAAGATATCACCAGGTTTCAAAGATTAATAAATAAAACAACCTACGCCTTTTCCGCCGCACTCTTCCAAAAATAGCCATGGAGGAAGCCCTTCTGATTTATTTGCAGATCACCGGTGTAATTCATCTCGATAAAATACTGCCTTCCTTCTATAAGTTCAGCTGTTAACTCATATATGATAAAATCCATTTTGGGATCTATCGTATGATTCTTTATGCTTGGGGTAGGGTCGTCACCAACAAACACTACCGAACTTTCGTCAATAGTAAGCCCCTTCATATGAAGATACACTTTGTCAGTTTTGTTCACGCACGTCATCAGGATTCTCACATATCCTTCAAATATTTTGTTACCAAACAACGGACGCAGAACGAGAGTGTATTCGACTGGGTACAAATCCAGCGGAATTCTCGGACCTATGACAGGTGTCGGGATTGTTGTCTGTGTAGTGTTTGGCGCAATTGTAGTAGATGTTAAGTTAGCCGGATAGGTGGTGTTTTCCATTGCAGTGTACGATGTACATGTACACTGAGTTCCATTAAGAGGTTGCGTTGTCGATGGTTGCGTTGTCGGTGGTAGCGTTGTCGATGGTTGCGTTGTCGGTGGTTGTGTTGTCGCTGGTTGTGTTGTTGGCCGAGGACAAGCTAAAAGTAAAAACATATATAAAAAAACGGTAGCATTTAGACAAGGATGGGTAATCCCTGTTTGGGGAATCCCACAGTGGACTCCAGACGTGATGTCATAGTCACCTAACTCAATGACGTCAGGTGTCACGGAAGCCCCGTGAGAGGTCATGTTACCGCATCATTACCATAGTAATAGCGCATGGGGTCATAGCGCATGCGCAGCACGTGTTGTTAGAGTGACTTCCGTCGTCTACTTTGTATACTGGCGGTCGCCATCTTGGTTACTATTGTGTACGTGGTCTCTCCATAATCGTTGAGGGTTTCTAATAGGGTGTGTGTATGTTCGTGGGGTGCGTTTGATTCAATAGGTGTAAGGGTGATGACTGCCAAAAGCTCCAAGCTTACTGTCGGATCCAGTCCATGTAATCTGTGTCATTGCCCGTCGTCTTTGTTACATAGTACACAGCTAACGTACTTGGGTCATGTTTATTAGGCTTTTCCCTCTGGAAAAAGACTGTTTTTCTTTTCTACGGATTATTATTACCCCCACCCCCTCCCCCCCCCCCCCCCCCCACACACACATTTTGTCCTTACGATTCAGAAGCCATTTTTGAACCGATTTTTATAGAGGGGGCACACAATCTAAAAATGTACAGAAGCGGAATTTTCGATTTAACCCTTTTCCGCCAGAATTGGAAAAAATAGGGTGTATAGGCACTTTCTCGAAACACGTCTTGTAGATTTGTTTTAAACATGTATCATTATTAGACCTGTCTGTGACACGATCATTCATATAAAGATATATTAGGCAATGCATATGTTAACCCTCCACAGGCTGCCAAACATCGAAATGTTGATGAAATCGGATATTTTCAGCCCCCTACAGCACCCAAACAATACAAGGGAGATAAGCATAACTTCATTTATTGGAAGTGGGATTCACCGTGGATCACTTTTGTAAGTAATAAGGGTATTCAGAAAACCAAGTGTTAACCCGTTTTGGGATGGTTAAACTGCAATACCCCCCAAAAGCTAAAAATACATGTTTTCTGTGGATTTCTCTTACCGAATCCTGTAGATTTTCAAGAACAATTGGCCACACGCAGGTCTTTGTGTGACAATAGAAGTTGCATGGACAAAATACTCTGGTGAGCATTTGTTAACCCTCCACGGGCTACCAAAAGTCAAAATTGTGATAAAATGGGCTGTTTTTGGACACCAGCAGCACCCAATGGGTACGCCACAAAGGAAGGTGCCGTCTTTTATCGAGCGCACAATTTATACGGAAACATTTTTGTAAGTTGTAAGGGTATTCAAAAAGTCGAGGTGTTAACCCATTTTGGACAGGCTAAGGAGAGATACCCCTTAAAAGCTTCAAATTCCCATTTTCTGTGGATTTCTCTTCTTGTAGGTTTTCAAGAAAAAATGACTACTCGCTGGTCTTTGTGTGACATTACAAGTTGCATGGGCAAAATATACCGGTGAGCGTTTATTAACCCTCTACAGGCTACCAAGTATCGTAATTGTGCTGAAATGGTTTGTTTTCGGACTTTGTATACCCGAAAGACAAACATAATCTCCTTTGTTGGAAGTGGAATTCACCGAGGACCATTTTTGTAAGTAATAAGGGTATTTAGAAATCCAAGCGTTATCCCCTGTTGTTGTGGCTAATAGCTATACCCACAAAAGCTAAAAATATCCATGTTTTCCCTGGATTTCTTTACAAACATCTTGTAGGGTTTTCAAGAGAAAATGGCCATTGATTGGTCTTGGTGTCACATTACCAGTTGCATGGATAAATTATTCCGGTAAGCATTTGCTAATCCTCCATGGGCTGCTAAATGTCAAAATTTTGAAAAAAATAGTCTGTTTTGGACACTAGCAACATCAAATGGGAATGCCACAGAAAAAGGAAACTTCTTTTACCGGACGCAAAACTGATAGGGAAACATTTCTGTAAGTAGTAAGGGTATTCAAAAATCGAGGTCTTAACCTATTTTCGACTGGTTAAGGAGATATAACCCTTAAAAGCGTAAAACTCCCGTTTTCTGGGGATTTCTCCAAACAATTTAGTAAGGTTTCAAGAAAAATTGACCATTCGCAGGTCTTGGAGTGACATTACAAGTTGCACAGACAAAATATTCATAATAAGCATTTGTTAACCCTCCAGAGGCCGCCAGGTATATACATTTTGAGAAAATGGGCTGTTCTTGGGCACCCATAACACCCAACGTATACTTGTGAGATAACCATAACCTCCTGCAATGGAAGTGGAATTCACCGAAGATCATTTTTGTAAGTAATGAAGGTATTCACAAAACCCAGCATTAACCCGTTTAGGGCTGGTTACCGAGCGATACCCCTCAAACGATTAAAAAGTCACGTTATCCGAGGATTTCTCTAGAAAAAATGGCCATTCGCAGATCTTAGTTTGACATTACAGTTTGCATGTACAAAATATTCCAGTAGGCATTTGTTAACCCTATGCAGGTTCTCAAATATCAAAATTTTGATAAAATGTGCTGTGTTTGCATACCCACAGCACCCACAGTTTAGAGGAGAGATCAACATAAGCGGAAGTAGAATTCACTGAGAATTATTTTTGTACGTAATAAGGGTAAAAACCACGATTCTTCAGAATCGTAAAGTCTAGTTTACTCATATTTTTGTTCCATATGATGTATACAGATAACACGACAGTTTGAAATAAAAAGTTTATTTAACGAGAGGGGGTTAATCTAATTACCACAAAGAAGCCGACAAAAAAATTACCCATTTCTCCGTTTTCAAATAAATTAGATTGATTAAAGTAAAAGAACTAGAAGCATGCACATTAATTACTTTAGGGAAATAAATTAACATTAATCAGAAGAATTGATATATTTTTCGCATGCCACGAAGGGTTTAGTTGTGCTTTTCGGAATAAAAACTTATTGAAAATTTTGTCCTGAAGGAGTTTGTGTAGTATTTTGAGAGAATTTTGTTTGAGGAATTTTGTCTGTTCCCCCACCGTAAACGTCATTCAATATTTTTAACATGCTGCCCTAAAGCTGCAAGTTAAAGTTATTCAATACTTTGGACAGATATACAGTTATACACATATTCTTCCAAATGATGTAATACGTGGACATTACACTCTTAAACCATTTGGGGGAAAAATCTACCCATATCAACATGGTTCAGTGAATATGAACCCAATTGGGTTCATTTTCACTCATACCAGTTGGTTTAGGCTGAACCTTTTATCCGCTGAGTGTTTTCAATATACTTTTCATCGGATCAGGTCATGGCTGCTGTAAAGCAGCCATGACTAGATTTGATGAAAAATGCATCTAAATTTAACATGGGGAATTTTTGGTGAAAAATTTCATGTAATTGACAGGGAGATAATTTGATTTATTAGATATTTGATAAGTAACCACACTTCTATTGGCTGGATCATGTACACCAGTGAATATCAACTTAAAATATAGCTTTTGGAAATCCCCTCTCTAGCTCTATTTCAATCGACGTGAACTCTATAACATTGTTCATTTTTATCTTATTCTGCAGATGATAACTTTATTGTTAAATAAAAGTATTCCTGGTTGAGAAAACTGAACTTTTAATTTAAAAATAGAAGATTCTTTTTTTTAGGATGGTGAATATAAAAAAAAACAGTTATGGACTTTTGTGGTGGTAAATATGATGTGGTATGACCCTAAACAAACTTATATTAACCTCGACTAACGCCTCGGTCAATATAGGTTTTTAGGATCATATCACAACATATAATAATTCACCACCATAAAAAATCCATAATTGTATATACAAATTTGCCCAAATTATACTTACATAAGTGGCACGAAAAACCCTGTCCTGGACGGGAATATCCGCCAGTACCATGCAAGGAGTTTCTGTTTAACCCAATTGATTTTAGAGTATATGTTTATGGACATTTTGTCTATGGGAATTATACATTGCTTTTCTTTGCGTAGCAAAATGCTACAAATTTAAAAAAAATGAATAGCATTTTGTAAAAAATTACATAGCTATTTTTGTATTTAGAGTTATTTTTTGCTGTTTTGTATTGAATTTTTTTAAGTAGATAGAATAGTTTCCATCCATTTCTGGGCATTTCCAAATGATCTGCAACACATGAAACATTTACTATGTTTTTTTTAACTGAACTGCCTTTAAGGGTTGCATGGACTTGGATATTTTCAAATAGTGTCTTGGTTGTTCAATAGAGTTCTCAAAATGGAAGTTGGGATTTTTAATTTGATGGGCTTGAAGTTATTTTTAATGGACATTTTATGCAAAATGTCGTAAAAACAGGAATAATTTAAACCAATAGAATTCATCCTACATATGAAGTTGCTAATGATGCTTGATGGAGAGTTAATCTGAGTTATGCCTGGAATGTTCCACAATCAGAAGTAAAGCATCAGTGAATTAGTTTTCTTCAAATTTTCATTTACATTTTGCGATACATGATAATCAATTGCAACCTAATAGGCTGCAGTTGATTATCTTGTATCGCAAAATGCTATACATAATTGAACATTGTGTAGCTTTATGCAAGTTTTGCATAGCAAAAAGCGACGCGACACCGCTTATTGTGAGCCCTGGCATTATATCCATGGATATCTTGCCCCGGATTCGTTTGCATACTTACATCTTACTGGTTTTGACAATATTAGCAATAATTTGTTTCCTGAATTTACGGTTTATTTTCTTGTTAAAATTAATGTTTATACAAACAAGGCACAGTTATTATGGACTGGCTTTCATTATCACCTTTCGACTGCACTCCAATTATATTTCCAATGTTAATCGCAATGAATGGACAAGAAGAGCTCATTTCATTATTTGCCATAGGAATCCGCGTTGAATATACATATTGGTCAACCATACATTACCCATGCCACATGTTATGAAAGTTGGACGATTTTTTCTCTTGGGACATGCGGAGCTTCGAAATACGATTCGTGTCGATTCGAAATCGACCAAATGATTCGATTCGAGTCTCGCCAATCTTCGAATCGTCAAGATACTGAAAATTCAATCATGTGTGTCCTGTTGATCTCCGTTGGGAGACCCGACGATAAAAGAAGAGTTCAGGGAGCTTGAAACAATACCATCACGCTATTATCCACAAATGTTCTGCTTCGTGGTCTTTATCAAGCAGAAAATATATATATAAGTCTATATTCACAATTGACTGCCTTAGCAGTTATGGACGAGAAATATATTTTGTCCATAGTTTCAGGAATGTTTGTCAAGGTCTATCACATTAAGTCCTTCTAATGTATTTGATTCGTTTCTGACATATTCCACGTTTTTATTGACTTAACCTTTTGAACCCTGGTGGGATCTTCCACGTCAGTTTAATGGCGGCAATCGGACGAGTCCATATTTGTTATTTCGGGGTAGACCAATTAAATTTTGAACGTTGAAAATATTAGTTGCTCTGCCCCACATTGACTTAGCAGCCATCCTTCTTAATGAAATTATGACGCATCATGTCCCTGGGCCGGCAGAACGCCCCCCCCCCTCGGGTTCAAAGAGTTAACTCCCTGCACACTGATGTCAAAATATCTAAATTTCAGGAAGAAAAAAATTCCCATAATGCAACTAGAAATTTAACCAATTCAATCTCGTTTGACAGAGCTCATTGAGCTCTGTCAAACGAGATTGAATTGGTTAAATTTCTAGATGCATTATGGGAAAAAACAGCTTCCTGAAATTTTAGTATTTTGACATCAGAGTGAAGGGGGTTAAGCAAGATGATGAGTTGCTGTTGAAGACAATCCAGGAGTAGAGACGACAAATATTAATTATTCCAAGAAGATCCATTATCTATAATTTTAGAAGCGAAGAGATTCGATTCGTCATTCGAAATCCCCTGTCTTATTCGATCCGGATTTGATTCAAACCAAATTTAAGATTCGCAGTGGTCTAGTTTGACCCTGTTAAGAAAAGCGGCCTCACGGGGGTCTAATTGTCAGCATTCGAATTTATTAGTTTATTCCTCAAAGACAATACAGATCACAGAAGGCAAACTATCTTCTATTAAACAAAATTTAGTGACATACCTGTGGCCATTTTGGCTAGGGTATTCCTGTACCATGTCCCAAAAGCATGGTAGAACATTCTGTAGTAATAGTTGCCATAGTAATATCTAGTGTATTCGTTTCTATCGTAATATTTATTGCCAATTTTAACGACTTCTCGCCGTTGGGTCTGCTGCTGTTGCTGTGTCTGTGCATGACATGCTGCGAATATGGTCAGTATTACGACGAGCCATATATGCCACGGAACTCTATCAACTCTTGATTTTTCCATGATGAGTATTTGCTACAAGGTGATCTGTAAAAAAAGTTGAGTTTTAATTTATTTGTTTTCTTTTTATAGTTATTTATTTGTGTAATCACCAAAACCACTACACTGAGCATCTTCAACGCCAAGGTTTAAGTCAGTTCTGCTCCATGGCTTAGAAATATGGAGGACCACCCAAACAACCACCAAGGAAATCCAAATCTTCGATAACAGATGCTTAACCCTTTACCCAACGAATCGGCCGCATCCGCCCGCGTAATATGCAAATTCAGCAGTTGAAAAAATATCATTTTTCAAAAAATTTCAACAAAACCATATCATGTGACCCCTCGTTGGAACGAGCTCGTCGAGCTCGTTCCAACGAGGGGTCACATGATATGGTTTTGTTGAAATTTTTTGAAAAATTTAAAAAAATGATATTGAAAATAATAAATTTTGATATCGTCTGCGTTGGGTAAAGGGTTAAAAAGAATCCTGAAGATTTCCTTGCCAAACAACGTCAGTAACACCAGATTGTGGGAATTAACCAAACAACACCCAATCGATCTTCAGATAGGAATGATAAAGTGGACATGGATAAGGTATACCTTGAGAAAGCCACAGGTCAACATCACAAGGAAAACTCTCATTTGGAACCCACAAGGGAAACGCAAAACAGGAAGGCCCAAGAACACTTTGCGGGGTGACGTGGAGAAAGAGATGAAGAATGAGGGGCAACGAGCCGAGAAGATAGCCCACGACAAGATCATATGTGGGGAATATTTGTTCTTTGCCAATGTTCCGTTAGGGAATAAAAAAGGCTTAATGCTAAGGCTATTTGCGTGCGATATCTTTCAAAATTTATGTGGTCGGATCGCAAGTTTAATTTACTGTTTAAGCAGTTGTTAATAATTATGTTTGCTCTTTGGAAGCTTTCACCCCTCCAGGTATTGGTTAACCGTTTCTATCATGTTCCAGTAAGGCTTGGCTTATTTACCACAATATCCGAGACGAGGTCGCCCTGATTGTGCAAAGTGTCGTTAAACCCCAATAATATAATACATTACCACAACAGTCATACACTGCGTACCTTCCTACCACGATCTGGTCAATATATTCCCAAGATTAGGACCCGGGGAATCATGATTTTCGCCATTCAGTTAACTGGAAGCTATCGTCTTGAATAAGTCACGAAAAGAGAGTTTTGACCTTTTTGTAGAAAATGTTCCAATGGAGACAACTCATTCCACAGTTATCAACGGGACTAGATTTAAAGGAAATCGAACCAGGTATAATCAATGCCGTCTAGGAAAATACATACATAGTAACTTGAGTGGAACCAGGCGCCACCCACAATGCTTTAGCATAACAGGTGGTGTTTTTTTCACCGATGGTGCGATATATGATGAAAAATAGACGTAATCCGATCTCCGTTATAGCTTCAAATTGATATTTGTTTTATCTTGCTAGAGTGAATAATGTCAGCCTCATTTCTTAGAAAACTGCGGAATGAGCTGTCATCATGAGGAAGTCGACAATAAGGAAATTATTGAAGATATAAACTCTCAGGGAGTTGATTTTTTGAATATCTGGTTTCAAACTAATTCGAATCAGTGAACAAATTCGAAACCATTCGCTGGGCTCTACCCAACATGCAGTCAGAAAAAAAAATATTTTGGGGGTTTAGGGGAGCAGGGGTGGGGTGGACGGTCGTGTTTGCTTGTATTTGTGTGTGTGTGGATGGGGGGGGGGGGGGGGGGCTTTTTCTAGACATTGACTGAGGAGAAAGCAAATGTTTTGGCTGCGAAAACTGTGGAATCTGCGGAATTTGAGGCAAATAGAATATCCCATTTATATATTTTGAACTTCCAGTTAGAGCCAACAACGTATCATTCGTTGCACGTTCTGTGTTATACAACATCCTCCCCCACAGTGGTGGACGGGAGTGGTTCAGATGGGCCCTTTGGACCAGGGTCTCAAGGAGACTAAAGTTATCACCCAAAACAGTAATGATATGATCCTTCAACAGAATGACGCTGGCACTCAGAAGAAAGAGTGAAGAGGGCGAAAGAGTGCCTCAAGTTTAACCCTTTGAACCCTCGTTTTCTGGAATGGTATCGCCTTTGTGTACACTTACAGTGAAATGGGTCAGTCCAGTATCAATATACAGGACGGATAAAATAATAACTGCAGTCTGTAGCCATCTGGCTGCAGACTGCAGTCATTATTTTATCATCAATGCCCCATGTACAAACAAACCTCTTGTAATATGACAAAAATGGGACGAATTAAGCTTGAAACGAAAAATCAGTCTTACGGGTTCAAAGGGTTAAGACCGATTATAAATACTAGTAGATGTTTCATCAGAGGCATTTGTGAAATCTGGAAATTTGTGGTAAATAGAAATATCCCTTACCTATATATTTTGAACCCGCAATTAAAGCCCCCACCTTTACATCCTTTAAACTTTCCATGTTATACACCGCCCCTCACAGAGGGAGTGTCAGGTGGTCCAGTTGGTCCAGGATCTTATGTGAAAGAGAGCGTAAATTTTCAGACCAAAAATGAATAGAAGTTTCAAACAATGATTATGTGCAGTTACGGATTTTTATTTTGTTTTATATGATAGGATCACGTCCCCCAAGAATGAAATACCAAACATAACAACATATGTACTTCTCAATGCATTCTAAAATCAGTTTAGTTAAGAATCAACGAGGGTCAACTGGGTTGAATGATATATGAACCGAATTGGGTCCATATCCGCTCAATTCAGCTGATTTGGGTTAATTTTTAACTCAACTAATTTTAAAGTGTGGAAGCGAAGAGGTTAGCATGCTCGCAACAGCTTGCAGGTTAAACGATAAATGCTAATTTTAACCCAACTGATTCTAGAGTGTACGGACTCATTATAAGAAGAAAACATTCCGGTTTAATATCCATAATGGTACATAAAAATATTTCATAGCACATTCATTTTTTCATCTTTTCTATTCTTTTATGCGACCTGCACAAACATGACAATTTCCGAAAATACCTCTCATGACAAAACTTTATAATAGATACCGAATAAACACATTTCACGCTTACTGCCCCCATCCGCCCTTGGGGGTCCTCTTCTCCTCACTACGGAGTCAAACATTACCTTTTCCAATGACTCATGCTCCCTCCCAGAGGACTCCACTATGAAGAGAAAGAACGTATTGATAAAATTATCTGCACACAGATTCTTGCTATCACATTTTTGAGTACATGTATCCACAGCGATAGCGCTTAAAACTGTACTCGTTGCATTGCGTCGCGGTGATAGATGCGGCAGGTGCCAAGTGAAGTCCCGTATTGATCTATATCGTCGACTGAGCGCTAGAATGTCCTATGTCCCATAGGGGACATAGGACATTCTAGCGCTCAGGCGACGATATGTGCAGCCGAATAAATATGCTAACATATTTTTAGATTGGATCCTTCACATGAGGTAGGAACTTAAGAAGACAGATCACAGTGAGTGTTGTGTACGACGGACTGGAATAAACGGCCCAAGTTGTAGTGTTCCCTTTATTTCACGAGCACCAAAGGCGCACGTGAAATACAGGAACAACTCCAACAAGGATTGTAGATTCCCCTGCCACCCATACTCCACCTCAGTTATGTTCTGTATTTACCACCACGATTAAACTTGAATTAAGTGGACGAATCCGATATATTTACAGAAAAATATCACCTACGGCGGTCTGTTTCATTCCTGTTTGACACTTCTTTGTGACGAAACATTTCTTTCACGTCATAACGCCAATCATGTGCGTACCGACCAATGCTTGCACGTAGGTCAGCTTCCACGTGTGATGTGTCTAGCAATTTTCTCAATATATGTATTGTATCGGGAAACATTGAATAAACACATCAATCGTGGCATAATTTCTAAAAATCGTCATTCATTTTTTTTTCACTTTTTACGACCTAATCATCACTAATGACCACTCAATGGAACGAGCTTGCCAATCGTCATGTGGAGTATGTGAAAGAATAAAATAAGCACAATCCGATAAAGCTGTCAATTGTTTACAATATTCTCAGTAGATGTGTGATCGCATCGCTGAATCTCACTGTGATTAGGATGCAAGTAGTAACAACTGGAATCTGGCGTTCCTCGTCATCCGTCCCAATCCATGATGTTAGGATTTAGTGTAGGAATGTTCCAGACTAACCTCACAAGAGTGATAATGCCTTGCACTCGCGATCGTCTCTCATCTAGATGATCTTCCTTTCACGGTTTACGCAAAAATAACACAATGACTGAGTGTTGTTAATTTTGTACCCATCCACTTGTCACGTTGAATAATATCTGTCAAAATCTAACAACTTACATTTTTGAAAAGAATACATTTGAATGGTAGCTGCGTCGCTTGAATATCAATCAATGGCATTCATTTTTACAGTCTTCCTTGATGTAAACAAGATGTTGCCCGTTTCTCCAAGGATACGTTGACTTTAAACATATTGGGCATTCCAAGACCACCTATTCTCTAAAATTAGTTGGTTTAAAAATCAACCAAACATCAACTGGATTGAGTGAATATGAACCCAGCTGGGTTCATATTAACTCAACACAGTTGATTTGTTTTGATTTTCTAACCCCACTGATTTTAGAATATAGACCACTGTTTGCCAAGATACTATTTTTATTTAGGCCTACTGTGCAACCTGAAAAATAAAACAAAGAAACAGCTAAAACACTACTGGGCCTATATAAACTTTGGCGGTTATTGTACAAGTGGAACAATGAAGGAGGATCACGTCATGCACAGCTCAAGAACGTGATACAATGACATCATGATCTTCATTCATAAAATAAAAAATAATCTATAAACGCTGAATAATTGTTAAAATATATGCGAAGAAATCAGGATTTTTTAAACAAATTGATTTTAGAGTGTATGTACGCAAAGTGCATGAACAGAAACACAGGTTACCAACTCATGATCCCTCACAAGCTCTTAGGTCACCAGCCTTATGCTGTAAGGGAGTCAACGTTGTTATGGCCTGGAAACGGTATATAGTTCACAGCGTATGTTTAGATTCACTCGTGTTGAATATTTCAGTTGGTCAGAAAAGAGAACCCACGGTTCCCCCTTTTTCGACCAGAGGATATATTCCAAATGAGCTGATCAAAAAAAAACCTCATAACATTCCATTTTCTTTGAAACAATGATAGGTTACAGACGTTTAAACATTACTAATAAGAAGGAAGACTTACCAATAGTGCTTGTTGCTATTCCGCATAGTTTAACTATTTTTGTTAATATCTTGATGGTTTAAAGAGGAACAAAACACTTATCCATTCGAAAATATTATATAACTGGTGTATTATAAGTTATCTCTGCCAACATGTATGGTATATGGAGATTTAATACCTGGATGTTGTTTTTTTATAAACACCGAGCCGCCGTCGAGGTGTTTAAACGAGACATCTAGGTAATAAATCTCCATATACCATACATATTGACGGAGATAACGTTTTTGTCCCGTTTCAAACACAATATAAACATATTGGAGACAAATCTGTGGACGCGTTTCTCATGCTCCGTAACAAGTTGGACCAAATTCGTGAATAATTGTTTTGTTTTCACAAACGCAGAAGACAACAGACAGGGCTGCATCTCTTGGATCATTAAGGAAACGAGTAAACAGTATTTTGTTTGCATATCGTCTCCCTAGTCCCAACGTGTCCTACTGGCATATAGAACACATTGGAACTGCGGGGACGATATTTGCTCTTATTTTCTTTTTCTCAAGTTGTGTTATTGAATTATTCAACTATTTAATTTATTACTGCAAAATATGATCGTATTGTTCGAAATCTGATTACATCTGTGACTATTTTCACGTTTGTTGGTTCGATATTTATATCGAGGCTATCAAAGACGGAAAGCTTTCATTTAAGCCATACACCCCCGATTGCGTGCGCTTATACCCTGGATGTTGCTCGGTCTCATATACCTTGGGTGTTGGTTTCGCCCTTTTGCCATGGCCATTTTGTCCAAGTCATTCTGACAAATCAGGAGACAGAATCCACCGGGATATGGAGACAAGAAAGAATGTCTGTGTATATCTGCGAGTGACGGAATGTCACATCACATTAAATCAACGGTAATCTGCGGGCAAACTTCACGGAAAGTGGATAAACAAACAATCCACAACAGTGTTCAATTCAGGATTAGAACGGTTGACTGAGAGGTTGAGGCAGGTGACGAATTGGGAAACCACACTTCGTCCCGAAATGTGTTTTTTTGACTTCACGAGACAGCGGTAATTCTTCTTTTTTTAATTATTTTGTTTGTTATTTGAGTTGTGTGTGTGTTGGGGTGGGGGGGGGGGGGGGTGTTCCTGTTCTGTTTTCTTATAGGTTTTATTATTGCTGCTGTTGTTGTTTTTTTATACGGCGTAGCATCGAATGGCGTTACTTTCGTGATCCTGTAGACCTGAATTCTTAAAACATTCAAACGTGTTCCTGTTCTCGCCCCACCCACCGAGTACGCTTCTGAAAGCCACGCGGCCAGGACTGCCCTATTCATTCTTGTAAAGCAAAGATGTAGTGCTTTTTAAATTGTTGTGGCCTCGAAACTGGGCTTTAGTAGCAAAGTGTACACAGATTAATGTCACGTTGAATATTGGAAAATTAAATAAAAACGGTCTTTCAGCCAATGAAATAACCGCGACCTTCCCATACGGTAAGGTCATCTTTTAGTGAGACTCAGTAAACCAGCCTGCTCACATTATCGTCGCTGTGTGCCAGAGCCGTACAGTGACTGTGGCGTCTGGCAGTTACACATTGTTGCATTTCAACTCCGCTAGCAGTTATGTTCCCTATATTGTGCCGTCCGCGATTGGAGGTGCCGGCTTCTTCAACCAGATGGAGTTTGGCAGTATAGACTGTGAGTTACCAATGACCATTAACCCTAAACAAGGGGAAATGTTCTATGCTCTGTTATCTGAAAGAACATGGACAGAGATACCAAATGGCATTTTCTGCCATCTGGTCGTTGGGGCGTTTGTCCGTTAAATGTATTTTATGCACGTTGCAGTTTTACACTTCTGCTCATTGCTAAACAAGATACAATATTAATCGGGAAATTATTTAAAATCCCGAAGAACTCAATACATGCACATAAATGTAGGGGGTGTGTATTATAGATGTCGTCAAAAGCAGTAGGAACCCTCAATGCAGAATTTACGATTTAGCCCATTCAACCCGAGAGACCGCTTTTCCCGCCGAGGAACATGATACTTCATAATTTCACGAAGTGGGGTGGCGTCTTAGAAAATGCATGGAATAGACCAATCAATATTTTCAACGTACAACCTCAAAACTTCACGTTGAAAATATTAATAGGTCTTCCCTCAACTAATAAATATCGACTGTTTCAATTGCTGCCGTTGGACTGAGAATAAAGATATCACCAGGGTTCAAAGGTTTAATACATTTAATTCCCTGTGTGATGTGTTAATGTATTCCGTAAATCTACCTTCACGTGGTTACATACAGTTTGGGTACTCTTTAAGCTGGTATGTGACTATGCACTTATAAATGAAAATTGTGTTGAATTACTTGTTATCACAATGAACCCAAGTTTTTGTTTTGAATTTTTTTGCTGGGTTTGTAAAATGAAAGACTTTTTGACCCAACAACTTTAACATAGCGCCCCATACACTAGTGCATGGTGTCAGTGTGTTGAAGCACCAACTAACTCGAACCAACGTTACTTGATGTTTCAAGTTTAATAAGTACAGTACGTTTAGAGTGTAGTAACACTAAATCACCCGCAGAGAGGAGCTTCCACCCAAGCAATAATTGCAAATTTGTTGTAAAGCATAACCAGCACAAGCAAAGTTTCAGCCAATGGACCTCCGGGTTAAACCCGGAGGTCCATTGGCTGAAACATTGCTTGTGTTTTTTTTGTCGATATGTACAAAATTTGAAAATTATAGCTTGGGTGATAACGCCACTCTGCGGGTGATTTAGTTAGAATCCACTTTCCACGTACTGTACATTAGATTATCTTGCTTTTTTATTTGTTTTTTATTTGTTTTGCTGTGTGAAATATGTTCACATCACTAACAGAATAACAATTTAGTGGCAGGAACGGTTCTTACCCATACCATATCCAGTTCAGAATGACACCCGTGTTTCCAAGTTGTTTGTAATCTGTTGATTCTATATCTTGCAAACTATATCTTAGCGCATCACATTGGAAATCAGATAAATTCACATTTGATTTCCAGTTAGGTGCGCTAAAGAACATTTTGTAAAATATACAGTCAAGAGGTTACAAACAATTAGAGTATTCTACTGCTTCTTAAATAGAATGTTATATTGCAATTTATACCATGATTGCCTATTCTGCTATATATGAAAAGCCTATTACATAAATTTTAGCTTTACTCACCAACCGTGATGAACACGCCAGCAATGGGATTTCAAAAGTAAAAAATCACACCTACAGTAGAACTAAATCCCCGTTGACCTTTGGTGACGTCGACCTGAATGCAAACTTGAGTGAAATGGAGGTGGCACTTGTTTTTTGTTCAATGTGTTCAAAATATTCAAGCTGCATTGTTGCACAAAATGTGCTCAACAGTAACATTTTTATACTATGATTACATATTCTACTATACATGAAAAGCCTATGACATAAATTTTAGCTTTTCACAACAACCGCGATGAACACGCCAGTAATGGGATTTCAGTAGTTAAAATTTACACTTACAGTAGAACTACATCCCCGTTGACCTTTGGTGACGCCGACCTGAATGCAAACTTGAGTGAAATGGAAGTGGCAATTATTTATTACGTTTTTAAATGGGTTTACCTCCTAAGATGCCAGAAAATAACAAACGTGCGTTGTCTCACGTTAATAAAGCATGCATAACTCTAAATAGTATGTTATTTTGTTATTAAAACGAAAAAGGCTCAGTTTCTTTTTTTTTATTTCGTTTTGGCGATAAAATTGACAGCGAAAGTACCGCCCACCGATGCTCGTGTAAACAAAAACAAATTCGTTCGTATGTACGTCTGGTGCTCAGTAAAATCGAAAAGAAATAATAGCGACTCTTAATAATCTGACGATCATGGTATAAATAAAATATACCCAAAGTAGCTTGGTGTACCAACTGTTCACCACTCTTGGTGAAGTGGTGTTAACCGCGCGCCGAAGGTTCGCGGTTAACACCACTTCCCCGCTCGTGGTGAACATGTGGTGCACCAAACTACTATGGGTATATTCTATATTTATACACTCACAATAAGGCACACTACAGGCATAACTGATTTATTTATTTATCAAACATCGCTTACATGTATATACTTTTGTTTCAGTGAGTACTTATACCGCTGTTGTCATTGTTGATCTCTTAGTCCTAAATGTATGTACAATGGAAAAACTGAGACTGTCTGTTAAGGCTTAAATGGGGCACAATAGCTGGTGCCGTTATTTGTATGAATGTGTCTCCGCGAAATGTGGATCATATGTTGTGTCAAGTAAGTTTGTTGAAGCATTCCGACTGAAGCGCTTGACCCAAATTACACGGAGACACACTTCATCCATTTACTACTGTTTAGGTCTTGACATGGGGAATTTGACAGGGTTGTGCGTCTGCAGTTCGACCACTAAAATGTCCAATGTCTAATAGCCCTGTTAAATAACATGGAAAACGGATACTGCATAGGGCCAAAGTGAAACGAACGGTCCAATGGGGAGGTAGCAATACTCCAGCAGACCCACTGAGTAACCAGGAGGAAGGTCAGGGAGGTAGCTCTACCTCAGCATCCTGTCAAGTGCAATGGAAACAGCGAATGATAGCGGGGGAGGGGGGAACACTGCCCCAACGCACACACCGCATGGAACAGGGAAGCATGATAGCGCTGCAAAAAGACTTGCCAGAGGAAGGCGGTGTACAATCAACAAACAAAATCGCAGCTGCAATGGCACAGTCAGGCGAGGACAGGAACAAAACTTTTGTTTGACAGAAGGTAGCAGGAATGAGTGAAAGTGGGGTGGTAGCTGCTGATTACCCATTCACGGGGACCTGACCGGTGGTGGTGGTTGGGGAGGTGGAGGCAAATATGCGCAACTAATTTTTTGACACGGAAAACTTTTCAGAATGTGAGCTGTACGTGTGCTAGACGAATGAAGACTGAAGCAGAAACTGCCGTTGTGTCCTCATTCTGATTGGTCATGCAGAGACGTGCTGAATTTGGTAAGACATTTTTTTAACACGGGAGAGTACGGGGTGGGGATCTAAAACTGCCCCTGCAAAACCCTCCTAACAGACAAACAATAGGTGTCTGTCCTTTAGATGCATAGGAGTTTGTCCTGTAGATGACTTGGTGATCTTGAGACTTCCAATTCTTCTGGAATGCAGTTCTCAAGATCGTGATAGTCCAACTCTAAGCTGAATAGTGCCATGAGGTGACCTAAAGACTAAGCGACCAACAACCAGCTCAGCGATTAAACATGTAATTCAGTCATTAACCCCACGCCGATATTCTGAGTACAAAAACTACAGGAAATGGAACCATTTCCCTACAAAGTATTTACAAATGCACACTCGGCTAACAAGGTAAATAAACATTTAGCCCTTTCAACGCCTTTTTTTGCGTGGAGAGAAAAATGGTAGTGGACAAGCAAGCGATATTAAGAGCAACGAATCTGATGTAAGGCTCAGCAACTATTTAATCCAACAGCTCGACAGAGCTGTTGGATTAAATTATTGCCGAACCTCCCGACGAACCAGGTAGGATAATTTCGCCCATTTCGCCGTGGACAGTATTCACTGAACTGATACCTACCAAGGCGCCAGTGTTGAAAAGCTTAATGGGCTAAATGTCTGCACTTGTAAGTATATATTATGATGAATTACCTACTGTTGATAATACATAATGAACTCAAGTTTGTATTTTTTTTAATTTGCTATGTTTGTGATACGAAAGTATTGCCACTCAACAAATATAACAGGGCACCCTTCATCCACTACTTTCTTGGTTACAGTGTGCTGAGACACTAAATAACTCGACCCAAATGTTCATTGTTGTTTCAACTAAAATGCGAACACTATACTCTCTTATTAACGTATATTTTACAAAATGCTTCTCAGAGCACCACACTGAAAACTAAATATACATTAGATTTTCGCTGTGAAGCACTGACAAAAATCTAAAATATACATTGAGCTAGGTACAAAGAAATGTGATACTCTGACACATTTCTGAACTGAATGCCCTATGGGTAAGAACAATTTTTGCCACTAATTTGTAATTGTGTTAGTAGTGTGGAAAAGTTTCACACAACAAAACAAGAACAATAAATGAAAAATAAGGCCCTACGAAGATTTGAGATTCGATTCGAATGCAAAGCTCAAGTTTCTTTTCGGTGAAATCGACTGCTCGATTCGTTTTTATTCAAATATTTTCACTGCAATATAGCTTGGTGTCAGTCATCTTCGTCGTCTCACAAAACGCATGGTTCTGATGGAAATGGTATATACAGTACGTGGAGAGTGGATTATCACTAAATCACTCGCAGAGTGGAGATTCCACCCAAGCAATAATTGCAAATTTGTTGCAAAGCATAACCAGCACAAGCAAAGTTTCAGCCAATGGACATCCGGGTTTAACCCGGAGGTCCATTGGCTGGAACGTTGCTTGCGTTTTTTGCCGATATGTACAAAATTTGAAAGTTATAGCTTGGGTGATAACTCCACTCCGCGGGTGATTTAGTTACAGTCCACTCTCCACGTACTGTACAAACTATTGTAGTACTATTAGTGTACTAATCTGTAATACAGTTCTTCTTTTTTACCGGCAAGCTCGTCAGTTTAGAAGTCATCTTATTCCCAAACTACTATCAATATTACTTTCAAATATATACTAATAATATTATTGATATTTTAAGTGTTTTGTTTCCCATGCAATGCAACAATACAACATTACTCCAAAAGGATCTGTATTTCTCTCTTTCCGGCTGTACACTCTGTCTGATATGATGTTGCTCTAATTACATTTCTACCTCGGGAGATAGCAGGAAGACAGCCAATCTGGCTATGCTGTCCCCCAACGGTATGTATATGTATCACAATATTATTCTGTAACTGAATTGATTATTATATTTTACACACCGTTAAATAAAATGAATTGAATTGAATTGAATTGAAAATAAATACTGAGTGTAATTGGGTAATATTCCAGCTACATCATCAGTGCATGTCTTCGAAGAAGGAATGCCTTGATTATGCAGTTGAAATATAATGTAAGCTAGAAATTGAGCTATTGCAGTCGGAACAAGTCAGGTTTACCGCATCTCCTTCCCCAGTCGATCATCTTACAGGCACTCCTGATTCGATTCGATTCGAGGTTCGATTCGATTTCGAATAATGAAGCCGATTCGATTCGAGATTCGATACGCTTCCAAAATGTGTGATTCACAGGGCCCTAATGAAAATAAGGTATAATCTTCGCATTTTAGGTTCGCTGCTACTCTTTCAGCTGAATGACCTATTGGGAAAGGGAATTTACAAATGCTCACTCGGCTGATAACTTAACACTTAAGTTGTTAATTGCCTGTGTATTTGTAATTAAATATTGCGTTGAATTATTTAGTGTAATAACAGTAAATCCAAGTTTATATTTTTTAGTTGTTGATATGTTTATGATATGCATGTATTTTCACATCCCAGCCATAACATAACACGATAAACTTATAAATCCATATATGAAACACGATATATTCCTATAGGAATATACATGTAGCCCTGTCGATTAGAAGAGTTTGCTGAGGCAAACTCTTCTAACTGACAGGGCTACATGTATATGAAACTATTTTCATTTTGCTGAAATAAAAAAAAAAAATCTGCTTATTAAAGGAAATAGAGACTTTCTCTTAAATTCAACTATAATTTTCAAATAAAAAAATGCTTTCCACCTGCATTCAAAATATCTCCTGGTTCATATGAGACATAAACCCAAATTTTGAATAAAACGTAGTGTGTAACAAGCAAACATAATGTGTGCTCTGAACAACTGACTCATCACTCATGCTCATTGAGGACTTGATGAATGTGGTACATGTATGGACAGTGGACCCTCTTGAGAACCCTAGGAAGTGGAGCAGTGATTCATTACTCTGGTGAACAAGATATGTTTTATATAGAATTTGATATCGAATGCCTGGGCTGTGAGTCGTCCAAAGTTAGCACCAGAAATATGAATGCTTGACGAAACTAATGAGGAATAAAATAAATAGTTGGTGAAACATAGCTTATGGCCCAAATTGGAATGGGCTCAATCAGTTTGTTCTGATGAGGGTGCCATAAGCTACACTTGAAACTATAAGTCATGTGTCTGCATTCTATACTATTTTTGAAATAATAGCGCGCTTTGTAAGTGCACGTTTGTAAATTTCATACTCACCATTTGCCTAACTGAAATCAAAATATACACACTGTTGAAATCGAAAGGTATCTTTTTGTAAATGTTTTTTTAGAATCAAACGAAAACTGTTGTCTCATGAGCACTTTAAACTCACTTTGATATACAAATAGACGCCCTGGCATACAGGGGAATACAAAATGCAACTGACAATACAACTGAGCTAAACAAAATACAAAATTCCGTACTCCCGCTCCGTACAGAAATATTAATCTTCTCCGGGAACAAGATAACTTATAAGACACTTATCATGGGCACAAAATATAAAAATCTCTTATCCAAATGGGAACCCAAGTCAGGCATCGAACTGAGTGAAAAATGGAAGACGAAAACATTACTAATCCTCTTTAAATGTACAGTCGACCTAAAATATAAATGGTTTCAGTATCGTATCAACCCATTACCCAACGCAGACGATATCAAAATTTATTATTTTAAATATCATTTTTTCAAATTTTTCAAAAAAATTCAACAAAACCATACCATGTGACCCTCTCGTTGGAACGAGCTCGACGAGCGCGTTCAAACGAGAGGTCACATGATATGGTTTTGTTGAAATGTTTTGAAAGATAACATTTTTTCAACTGCTGAATTTGCATATTACGCGGGCGGATGCGGCCGATTCGTTGGGTAAAGGGTTCATCATATTAGGAACCAACACTCTTTTAAAGATGATGAACATAACTGACGATGACACGTGTTCCTTTTGCAAAAAGGAAAATGAAACCTTGATTCACCTGTTTTGTGAATGTCCACCTGTTTTATCCTTTTGGAATGATTTCGTCAACTAGAGTTTCAATAATACAGGATATTATACAAATCTATCAAAACAAGTTATTTTGTTTAGCAACCCAAATTCCGGCATGTTACCGCCAATTTTTTGCTTTTACTCATTTTTGTAAAACATTTTAGATACAGAACTAAAATGAAAAAGAAACAGTTAGATATTAGTTTACTGAAAAAGAAATATTGAATTATTACAATGTGGAGAGATCAGCATATTATCTTTTGTGCCGATACAAAAAAATTGAAACACGGTGGGAAAGTCGAATAAATTTAATAAGAGAGTAAAACTCAACATGCAACCATTTCAAATAGTTTATTATTATTATTATTATTATTATTATTATTATTATTATTATTATTATTATTATTAAGACTGCCATTTACTGTCAAAACCTTTCTGAATGCATCCAGTGAAACCTTTCGTTGGCTACTGCACCCCCACACCAGTGCCAGGAACTCAACGTTATTGCAACTGATTTGCAAACATTACCACCCTCTCCCATGCCACACACTCTCACTAATTGCCCTTTTTAAAACCAATATAAAAATAATGATCAAATATGGTAATAAACTAGAAACGTATTTACTATATATTGTACTCAATTTGTATACCTTTCGTATATTATGTGAATAAAAAAAATAAAAACAAAAAAGAAAGAAATCACAATATACGGAAGGTGGGTCAGATGAAAAAGAAAAAAGAAGTTCGAAAAAAGCTCAAGAAATCTTTTTATGAAGTCTTAGACGGATAGGTCGTCAAAAAAAAAAAAAAATAGAAAATTTGATGCCTGTACAGGCGTTTCTCAGAGACCGAATTAGGCAAGGTATCAAGGAAACTGCAAAGTGGTTACGTGATGAAAAAGATTGTGGTATGCATGAAATCAACAAATGTTCAGTGAAGAAGAGAAACTATTTGTTTGCTGCAGTCACAAAGCAATTTGTTTTGAATCAAAAGATTCCGAAGAGGAGTAACAAAAGGTTTGTAAATATAACTTCAATTCACTTTCCGATATAAGATATCACACAAGACACCCCCGCCCCCTTCCCATGCCCCCCCCCCCCCGCGCGCACACACACACACTCAAGAGACACTCAAAAATGGAGTGTAATTCAGTGAAGAAGAAAAAATATTTGTTCGACCCTGTCATAAAAGCAAATTGTTTTTCAAACGAAAAGATTCCAAACAGGAGTAACGCACAGTTTCCAAATGAGACTTCAACTCAGTTCATGACATAGCATGTCACATCCGACCACGACTCAAAAGGCACTGAGTCGAATGCAGCGAAGAGGAGAACATATTTATTCGACCCATTCATAAAGGTAATTAGTTTTTAAACGAAAAGATTCCGAACAGGAATAATGCAAAGCTTTTAAATGAAACTCCAATTTATTTCATGACATCAGATATCTCATCAGATCCCCAAGAGATAATCTATGGCATAGCGGTGGCTCAATGTTAACTGTATTGAACTTCAAACTTAAAGGTCCATAGTTCGATCATCGATAGGTGAAACTGCGTTGTGCCCTTGAGGAATGCACTTCATTCCGATTTCCCACGCTGTGTACTATGACGAAATGCACGTTGATGGTTTCTGTGTGATGAGTATATTTTGTGGCACTTTTGAACACTTTGAAAAATTTTTAAGTACATTTGTGAGCATTTTGTGAGCATGTGTACACATGTGCTCCTAACACATGAACATATGCTCAAACGAATATTCGTACGCTCTATTATATGACTATGTAATTTAACCGCTAAATATCACTACTGTTTGATAATCTTTTCTTCTGGTCCCCGGAAAATCCACAGTGTGGAATCCGATTCCGTATCACTATAGTATGACGGACTATTTATGGGTGCGTTCGACTTCGTATAATTAGCTGTTTCGGTCGCAGATAGTACTTTACTCCGGACTGAAATAGGTGCGCTCGGACGGCGGTCCGGGTTTTTTTTATCGTATTCATGATATTTTTTTATCGTATTCATGCGAATCGGGGGGGGGGGGGGGGGTGGGGGGGCGGAATTGTAGACCTGTTATAAAAATAAGTGTAAACAAAAATAGTTATTTTTTTATTTCAATCCAATTTACCATAAAAGGTTGGAGGAATTGTTAATGCTAGGGTTGGCATTGAACTATAAGTCATATAATAAACCTTTTTATCGTTACAGTGAAGTGATCTGGGTCGTCGCATCGCGTCTCGTTGAGGAGGTTAGATCGCCGAATCAAACTTCCTGTCTGGGGCAGATTGTTTGATCCGGCGATCTGACCTTCTCAATTCGACATGATACGACATCACTAAAGCGATCCTTGGTATATATCGGTGTATTAACGCGACACCTAATCAGGTCATTGAAACAATCTATAATTTTTCAAAAATAATGTTAGTTTTGCTAAATCACATCCGGTTATCAATGTTGTCGTCTATTCCTAATTTGATAATGCGATAGATATCAACACATAATAAAAAAAACAGGTGTCAAAACAAAACCCAAACAGAGCTATATTTCTTTGTTATGCACTTTTATTTTTGTTTATTTTTATTTTTTTTTACAGACGACAAGAATTAAAAAAAAAGATAAAAAGTACGCCATCTCATTTTTGGATCTATAAAGGTCACAGAAAACACTTTTATTTAACAGTAATATTTTTGTTAGTTATCTTGTGTTTTTAAATTTCAATCAGGGAGATTAAATGATGCAGTTCTATCACTAACATTTTTTTCAAAGAAGATATAATGATATCAGTCCATTTTAATAAACCTTGATGTACAGTTTTTTTTCTCATTGATAGGCGAACTCAATTTCCGATATACATATGTTTTCACTTTCATATAAATATAGATCGGAAATTTTAAAATAAATCTTAAAGTGTTTGTCAAACAACTTCTGAAGCAGCTCTGTCGAAATGCCAGGTTAGTTCTATAAGCCTTTTTATTACCGTAAACCCATATCCAAACAGTAAAAAAAAAAAGATTAAATATCAATGCGTTTTCTACTGTGGGTTTTAGATTTGATACTGTGTGCACACCAACAATAATTTTAAATTGTGGGCAGTTATCAAAGAGGTCTTTGGGTGGCCTGCGTGATAAAGAGAAGCCAGGTTTTGAAGAGTACCTTGATGGCACCTTTGGGGAGTCACTGTTGTTCAAGCTGAGGTCGCGATCCCTGGAGCTGAGGGGAAAAATTGGGAAAGACGGTGAAAGGGAGTGCCAGATGTGTAACTTGGACATGGTGGAGACCCTGGAACACTTTCTTCTTGAATGCCCAAAGTATCAGCCTAAAAGAATGAGATTCACTGGGAGTATAATGGGGAAGTGGGATGGGAGAATGAAGGACATGTGGTTAGGGGAGACTCAAAGGAGAGGGTTAATATGCTAATCGGAGAGATTGGGAAGAATGGGACAAGGGATATCATGAAGCAGTTCGTCTCCGAGTGTTGGGAGGAGAGGAGAAGCGTGGGAATAGGGAGGCAGTTGGGAGCACAGGGGTAACCATGGCCTTCTCGCCCGAGAACCGCGACAAATCAGCGGCTGGCCAAAGTGTTATTATATATTATTATTATACTATTCACAATTTGAAAGTTAGCCGTTCATCATATGACCAATGTTATGATTAACAATTAACCATACCTCCATTGGGTTCATATTCATCCAATGGGGTATGGTTAATTATAAATTTATATAATGTTAACCATACCCCACTGGATTCATATCCGCCCAATCCAGCTGATTTGTGTTGATTTTTAATCTAATTGATTTTAGAGCGATAGTGAATCTGATACCTGTACAGACGCATTCGAGAGTGGATTGTTCTGTGTAAAGTCGCAATTCCAGTAGTGACAGTGTCCACCTCTGTCATAATAAAATGTTATGTGTAACGAGTGTTACCAATTGTACATTACTGTACGTAACAAATACAATGTAAGGATTGACGCTGAAGTCGAATTCACAGTTGCTTCCTGGGGAAGCTTGGATATACCAAAGAGTCAGTCGAACAGTGATTTGAACAGGCTATGCTCTGACGGCTAGACTGTCAAGTCTAGCCGTCAGAGCATAGCCTGTTCAAATCACTGTTCGACTGACTCGCTAGAAAATGATCTATTGAGCAATTACTCGAAAAAGAGACGTCTCCCACGATTCTTAGACTCACCTGCGTATTGGAGGACACTTATGACTTGGCAATGTACTTTTGGAGGATATATTTCGGGGGAAAAGTTTTCTAAGGTTAGCTATCTGTTGATAGGTACAGGGAAAACTAGAAATCCTGTCACGAAATGCGCACAAATAGCACGTCGATCTGCGCGTTAATCTGTGCGTTTTTACCATAGTAAGGCTATCATATGGCCGGCGCACAAGCATTTTTTCAGCCAATGGACCTCCGGGTAACCCATTGGCTTAAACATTGCTTGTGCTTGCTATGAGTAACCACAATAATCTGCCGTGCTTTGGATGCCATTCGATATGGAAATTGCGCGTAATTCCTACGCGCAATTAAGCCTAGATAAGCGCACAGTTAGTAACAGGACTTCTAGTTTTAACTGTATGGCTCCTAGCTATTATTGGCTTCCAAGGGCCTAGACCATATCGTGACTCAAAGCTTCAAGATCGCGTCAATGCTCCCAGTTCCGGAAACAAAATTCGTCTTACGACTTAGCTCGGAACAAAGGGCTGCCAACCAGTCGGTTGTAGGAAAAAGATGCTGGATGGGAAGTGTCGAGAAACGTGGATGATGATTTCATGAAATAAGCTAAAGAGCAATGAGCGCGATTGCTCCAAGGTGTAAAAAATAAGACTCTTCGACTCCTCTGGCTCTGGGTATTCGATGATACTTATAACATGACTAAATTGCCCCAAGTTTCTATTTGTCTCATATCTCCAAAAAAACTTCCATATAACCTATATACCGCTCCTAGATTATGGATGCCATACCTCATAGCTCCTATACAGTTAAAATAGAAGTCATGTCATGAAATGCGCACAAATAACACGTCGGTCTGCGCGTTAATCTACGCGTCATGACCATCGTAAGGCTATCAAATTATGTACATACGGCCTGTGAGCAAGCAATGTTTCAGCCAATGGACATCTGGGTAACCCGGAGGTCCAGTGGAAGAAACATAACCTATGTTTGCTATGAGTAACCAGGTGAACCTGTCGTGCTTTGGATGTCATTCGATAGAGCAATTGCGCGCGATTCCTACTCGCAATTAAGCCCAGATAAGCGCACATTTCGTGGCAGGACTTCTAGTTTTAACTGTAAGGTTCATATAACCAACCCAGCTCCTGGCCCGAAACATCTATATGGCCCATAGACCATGACAATCATGGAACCTAGCTCTAGACCTTATATAGCAATATGTGGCTCCTAACTTGGATATGGTTCCTATCTGCTACATTGCTCCTATATGATCCTTATATGACCCATATGAGGTTTCTAGCTCACAAATGGATATTATAGCGGAGCACGAGGGCTCAGTGCTTACGACACTGCACTTCAAACGGAATGTCCAACGGCTCGATCCCCACCAGAGGTAACCGCTTACAGTCCCTGATCAACGCACTGAATCCCGATTGCCCATGTGGTACACGATGGTGTACCATTGCGTACTGCACGTTGATGATGCACATGTCTTCTACCAACTCTAGCCCTGCTTGTGCGAGATTAGTTCGTCGGAGAGCCCTACAGTTGCCCGCCGCTGCCCGGTGGTTCTCGTCGGGTACTCGGCTTCCTCCACACATAAAACTGTCCGACACTAGGTGAACATGGTTTCGGAAGTGTCGTTAAACCCCAATAATTAATTTAAAAAATGGCGGTTCTAGAGCTCAGAGCTCCATTGGCCATGACGCACATAACTCTATAAATGCGACCAAGGTCCAATCGAGTATTGGCTGGAAGAGACTTTGCTGTGACTAGGATCGTGTCACGCATATGAGCTATTGTGAAATCGTTCGAAAGAGTGACTTCAGCTTCGGCTCTTCCGTCCATCTGGGTAAACGCCACACCGCGATGAAATACTGAAGGATACTTATCGGATGATTTTGCACAAAGAAACCCATGGTACCCCCAGTTCTGTTGTATGGGGTCATGTGGAAATCCTCCGGAGAGGTCAAATCTATCAACACTGCTTTGATACTGCCCCCTTTCCTCGCGCATTGCCATCATTTCCTCCAAATGGACCTCTCCTAAGCCCAGCATGCACAAGGTCTTGCCCGATGCCCGACTGCCGATCAAGCGCGCTAACACCCGCCCACCACGGTGGCAATAACATCACATATGACCCATCACGTGGCTCCCAGAATACAAAACGAAATTACGTTAATTCCTAGGTCGACCACAACGCCATCCAAATCAGGAGGGGAGTGCGGTTGCTCAGTGGTAGACTACTGGACATATATGCTAGGGTCCCCGAGTTCGATCTCCGTCCAGTAAGTTTACGTGTTTTGGCTATTTGCCTGCAATAGACTTGTAATGAGGCATGGGCAGTGTCAGCAGAAGCCAGGACCCGGCGATAGCTCAGTATGAGTTTCGGTTTAGAATAATATCTCCGATTCGATTCGATTCAAAACCATATCGATTATTCGAAACATAGAGAATCCCGAAGTGTCTTGGGTTTCATATATTTCATATATTTCTTTATTTTCGATTTTCTGAAAATAATAACCCATCCTGTAGTTTTCTGAGGAACGAGGCTGATATTATCCACTCCAATTACGCAACACAAATGTAGTCGAAAATTCAGAAAAAAACATGTCATTTGACGCGATAGCGGAGATCGCGTAACGTCTTGTCGGCACACTGTCCCAAGAGTGGAACAAGGCGCCATCGACAATAGTAAAGCATTGAAGCTGACACATTGTTTCAATCGACGAGATTATACCACGTTTTCTTCGACCACCTTGGTGATACCTGGTCAGTGCCCGTTTGAATCTAGTCACTTTGAAAGAATAAGTGCAGCAGGAACAGAAACGGTCAAATCTCCTTTCAACGGTGATTCGTGCAAAACTGTAGGTTCGAGTAACTTGGATGTCAGTAGATCTGAGTCCAAAAAAGTGTAATTGTTTTGAACATTGGGTCCATGCAACATCTTGACACGGAATACCATTAGTTGTCGTATGAATAAATTGCTGAACATTTCAAAAACAAGTGATAGGTCCATCTTTACTTGATTTTGCAGTTCGTTGGTATACCAAATAGTCTACTTCGCAAGTCTGGGTTCCATGAGAGATATATATTACAAGTAAGACGCCTGTAGTAACGTTAAAATTGGGCAGTGGAATAGGTTCGAGATTCGATTTCAATTTGAACGTCTTGCGTGATTTGATTCGAGGTTCGAACAGATATTCGTGATTCGCTGGGCTCCTGCAGAAACGCAATACAAGTCGGTCGGATGTCGGACGTTTGAACGCTTGATCTACAGACTCGTCATTTCCTTTGCTTTCATGCCCGGTCTGTTTTAACTGTATGTGTGAGGGTGGATGTGGACTACAGGAAATAAAGTTATTCTTTTAAACGAAGTTCATATCATGTGATTTAGGGGTCAAATCGTCCCTTGAGTTCCAATGTGTCCTATGTGCCAGTAGGCAAATACCACACATTGAAACTCAGGGGAGGAAATATCAATACATAAATGAAACACCGTTATTCTCTTTTTTTATTTATTTACGTGCTATCCATTACAACTATGGGCATCCATGAACAGCCACATTAATCAATCGAATGGTGTCTACTCTTTGATTTGATTGTTGCTCGCGATGGTTCAAAATACTTATACTTTATAGGACAGGGCTCAGATCTATTGACATTCAAGTTATTCGAACCTACAGCTTTGCACGAATCACTGTCGCAAGGATTTTTGATATCTTCTGTTCCTGTCGCTCTTATTCTTTCAATGTGACTAGATTCAAACGGGCATTGACGGGTATCACCAAGGGGACCGAAGAAAACCCCTCGATTGGAACAATGTGTCAGCTACAATGCTTTAATACTGCCGATGGCGCCTTCTTCCACTCTACGGACGATACAGTGTGCAGACAAGACGTTACGCGATCTCCGCTATCGCTTCAATTGGTGTCTTCCCACTAGACCAATTCCCTTTAGACCAACTACATAGTGTTTCTGATTAAGGGTTGATTAAGGATAATTAGGAAAACAATTATTTATAAAAATCTGCCCAACATCTATAAAATATCGACAAGCCAGAAGATGAGCAGAATATCATCTGAAAAATGAGGTCCCCAGAGAGTGAATTTGGTGATGCTACCCTGCACAGCAGGGTAGCATCACTAAATTTACCCTCTGTGAACCATTCTGCAAATGACAGACTTCTTATTTTCAGGCTTGAATATCAATAACATTAAATACATTTATAAATATTTATAAATATATTAAATTATTGATGTAGAATTATTTTTAAAGTAGAACACACCAGTTGGTCTGGGGGAATTGGTCTTCTGTGAATTGGCCTCGACATGTTTTTCGGAACTTTTCGACTAAATTAGTGTTATGTAATTAGAGTGGATAATGTCACCCTCGTTCCTCAGAAAACTACAGGACGGGTTGTTATTATCATAAAGTCGACAGTAAAGACATATGAAACCCAAGACACTTCGGGATACTCTTCGTTTCGAATAATGCCATGAAAGTAATGGAGAACGTAAGACAACTTGGAAAAGAACTCTACAACAATTGAAGTACTGATTTTGATGTTACAAAATCTCCTTTTTTGGAGACATCAAAGTACTATAACTTGTACTACTAATGTTCAGAAATATATTTTGCTCTTCCCAGTAGGAGACCAAGCACTTACACCGCGGCCTTAAATGCGACGGAGCATAAAACAAGTTGAAACAAATACACATCGCTGCACGGAACTGAAATAAAACAAAATTACATAAATAGCATTCGTGGTTCCAAATAAGCTGCTCCAACAAATCCGATTTCACTTAACCAAGATATTACGATAAACCGTTACGAATACCCCCGCCACCCCCACCCCACCCCACCCCCCACCACACCCACACACGCACCGATGCCACTGTTATGGAAAACGTCCATAGATTTATGTAATGGCGACAGAAAATGTGCTGCAGAAAATACGAGGTGGTTATTAACCATGTGAACCCGAGAGGCAACTTTTTCGATCCAGGAACATGGTACGTCACAATTTCAGCAATGAGGATGTCTACCAAGTGGATACGTGGTGTTGAACAACCAAGGCTGCACGACAGGCCTTTAAATTCTTCCCGACTAACGACGGTAAACGTTGTCACCAAATAAGATAATTGCGTCCAAATTATGAGGAGTTTGAAACTTTTTCCAAAGTTTTGCAGTGTTTCGGCAACATATAGTTTGGCCAAGTTTCCCTGATGATTGTAATATAGCTTCGAGGTTACCTTCGAGTCAAACAATGCAACGCATAAATAATTTAAAAAAAAAAAACACAAGAGTTCGCCACAAAAAATGCAGTCGCCGTCCACAGTGTCGTATACGACACTGTCGATGGTGATTGCTTTTCTGTGGCGAATTCTATATGATCATGAACTGAAAGCTTGAGATTCATTGTATTCATGTTTGTGTTAGTACTCCGTAAACGCCATGCGTAACTTAGCTTACATTCAAATAGACCTTTGGCTCGACACTGGGAAACTAAGAAGCCTTCTCGAGTTAGTCGAGTAAACTTACGTCAAATGGTGGAGGGAACCAGTGATAACGGTGAAGACCTATAACAAGGGGTTGTAAACGATCATTTTTAGACGGGGGTCGAAAACTTAAAACAGACGCCAAGAAGAAACAACGGTGTTTTTTCGCCAACCATGCAAGCCACATCCATATTTGCCGTTGTGCCCAAATTAGACTGATCTAGAGGTCTGCTGCACATTGAAAATATTTAATTGTCTAAGTCTAAGTAATGAATATGTGCTCTTCCAAAGGCTGCTATTGGACTGACGTGTAATATACCATCAGGGCTTAAAGAGTTAATATCCTTAGCGCACCGGGCACAACCCTTGTATTGTGTATAGTTTTAATAGCTTACTATTTAGTCCCATAACCCTGTTAAGGTATAGGATTTAATTAATGGTAACCCAATCGACATATTTAAAATAAATTCGCATTATTCTGTCGCTCTATTTTGAGTAGAACAGTTCTTTTTAAAATGACTTGAGCGATTTAATCTTAGCGAGTAATCCATCCTAACATTGGCGGTGAAAACAATTAAAGTCAAGAACAGATTATATTAATATGCGATCAAAGGACCCATCAATAATCACATGACAACATTGAGGTTTGTATTTTCCACTACTTGGCAAACAACGCAACCTAAAATAGAAAGATGGGAAGAATCGTTTTGTCTTTCAACAATCTCACATCCTGATCGATGAGACAGTTCGTACTGAAGTTTAAAACAATGGAAAATTAAATGCCACCTACCAATACGGATCAACTGACTTTCACCATTACCAAGCCAAGTGAACTGCCGAAAACATAATTTGGTCAATCGAGACACCCTTCATCTCGTTTACGAAAAGCCCGGACATCAAGAAGTCTGCAGTACTGTAACCACGAACGTGGCCCCTTTGTCGATGCGATCGCGACCCAGTCGCGACACAGTCACAATAGCGAGTAGACATTTAATAAAATATTGCAAATCGAGGATAAAAACAATGAAAAATGCTCTCGCATTTATTTTTACATGTGGAAGATTGTACAGTTCGGGCGATGAGGAAGGCGTACTGATAATCTCTACGGGAGCGCAACACAGTCGGATCCAGTTGAACTTTTCTGTACGCGTATTGCGATCACGGTACTGCACTTCCTCCCCTGATAGAGAAAGGGACGAAGACACCTCTGACTGGTCCATATCGGGACATCCAGTTTGTCGCTGTCTGAATGAAGTAAACTAGCCACAAACAATACACATAACTATTGAGTACGTAATACACACTGGGTTTTGCAGTACCGGTAAGTGCGCGAACTTTTCAACGAAACCGGTCAGAAAGCAAATCCCGACGGAGCCGGCATGGGTTGAGGATTTGTATGCATATTTATTTTCTTTTTTTTTGGAGGGAGGGGGGAGGGGTACGACACTTGGAACATCCAGGGTCACACCACGCCGGACAATTTTACAGGTAGAGGGATCTGGATCACGCGAAGAGAAACACTGAGCAAAGGCGAGCAACTGTCAGGCTTTGAAACTTACTCACCAGGCACAAGCAGAATTAGCAGCGGTTGGAACGGACGTGACAACTGATATTTATACCCACTTCATTATTCGATATTCTTTGTCAACCGATCCTATCGGTGGATATCGAATATCGAAAAAATGAACTGGGAATAGGTAACCGATGTCACTGCCCTTCCCCCCCCCCCCCCCCCCCCCATTTGGAGGGAAGTGCACTAATGACGTGCAGTACGTCTTAGTATTCAAAGCCACCATGCCCTTACGTGTGAAATCGAAATGAAGTGTCTTGTCCAAGGACATAACTCAGGTATCTCTAGTCAGGATCGAACTGTCGACCGTTTCGTTTAGAGTCCAATGTTCTAACCATTGAGCCAGCGCGTTTAACATCGCTGATAGCATTCGACACAGAAGCAAATATATGTGAACTGAGCCGCTAGTTGAACCATTTTTGTCAACAGCTACTCCAATGATTTTGCCGAAAACTGAACAATCCACAGCCCATTGACACTGTGGACAAAACAAGACAAAACTCACAGAATAGGAGATAGTGTTAGCTGACAATTGCTCTAGTTAGTTTCCCTACAAATTTGAAATATCTCCCACCCCATCCTCCCAAAACACACACACCACTCCCAGATCCTTTAAGATTGTTCAGTGTTTCGATCGCATAGTTAAAAAGTCCAGGGAATGAATTAAATGTGTCATATATTAGAACGAAGATATGAATAGTGTCTTTCGTTTGGTGTCTTGACGGTGGAATTGTTTGATGCATTATCCTAACGTTATTGGCACTCCGGAAATAATAAATCTATATCTGTCTAAAAATGAGTTCCATTAACCCCTCATTGGAACGAGCTCGACGAGCTCGTTCCATAGAGGGGTCATAACCTATGTTTTTGAGACACAAAATGAAAAAAATAATGAAAGTTAATTGGCGTTTTTTGTGAAGAGCGCTGGCCTGTTTTGTCCGTTACGTTGGGTAAAGGGTTAACTGACTGAGAGCCAGAGGGCCATATTTGTACTCCGATGAAGTCTACAGAAACCATGGTTAAAAAGCTGCATGTTGCGTGGATGTACACAATATATATTCATGAAAAAAAATATGTTTTTTGGTACATATTTTTGTCACGACAATGCACTGGAGAATACATTATAAAAGTAATATTCAAATGAACACGTACTGACAAACAACTCCACTATCATTTCACCAGTTAAATACAAATACTAGACTTGAAGTCTCGAGTGGGTGTTTAACGACACAATCATACAGTTAAAAATAAAACATCCTCCTCGCCACTGTGCATTTGCCGTACTGAGGTTGAGAAGAAAGGAATATTTATACCATGATTACCTATTCTACTATATACGGAAAGCCTATGACATAAATTTCAGCTTTATACACCAATAACGGTGAACACGCCAGAAATAGGATTTCAGTAGTTAAAATTTACACCTAAAATGGAACTATATCCAAGTTGACCTTTGATGACGTCGATCTGAATGCGAACTTGTCTAAATGTATTGCACGTCGCCTTGCGAAGAGTGAAATAAAAGTGGCAATTATTTATTACGTTTTTATATGAATTTATCCCATACGACACCAAAAATTATCAAAAATGCATTGTCTCATTTAATAAAGCATCCATAACTCGAAAGAGTGTGTTATTATGTTATTAAAACGAAAAAAAGACCCTCTTTCGTTTTCTATTTCGCTTCGGTGTTAAACCTGACAGAGGAAGTACCGCCCACCGATGCTCATGTAAACAGAAACAAATTCTCACGTATGTACGTCTGCTGCTCAGTAAAATCGAGAAAAACTCATAGCGACTCTTAATAATCTGACGATCATGATATAAATAAAATATACCCAATGTAGCTTGGTGTACCAAATGTTCACCACTCGTGATGATGTGGTGTTAACCGCGCGCCGAAGGCTCGCGGTTAACACCACTTCACCACCAGTGGTGAACATTTGGTACACCAAGCTACTATGGATATATTCAATAAACTGTTTAACAACGCCAGCATGTCCAAATGTCACCGCGCCAATCTCACCGTTTTCGCATATTTGTCACGGATAGAGGAATCCGGAGTACTCGATGCGAAACACCGGCAGAGGCGATCAACTGTCAGACGTTGTAACTTATTAATCCGACACAATCAGAATAAGAAGCGTGATCTAATCGAGAGAAAAAAAACTCGTTTTGTGGCAAAATGCTATCCCAATTGGCTTACAAAAACGAGAACAATATTCGGGAACATTGAGGGTTCTACACTTAATAGTTGATTTTGTGGGTCGTAATTTCAAACTGCAAAAGGCAACGAATTGGGCGGATCAACGTTTGAAAACTTCCACCGGTACAATGAGCTGACTAACTATACTGTATCAAAGATAGTGGAATATATCGAGAGTGCAGGGGCAGAGTGTCGAACTATCGATTTCTAGCACACAAAGCGGTCGATTAGCATAAGAATAAGCGACCCGGGCCAACCAGGCTAGTTGGTAAATTGCTTTATACCTCGACCGCTACACCACTCTCGCGTTCTTTGGGAGATTCACCTAATGTAACAGATGAAGAGAGAAGAGCGGGAGCCGAGGCCCGAACTGTCGACCTCTTACACACGACACTAGGATATATTGACAAACCGGGGTGGTTGGTAAATTGGACTTTATACCTCGACCGTTACAATAGTACCGCTGCCGGTAGATATGGAAGTGAGTCAAACATAATCAAGTAGAGTCCTATGATTAGAAAAGAAGACAGAATTTTTCGGCCCAGTCGCGACCGGTGTCGCGATCCGGCCGAACATTTCTGTAGCTTTTCTGCCCACAACACTGCAGAGTCATACCTATGAAAACAAAAGAAATGCGAGGACAATGAATTTCAGATGTCACTTTATTTATTTTTGTATTTATTTATTGATTTATTTGAGTTTAGGGCATCCCAGCAGCCAGGATTATGTCGCGTCAGGCAGTTGCACTGATGGAGGAACCCTGGGTAACAGAGGAGAACAACCGAACGACGCGAGTAATTATCCGACTCTTCTAATGACTCAGTCGGAACAAGCATGATTGAACGCGGTTGAAGGCTTGCTACCATCAATGTGCCGTCCCTCTAAGCACACCGTGCTCCAACTTGGACAGTTGGAATTAATTGTATTGTCGAAGGCCACAAAGCAGGACACGCGAGTCAAGAACAAACCTTCGACTTTTCGATCTTGGGACCAGTGCTCTAACTAACGAGCCACTACATTCCCTTTAGTCTTTCTCAATTTCCGAATATTTATATTTACTAAATCTCGAAGCACGAGTGGATGCCTGTAGCGACCCTTTCTAGATCTGTTCGATAAAAAGACCGTTTTTGTGACCAAAGTACTGATAGTGTTTCTGATCCTTTGTCTATGACATGTACCGTCATGGCCAAATGCGGCCAGAGGTATTCGTAACAATTGTCAGTCAAAATTTCGTGATATTTTTTCGTCAGTGTCCTCTACACCTCTTCAAGAAATAGGCGGACTGGCTGTATGGTGCGCCGGAAGAATTCTCGGTGGGCTTCCGTTTTTGAGGGTTTCTTGGAACCCCCAAACTGATGCAGCACAACACCTCTCGGTGCATGCAATTTCGTAAAAATTACCAGAAAACGAAATGACTCTGATTGCATAGACTTGCGTTATACAGAAATGCTCTCTAGGTGGATGGCCACTGGCAGTCTAATTAGAGGACATTTCGATATACCACCACCCTCGTCTGTTCTAGATCGTTCTGATGCAAGAAAACCGGATTCTTTAGTTTGAAAAATTAAAATTGTCTCCCATTGGACCGAACTAACAATGGAGGGCCAACCATTTTTGCCGAATGAGTGATGGAGATGATACAAAATACCATCGACATGCAGTCTATGTGGACTACCACTGACCGCTCATACGTGGGATCAGCGTTCTTTCATTTCGAAAACTCAACATTTTCGCGGGGTCTGGTCCCCGTTAGCATTTGCCGATAACATTTCTTGGCCCAGTCAGCTCATGTTGCAAATGGTTAAAGGACAGGGATGTAAATAAAATCACTGCAGGATTGACACCCCATTCACATCCACCAATTTAAGTGAAATTATCTTTGACAGCTACTTTGTGTAAAGTGTATATTTTCTGCATAGATGTTATTCATATTGCTTTAGGATTATATATATATATATATATAAACCAAATAAATTAAAAAAATACGACACGCCGAACTCGTTAACCCTTTACCTAACCTGAAAAGCAGACGACACCACAAAACAATTCTTGAATAGCTATTTCTTTTCATTTTGTGTCTGGAAAACATAGGTTATGACCCCACATTGGAGCGAGCTCGACGAGCTCGTTCCAACGAGGGGTCATAACCTATGTTTTTCAGACAAAACGTGAAAAAATAATGAAAACTAATTGGCGATTTTTGAGAATCGCGATTGTCGGTTTTGGCCGTTACGTAGGGTAAAGGGTTAAATTGAAGGCTCACGTGACAGAGTTTGTTGGTTGATTTGTTTAAAAAAAAATTGAAAAAAAACAGTAAATAAAACTAGAATGTTGATATTGCATGGAAATTTCGATACTTCCATGAGTAATGAAACAATCGAAAAGACCAGATGACTGACCAGATTTGAACGTCACATATAGGCGCAGACAATGCAAAATGGCTGAAGTATACCTCGAACTGTTCTGCAGAAGTAGCGGTAGCAAGAAGTTTATATGAAGGGCGTCGTCAGATTTCAGACCATACTTGTCGCTCGAACCGGAAATCGTTCCTCTACCATTTTTGAACTGAATATACTAGAGATAACGACGCACATGAGGAAAAAACCTTCGAACTCGATAGGTCAAGTCGTTCCAGAGGTGTAGCGATAACAGACACATCATGTAATGAGTGTTATATGCTAAGGTCAAATTGTTCAACCCATAGTATCCCCCGAACCGTAATTCTGCCCCTCACCATTTTTGCAAAGTTTCCATCACACGTGCAGTCGTACATTAAGCACACAATCCGAACTCGATATCTCAAGCCTTTCGCGAAGAGTAGCGATAACAAGAATTTTCGACAAAGGGCGTTGGCAGATTTTCGACCCCTAATGATCTACCGAACGGGTTGTCGGACCCCAGCAGTTTTTGCACAGAATATACTAGACATAAAGGCTAATTTAAGGTAAAAATCCGAACTTGATATGTCAAGGCGAAGGGGAGGGATAAAAAGATCAGATGAAGAGCGTTGGTTGCTGAGGCCAAGGTCGGACGAAATTTGCAATAGTCCCAGGCGGCCCTACGTTACAAAGGCCACCAACCCTGCACATTTCACGGTTGTAAGCATTGCATGTCTTGAGATCTCAATGATTATCAATAATAATAAAAAAAGTATAACTAGAATTTGGAAATTTCGATACTTCCATGTGTCATGAGTCAATCGAATGTACCTGGCAACTGACTAGATTTGCACCTCACATATGGGCGCACACAGTGCACACTTTTCAAACTCAGTACCTTGAATCGCGCTGCAGTAGTAGTAATAACACGATTTCTCTATGGAAAGCATCGTCTGATCTTCGACCTTACCCATCTCCCGAACCGGAAGTTGTATCCCTACTATTTTAGAAAGAACTAGACATATAGGCGCACATAACCAAACAAAAAAAAAACAAAAAAAAAAACCCTCCAAACTCGATAGGCCAAGCCGTTACAGGGAAGTAGCGATAGCAGGTAGTTCATGTAAAGCGTGTTATATGCTAATGTCAAAACGTTTAACCCACAGTATCTCCATAACCGGGAGGTTGAGGCTCACAATTTATGCATAGTAACTACCTCTCGTATAGGCTTATATAACACATCAAACCCGAACTCGATACCTGAAGATGTTCTGGAGAATTTGCCATAAGAAGAAATTTCCATAAAGGGCCTCGTCCTAATTTCGACCCCTAGCGATCTTCCGAATCGAAAGTCAGACCCCTACCATTTTTAGAATGGCTATACTAGACATGTAGGCGCATGCAACGGAAAAACCCCGAACTCGACAGGTGAAGCCGTCCCGGAGGAGTAGCGATATCGAACACTTCATGTGAAGAGCATAAAATGCTAAAGTCAAAACATTCAACCCATAGTATATCCGAAATTGGAGGTGTGAACCACTTCATGTTTGCATTGTATATACCCCTTGTATAGGCGAACATAATGCATAAGTCCGAACTCGACACCTCAAGATGTTCTGGAGGAGTAGCGATAACACTTCTTTTTTTTTTATAAAGAACATCTTCAAATTTTCAACCCCTACCGATCTTCCGAACCGGAAGTCGCAGCCCTTCCATTTTTGGATTGCATATACCAGATATACAGGCAAATATACGGGACAAATCGAAATTGGATAGGTTACGGCGTCCGAAGGAGTAGTGATCACAAGGATTTCCGACAAAGAGTGTTGGTGGCGACGACCGAGGTCGGACAAACTTCGCTCTAGTCTAATCGAACCCTTCGCACCCCACACTACCACCTCTGAAAATTCCAGTGCTCTAGGCCTTGCTGTTTTCGAGATTAAGAGGTGTTAAAAATTAAGTAAAATAAAAAAGGGGAAAAAAGCAACTACTATATATTTCTATGTTAACACATCGTCCCCTGAGTTTCAATGTGGTCTATGCGCCTACTGGCAGCATACTGGCAGCCTACTGGAACACATTGAAATTCAGGGAACGACATGGAATTATAATAAAAGGGAACAATAGCAATTACAATATACGTCCATGTTTACACATGGAAGTATAATAAACAATTTTGATATTGTTTGCGTTGAGAAAAGGGTTAATTTCAAACGTTTTATTGCTACTTATGTAATTAATCAGTTGGGTAACATTTATGAAATGTATTTTTGTCAACATGGTATTGTGACCGCCTGTCACTACTGGTTAATTAATTGAACATTTGCATACGAAGTTTACAATGACGTTTTGTTTATGGTTTATCTCGTTCATCCACCTTTGTGAAATTGTGATAAATGATGGTGATTTAGTGACATACTCGTGTTTTATTGTGGCATTTATTGAAACTAAGTTAAATTCCGCCTTCTTTTACAACTTCAATAACAGCTAAGAAAGCACGAAAAGCACAAACGATTCCGAACGATAATAGTATTTACAATGAAGGGCAAACAATTAACGGTGTCTTGGAAAGAGGCCCAGGCTAAGAGACGAAACTGAAGTCCTTTCCATTTGGAAACTTCACGGGGGAATGAAGAGATGCCAAAGTCGAGCAGCAGCTCGGGTTCTACGCCTGCTTTCTACAGCACGCCTCAGCGTAACCCAAATATATGTGTGGAAAGGTGGCGGATCTTATCTATACCACAGTAGGCAAGGCTTCGGGAGCTCTCGGAGATATTTCCAACAGTGCTCAAAATAACTTTTTTTCTTTGCGTAGCAAAATGCTACAAATTTCAAAAAAATGAATAGCATTTTGTAAAAATTACATAGCTATTTTTGTATTTAGAGTTATGTTTTGCTGTTTTGGATTGAATTCTTCTAAGTAGATATAATAGTTTCCATCCATTTCTGGGCATTTTCAAATGATCTGCAACACATGAAACATTTACTATGTTCTTTGTTAACTGAACTGCCTTTAAGGGTTGCATGGACTTGGATATTTTCAAATAGCGTCTTGGTTGTTCAAAAGAGTTCTCAAAATGGAAGTTGGGATTTTTAATCTGATGGGCTTGAAGTTATTTTTAATGTACATTTTATGCAAAATGTTGTAAAAACAGGAAGAATTTAAACCAATAGAATTCATCTTACATATGAAGTTGCTAATGATGCTTGATGGAGAGTTAATCTGAGTTATGCCTGGAATGTTCCACAATCAGAGGTAAAGCATCAGTGAATTAGTTTTCTTCAAATTTTCATTTACATTTTGCGATACAAGATAATCAACTGCAGCCTAATAGGCTGCAGTTGATTATCTTGGATCGCAAAATGCTGCACTTAATTGAACATTGTGTAGCTTTTTGCAAGTTTTGCATAGCAAAAACCGACGCGACACCGCTTATTTTGAGCCCTGACCAATGAGAAGCATGTCAGTACTAAGGTACATATTCCGATATCTGAATGTACACGAGCCTTTTTCGCTGTTGATAGTCTTCCCCAATGATGCTCCTGGAAGATCGCTAATGGCTTCAAATGTTAGTACGGAGGGCCCTTGAAAGAGATATGAAATGTTCATGAACTCGTGTGAGAATAGACGGAGAAGGCAATGACTCCTCCCCTCGCGTTCTCTGAACTTTTTCATCGTCGATGTCATTGCCCACGCTCCTTCCTAGTGTATCCTAGAAGAGTGCGTAGGAATTGCTTGATGGGTGCCAGTTACTGTTATAACCACGTGTCTGTCTCAGCGGTCGATTTAACCTGTCTCAACGTCCCACCACATTCACAACTCATGAGTTCATATGTCATATTTCTTCTTCTGTTGTTTACATGTGGAAAACAATCTATCTCTCTCTGTCTGCCCGTCTCTTTGTCTCTGTCTCGTCTCTGCCTCTGTCTCTCAATAGAGATATATATAGATAGAGAGTGTGACGGAGAGATAGAGAAAGAGAGAGAGAGGGGGGAGTGAGAGAGAGAGAGAGAGAGAGAGAGAGAGAGAGAGAGAGAGAGATGGGGACATCAGGGGGGACATAGATAGAGACAGAGACGTAGAGTTAATGAGATAAATAGACCAGACTGAGAGGGCTAGAATCGGCCGTGGTTACAGAGATAACGTTAAAGGATACGTCCCGGCTGCACGATGAAAATATTGATTGATCCAGTCCATGAATTTGCTGACGAAACATTCCTCTAGAGTTTGATTTGCAATTGTCGTCTGCTATTCGTGTCAGGGAAAAGGAGCCTGCTCGAAGGTGATTGACGGAGCAGTCCTCTATGCCAGAAGATGACATACATGTAGAGCAAACTTTTTCACAACGGTAGACACAGGTAATACACAATTTTGGAGGTTAACATAAACATCACGGTAAACGACATCTATCTAACTACACGAATAAACTAAATTTGGTGAGGAGGCAAAGTACTGACTATCAGAAACATAGCTGACACTTTTATGTGAAGTGGGGGCTATTAAGACTTTGAACACTGCTGTATCATGTCAGCTCAATAACAACAATTGGAAGAGGACATATTCATCATTTGTGGGGTGACTAATTAATATTTTCAACCTGAAGCCTTAGGTCTGCACGTTGAAAGTACTGATTGGTCTAACTCGCAAATTCAATTAGCAGCCATCTATCGTAATGAAAGTTTGACGTACCGTGTTCCTGTATCGGCAAAGCGGTCTCTCTGGTTCAAAGGGTTAAGGTTCGTGTGGTGAAAAACATTTGGGAAATGGTTGGTGTACCAAGAATAACGCATGGAGCGGAAGTGATACCCGTAGTATGATCATTCGCAAAGTGTTTGAAATCTACAGAACGATGCGTGCCGATAAACAGAATTGTTGACTTATCGTCGCCTGAGTGCTGGAATGTTCTATGTCCCATAATGGGACATAGAACATTCTAGCACTCAGGCGACGTTATGTCGAAGTACTGGAAGCAGTCAAGAGTGGGCTTTGGTGAATGATTATCAAGGGAAGGTTAGACTTCATTAAACTATTTTATCTTAACAATTTGGTAAATCTGCAATACAGCCTGTGGTGGAAACTAATGTTTCAGATAGGGCCAGTGCATCTCAATGATGGGGGTCCAATTGAATCCTGAATTGAATCGAGCAGACAATTTCGAATCGGAAAGAATATCGATTCGAAACTCCTGGCTGTCCAAATTGTAAATACCGCACCTTCTTAAATATTGCCCGTGTCCACGCACTTTTTGTAATCAACGGCGATTCGTCTATTTGGTAACTTAATGAAAAAAGCGGAATGTTCAAGAACGAAATCAAAATAGTTTCGGAAGTAGAAAATCCTTGAACTCTTCTTTTATCACCGGGTCTTCTGTACAGAAGACCTTATGATAGAAGTTGTGTTCAAGATGAGACACTTGATAGGACAAGATTTAAGCAATTTGAAAGAGAACATCAGCAAAAATGGAATATATCCCGGAACGTGGCGGGCATTACGTAGTACTTGTAGATCGATATCATTGCGAAGTTTCGACGTTTAGATAGTTTAGTTGCATTTGAATCTCGCCCGTGGAAAAAGAAATACGAAGACATTTAGACTCAGTTGTTGTTATGGTTTGTTTTTCTTCATTAGTTCTTGATTGCGCAATAGTTCAGTTTCGAATATCTCGACGCGCCAGCATGGGCATGTCGCGAAACGACCGCGACCTGACCGAACAAAATATTGCTTTTGTGATGACAACACGGACCAGGCCACAGGGATGAGGGTGGGTTTGGGTATGGGTGTGTGTGTGTTGGGGGGTTGCTCCCCTCCCATACTGTTCCTCAAATTCCGGATAGGTAGAAACTCAATGCCCTAAAGTAAGAAAAAAAATGAAATTTGGAAACATGTCTAGAAGTTGGCCAATGTATGAAGTTTTTAGACTGAAAAGTACTCAACATCCTCCATATATTAATTTGCAGTCGGAATTCGTGACTTCCGAGAGCCGCAGTTGGATAATTTACAGTCAAGGGGTGTACAAATGATATTCTGCGTCTTAAAGCTTTACCTAACTAATTCGATGTGTGTGAACTTTACAAATTCATCAGTTGAAAAAAAAAATCCAATAAATTAAAAATAAAAAAAAACGCACACAACTTGCGAAGCCCTCACTGGAACGGGCTGCTTCTGGGGGCAATGCGCTGCACGGTGTGGTTTTGTTATTTACTTTTTAAATTAAAAAGAAATAAAAAAGAGTTGAAATAACAAAATTTGATATCGTGTGGCGGGCAGTTAAATTCATCACTGACGTGGATTATGCCTTAGTACACAGCACCACCGTACTCCCACGTGGGCAATCAGAATTAAGTGTCTTGCCTGGGGGCACTATCATAATCCCTGATGGGTACGGGTGTGGGATGGGAAAATCTCACCCGAGGGCAATCTATTTGGGCCAGACACGAGGCTTGCCGAGTGTCTGGACCAAATATCTTGTCCCGAAGGTGAGATTTTCCCATCTCACACCCGTACCCATCAGGGATTATTTTTCTCCCCCCACCTTACAGCGGTTACGTTAGCCAGAGGTAATCGGCGGTTACGTGCTGATATAATCAACTCATTTGGTATTCGTTGTTTTGAAAAACTAATGACACCATCGGAAAGAGCATGCAAAGGTTATGTATATACCAAAGGTATATACCACGAAATCATTTAGGAACGGTGGCATCGTGGGGTTTAAAGAGTTTTAGAGCATCAAACTTTGATCACATGGCATTCTGATGACGTCAATATGAATTAGTTGGTAGCAAGAAACTGATACGATATGCATAACGTCACAATAAGGTTATAAATGTATAACATCACGTGGGTGGGGTGGGATTATTATAATCCCTGATGGGTACGGGTGTGGGATGGGAAAATCTCACCCGAGGGCAAGATGTTTGGGCCAGACACGAGGCTTGCCGAGTGTCTGGACCAAATATCTTGTCCCGAGGTTGAGATTTTCCCATCCCACACCCGTACCCATCAGGGATGATTTTTCTCCCCCACCATACAGCGGTTACGTTAGCAGAGGTAATCGGCGGTCACGTGCTGATATAATCAACTCATTTGGTATTCGTTATTTTGAAAAACTAATGACACCATCTTGGCGTCAAGACTCATATTCACTTCAAGATCTGTACACCTCATAGTTCCCATACATTTTGGCATTTGTTAGAGGTTATTTCATTAATGTGAAAATAAAGCTTAAATGTATTTTCTTGTAATCACATTAGTACGAGATGATTTACATACTTTGTGATTTTAACCAGCAAGTATTGCATTTTACAAATCGTGTACTGCAATACAACGTCTTTGTGTTGCACATAAGTTTTTGTTTTTCATAATTTGTGCATTGTTTTTTGCTGTACACCAAATTTTTTTCTCACATTATATTTTTTACTTTCTCAAATAATTTTTTTTTGGACGAAAATAAGTTTGATGAACAGCAAAACCTTTTCGTGTGAAACATGTTTTTTTTTTATTTTCAGAACTTGTGTAATAACAATATTCCCACAATAACACGTTTCATAGCTTTAAACATCCTACACCTAGTGGTGAAACAAGATCTTAATTTAACCCTTTACCCAACGCAGACGATATCAAAATTTATTATTTTAAATATCATTTTTTCAAATTTTTCAAAAAATTTCAACAAAACCATATCATGTGATCCCTAGTTGGAACGAGCTCGTTGAGCTCGTTCCAACGAGGGGGTCACATGATATGGTTTTGTGAAATATTTTTGAAAAATAATATTTTTTCAACTGCTGAATTTGCATATTACGCGAAACGGATGCGGCCGATTCGTTGGCTAAAGGGTTAAGTGAATCGTTTAATAAATACAGCGCACACTTCCCACTTATATAAATAGACAATACATTATATTTTGTTTTGTTTTATCCATAGATACTGATAGAAAAGGGTGGTGCGACAAAATAAGAAACAAACATTCCTCTAGTGAAAAAATATGGTGATAAGTGATTGACATTGAGTCAAACTCCTCCTGCATTTCAAAAAGAAATAATAAGAAAAGAACCATACTAATTAATTAATTGTTTGTCAGAATGTTGTCATAATCTTTCAAAAGTAATGTACATCTGACACGTAGTTAGAAACAGAAATTATAGCCAAAGCAAGAACAACTTTGAACTCTTGCTAGTGAATCAAAATCTGTTACAAAAACGACAAATATTAAATAAAAAAAGGTATTTTTTTTTTACCATTACTTTGATTACTTGCTCCAGTGGTTGGACTTGCAAATAAATTAATAAGGAAAATATGAATACAACGGCTATTGTACCTTATAAAGGATATGCAATGGTTTAGAAATGAAAAGGCTGAACACCCTAGATTACCACCTAATGCACACGTGTTGAATACAACACAAATTTGGAATAAAGTATCATCAGTTTTAGAAACTTCAGAGTTATAATAAAGTGAGAAAGTATGTGGAAACGTTGCAGGAATTTCAAATATCTCACAAGAAAGCATAACAACCTTCACTGGTCACACCCCATTCAGAAGAAAAAAAATATTATCTTTACAAGATCGTATTACGGAAAGTGTACCTGTTACTATGAGACGTCATCCAAACATGAGCTGGAGTGATCAAGGTATATTAAGTTATGATGGAGAAACCATACTAGGTTCAAACATTATTGTTTCAGTAAATGGTGTTCTTCTACATCGAACAGGTTTCAAACCAAGAAGTTGGGGAAATATTCACTTGTGGATAAAAATATACAAATACACCACAAGATTTTGTAGGAAATTGTCAACGTTGGCTATGGATGCACAAACAACACACTCATAAACCTAGCAGTAAATGTAAGCGTTCCACTGAAGATGGTTGGCCAGACACCCCTTTATCAATATCTCCAACACCTATTGAATGATTTATTAACTGATTTGTATTACAATACAGACATCCTGCTGGTTATTGTGGTATACAACAATTGTGCAATGCAACCCACAAGAAACATGAATTCACCACTGTCAAACAAGTCAGTGATTAGTTGAAGGGAGAAATACCATATACTTTGCATAAACTTTTGTGGAGAAAATTTTCTTGACGCAAAACTATAGTAGGTGATATTGATCATCAATGGCAAATTGATTTAGAAGATTTAGAAAGTTTTCAATCTTACAATCATCAATTTCGTTATTTAGTTTGTGTGCCATTGAAGTATGTTTAAAATATGTATGGGTGTTGCCTATCAGTAATAAGATGGGAGAGACATTAACCATTTACCTAACGAATCGCCAGCATCCGCCCGCGTAATTTGCAAATCCAGCAGTTGAAAGAAATAAATGTTTCTAACTGTTACCATCTGCCTGAGTGAATTAATAAACTAGCTAGGGAGACGACTTACATAAGCTGTCAGCTTTTTGTCGAATCCTTTCTTTACATTGTAACCCATCTATTTGTTCATCTTTGTTATCTTGTGTACTATTGTGCATTTTGTGTTGTACCTTTCTTATTATTTGCTATGTAATGTATACAAGTAACACATTTTCCAATAAATATTGTTTAAACTAAATTAATGTTTCAAAATATTTCTACAAAACCAGATCATGTGACCCCTCATTGGAACGAGCTCATCGAGCTCGTTCCAATGAGGGGTCACATGATATAGTTTTGGAACATTTTTTAAAAAATAGTAATTAAAATACTAAATTTTGATATCGTGTGCGTTGGGTAATGGGTTAACAACAGTTTTATAAACATTTTTAAAGCTTTTGGTTTTAAACCATTATCAGTACACTCTGTTAAGGGGTCTGGATTTAAAAATAAGGTGGAGCAGAAATTTTTGAAGAGAGAAACTATTCATTTTTCACAACAGGAAATCCTGAAACAAAAGCAAGTATTGTTGAACGATTCCAATGTACATTGAAAACACGTATGTGGAAATATTTCACACACAAGTGTACATTAAAATATATTGATGTGTTACAAAATTTAATGGATAGTTACAATCATAGTTTTCATCATTGAACTCAAAGAACACCTGCTTCTGTGTCTATAGAACATGAAGTAGAAGTTTCTCAACATTTGTATGGACAGAAAACTCAAAAAAAAAAAAAATGCATTTTCAAGTGGGGGATGTTGTATGCATTAATAATACCGAACGTACCTTTGAAAAAGTTAATTACCAAATTGGACAAATCAATTATTTAAAATTACACACGTGGAAGGTACAATACCACCTACTTACACACTTGAAGATTTTGGCGGAGAAAGGATCCAGGGAACATTTTATCCTCAGAAAATTCAAAGTATAAAAGATGATAAAAATATATGATCGAATCAGTTCTTGATAGACAGTCAAGACTAGCTCTGAAACGGCTAACTGATTAATCGATTAATCAATGATCAACATCTTGATCCAGCCAAAAAGTAATTGATTGATTAACCATTACTTTTGAACTACTGTATTATATGGGTTAACAAAGGAACAAACTTGCTCCAAAACAGACAAACATTGTCACACTGACTAGCATCAATTATATGGGACAGGGTAAATCATGCAAGTTACTTGCTGACATACTTGTTTACTTGCATGGTCATCATACTGTACCAGTAGCTGGAAATGTTCATTCTTAAGCCTTTACCCATTGCGGGTAGCAGACGATACTTGCAAAATAAATTCATTAATTACTAATAAAATTTAATTTTTGTCTCAGAAACATAGCTTATGGCCCCTCATTGGAACGAGCTCAACGAGCTCGTTCCAGTAAGGGGTCATAAGCTATGTTTCTGAGACAAAAATTAAAAACATAATAAATTTGAATGGAGACTTTTGTATATGGGCATAGTCGGTTTTGTTTATTACATTGGGTAAAGGGTTCATGCTGTAAATAATCAACGGTGTGGCAATTATTCAGATATCTATTTGGACAAGTGATTAATCGGTTAACCAAGGATAATTCACGTGATTAATCGATCAAGAAACCCCTTAACCGTTTCAGCTCTAGTCAAGGTCTGTTGGTAAGAACATTATTAAAACAAATATAGTACATTGGGTGGCTATCCACCAGAAATGATTTGATATAAAAAGAAATATGTCATAAAACGAAACTTCGTTGCGTCGTGAAAGAACAATTGTTGACGTACAAAGTCAATAAAGTTAGAAAGTTAACTTTTGTGGAGATGGTGTTGCAAAATAATGAGTGACTTATTTTATACAGATCGTTATCATTTATGGCATTTTATTACTTTCCAAGGTGTGATTTACTGGGATTTCCGGGTTTGATTATAAACGATAACTTCACAAGTGAATTATGCAATCAACAATTGTGTCATGTATCCGTGCGCGCAAACGAAGACGCTTTGCCATGGGTGTAATGGGGACTTCCATGTTTTTAGTTTTTTAACCCTTTACCTAACACGAAAAGCAGACGACACTTGCAAAAAATATTGATTAACTAATATTTTCATTTTTTGTCTCAAAAACATAGCTTATGACCCCTCGTTGGAACGAGCCCGACAAGCTTGTTCCCATGAGGGATCATAACCTATGTTTTAGAAACAAAACATGAAGAAATAGAAGAAGTTTTTTTCTGCTACGTTAGGTAAAGGGTTAACTAATAAAATTATCGTTAATAATGAAAAGTAATAAATAGAGTAATCGCTTAACTGGACTGGTTACGTGAAATAATTCATTCGAGGCGAGAGACTATAATTTAAAACACTCGTGCGTATTTGCGCTTTCGTGTTTGTACAACGCCCGTCACCTCTCTTGAATTATTTCACGTTACCAGTCCAGTCAAGCGATTACTCTCTATATAATTACTGCCATTGCGCATCTTAGTTTGCAAAGCCCTGATACAGAATTATGGATAGAGCTATTAAGTAGTTCTCTAGGATATATTTTTTCAAGTTCGCGTTTAAAATATTTGAAACAACCGCAAGGCAAGAAAGATGAGCTCGGTTTACAAAACACTTCTGAGTGATAGTTCATTGAATATATTTCAAAATAATATGCAAAGTTGTTTTCAAGCACAATTACCTAGACCCATTCATTTTGATAAAAAAAAAATAGGAAGTAGGTTTAATTGAAGTAATTTTACCCTAAGAGACAAAAAATATTGCAGATGGAGAATCTGTTTTTAAAATCATTGTGCCAGGTCGCAAAACATACGTGATACAAAAGTGTTGCTGCTATCAAATAAATAGAGGATATGGAATGAGTATTTTCTCATATAATATTTATGAAACGAATCTAAGAATTTTCCGTTTTGGCGAGCCAGTGGCGAGCCCCAAACAAAAAGTTCGGACGAGTTTCATAAATATCATATGAGAAAAAGACTTATTTCATATTCTATTTACCATGTGACACACATATGCACATATTAACGATTTAGTATGGCTTTTTAACCCTTTACCTAACGCGTGTTGCAGACGACAAAAAAAACATCATCATATAACTAAAAATTTTCATTGTTTGCTTCCAAAACATAGGTTATGACCCTTCATTGAAACGAGCACGATGCGCTCGTTCCAATGAGGGGTCTTAACCTATGTTTTGGAAGCAAACAATGAAAAATGTCCGTATATAGCACTGGTCGGGTTTGGTCGTTATGTTAGGTAAAGGGTTAATGCAATATAACATGTGACCTAGCTGTATTTTGTTTAGCCAATCAGATTGTCTAGTTTTGAAATTGACCAATGAAATCGACGGAAGGCTTTCTTTATCACTGATTAATATGAAAGCAAAATATCAAATGTTTTAAAGTGAACAAAGCGGACGAGTCATATGATAAAGTATTTTACCCATGCAAATGGTCGTCATGTCATACATGCAGTGGGATCGGAAATTCATGAAACACTTGGGGATATATTTAAAACATTTAAACATTTAATGTATTATTTTATCTGGGATATCAACCTCGACCCGTGTCTAACTAGTAGGAAATAGTATTAGTAAAGTGGGTACTGAAATGCCACTAAGTTTTTTACAAAAACTGGTATGTAAAAATATTTTTTCTATCATTTTTCCTGACACATCAGGACATGCATTTAGATATAACGTGGATTCGAATGTTGGTTTCAATCAACTTTTTATTTATTTGGAAATTGCAGGTCCTACATTTATAGGTGACACTGAAGTACTTATTTTAAGAGTAATGCCGTCAGAATTACGAAAAGAATGTGAACACATTCACAAAGAATTTGATAATGCACATTACGAACCAGTATCAAAATCTTACTTTGATAACTAAAATGAGATAATATTAAACAAAACAGAACAAAAAAAAAAAAACAGTTCCAACCACAGCATTAACCCAGTCCTGTGGCTGTCTCGTCTGCGGTCCCGTTATATCTAAATTTGTCAACTTCATTTCGGTAAATCTTCGGACATCCTGACATGCTTTGAACTTTTTTAAAAAGAGTTTCTCCAAGCTGTTTTGCAAATCTGCCCAAATTTGTACTTATATTTTATGGTAATAGCCACCAAATGATTAGGCGTGACTGGACACCAGCCGACGAGAAACAGCGATACGAATTCCAACAACCACGGCCAGTAGAAACGATAACGAATGTAATTTAGACTGGTTTCCAAAAAGTTATTTTGATTTTTTATCAAACCATTTGATCAGTACAGCTTCAGTTGAAACAAACGACTCTTCAACTTTGTGTTTAAATATCGGAATTTAAATTTGTTTATTTAAATGAATTTTAATGCATGGGATGTGCAATAAACCCAGAGCGCGATGCGTGTTTGAATCGGTGGGTGTTTTACATAACTAGTTGGAATGTCGTAGTCACATTTCGAGTCTACGGCTCTCGCGATATAACTACGCCATTTCAACTCTGTAAGTAAAACACCCACCGATTCATACACACATCGCGTTCTGTTTATTTACATAATCATAATGATAATATATATTAAGCAAATATTCCGCCTAGCTAACAATTAAACAATACCTCAAATTCTCCATTGGAACAATGCTTTCTGCTGTATTAAGGTAGTAACAGCCTGTGTGGTACGAGAGCCGAGCGAATCGGGGAATAACGCCTCCGCCTTTGTCTACACCTGAAATAAATAATGTAAGTTTGCAGTTCCCAGCACTCAACTTTTCAACCATCTGATTCTGAATGCAGTAGAATAAATCGAGACTGTTTCGGGCAGAGATCGAGACTATACAATTCCCAAAGTTGTTTGGGGCGTTGACGCGCTTTTTGGCTCTTCTGTCAAGTTCGCCCCACAAAATGCTCGACCTGGCACAAATCTGGTGGACAGTAGTGTGGCCAATCGAGAATTGGGACATTGTCATGGTTGAGGAAGGAAGTCACGACAAACCGTAGCAACGGACGGCCTCGCATTTTCCTGCTGCAACGTATGGTTGCGCGCATGGATAAGCGAAAGGACGTGATGCAAGAGGACCTGATCCCGATATCTTACGGTTGTAAGATTACGCTGGATGACCATGAGAAATCCCACCCAAACCATAACATAACCTCCCCCGTAGCTGTTGTTTTCCTTATCGCACATGTCAGAATATCGCTCACTTCGACGTCGATAGCAACGTTGTCGTCCATCAGACCTGTAAAGCGTGAACTGAGATTCGCCAATCAATAACACACGTCTCCAGTGGGCCAACTGAAACCGATTTGGTGCATGTGCCCGCAGCCATTGCAGTCGACCTTAACGTCACCTGAGTTAAGTTGCGAACTAACGTAGGTACGTGTTGGCCTTAACTTGAACTCCCGCAACCGATTCCTAACTGTTCTTGGACACACTCGGCTACCATGAGTGCCTACAACCTGACTCGCCATCTCCGTGGCCGTTGGAAATCGTTTATGGATGTTGAGAGATGTGTGCTTCTGTCTTGAAGTGGCGACGTAACGCGCGGACGTCCGTTTCTGTGAGGGTCAGCTAAGCATCGTATGGCTCTGATACGACCAACTAAATAAGCTTTTGCTGACCAATGGTCACCAATTTTCTGGGCGACGAGATGTTGCGATTGGCCCTGCATAATTAAAACAATACCCCTACTTCTATCAACTTCGGACATTCGCGACATTTTCGTTTTAAATCGAGTTGAAATGAAATCTTGCGCAATCGATGTACTGTTCAAGACTTCGATTTGGTATGTTTTTTTAAGCCTATAGCACGTGGGAGAGCCCCGGATGCACGCTTTGTCGAAAAATCTGTTGAAAGCACGGAACGCCGCGCAAAGTCATGTTTGTCTTAATTTAAACCAAAGACTCTTTATGCAATACACAGAGGTAGCTTTGTGTCAAAGTTTACTACTCTTAGTCTACGGATAAAAAATTGTATTACCAAACCTGAACTTGCGTTTCTTTTTTCGATCAGTATATTTACAAGTTAATTAGTATTTGAATCCTCTCAACACTAGCGCCGTGGAAGGTATCATTTTAGACACTACTTTCCAAGGCGAAATGGGTGGGACCATCCTGGTTTGTCGAGAGGTTTAGTGATCATTATAGAGATTCAGATTTTTAGCTCTTTATATCGCCTGCTCGTACACTTCTACCTTTTTCGTTGCACAACAATTTGTTAACACCGGGTTGAAGTGTTCTGTGTTTCAGTGTGTATTTAAGTTGTTAGCTGAGTGTGCATTTAAAATTCGTTTTAAATCGAGTTGAAATTAAATGTTGTGCAATCGATGTACTGTTCAAGACTTCGATTTGGTATGTTTTTTAAACCCACAGCGGGTGGGAGTGCCCTGAATGCACGCTTTGTCGAAAAATATGTTGAAAGCACGGAACCCCGCGTGAGGTCATGTTTGACTGAATTTAAACCAAAGACTCTTTAGACAGTACACAGAGGTAGCTATGTGTCAAAGTTTACTACATTTAGTCCACGAATAAAAAAAATGTATTACCAAAACTGAACTTGCGTTTCTTTTTTCCGTCAGTATATTTACAAGTTAATTAGTACTTGAATCCTCTCAACACTGGCGCCGTGGAAGGTATCGTTTCAGACACTACTTTCCATGGCGAAATGGGTGGGACCATCCTGCTTTGTTGGGAGGTTCAGTAATCATTACAGAAATTCAGATTTTTATCTCTTTATATCGCCTGCTCGTACACTTCTACTTTTTTCGTTGCACAACAATTTGTTAACACAGGGTTGAAGTGTTATGTGTTTAAGTGTATATTTAAGTTGTTAGCCGAGTGTGCAATTTAAATTCGTTTTTAATCGAGTTGAAATGAAATGTTGTGCAATCGATGTACTGTTCAAGACTTCGATTTGGTATGTTTTTTAAGCCCACAGCACGTGGGAGTGTCCCGGATGCACGCTTTGTCGAAAAATCTGTTGAAAGCACGGAACCCCGCGCGAGGTCATGTTTGACTGAATTTAAACCAATAACTCTTTTGACAGTACACTGAGGTACAGTTAAAACTAGAAGTCCTGTCAAGAAATGCGCACAAATAGCACGTCGATCTGTGCGTTAATCTACGCGTTATTACCATAGTAAGGCTATCAAATTATGTACATATAGCCTGTTCACAAGCAATGTTTCAGCCAATGGACCTCCGGGTAACCCGCAATTTCGCACAATTACGACGCGCGATTAAGCCTAGATAAGCGCACAGATCGTGACAGAACTTCTAGTTTTAACTGTAGTTATGTGTCAAAGTTTACTCTACGAATAAAAAAATGCATTACCAAAACTGAACTTGCGTTTCTTTTTTCCGTCAGTATATTTAATTGCGTTTCTTTTTTCCGTCAGTATATTTACAAGTTAATTAGTACATGAATCCTCTCAACACTGGCTCCGTGGAAGGTATCATTTCAGACACTACTTTCCATGGCGAAATGGGTGGGACCATCCTGGTTTGTTGGGAGATTTAGTGGTCATTACAGAGATTCAGATTTTTGATTCTTTATATCGCCTGCTCGTCCACGTCTACTTTTTTCGTTGCACAACAATTTGTTAACATCGGGTTGGAGTGTTTTGTGTTTAAGTATATATTTAAGTTGTTAACCGAGTGTGCATTTGAAGTTCACTTCGCTACATGTCATTCTGTTCAAGAAGCAAGCGGAGTATCCAAATTGTTTGTAATCATTTTAATGTTTATTTTACAAACTGTTCTTTAACCCACCTCACTAAAAGAGTACATGTGAACTTATTTAATTTCCGATTTGATGCTCTTAGGTACAGTTTGTTAAATATATAGTCAACGGATAACAAACAACTTGGATACTCAGGTGTCTTTCTGAACTGAATGACCTGTGGGTAAAAAAACACTAATTTGTTATTATGTTAGTGATGTAAAAAATATTTCACACAGCAAAACAAAACAAAAACAAAAAATACAAAAAAAGAACGGATAATCTGATGTTCGTAACATTGGTCCGAGTTATATGGAGCTTCGGTGAAAGGTGGCGTTGTGTACTAAGGCGTACTGCACGTCGATGTTGCACTTGGTTTCAACCAACGCTAATTCTGCTTGTGTGGAGTTAGTATGCAGTGAGCCTGACAGTTGCTCGATGTTGCTCTGTGGTTCACCGGGCACTCCGGCTTCCTCCACCCGGAAAACTGTCTGACACAAGGTGACCCTGGCTGTCGAAAGCAGAAAGAGTCGACAAACTCCAATAAATAAAAAAAAAGAAAAATATTTGGTGCGTCAGCACACTGATACTAATGAATTAGTGTATGGGATGTCCTGTTATGGTTGTTGAGTGACAAATTATTCCATATCACACACGCAGTAACAATTAAATGCAAAAAATAGGTTTATTGTAAGTAATGTAATTCAACACAATGTCTGTTTACATGTGCAGATCACTTAACAGTTTAAGTGTATGTTTAAGTTGTTAATGGATTGTACATTCACGTCTCTATGGGTCATTCAGTTCAAAATTCAGCAGAGTACCCAAACGGTTTGTAACCACTTGAATGTAGATTTTAAAAAATACATCAGCAGTTCACGCTAGAAATTAAATGTATTAACCCTTTTAAACCCTAGTGATATCTTCCAAGTCAGTTCAAATACAACTATTGGAAGAGTCCACATTCATTAGTTGAGGGTATACCTATTTCTATTTTTAACGTGCAGCCTTCAGGCTGAACGTTGAAAATATTGATTGATCTACCCCATGTATTCACTTAGCAACGAACCAACTGAATGGAATTATGAAGTATCACGTTCCTGGAAAGGAAACGCGGACTCTCAAGTTATAAGGGTTAAATAATAATTTTTGCATTGAGGGTGTGCACAACTTATCACGATACCTAAAATACATATCCTTACATATTATGTGCACGTATTGAGTTCTTCGTCATTTGTAAAAAAAATCCGATTAAAATTGTATCTTGTTTAGCAATGAGCAAAGGTGTAAAACTGCAAGGTACATACAATACCTGTGACGGAGAAACGCCCCAACGTCCAGATGGAAGAAAACGACATTTGTTATCCCCATCCATATACTTTCATGCAACTAGAGCATAGAAAATGTTTCCTTGGAGTGGGGAAATGGATCATTGATAGCTCATAGTCTATACTGCCAGACTTGGTTGACGAAATCGGTTCTTCCTATCGCCGACGGCACAATATGGGAACATAACTGCTAACGGAGATGAAAAGCAGCAATATGCCATCTTGCTCCACACCACAGTCGCTGTACGCCTCTGGTTCACAACGACGATAATGTGAGCAGTCCGGTTTACTGAGTTTTATATCATCCCTTGAGTTCCGATATGTTATAAAGCGAAGTCCTGCATTGGTCCAAAGTCCGCTTTCATTTCATGTTCCAATATTCCACGTGTCGTGAAGCTTTGTCCACCCAGTTTCGAGGCCACAACAATTTAAAAACCATTACACCTTTGCAAGGGTAAATGGGGCCGTCCTGTCTGGGTGGTGAATGTTTGAATGTTTTTAGCTTTCGGGTCTACGGGAATCAGTACAGTAACGCCATTCAATGCTACGCGGTGCATTAAATTTCCATGCAACGCATGTGAAAACAACAACAGCAAAAAAAGCAAACAAGACAAAACCATAAAAAAACGAAGTTTGTTTTCTTCTACAATTTGTCGACTGTCTCCACCTTTCAGACCACCGGTCTAATCCTCTATTCGACGCTGTTGTTGGTTGTTTGTTTATCCACTTTCACAAGTTTGCTCGCGGACTACCGCTCATATAATGTAATGAGACGTCCCGTCACTCGCAGATTTTTCCAGATATTATTTCATACGCCAGGTATATAATATATTCGAATGGATTGTCCATGGGAAAGACACTTCACCACCATTGCCCACGTGGGGGCACGGTTGGATTGTGTACTAAGGTGTACTGCATGTCGATTTTGCACTTGTCTTCAACCAATGCTAACGCAGCTTGTGTGGAGTTAGTGTGTTGGGGAGCTGACAGTTGTTCGCCGTCGCTCGGTGGTTCACTCCGGGTACTCCGGCTTCCTCCACCCATAAAACTGTCGTGGTCATGATTAGCCAACGTGGCGAAATATGTCACCTTAAACAACAATAAATAAATAATTCGAATTCATAAGGTTTTAATTCACCTTCAAACTATCAAGATATCAACAAAATTATTTAAACCATGCGCCAAAAAAATGGAATGCTACTGCATATCTTTAGATTAACTCATCTAGAATATATCATCTGGTCGAACAAGTGAACCGTGGATTCTCTTTTTTGACAAACGGAACTATTCCAGACGAGTGAATCTAAACATGGGCGGTGAAATTATTAATGGCTGCACTACGGCAGCGCAGAACCGCCACACCGTAGTATATTTCCAGGGATTCTTAATCTGTTTTTATAGATTACTAATCTGTTTAAACAGATTACTAATCTGTAAATACAGATTAGTTAATCTGTAAAAACAGATTAGTAATCTGTTTTTACAGATTACTAATCTATTTAAACAGATTACGAAACTGTTTTCACAGATTAACTATTCTGTATTTACAGATTAGTAATCTGTTTCAACAGATTAACTAATCTGTTTAAACAGATTACTAATCTGTATTTACAGATTACTAATCTGTATTTACATATTACTAATCTGTTTAAACAGATTACTAATCTGTTGTTACAAATTAACTAATCTGTATTTACAGATTAGTAATCTGTTTAAACAGATTAACTAATCTGTATTTACAGATTACTTCTCTGTTTTTACAGATTAACTAATCTGTATTTATAGATTACTTAGTTAATCTGTAAAAAACGATTAGTAATCTGTTTAAACAGATTATTAATCTGTAAAAACATATTAGTTAATCTGTTTAAACAGATTACTAATCTGTAGATACAGATTAGTTAATCTGTAAAAACAGATTAGTAATCTGTTTAAACAGATTAGTAATCTGTTTAAACAGATTAGTAATCTGTATTTACAGATTACTAATCTGTTTAAAAAAATGCTAATCTGTTTTTACAGATTACTAATCTGTTCAAACAGATTAGTAATCTGTAAAAACAGATTAATAATCTGTAAAAACAGATTAGTTAATCTGTAAAAACAGTTTAGTAATCTGTACAAAAACAGATTAGTAATCCGTTTAAACAGATTAGTAATCTGTTTAAACAGAGTAGGAATTCCTGGAAATATACTATGGTGTCGCGGTTCTACGCTGCCGTACTGCACCGTTTCCAGGCATAACAACATTGACTTCCTTACAGCACTAGACTGGTGGCACGAGGGCTTGCGCCTGTCCAGAGGATCATCCACCTAGGTGGTGCTTCAGTCTGTTCCTTTTCTTGCTTTCTTTTTTTGTGTGTTGTGCTGGGAATAATTAATATTCGATGAAAGAATTTCCGCAAAATTCTACATATAATGAATAAACAAAAGAACTAATTTTCACGTGAGTCATCACGAGTTGCTCCACACACAGTGCGTACACACACTCTAAATCAGTTGGGTTAACAATCTTGATTTGTTCGCAAATATTTTGACATTCATTCAGCGTCTGTGCATTAATTTTTTAATGACTGAAGCTCATGACGTTATTGTATCAAGTTATTGTGTTCTGCATGACGCGATCATCATTCATTGTTCCACTTGTACATTAACCGCCAAAGTCTAAATGCCGAGTAGTGTCTCAGTCGTTTCTTTGTTTTATTTTCAAGTTGCATGGCAGGCTTAAATACAAATGTCATCTTGGTAAAAATGGTCTGCACTCTCAAATGAGTTGGTTACAAATCAACAAAAATCAACTGGGTTGAGTTAATATGAACTGATTTTAGAGTGTAGATCTTGGAATGCCTAATATGTTTAAAGTCAAAGTATTTTTGGAGAAACTGACAGCATCTTGTTCACATCAAGGAAGACCCTAAACATGAATGTCATGGATTAATATTCACGCGACGCACCCACCCTTCAAATTTATTTTTGATTTATATGTTAGACTTTGACAGATATTCTACTGCGTGACATTTAAATGGATACAAAGTAAACAACACTCAGTCATTTTGTTATTTCTGCGTAAACCGCAAAAGAAAGGAAGAGCATCTAGATGAGAGACGATCGAGAGTGCAAGGAACTAACGCTCTTGTGAGGTTGGTCTGGAACATTTCTACTCTAACTTCTAACATCATTTATTGAAACGGATAATGCGAGACGCCATGTTACATTTGTTACCACTTGCGTCCTAGTCACAATGGGATTCAGCGATGCGATCACCCAAATGCTAAGAATATTGTAAACTATCGAGGATTTTATCGGATTGTGCTTGCTTTATTCTTTCACACATTCAACGTAATGATTGGCTCGATCATTCCATTGAGGGGTTATAAGTGATGATTTGTTCTCAAAAATTAAAAAAAAAAATAACGATTTTTTATGAATTATGCCACGATTGTTGTTTTATTCAACGCTTCTCGGTACAATAACATGCTAGGTACACAACACGTGGAAACCGTCTATGTGTAGGCACGTGTCAAGCAAGAATGAAACAGACCACCGAAGGTAATATTTCTCTGTATCGACATTGTCCACATAATTGAAGTTAACCCTGTACCCAACGCAGTCGATTTCAAAATTTATTATTTTAAATATCATTTTTTTATTGTTTTCAAACAAATTCAACAAAACCATATCATGTGACCCCTCTTTGGAACGAGCTCGACGAGCTCGTTCCTAAGAGGGGTCATATGATATGGTTTTGCTGAAATTTTTCGAAAAAATAATTTTTTTTTCAGGTGCTGAATTTGCATATTGCGTGGGCGGGTGCGGGCGATTCGTTGGGTAGGGTTAAGCGTGGGGGTCAATACAGAACATAACTGGGATGGTGTATGGGTGACAGAGGATTCACCAATCCTTGTTGGAGTCCAGTATTTTCCGTGATTCTGAAATAAAGGAAACAGAACATCTTGAGTCGTTTATTCCAGTCTCCATTATATCACGCCTATTGTGCTCTGTCTTCATACCTTATGTAAAGGATCCAATGCAAAGATATATGAGGCAGAATTCAGTAGATGAATATTCCACGGGACCTCAGTTTAGCACCTGACGCATCTATCACGGTGACACAACGCAACGTGCACAGTTTGAAACGTTATCACTATGGATACAAGGATTCTATAAATGACATCATAAGAAACTATGTGCAGAAAACTTGATCAACATGTTCCTTCTCTTCATAGTGGGTCCCTCGGGACGAGTGCTTGAGTCACTGGCAGAGGCTATGTTTGACACCGTTGTAGGGAGGAAGCGCCCCCAATGACGGGTGGGGCAGTTGGTGAAAAATGCGTTTATTAAGTACGCTATAAAATAATGTCATGAGAGGCATTTTCAGAATATTGTCACGTTTTTCCAGACCGCATAAATGAGAAGAAAGGATCAAAAAAGTTCAATGAGTTCTGACACGTTTTTTATGCACCATTATGGATCTTAAATCGGAAGGTTTTCTTCTTACAATGTTTCCCTACACTCTAATATCATCTGGGTTAAAATTAATGTTACCATTTAACCTGCAAGCTTGTTAACTTCTTCGCTTTTACATTCTAAAATAAATTGGATACAAATTTAACCCAAATCATCTGGATTGAGTTCATATTCATTCAACCAGTTGATTTGTGTTGATTCTTATCCCAATTGATATTTGAGTGTAATTACGAATTGAAAGCAATTTTTTATAATCTTTATTGGAGTATGAACGTGTGGGAATGGGTACAAATTATGTATGAATCCCAAAGGGATTCATACAATTTGTACCCATTCCCACACGTTCATACTCCAATAAATATTATAAAAAATGCATTCAATTCTTATAATTACATTCCGTAACTGTTTAAACTACTTTTCACCAAACAACTAAGCAGAAAGACGAAATAAAACATGTACGAACTAACGAGGCGAAAAACCACCCTCACACAAAAGACAAAGCGCACAACTCTGAGTTGAGCGCCGGTTCCGTCTAAATGATATCCCAAAGGCAAATAAGCTTTAATTTTACCAACTTCTGAAATGGAAACGAGTATTTTAGTAACGGGCTTTATGCCACAGTTGGGAAATGTCACCAAAGAGACAGCAGCGGAGTTGATCACTGCGAGAGGCGCTAAAAGTTAAAAACCCACCCAAACAGCGCCCGAATTACATTCTGTCAACTGCGCTCTATCGTAAATGTGCGTCAAAGTTCGACCAAATGTATTCACTGGAAAATGATTTACATTTCGTCATGACGTTTTCATCCAGCTGACCAATGGGAATTGAGTATTTGGACCTAAAACGTATTACTACATTAACAATGTTATTATTGTGAAGTAAATATGTTTTTGTGTTTGGTATTTCGCTCTCGGGAAACGTTATCCTAACGTATGAAACAAAATAAAAATCCGCAACTGCACATACTCATTCTTTGAAACTTCTGTTTGTAGCTGGTGTGAACCTTAAGTCACTCTTTCACATAAGATCCTGGACCAAAGGGACCACGTGACTTTCTCTTTATGAGGGGCGATGTAGATGGGGGATCTACACATAGCGTTCAAAGGATGTAAATGTCCGGGCTTTAATTGCGGGTTCAAATTATAAATGTAAGGAATGCTTCTATTTATCACGAAATTGCCAGATTCCACAAATGCCTCAGATGGAAATCCACTTATATTTATAATTTGTCCTAAACTTGAGGCACTCTTTCGCTGTCTTTACGCTTTCAGAGAGGCAATTATCATTCTTCTGAGTGCTAACATCATTCTTTTGAGTGAAATCTTCAGTCTTGAGTCCTCTTAAAACCCTGTGCGAAATGTCCCATCTGACCCCCCTCCCCTCCCCCACCCTCCCCACCCCCCTGTGTGGGTGGGGAATGTATAACACAGAGCGTACAAATAATGTTACACTGCGGGCTCTAATTGGAATTTCAAAATATTAAGCTATGAGATATTCTATTTGCCTCAAGTTCCCCATATTCCACGGTTTTCGCATCATAAACGTCTACTTTATGCTTAGTCAATGTCTAGAAAAAACCTTCTCAACCAGGCAAACACGACCGGCTACACCACCCCTTCCTCCACAAAAAAAACTCAAAGTTTTGTTTTGAGACTGTATCTTGTGTAGAGCCCAACGAATGTTTAGATTTTTTCACTGATTCGAATTATTTTAAAACTAATTATTCAAAGAAATCGAATCTCAGAGTCTCCGGGATTCGATTTCTTTAAATAATTATTTTCAAAATAATTCGAATCAGTGTTTTATGTCTTCACTAATTTCCTTGCGGTCGCCTTTCCATTGATTGCAACTCATTCTTTAGTTTACCGAGAAACGAGGCTGACATTATCCACTCTAACTAGATAATACGAAATTAATTATTTAGTCGACAAATTTTTTAAAATATTATCTGAAGCTATAGTGGAGATCGGATTACGTCTAGTTTGCACCATTTTTCGCACCTTCGATGAAAAAACGTCACCTGTAATCCTAAATCATTGCGGGTGGAGTATGGTTTCACTCAAATCACTATGTATGTATTTTCCTCGACCACATTGGTGATACCTGTTTCCTTTTCCTTTAAATCTAGTCCCGGTACTGAGATAACATTGGAACATTTACTACAAAAGGTCAAAACTCACTTTGAGTGACTTATTCAAAGCGAGAGCTTCTTGTTAACTGATTGTCGAAAATCATGATTCCCTGGGCCCTAAACTTGGGAATATGTTGACCATATCGTGATAGGAAGGTACGCACTGTTTAACTGTTGTGGTAATTTATTTTATTACACGCCTGTTCTGTGGAATCCCCATCTACAGCAATACTAAACCATGCGGATAATAAAAATCTGTTCCGCACATATGTGCGGAACGGAAATCATTGACGAACTATTTTTAAATAGCAGCGAAATTTCACTGGAATTTTCTACAAATTGTGACACGCAATTACAATTCGAATCGCCAGTGATAGCTGAAAATCGTCCCCTGAGTTCCAATGTGTTCTATGTGCCAGTAGGCACATAGAACACATTGGAACTCAGAGAACGAAAACGTGACACGTATTCCCCTCTCAGATTTTGTTGGCGATAAAATGTGTTTTTTGTTGTTCGTAGTTGTCAAATGAATTGCTTAGTGTCCGCGTAATACTTGTTTTTATAGACGTGAATGCGTGTAATAAACACAGAACGACACTTGTGCCATCACGGAAGGATTAAACTCGAGGCCTCTAGCCTCTCGTTCTACCCTTCCGCACTGGCACTCGTGCCATATCGATTAACACATTCACACGCATGTGTCGTTCTGTGTATATTGTTATTGGGTGTTAACGACACTTTGTACAACCAGGGCGACGTCGTGTCGGATATTGAGAAGAGAAAACAGTTATTAACAACTGCTTAAACATTAAACTAAACTGGCGATGAGATCATAACAATTTTGAAACAGATCATACACAAATAGCCTAGCCTTGAGTTTTTTTAGTCCCTGACGGAACGTAGACCAAGAACAAATTCTCTCCATCTGATCTTGCCCTGGGCTATGCTCTCCACTTGTTGCCCCTCATTCTTCATCTCTTTCTCCACGTCACCCCGCCAGGTGCTCTTGGGCCTTCCTCTTTTGCTTTTCCTTGCGTGAGCCAAGAGAGAGTTTTTCTTGTAATCTTGACCTGTGACTTTCTCAAGGTATGTCCTATCCATGTCCACTTTCTCATTCCTATCTGAAGATCTATTGGGTCCTGTCTGGTTGATTCCCACAGTCTCCTGTTACTGGTTGTGTTTGGTCAGGTAATCTTCAGGATTATTTTTAAGCATCAGTAGACGAAGATCTGGATTTCCTTGCTGGTTGTTTGGTGGTCCTCCATGTTTCTGAGCCATAGAACAGAATTGATTTAACCTTGGAATTGAAGATTCCCAACTTGGTGGTTTTGGTGATTACACAAATGAATAACTATATTTTTTACAGACCACACTGCAGCAAATACAGATGGAGAAATCAAGAGTTGCGGGGCATGTATGGCTCATCGTAATGTTGACCTTATTCGCAGCCTGTCATGCACAGACACAGCAACAGCAACAGCAGCAGACCCAACGGCTAGAAGTCGTTAGAATTGGCAATAACTATTACAATAAAAACGAATACACCAGATATTACTATGCCAACTATTATTACAACATGTTCTACAAGACTTTTCTGACCTGGTACAAGGATTTCAGCGCAAAAATGGTCACAGGTATGTCACTAAATTTTGTTTAATAGAAGATAGTTTGCCTTCCGTGATCTACATTGTGTTTCACAAATAAACTAATATATTCGAATGTTGACAATTAAACCCAAAAAGAGGCCGCTTTTCTAAAGAGGGTTTAGGGCACTGCGAATCTAAAATTTGGTTTAAATCAAATCCGGATCGATGAGACAGGGGATTTCGAACGACGAATCGAACCTCTCTGCCTTTAATATTGCAGATACTGGATCTTCTTAGAATAATTAATCTTGGTCGTCTACTTTTCAGAAATGTCTCCAACGTGAACTCGTCAGCTTGGTCAAGTCACTCAAACTCAAAAAACTGGAATATTTCAGAAACGAAATCAGGTATTAACTGGAGAAATTGCTCTATTAAAAGTTTTCGGCCAAATGCCCTCATCAGTTTTGTAAGCTCCAGAAAACACTACATACTCGGTTGAATGCAAATTTCACAATGAAGGCAGAGAAAAAACATTATTTTACGCAAGTCTAGCGTCAGTGAATGTAATTTTTGTTGTTCCTCGTGTTAAATCTCGTTCCCTTTCGCGTTTTCAATTTCAAGCACCAGTAATCTTCACGTATGAGCCTGAATTGTTTACTTATATTTACATTTTAAAGAATACTGAAGTAAGCATGTTTCAATGAATGTCCTGGTCTGAAAAAGTGATTGTAACTGTGTATATGGTCGTGCAACCAAATGTCCCTGAAGTGTAATTCTTTCTCTGCCTTCAATGTGAAATTTGCTTTCAATCGAGTATGTATTTTGTTTCTGGAACTAGTAAAACTGGTGAAGGCCTTTGGCCGAATGCTTTTAATAGAGCACTTTCTCCATTTAATACTTTGATCCCTTTATCTGGACCCTTTGGAACAAATTGAAATCAAAGTAGCTTCGGCTGGGGAACCTCCTTGAATTCTTCTTTTATCATCAGGTCTCCGTTGGGAGACCTGATGATAAAAGCAGAGCTCAACAGAACACACTTGGTTAAATTTGGAGTATATCTCGACGATTCGAAAACCACCGAGGCTCGAATTGCAACATCGAGACGATTTCGAATCGAATCGAAGCGAATTTCGAAGGTTCGCATGTCCCAAGTCAAACATCGTCATAATTTCATAACATGGGTAATGTATGGTTGACCCACATACATGTATATATTCAACGCGCATTTCTAGGGCTGCGGGTTCCAAACACCGATTGGTCTACCCCAAATAATGAAAAGGAACTCTCTCCGTTCAATGCAATTAACATGGAAGATATAATTGCAGTCGAAAAGCGATAATGAAAGATAGTCCATAATAACTGTACCTTGTCTGTTAAAACATAAACTTTAATGGGGAAACCGCCGTAAATTCAAGAAACACATTATTGCTTATTTTGTCAAAACCAGTAAGATGTTTGTGTACAAACGAATCCGATAGAAAATGTCCTTGGATATAATGCCCATAGGCAAAGTGCCTATAAACAAACACTCTAAAATCAGTCGGTTTCAAAATTAATACAAAATCAACTGGCATAGATGGAAATGAACCCAACTGGGTTCATATTCACTCAATCAACTTGATTTGGGTTGATTTTTACCCCAACTTATTTTAGACTGTAATGTCCACGCATTACATCATTTGGAATAATACATGTGTACATGTATAACTGTAAACAAATATTGAATAGTTTTAACTTGCAGTTTTAGGGCAGCATGTTAAAAATATCGAATGACGTATACGGTTGGGGTACAGACAAAATCCCACAAGACAAAACCCCTCAAAATATTACACAAAATCCAACAACCTAAATGTTCCAATATTGTTTTTGTTGTGAAAAGCATGCATGTAACTAACCTTTCATTTCATGTGAAAACTATATTAATTCTTCTGATTGTTTTTAATTCATTGACCATAAAGTAATTATGTGCAAACTTCTAGTTTTTTTTAACTTGTAATTAATACCATTTATTTGATAATGGAGAAAGAGATATTTTTATAGTACATACCGTTTCAAAGTTTACGTTTACGTTTTAAATTAACCTCAGATATATGCAGTTCTAAAAAAAATAGTAGAACAGCTTTAGTTTCTGTTTATGGGCATTCGAAGTTAACCCTTTGGTGGTATCTTCCACGTCAGTTCATTGACAGCAATTGTAAGAGTCTATAATCATTATTGGGGCAGAGCAAGTAATAGTTTTAACCCTTTGAACCTTGGTGGTAACCCTGGTGGTATCTTCCACGTAAGTTCAATGGCAGCAATTGGAAGAGGCCATATTCATTATTAGAGGGTAGACCAGTTAATATTTTCAACGTGCAGCATTCCTATTTAACCCTTTACCTAACATGAAAAGCAGACGACACTTGCAAAAAAAATTCTTGAATAACTAATTTTTTTCATTTTTTGTCTCAAAAACATAGATTATGACCCCTCGTTGGAACGAGCTCGACGAGCTCGTTCCAACGAGGGGTCATAACCTATGTTTTTGAGACAAAAAATGAAAAAATAATGAAAATTAATTGGCGATTTTTGAGAATAGCGCTGGCCGGTTTTGGCCGTTACGTTGGGTAAAGGGTTAATGACATCGTGAAGTATCTTGCTCCCGGGCCAGAAAAGCGACCTCTCTGGTTCAAAGGTTTAACGTGCACCCTTCTGCTGCAAGTTGAAAATATTGATTATCTCCCCACATATTCACTTAGCAATCATCACACTTAATGAGATCATGATGTATCATGTTCCTGGTTCGAAAACGAGGCCTCTAACGTTCAAAGGGTTAAATGGATTTCCAATGTACATCGAACTTAAATGTTGAGCTGGACAAACGTTTTATGAACATCATGTACGTGTACGTGAACATTATACCCATGGACATTTTGCCTGTGGGTATTAAAACTACGGAAAACTTGCCTGGATACAGCACAAAAAATCTTAAGTTTCACACATTTCATTTTGATGTATTAAGTAGTTCTGTGGTTATGAAGAGCGTAGAGGTAATAATGTGTATTTGTCCATGATTATCTATTCCACTAAATATAAAAAGTCTATGACATAAACTTTAGCTTCACACCTCAACCGTGATGAACACGCCAGCAAAGGAATTTCAAAAGTTAAATATACACCTACAGTGAAACTACACCCAAGTTGACCTTTGGTGACCTCGATCTGAATGCAAACTTGTCTAAATTTATCGCTCGTCGCCTCGCGAGGAGTAAAATGAAAGCTGCAATTATTTACAACGTTTTAAATGAGTTTACCTCAAAAGATATCCAAAATTAACAAACATGCGTTGCCTCATGTTAATAAAGTATCCATAACTGGAAATAGTATGTTATTATGTTATTAACATGAGAAAACTCCCCGTGTTTTTGCGCGTTTCTTTTTCCATTTCGAGGAAGTACCGCTACCCGGTGCTTAAGTAAACACAAACAGACTCGCACTTGTTAATACTGAATATTGTATTATTTAACATTTAAACTCTAAATAATCTGACGGTCATGGTATAAATAAAATATAACCAAAATAGCTTGTTGTGCCAAATGTTCACCACTCGTGATGATGTGGTGTTAACCGCGCGCCGAAGGCTCGCGGTTAACACCACTTCACCACGAGTGGTGAACATTTGGTACACCAAGCTACTATGGGTATATTTTATTTGTAGGTGAATTTGAATATTTTACCGCAACATGCAATGAGTATAGGATCTCTAATGAGTCGAGGTTTTATTTGAAATGTCTGTACCAAGTTCACTGAAATTGACCAGAACATCGGTAAAACTTGGTTTACCTTTTAGCTAACGTAACGACTAAAGCAGGCTTGGACCATTCAAACAAATTACCCCTCAAATTTTATTTTTTTTAAATTTTTGCTTCCAAAACATAGTTTTTGCCTCCTTAATAGCCGTTTGGGCATGCAGATTGTATTATACTGTCAGTGCATGTAGTAATGGAAACCAAGTGTGATAGGATATGACTCGTTGTGTTAGTAATGTAATGATAGGTTCTGAGAGTCAAGGTACCCCATGTCAATAAAAACTGTACAAGGTTGCACGGATGGTAGAACACTACAGAAGTGGTGAATACAAAATAAGCTGGTCAAAGGATAGAGAGCTGGAGACACAGTGGACGCCTATTAATGATATAGGAGCGTGGAATCTCACTTACGAAATCCCACTTTAAAATCATTTTTACGGAATCCCACAGAAAGAGCCCCTTTTGGGAAACGTCTGCGATTAGAGAATTTTTATAATCCGATATGAGGATATGAGTCGTATGAGGGAGGGAAGGGAAGAGGGTTGTCACTCGTTCGAACAGTTGCTTTTGCTCGACAAGATCCGAGACGTCCGATGTGTGTTCCAATCATTACTCAGCTGCTCATTGGAGGATTTTGAGAAGGTGTGCAAACGTCGTTAGATCAAGCAGATTGTGACCGACTGCCAGACGAACATGGAACCATATATGATAGTGATATGAACAGATGCCAGTAGCAAGAGTTGTGTAATGATATGTACAGTTTAAGCTAGAGGTGCTGTGGCTGAATTGTGCACTATTGTGAAGTAATGGTGCGCCGAGTAAGTGCATGTTGTCCCTGTTAAACTACACCCTTAGCGTAACTCGATTACTGTAGAAAAACAGTGTGCCCATCCATGTACGATTCTATACTAGTAAATAGAGATCATAACATCATTCCAAAACTCCACTGCAATATATGTACATGTAATGACGTAAATAGATATTGAAATTCGACTGCATATACAGAATAAAGAGAGTGGATTGAGGCATATATTCTCCACTCGAAAAGTATTTGTAATTATTCATAACAGCAGAAGAAACACTTGCAAATTTTCATCACATGGACCACCGGATTCAATCCGGTGGTCCGTGTGGTGAAAGTTTTCAAGCGTTTATTTTGTTTTGTCCTCAGAGGTTGCAAATAATTTCTAAGTGAAAAGATCGGTTCCGGTCGTGATTTAACAACCGACCTCGCTAATAATTTTGCATTGCACAGCGCAAACACTCTTGTGTATTTCAGACTAGTTCACTCGTCTGCTGTAAGGAGCACTTTAACTGACTTTCATTTTTACGCTAATTTTGACAGGACTTCTATTTCAACGCGACTAACAGCGATAGTGCCACAAGACAATAGTAATGGCACACAGCTGTAAGAATGGTGAAACACTACCGTTATGGTGAATACAATAGAGGTCAATCACAGGGTAGATAGATGAAGTAGTGCCAGAAGTCAATGGTAGGACTACTTTGAGCAAGGAACTGCATAGAAGATTTGAATCCCACACACGAAATCCCATTTATAGAATTCTTGTAACCGAATCTCACTAAGATAATTCTTTGTTGGGCACCGCCTGTGGTTGTAGAATCCCTTTTTTTCCTAGAGGGCGATACGAGTCGTATGTGGAGGCACTCCTTTCAGCAACTGCTCGATAGCTCATTTGTTCCATGCGATTCGAGTCGTTAGAGCAATGTTGGCTCCAGTTTTTGCACGATTGACGCTTGCACTTATTTTAAGGAACCCTTGCATCAGATAATTATGTGACAGTGGACAGCGCTTATATCAATGGAGTGATCTGATTGGTCGAAGTCTGAGGTCGACATTAGAGTTGGACTAGAGTTGTTAAAACAAAATCAATGCGCGCTGAGATTCATAAAATATTGTGCTATGTTGGAGTTAAGGATTTAGGTTGACAAACAACGAGTATCAGAGTCAAATAAAGTCCATTTCGGTGATTTTAGGTAGTTGGCAGGTTGTTTGCGGAATTATTCATACTATTATAAATAAAACAACACACGTCCAGTCCTACAACACTACATGTTACCATTCACCCAATATGGGGGACTTTGCTGGAATCCTTTCGGTGATTGAGGGTTGTTTGGGTGACTTTAGGAAGTCGGCGGGTTGTTGGTGGTAATTAAATTTACTCCCGTTAATTTAAATAATATTGTTAATTCAAAAAATCATGCTGCGTGTATACATCACATGGAACAAAACAGACGAATAAATAAACACGATCCAAGTATGTCAGTTATGTACTCTGTAACAAGGACGGCGAACAGATTGCAAGGATGGGATTCGACAGAAAACTTAGAGCTTTTGAGAATCGCCTCCCTTACTCCCCTTACATACACCCCACGAACACCCCCCCACCCTAATAAAAAAAACCTAATGCTTATGCAAACCACGGACCACTATAGTACTTATGTTGGCGGACTTCAGTATAACACGAGTCACTCTAACAACACGCACTGCCCATGCGCTCTGATACCACGTATCACACTGGTAATGATCTTGTAACATGGCCTCTCACGGGGGAAACCGTGACAACACAACATTATATCACTGAGTTACGTGACTGTGACATCATGTTCGGTGCCCACCAGATGGGGGTCATCCATCCTTGACATAATGTTAACGTATTTTTATATTTGTTTTTCTTTTTAGCTTGTCCTCGGCCAACAACGCAAGCACCGACAACACAACCATCAACAACGCAACCATCGACAACGCAACCATCAACGCAATCATCGACAACGCAACCATCGACCACGCAACCTGTTAATGAAACTCAGTGTACATGTCCTTCGTCCACTACAATGCCAAACACCACATCTCTGGTTAACATAACATCTACTACAGCTCTGCCAAACACAACACAGACAACAATCTCGACACCTGTGATAGGTCCGAGAATTCCGCTGGATTTGTACCCAGTTGAATACACTCTCGTTCTGCGTCCGTTGTTTGATAACAAAACATTCGAAGGATACGTTAGAATCCTGATGACGTGCATGAACAAAACTGACAAAGTGTATCTTCATATGAAGGGGCTTACTATTGACGAAAGTTCGGTACAGTTTGGATCAGCTATTGCTGCCGTCTCTGCCCCAATCATAAAGAACGATACTACCGATCCTAAACTGGATTTTATCATATATGAGTTGGAGGGTGAACTTACGGAAGGACAGCAATATTTCATCGAGATGAATTACACCGGTTCTCTACAAACAAATCTGAAGGGCTTCTTCCAGGGCTATTTTGGAAACAGTATGGAGGAGGACGGGTAGGTTATTTTATTTATTACGTGAGGGATGGCGTGAATGTCGAAAGGCTGAACACCTCTAAACGTACTACATGTATGATGTAGTGTTTCAAGACACAACCATATGAGAGTGGTGATTTTATATGGAGTTCCAGTACCGAGTTCACTAAACTTGACGTGTGCCGAGCTTCAGACCGATTTAGTAAACGACGTTAAGACATTTCATATCAAATCGTGACAAATTTGATTTTTTTATCACATAATGCATACTTTAACTTTTGCCTAACATAACGACTGATCTGGCCATTCGCCATTCACATAAAAGAATCGCCAAACAAACTTTATTATTTTTTTTCTTGAAACACACAGCGTAAAGCACCTCATTGGAACGAACTCATCGAGATCGTTTCAATGAAAGGTCATAAGCTATGTTTTCGTGGCAAGACATCAAAATGTTTAGCTATTCAGGAAATGTTATTTTTGTGAAAGTCTGACATTTAACCTTTTACCTAACGAATCACCCGCATCCGTCCGCGTAATATGCAAATTCAGCAGTTGAACAAATATTATTTTTCAAACAAATTCAACAAAACCATATCATGTGACCCCTCGTTGGAACGAGCTCATCGAGCTCGTTCCAACGAGGGGTCACATGATATGGTTTTGTTGAAATTTGTCGAAAAATTTTAAAACATTATATTTAAAATAATAAATTTTGATATCGTCAGCGTTGGGTAAAGGGTTAATGAAATATAAGAGAAGATTAATTCAGTTTTACTTGTCAAACCAACTAGCGCACGACGTCGCCGTAGATTTCGGACGAAGTTCCCATATTAGACGTGTTGTGAGCGACAGTTTCGGTACTGAAAATGTTCGTGGTGATTATAGGATACACTTTTTCGAGAAGATCACTCGCCTCGTGAGTGCTAGAATGTCCTGTGTCCCGTATGGAAGATAAGACATCCCAGCTCTCAGGCGACGCACTGCCGTGTTTAGTATTTAACTTTCAATTTTATTCCATAATTACCTATTCTACTATATAAAAAGCCTATGACATAAATTTTAGCTTTACAGACCAACCGTGGTGAACACGCCAGCAATGGGATTTCAGTAGTTAAATTTTACACCTACAGTGGAACTACATCCAAGCTGACCTTTGGTGACCTCGCCTTGAATGCAAACTTTTCTAATTTTATTATTCGTCGCCTCATGAAGAGAGAAATGAAACCTGTAATTATTTATTTCGTTTTTAAATAAGTTTACCTCATAAGATACCAAACATTGTCTCGTGTTAACGAAGCATCCATAACTCGAAATAGTATGTTATTGTGTTATTAAAATGAAAAAGACCCCGTGATTTGTGCGTTTCGTTTTCTATTTCGTTTTGGCGATAAAATTGCCAGCGGAAGTACCACCCACCGGTGCTTGTGTAAACAAAAACAGATTTGCACGTGTGAATATTAATTTATTTAACATTTAATCTCTTAGTATTCTGACAATCATGGTATAAATAATATATACCCAAAGTAGCTTGGAGTACTAAATGTTCACCACTCGTGGTGAAGTAGTATTAACCGCGCGCCAAAGGCTAAAAGTTAACACCCTTTCATCACCCATGGTGAACATTTGGTACACCAAGCTGCTATGGGTATATTCTGTTCTCTTCAATGTTTTAGAAGTAATTGTGTAGGTCAGTGAAAAATGTTATATTCCATTCCATGATTCTGTTCTAGCATTTTTGAAAACGACTGCAGATTAACCTAATACATTGTTCCAATTCAAATCTGTGTCATATTCCTCTCAAAAGGCTCCAAGGAAATGATAATTTAATATAATCAATCTGCCAACAAGATGAAATATTAGTTGGCATATAACTACAAGGTAATAGCTTTACAAAGTGTGTCCATTTATTTTCAAAATAGATACAGCATTCTTGTAAGGTACATAATTTTCCCATAAGTTTTTTTTTCTACTAGTTGTTTTTTTTTATTGGGTATTGAATGAATAAAGTAACGTAACAATAATTAGACACGTATAGTGTATTTGATAACTGGAATGCCAGAATGGTTCCATAATTCTTATTTATAACGCATCGCTTAAACATTAAACTCATTTATTTTACGGAATGTTTCTGTATTCAACCGGTGATGTTCAAACCGGAACTTTTTTCCCAGCACCGCTTATACTAGTTCCTTTTCCGTCGAGTCATTTGTTACGCTTCGAACAGTTTCCAAATTTCGTTATATAGTTATCAATCGTCTGTCGTGTAGTGTGAACATGAAGACGTCCAAGACAAAATAATGTCGGCTCACAAAAGATTAGTTAACCAAAAATGAGATAAAATTTAAAAAAAAAAAAACGAAAAGCCAATCAGTTCCAACCACAACATTAACCCGGCCCTGTGCCTGTCTCGTCTGCGGGTCCCTTAAAATCTAAATTGGTCAAGTTCATTTCGGTAAATATTCAGGTATCCTGACATGCTTCGAACGTCTTTTAAAAAATGTCTCCTAGCTGTTTTGCAAATCTGCCCAAATTTGTACTTCTGGTTTTACTATCAGTAATAGCCACCAAATGGTTACGCATGAATGAACACCAGCTGACGGGAAACAACGATACGAATTCCAACAAACATACCCAACAAAAAAGATAATGAATGTAATTTAGATAGGTTCCCCAAAAAGTTGTTTTGATTTTTTTGTCGATCCATTTGATCAGTACCGCTTCAAACACAACAAACGGACTCTTCACCTTTGTGTTTAAATATCGGAATTGAATTTTATTTATTTAAATGAATTGTAATGCATGGGATGTGTAATAAACACAGAACGCGATGTGTGTTTGATTCGGTGGGTGTTTTGCATAACTCCTTGGAATAGCGTCGTCATATTTCGCTTGAGCCTATGGTCATTCCAATTCCTTATGTAAAACACCCACCAATTCAAACACACATCACGTTCTGTCTATTTATGACATACCAATTACCTTTCCCACAGTTCCAGATTTACAAATCCGTATCGGATACGCGTTCCATTCGGATTTCCGTTGACGAACTATTTTTCCACTTGACGTCATGGAATCATCTAAAGAACTAAACTCCTCCTATTTTCGTAATCGGCCGGTCGAAATGTTGCATTCTCACCCAGGTCAATTCGGAAACTGTGGTGACAACCATTAAATAGAAATGACATTTGGATACTGGTTTGTGCAAATCCACCAAAATTAACGAAACTAAACTTATTCGTTGAATTGGGAGTGATTTTATAACATTCAAGTTCTGACTTTGAAGCGAATATCTATCAGATAAGGGGAAAGACAGTACGTGGAGAGTGGATTGTAACTAAATCACCCGCGGAGTGGGGTTATCACCTAAGCTATAACTTTCAAATTGTGTACACATCGACAACAAACACAAGCAATGTTTCAGCCAATGGACCTCCGGGTTCAACCCGGAGGTCCATTGGCTGAAACTTTGTTTGTGCTGGTTATGCTTTGCAGCAAATTTGCAATTATTACTTGGGTGGAATCTCCACTCTGCGGGTGATATAGTGATAATGCACTCTCCATGTACTGTAGTTTCTGACAACTACAAGTAAATAGTCTTTTTGTACATAATTGTCGTTCATATTTCTCTGTTTACGTATCAATCTGTCACACGTGTTTGCCAATTACACATGAGGTTTGTTTTCATCTTTATTTCAAGCAGACATCATAACTGTCAAATTCCATAAATAAGACCGAATTTTTATCTCTGTCACAGAGGCATGTAATAAACACACTCGGGCGTTGTTAGAGGTTTCCGACTTGGGGTGTACGGTAATGAATTTCCAACTAGAGGGGGGGGGGGGGGCAGGAGGGGTAACCCCGCCTCCCGGCTCTTCCCCAGTTGGAAATTCATTATCGAGAAAAATTTGAAATTGAAGCCATGATAAGGGGCGTAAAGTTCGATTCCAGTAACTAAAATGCCAACACATTTATGATAGAATTATCAAGTTATTATTTAGTATTATTCTGCCAGTTGAATATGTGCAAAACCAATGCTCAGGCTGAGAACTTTGAGTAATTCACACTGTCCTAACATTAAATCAGATCTAAGGCAGGAATGATCAAAACGATTTTACGTCATGTGATTTTCTTGAAGTGCATTACGAATTTTTTTTTTATTACGATGAGTAAATGTAATATAGAAATCTCGTACCCATTAACATCATGCTTGCTAATGAAGCTCGATATTGCGAACACAACAGATGTTTTTAGTAAAAGTTGGATTTTTTGCCGATTTGGAACTGTATTTGAAATTTGCTTTGTAAAGGAGACATCAGCGTTACCAAAGAAGCTAAAAAACAGATAGATGGAATCCCCAACTACGCATGACTTGGCCTTCAAATTGTCAACTACAGCTCCCCCACCCCACTACCCATCCCCACACTCCATCTGTCGCCACGTCCCTGTAAGTACAGAACGCCACAATGTGTGAATGCGCTCGGCAATACGCCATTCATGTAAGGTTATTATTATTTGGTATTATTCTGCGAATTGAATATGTGGAAAACAAATGCTCAGGCTGAGAACTTCTTAAATCCAGATAGATGGAATTTCCAACGACGCATGACTTGGCCTCTGAATTTCCAAATATAGTACCCCCCCCCCCCCCCCCCCCCGCCCCACACACACACACAGACACACGGCACTCCATCTGTCGCGACGTCCCTGTTAGTACAGAATGCCACAATATGTGAATGCGTTCGTCAATACGCCACTCATGTCATCGTGTAAGATAGAGCTCGAGGTTGCGCCTCTCATTCTACCCTTATGTGGCGGCACTTTAGATGTACTGATGAACGCAGTCGAGACGTTCTATGTATTGGGATACTTATGGTTTATTAAACAATTTAAATGCAAGACTGTTTCCATCGGTGTCATTTAATATGTGGAGTTGTTGTATGTATTGCATTCAGCCTGTAATATTTGTGTACTACACACAACACTATTTCAAATCTCAGAAGTTAAATGAACGTCAATAAGTTAAATAATCCTAAATAGTATTGTTTCACGAGGATTCATTTGCAGTATATTTAGAACAGGTTTACGACGTTCTGTGTGATCTATATGTCATACCCACTGTGTGGAGAAGTCTTTGATCTAAGATAATCACGAACGGAACCCAAACTTTCTTTAGTGTCAAACGTTAGTTCACAGAATCAAAAAAAAAACAAAAACAAAACATACTATACGAGGGATGTAGACTCTATTCCGAACTTTATAGACGCGGGGTCGTGTGGGATGGGCACGGTCATAGAAAGGCACCAACGAACTTATATATATGAGTGGTGGCCCCTGCACCTCGGTGCCATACACACTAAAAACTAAAGTGTTAAAACTGACACTTTCAAGGTGTTAAACCCATTCTAACTCTTAGGGTTTGATTTTAGCACTCAAAGTGCAATGCTTTAAGCACTTAGACATTACAATCGTCAGACATCTGAAACTTGAATGGATGACACCATGTGTCTAGCATTGGTGGTTCTTCCAGCATCGTCCATAATTTGATTTGCGCTTGGTGGGTACATAATTAAAGGGACAAAACGCAGAGGACGCGGATCAGGCTCGAGAGTTCGAGCCTGATCCGCGTCATCTGCGTTGTTTCCTTCTAAGTGTCGCGACATTACACTTGTCAAGTGGTATTATTGTAACACCTGTCAAGTTCTGGGATATCTACACTTGAACAAAGGGCTAGTTCAGTACTTAGTAAGTGTTAAATACAGCACTTCAAGTGTAGTTTTTAACACTTTAGTTTTTAGCTTGTAGTAAGGTCACAAAACACGAGTTATGCTTGCGACTGATACATCATTGCAGTTGAGAAGTGACCATTGTTGGTTCCATATTTCGTCGACTGAGTGCTAGAATGTCCTATATCCCATAGGACATTCTAGCACACAGACGGCGATTTGCAAACTTTGTTAAGTATGAAGCCCAAACATGGACACTTTTCCTAACATTAATCCTGACTTCGTTCAGCTCGTTCCAATGATTGGTCATAAGATATGTTTTTGATGCCCCAAAAACAAAACAAAAATTAGTTGTTCAAATATTTTAAGTGCAAGTGTCGTCTCCCATTCGTGCTAGGTAGATGGTTAGACTTTTATCCACTTAATTTCACCATTCTTCATAATTATGCATTTTTAAGGACATGGACTGGGCCATTAAAGTATAACCTTTTAATTTCAGTCATTTCGCTGCGACTTTCTCGAAACCAACATTTGCCAGATCGATCTATCCATGTTTTGACGAGCCAGCAATTAAAGCCAACTATCGTGTGACACTTGAGAGGACGGAAGATCAGCAGACTACTACACAGGCTTTAGCAACTACGATAATGGTTGACCGACAAACGAGGTAAATCACTTTTCTCAGATCTTTTCGGCTATATTACAGTACTTCTGGGAAAAGTTGCATAAACTGTAGTAGTTGAGAAGGAAGGAAGAAGGAAGAAGGTGCAGTTGCAGCAATAAGGCTAGAATGGTGTATGCGTTACAAAAGTTACAAAAGGAAAATTGACATTTTATAGCAAGCTAATTGGAAACCAACGAAGTAACTGTTCAATTTATACACAGAACGACACGCGTGTATGAATGGGTTAATCGATATGGCACGAGTTCCAGCGCGGAAGGATAGAACGAGAGGCCGCAGGCCTAGAGTTGTATCCTCCCACCATAGCACAAATACCATATCGATTAACCCATTCACAGACACGTTTCGTTCTGTGTTTATTACACGCCTTTGCGTCTGTAAAACAATTATTTTAAGGACACTCAATAATTCATTTGATAATTATCACCAAAAAGAACACATTTTGTCGCCAACCAAACTTGCGAAGGAACTCGTGTTACTCTTTCGTCCTCTGAGTCCCATTGTGTTGTATGTGCCTACTGGTACATGGAACTCGGGGAGGAGGGGGGGGGGACTTTTAGCTGTCCCTAGGGATTAAACTTGTAATCGCGGTACACAATTTATAGAACATCCCAGTGAAATTTCGCTTCTTTATAAAAATAGTCCGTCAACGATTTCCGTTCCACACATGTGCGGAACAGATTTTCATTTTCCGCACGGTTTAGTGTTGTTGTAGATGGGGATTTCAAGGAACAGGTGTGTAATAAATTTGTTTTCTTTTTTTGATTAGCGAACGTGTTTTACAGTAATTTGCAAGTTTTTTTATTCTTCCCATGAAAACACAGCAAATCTCACCCTATATTATAATATTAGAACGTTTCTTTTCATGTTCTATCGGTCGATAGTACCTGAGTTTGTGTGATTTCTGAAATAAAACCTGAAGCTGCTTCAGGTTTTATTTCAGAAATCACACAAACTCAGGTACTATCGACCGATAGAACATGAAAAGAAACGTTCTAATTATTTTATTATGCCTAACAAAAAATAACTTCCATTGTTAAGCGTTAACTGCAACACGCCACAAATCTTGTAATAACAATGTAGTCGAATCCAAAAACATTACGTCATTTCGAACGAATGACGTCTCTTCGAAAATGACTTGTCACAAGAGCCGTCGCTTTCGATTTTCTATATCGCCAAATGCCAGTGTTTACAACTGCATCATGCTGTTCATGTTATAATTCATTATTAATGCTTGTGTGATAAGTGGTATAAATTAATGGAATATAAATTCCAGTGAGGTCATAACTCATATTCAGGATTCACTGAAGTGCTGAACAACATATGAGTTTTTAATATTTCTGATTCTTTTGAATTCATTGTTTGCAGTTATTAAAATTGAAAACACACCCACTGAAGATGATATATTTGTTGGTAAGTTTGTGTCTATCGGTGACGAACAAAGTTAAACGGACACGGCACCAGCGTTTGGTGTTGAGAAATTCCACTCAGGGCCTGCGTAATCGACACTGGTCAATGGAAGTGGATCTCACATGTTCTTTGTTCTCTTGTCTCCAGGGAAGAACGTTCCGATAGTACCCGTGTCTTGCCCCAAAACTCCAGTACTATGACTTTTAGAAAGAGTCAAATTAACCAATCATGGCTAATGTTACAAACGTGAGGCATAATATACTTTTATATTAATGGACAGGATTGTCTTATATGTTACGATGTGCAAACTGTTGATATAATGAACAGAAAAATGATACAGGAAATCAAAAAATGGTGAAACGCCGTATTCTTATTTTTAAATGGATTTAATCCTTTAGTAAAGACTTTAATTTACATTACGTTCCAACGCCACTGGGAATTCACATTCTTCAACGATTTTCAAAATGCCACGCCAAACGTCGGAAGGTACAAATAACAAGATATATTTTCACATTAGTAATCAACTGGTTGAGAGCTAGATAATTTTTGGTGGTCTGAAATTGTTATTCAAAATTTGTTTTATTACAAATTAGTTGAGAGTGCCCACAGGCACTCTTCAATAATTTGTAATAAAACATTTTTTTTTATAAACAAAATGTTATTTGTGTTTGACCGAATATGAAATTTTAGCAAGGAAAGTGTTGGCTTTTGCTCTGGTATCCTAATTTTTTGAAAGCCTTGATACTGGCTTCTAGCCCTCAACTATTTAAGGCGTCTTGGCCGCGGGGTTATATTAGTATTTAAGCTGCGATAACCTTTGGCTCGACGGTTATCACTGAGCACTATTCGGGTGAAAATAGAAATAGAGGTTAAAACTTTAAACAAATCGAGAAATAATGACAAAGCAAATGAACGCAAAGTATCAACGTGCTGCTTGAGTTCGTAGGCATAAGACGTACAAAAGTAAAAAGAGGTTAAACAGACATTAACCTCCAAACATTCAAACTGAATGGGAACAAAATTGTTAACCCTTTACCTAACCTGAAAAGCAGACGACACTTGCAAAAATAATTCTTGAATAACTAATTTTTTTCACTTTTTGTCTCAAAAACATAGGTTATGACCCCTCGATGGAACGAGCTCGACAAAAACATAGGTTATGACCCCTCGTTGGAACGAGCTCGTTCCAACGAGGTGTCATAACCTATGTTTTTGAGACAAAAAAATGAAAAAAATAATGAAAATTAACTGGCGATTTTTGAGAATAGCGCTGGCCGGTTTTGGCCGTTACGTTACGTTAGGTGAAAGGTAAACAAAACAGCTTCTTTATTTTTATAATACTCTTCGGGAAAATGGCTAACGCCTGTGAAAGGATTCACACATTGATAATAAAACATCGCTAAAACTTTAGAATATCAATATTCATCCAAAATTCACATACCCTTAGTGTTATATTTACTGAAAACTTGAGAAAATTAAGGGGAGCTAACTTTCCGGTAAAACGCTCCCAATGACCAAAATTATCAGCCATGGGCTGTAGTCTTTGAAACTAGTATTTTACTAAAGAAAACCATGAGATTACAAAGGATCAAACTAGAGCTGAAGCAATTAAAGGACTTACTTGATCGATTAGTCACGTGGATTAACCTTGGCTAACCGATTACTCGCTTGTCCAAATAGATATCTGAATAACTGTCATGCCGTTGATGACTTACAGCATGAACCCTTTACTCAACGTGACGAACAAAACCGACGAGGCCTATATACAAAAAATCTCTATTCAAACTTATTATGTTTTCAATTTTTGTCTCAAAAACATAGTGTATGACCTCTCGTTGGAACGAGCACCTTCCGTTCGTTCCAATGAGGGGTTATAGGCTATGTTTTTGAAACAAAAATTGAAAATTTTTAGTAATTTATAAATTTATTTTGATAGTATCCTCTGCTACCCACAATGGGTAAAGGGCTGAGATTGACCATTTCCAGCTACTGATGGTGTTTGATGATAATGCAAGTAAACAAGTATGTCAGCAAGTAACTTGCATGCTTTACTCTGTCTCATATAATTGATGTGAGTCAGAGTGACAATGTTTGCCTGTTTTGAAGCAAGTTTGTTCCTTTGTATAATACAGTAGTTCAAAATTAATGGTTAATCGATCAATTACTTTTTGGGTCGATCGATCAAGATGTTGATCATTGATTAATCGGTTCACAGTTTCAGCTCTAGATCAAACGACGGAGTGAATCGAGGAGTATCAAAAATGAACCCAAACAAATTCTCAGTGTTAGAAAAACTGGATGGATAGTAGCGCAATGGTGAAACCCCAATGTGTTGAGAATAATTCTCTAATACAATTACTTTAAATCTCGACATTTGATTGGTTAATCAATAAAAATTGCGACAGTAAAATCGGCGTAACCTGTCGCAAATCTTGTGTTTTCAAAAACTATTTCAGGAAAGTCAAGAGATATTCGTGGGCGTTCTATTTTCGTTCCATTTAGAGTCATTGACTACCGTATCCAAGGTAAACAAACGATGTGAACGCGTTGACCAGAAACAGTTTGAAATGAAAAACTGTTCTGCGACCGTAAGTAATTATTACGGTTAAACAAGGGCCTCCAATCAAAGATATCAAAATTGTTAACTTTGATAGTAAATCCTCGAGTGCTTTCCGACTCAGACTGAAATATCACAAGGTGAACTCTAAACTTTGAACAGGGAAAGCAGCCGGTGTATTCTGCTTTGAGATTGTCGCAAACATTTAAGCATGATAAATGTCGTCAGACCAAATATAAATATATTTTGTTATTGGTGATAAAATGACTAACACGTTTGGAACTATAGTGGCAGCGTAAAAATATATTTCGTGATTTGGTTCGGAACTCCCGAAGGACGTCACGAAGACTTTATTTTCAGATTTAAATTGTTGTCTTCAACAAGGCGTTGTTTTATAGATAGGAGATCAAATACTATCTTAGTTTTCAGCCGAATTATATTAGAATGCGAATAACTATGTTGTATTTGATTGTTTGGGGCCGTAAACGATGGTTTTACTGTCACAAATATCCGTTCTACTGGCTCCGCTAATGCGTCGCCGGGAAAACTCAATTTGCGACAGTAAAACCATCTTTTACCGCCCAAGCAATCAAATACAACATAGTTATCCCCTAAGAGTAGAGCCTTTCAAAGACAAAGAAAACAATCGTAAATAGAGAACGACATATGTGACTACGTGCAAAATAAAATTAACTATGTTTAAAAAAATGATACATATCATACCCCGATTGCTGTGTAACTTTAGCGGTATCAGATACAAAACAGGCATGGAGAAATGTTTAAAAAATGATGCATATCGTACCCCGATTGCTGTGTAACTTTAGCGTTATCAGATACAAAACAGGCATGGAGAAATGTGCGTGATACACCGCGCGTGGAATCTGACCTACGTTGTGTAAGTAATCACCTGATTAGTCGTAAACAGGTGACTGACCTTATGACGTCAAAGAATTTTTTTGACACAAACAATGTCATGCAGGTAAGTAAACAAACCACAGAAGATGGTGTTTATCTTTAAAAATATCAGTTTATGTGTTTAATTCGAGTTTAATCGTGGAATAAAGACAGATCACAACTCAGGCAGAGTACGGGCAACAAGAATCAACGATCCTTGCTGAAGACGCACCTGAAATACAGAAAAAAAATCCAACTTGGGACGTTGATTCCTGTTCTTCGCACTCTACCCTCATCGCGTTCCGTTTTATGTCATTATTGGGACGAAATGGTGTATTAAATATAGAATAAATGGGTAGTGGGGAAGGGTGGGGCGGTGGCATTGTGGTAACCGGTTTTTGTCAGATCACCGAATTTAAGCAACATCAAGCCCGATTAATCCTTGGATGGGTGACCGCCTGAGCGATCGATTCGTACTCTCGCGTTGAGTCCTTGGTCAGGGCACTTAACCCTGATTGTTCACATGTGGGAACGATGACGCCGTGCACTAAGGGGTACTGCGCACGTCGATGGGGTGCATGTCCTCAACCAACCAAACCCTGCCTGAGCTACAGTGCGCAGTAACGATGTTGGGAACTGGCAGCTTATCGTCGTTTCTGTCAGGGTATTCTGGTTTCCTTCACCCGTAAAACTGTCACCGACACGATGTGACATTGGCTGTAAAAGTATTGTTAAGACTTGATAAGAATTATTATCGTTCAAAACACGAGGAAGACAATGGTTTTAAACACTCGGCTTGTCTAGAGGTTAAAACCATAATTCTACGAGTGGTTTAAATCTTATTGCCAGCCCTAGTTCATTTTTGTTTTATTTATACCATGTTCTTAATAAATAATCGACTCTGTTACTAAAATGGAGAAAAACCGACACTTTCGATCGCAAATCGTGGGTTTGTTTTGTTTACTCGGTGGGGTACAGTACGTGGAGAGTGGATTGTAACTATATCACCCGCGGTGTGGAGTTATCACCCAAGCTATAACTTTCAAATTTTGTACATATCGACAAAAAAAATACACAAGCAACGTTCCAGCCAATGGACCTCCGGGTTTAACCCGGAGGTCCATTGGCTGAAACTTTGCTTGTGCTGGTTATGCTTTGCAACAAATTTGCAATTATTGCTTGGGTGGAATCTCCACTCTGCGGGTGATATAGTGATAATCCGCTCTCCACGTACTGTATTCCGGCTTCCTCCACCAGTAAAATTATCCGACACCAGATGACCCGGGCTGTCAAAAGTGTCTTTAAACTCGAATAAATAAAATAATAATTCATGATTACAAACATGACCTGTTTTGTTCAAAAAACATATTTGTTCTCAGTGGTTTACCAAATTTATGATCGCATTTATCAGTAGAAATTCGTCCTAGATTTGTATTGCGAAACTACAAATTCGATTCGAAATCGTCCCGATGCTTCGATTCGATTTTAGTCCCACTTATTCGAAAATTTTCAAATTGTTGTGATATTTTTAAAACCCTTCAACCCCCCCCCCCCCCCTCCCCCGAAACTGATTTTCTATCCACAGATCTCCTTTTCGAAAAGACTTTGATGTCGTTTAGGAATATTCCGCTGTTTTGACTGATTGGCAGAAACAGACGAGTCGCCATCGAAAACAAAACTTGCATGTCGATTGGTAATATCTATGGCTGTAATAAAATGCAATATTTACAACTTGAAGAACCGTGAGGTTTGATTCGAGATTCGATTTGATTCGATATCTTCTGTCTGATTCGAATTTGGATTCGAGTCGCCAGAAATTTGAGATTCGCAGAACCCAAAAGGCTGAGACAGAACGAACGCGTGCGTGCGAATATTCAACCGACCGAATATTTTCTGAAGTGCGAATATTTCTTGTGTGTTCGAATTAGGAAGCCACGCCGAATCCGGGCGAATACATTCATACCACGTGAGCAATTTGCCGTACAACAGACAGTTTTTCGGCATGGACAAAGACAGACCTGCCACAGCTTCAATAAAGAAAAAAAGAAGAGTTTTTGCTACATGGCCCATATTGCTCGCGATAAACCGACATGAGCGTGAATATTGTGCACATCCAATATGTGAAAAGAGGAAAAACCTTGGAAAATACAATCGAAGAGTGCAAGAGTTGTGGAAGGATCCCGAGAGGTCCTGATTAGGGCTGTCACGATCAATGGATTAATCGATTGTTGATCGGTCAAGGCGAAATCGATTAGTATTTTTCGTTGTCGAATAATCAGTAAATTGTATCCCGTTTTAGATGTTTAATAATTAAAAGAAAAATTGATGAAAAAACTATTGTTTCTAAAGGTATTGAGTTAAGAACATCGATGTTAAACCCCAAGAAGCCGTTGGAAGGATTTGTCTTCCAGGTACATGTACATTCATCAAAGCTTTGATGTTCTGAATCTTTGAACCATCAGTGTAATAATCAAGACCGGTCGGCAGTTGCGAAGATCGCAACTGCCGACCGGTCTTGATTATTACACTGACGGTTTAAAAGTTCAGAACATCAAAGCTTTGAATGTACCTAAAAGTTGATCGTCATCGTTGTTTACTTGAGGTAGGTCAGCTGACTTGAACTTCATTTTTATCGACTTCAAAGAGAGGGAGAGGGGGTGGGGTCATCTAGGTACGAGTAATCGATTATTATCGATTATTTGCGACGATTAATCGATTCCTAAATTGAAAAATCGTGACAGCCCTAGTCCTGATAGTATTTTCGGATGGAAGCTTAAGTATAATTCAATTGTACCTGTCGTGTTCAAAGAATGTGCTATCTCCTCTCGTGCCTTATTTTTTTGTCTTCTTTTGTCGTTAAACCATTCATTCGACGGAGCATACAGATATTCAAATTTTCGAACCTCTGTTATTAACTTACCCATTTGGTCCATCGTGATGATATGATCCGCGTGTGTCAAATAGTAGAACAAAATCCATTTTCGGTTCACCGCCCGAAAAAATTCGCACTCGGTGTGGTCACACACTCTTCGTGACACTGTTTTAATTATCTGCGGCAATTACTTCTGCCGTCGGTGAGAATTCGCATGAAAATAAATCTCACTCACGCGTTCGGTCTGTTTTTGGAAGACAGAAGCTTCTGGGAGGTTTTAGGTCTGTCAATTCAATTCAACACTTCCATGATCAGAACGCAAGATGGTTTGATCCCAAGGACATTCAGTCAGATTTCTCTATAAAACTATATAATGAAAAAAGTATTTGAAAGTATATTGAAAAACGGAGACCATTTTGAATTTTTAGGTCGGAAACGGGCATTTAAAAAAAGCAGTTCCGGGTGGGTATTCAATTCGGCCTGTCCATAGTGAAAAATGTATCAGTTGATGCCAAGACCGTTCAAATCGGGCATCCATATCAATTTTATTAATGAAAGACGTATTTTAACGGCGCCATCTTGGAAAATAGTCATTTGGATATTTTGGAAGCTAACTGGCATTTTCTTGTGCAGAAAGCAGACCCAGAGGGATATCTAGCCGCCCACACTCCACCTTTTATTAAGTGACATAGGAAGCTCGATGCTGCTTTTGTATCGACTAACGCAACTACAACTTCAGTTTGCCTAACCCGCCTAACCCGCGATGTGATGAAGAACAACTTCGTCTTGATTCTTTATTAACACGAGAGGTGGTGAAAAAAGTGTGATCTCACGAGAGACATGGCAACCTTTTCTCCGATCGCCTTATTTTCCCAACTACCAATTCTAGAAACAATGACAGAAAATGTATATTTTTGCAACATTATCGAGGCATAAACTGATGTTCCTTCAGTTGAAAAAAGTCAAATAACAAATCAAGCTTCCAGGTCAAATTGTGTTAGACATTCGACGTTGTTATGAGCTATTTATTTTCCCACGTTTGTGGTTTTTGTGCGCAGTTTACCGTTGGTGCAATGTGACCCCCCTTCCTTATTTATTTGTGTTTAAGGTCAAATACTTATGCACAATGGCTAATCATGACCGTGACAGTTTTACGGGTGGAGGAAGCCGGAGTACCCGAAGAGAACCATCGAGCATCGACGAGCAACTGTCGGCTCCTCAACATTCTAACTATGTTCAAAGTTATAGCAGTTGAAGACATGTGCACTGTCGCAGAATTACAGGGATTAAATTGATGTTCGAAGTGATGGAGGAAAATTTTTGTTCTTATCAGTGCTCAGCCGACAGTCAGTGACTGTTGTCTGAACCCCAGTTCGAACGTAAACCTTGCCACCTTATCAATGCCCTGTCCGCTTGGGACTCTTGGTATTCCTGAAGGTGCATGCGGCTTACAACTCCAAAAGGTGATCAACGATAATTCACTGAAAAGATTATTTATTTACATGTACAAAGAAATAAAATATGAAACAAATTACTCACAAAATCCATAAGAATACACTAATTATGCGGATAAAAGTTTATTCGTTAGGTCCCTCGACGTCTTCCACAGCTGTGTCCGCTGGATCAACCTCACATCATCTTCGTCTTCTCACGGTTTGTGATAAATACAAAGTGTCTATTCACTTCTCATTGCTTCCTCCTCGCAGGGTTAACTTCACCGTCAGTCGGGCTTAATACATATAATGTTCTGCTTGTGTGACTCTATCGGCGTTCTTATAGTTCAATCACAATTCAGTCGGCGTCTACCACAGTTCACGATCACTTTGCGCCGTGCCTGCCTCTCGCGGGGTTAAGTTATTCTTCGCCTCCAGATATATACTTAACAAAGCTTTCATAATAATATTCTGCAACGTGTTCTCAACATCACTAATTCTCTCACCGCCTAAAACTATTTTAACTCGCGTGCTATTCAAGCGTTTACTCAAGCTCTTAATACAGTTTCTGGGCCTCTTACTTCTTTGGCTACTATTCCACTACGGTTCGCAACCGTTAACAAACTGCTATCGGTTCCTTACAACCCTCACAGGGTTACGACAATACGCGGATGTTCAATCTCGTGCCTATGACCCTCAACGGCCAAGGCTAAATTCGGACCTTCTCTGAGTGCCCTCAGGTCAACTACCCCTCATAATTCTGCTTCGCTCTTTATACAGTTGGAACGCAAAGATTAAACATATTAATTCTAATTTAACGAGTGCTTTGTAATTCGATATGGATAGGAATATTCATGCGAATTTTGTTTGAGTTCGACTTCTTTGACATTTCGTGGATACTTTTATTATTATGAGCTCGTGTTCTGTGATGTCTGGCAACCTATCTCGGAGCTCTCCTGATTTGGTAAGATATGCCTCTGTTGAATCTTGACAATTTATTGATTATCTGAAACGGACAGAACACGATTAAACTGTTCATTTTCAAATCACCCGTGAATAATCACTAATTCAAATCCACGATCGACAGAATGATGCATTGGTTTAGTTTCAACTGTAAAGGGAAAATCGCTTGCCATGTTCCCCACGTGCACGTCTGCTTCGAAAACGCGAAACAATATTCTAGTTATTAGAGGTTAAGTTGACCGCATTATTTCTAATTGACCATTTACCAGATACATGCCACAAGCAAATAAATATTATTTAATCGAAGGCTCCCATAGATTTCGCCAGCAATCTTCGCCATATTACTGCGACTTGTGTTTTTTCGACAACTCTTAGGACTTGTGTTTACTTTAGTCCAAGTTAAATTACATAAAAAAATAACAAAGTTGTAATCCCAACTCTTGGCCTCAAATAGCGTGACATGCACCATCGACGTGCAGTACGCCTTAGTACATGGCGTCAACGTGCCCCCATGTGGGCACCTGGGATAAAGTAAAGTGCCTTGCCCAAGGACACAACGCGGGTCGTCCTGACCGTAAATTGAACTCAGAATCGAACTTAGAAGTCCAGCAGTCTACCACTGAGCCACCGTGCTCCCACCAGGATATTTATACAATTAGTTGATCTTTGCGGCGAAACCATCAAACTAGGGGCGGAGTTTGTCTTCATTTGTAATTATTTTGTACAGAGACATACATAGAGGATATGGAATGAGTGTTTTTCTCATATAATATTTATGAAACGAGTTTAAGAATTTTCCGTTTTGGCGAGCCTCTGGCGAGCCCAAACGGAAAATGCGCACGAGTTTCATAAATATTATATGAGAAAAACACTCATTTCATATTCTGTTTATCATATGACATACGCACGCACAAATTACCCGCTTAGTATGACTTTTTAACCGATCACCTAACTTGAGTTGCAGTCGGCTCTTGGAAAAAACTAGTTTTCATTTTTTGCTTCCAAAACATAGGTTATGATCCCTCATTGGAACGAGCTCGTCGAGCTCGTTCCGATGAGGGGTCATAACCTATGTTTTGGAAGCAAAATGTGAAAATATAAAACAAAATGAATGGCGTTTTTCTTGTATGTGAAAGATTAATACAATATAACCCACCCTAAATAGGGCAGATAACGTAAATTCTCCCTACTGAAATTATGCAAATGTGACCCAGTTGTATTTTGTTCAGCCAATCAAATTGTGTAGTTTTGAAAATGACCAATGAAATTGACGGAAGACTTTATTTATCACTGATTAATATGAAAACAAAATATCAAATCTTTTAAAGTGAACAAAACGGACGAGTCATATGATAAATAATGTTATTGGAGATGTTGTCTGAGGTTATGTCAAATGAAGGTTCGAGACAGGAGCATTTATTTTTCTTGAGTTGATTCAAACCGAATTATTGACTAATGTATTTTACCGTATGTTCGCTTTTCCGACCAACTGAACCATTCTAGCCTATCGAATGTCAAACTAGGCGTCGGACCTTTTGAGGGGTAGGTTGAGTCCAGGCATAGCAGCGTCCGTTTCGTTTAATATTTTGACCTGTAGCTTGAGAGGTTGATAACATTGTGGCGTGTTGATTATTCTTTTCGCAATTCTATTTCAATGCTTTTCGTTTCCTATTGACTCACTTTCGTTCGCAGTCGTTAATTATAAACATGCTGTTATTGCTCTTCGAACGTTTCATTGGATATGCACTTTTCAAAGTTTCAAATATATTTCAGGTTCTAAACGACAACAGCTGATGAGTAGAACCGCATTCAATCTATGTTACTTTTCGCTTTTGTCTGTTTGGTTCTATATTTTTCTGTCTTTGTTCATTTTTCAGACCAGACGACTTTCTAGCCGAAACATTCAATATTACATTTCCGATGTCGACCTATCTCCTAGGTGTGATGGTAGCAGAAAATTTGACTTCTTTAGAGATTATAGCCAGTGGAGTCATGGTACGTTACTTTAAAAGTATTCACATTACAGTGTGTGATAAGTTAATTACTGCAAGAAAATGTAAGGTGTGTTGAATGCAGGGATGTTCCGACGAGGAGGAGGGTGGGTCTTCGCTCCTCCATAATTTGTCAAATTTGTAATAGTTGGAAATTCGATGCCCTACATTGAAGAAAGCTCCAAATTTCAAAACAATAACAGACAGAAGACTATTGCAGAGTGACGGGCGCTTTAAAATGTGAATAAACATGAGATATTTGTGAACAATACAGAGAGGCCTGAAGCTAATGGGGATGCAATGGGTGCACCCCCCCCCCCCCCCCCCCCCATGACCATGTCTGTCGTAAACTGTTTTTTGTTCGACGGGAAATTGCAGGACGCTCGATTACCCACATTTTGTCTAAAAACTATTAATTTATAAAAGGTGACCATTTTAATTCTTTATCAAGTCCATACCATATCGAAATTTGCCATTTCAGTTACATTAGTTTCAAAATTAAGAGACGTTATTGGGACGCTCTGGACGAGTTCACTTCAATGAGGGGTGACATGATATAGTTTTCTGAAACTTTTTTTTAAAAAACAACAACAACAAATTGTTCAAATGCTCAATTTGTCAATTACGAGAAATGGTGTGATTTGTTAGGTGAAGGGTTAAAAAAATATACTGAATTCGTATCGACGGTCATCGACTCGTAAACACTGTCAGGAAGCTTCAACTTTCGCCTCACCAGGTTGGAGGATTTTGAAAATACAACAGGCTCGCCTTCATTACTATAATTCAATCGTGCACATCCCAACAACACGAACACCAGAACAAATAGAAAACCACGCAGTCGAAAAACTCGCGAGACCTGCGATAGATAGTATTTGGTATTCATTACTCCCACCCACACCCAACTTCCAGAACAGATGCACGTATGGATGCTGGTTATTGCTCGTGGTTAAACCCTGACAATACCGGCTCGTACGAATCACGCTGCAAATTACAATACAATTGTGAACATTCTGACAAACCCGATTCCAGAAAAGGCATAAATAATGGGTAGCGACGCGCTGCATTACCAATGATCAACCTACAACCCTTTGAATAGAAGCTAGGCTGAATTCGAGATGCGGTTCATTGGTCTGTCTTGACATTTTCTCTACACAATATACACTACAATCTGATAGTTGCATCTAAGCACTTAATTCTACGAACTGTACCTCAGAAGAAATCAGCGACACTTGTCTTTTTCAAATTTAACGGATGCCATAGAATTAAGAAATTACGCTGGTTTTGTTTACATTGGCATGGCGGGGGTTCGAACCCACGCCGAGAGAGTTTCCTTCGGCACCAACCGCCTAGCGAAACTATACTGAACCACGCACACCACTCGGCCACCGACAGACCTTTCCTTCGGCACCAACCGTCTAGAGAAACTATACTGAACCACGCACGCCACTCGGCCACCGACAGGGTCTGTCGGTGGTCGAGTGGTGTGCGTGGTTCAGTATAGTTTCGCTAGGCGGTTGGTGCCGAAGGAAACTCTCTCGGCGTGGGTCCGAACCTCCGTCATGCCAATGTACACTACAATCGTCAACGGAAACGGACAGGCGAAAGCAATAACAATCACTTTTCAGCCCCCTCCGCCAAATCTCTGTTAATTTTTCCAATAACAGATGTCAGCATGGCTGCTAGATGTTGTTCACGCCTGGAACATTTCCTGGCCCATTCATAAGAACCATTCCGAAAACCACACCACAACAATGGCTGACTTACAGATACGATACCAGGACAGACACTCACCGCAAAGTGGAAACGGATAGGGGATAGCCACGAACGGCATAAACTGTGTTCACTGCACACACCCTTCCCCACTGAATACGAACGGAATGGATTGGGATGCAACTCGTGCCTGGACACCCTCGAACGATTTGTAAACCCATAAACAAATACATTCACACGCACACAAGACAATCGCCGTGGACTCCACACCTGGGCAGCGATGTTCACGCATTACTTCATTAATTAAATTTTTGATGACTATTCCTATAATTCCTATAATTTTGGTGTTTTGAATCTAATATTTTTGCTTCCGTGGAAATACTGCTCACCCGTGGAAAGTGATCAGTCCACGGCTGCCGGTCTGCACACCTAAACGGTCAACATACTAGTCACCTCACCATTTGTTGTTCAGTGGGGGAAGAACCATCAAGCACAACATCTCCACCTCAGTGGCGGATTAGCAGATGCCTGCCGACCTTCGAATATGCTTCCTGATTTTTCTTCAATCTTTATTTGTTTTCGTAACTGAAATGAATTGTTATGCCGGTGCGTCTTCCTGTCTGGATTTTCTTGTCTTTGGAATATTTATTATTTATTACTTATTTATTGATGTTTAAGGTCACATATTTATGCGCAATGGCTAATCATGACCGTGACAGTTTTACGGGTGGGGGAATCCGGAGTACCGGGAGAGAACCATCGAGCAACGACGAGCAGCTGCCAGCTCCCCAACATCGTAACCCCGCACTGCAGCACAGGCAGGGTTAGATTGGTTGAAGACATGCGTATCGTCGACTTGCAGTACACCTTAGTACATGGCGTCATCGTGCCTCCACGTGGGCAATGGAGATGAAGTGTCTTGCCCAAGGAAACAACGCGGTTGCCGCAGGTGGGATTCGAACCCTGGACCTCTCGGCTTGCAGCCTGCACCTGTACCTACTGAGCCACCGCGCTCCCTGTCTTTGGAATCGATTTACATGAAAGTTATCTCTCTTTACTTCTCTAAAGCTGTCAGTAAATTTAATACGAATGGAATGGGAATTTCACATAAACACTAAAATGTCGAAATATTAGCCATTTTGTAATCATTATTGAGAAAATTTCAGGCATTTTCCTGTAGTGTAGTATAAGAATACAGAAGCAGGCTTTTTACAATTCGTCGCCTGAATGTTAGAATGTTCTATGTCCCCTAGGGGACATAGAACATTCTAGCACTCAGGTGACAAATTGTTTTCCCAATCAGTTTGAACGTTTGATTGTTATTCCATGCGGAAACCCATCAAAATTGAAAGAAACATAATTTACTGCGACCAGTAAATTTGAGTCTGCGTGAAAATGGTGAACACATCAGAGCTAAATTATATAGAAAGAGAATTTATGGAGACTTGTTTTAGGAAGTAAAATATCTTTAAATAAATCAGAAAAAAAAAGATTTACAGCGTTTAACGATTTTCAAACAGGAGTCAGTTTTTTTTCAAGAAACTGGAAATACTTCCTGTGCACGGCATTAAGCGTTTTCTGTAAAAGGATATTTTTTACTCTGACCACCACATTTTTTAGAGAAGAAATGCATGTATGACTTCTGAACTTCATTCGGGTTATCAATTGAAATTTTTCAAGAAATTCTGAAAACTGCTCGTAAAGCGTCCTCTGTTACCCTTGTTGTAATGTGGACTCAGATTATTAACTTCCACGGTGGTTAGATTCATTTGGTGTTGGTACAAAGTCCATATGTTTGATCTCACAATCGAGGGGGGGGGGGGGGCGTTTTTGCACTGTTACGCAATTAAAGTTTAATGTATCTGGGCCCTTGTTCCGAATCCGTATCAAGGGCCCATGATACAAGCGCGTGATTCTGCTGTTTCATTTGTCTATCGTTTCGCGTTTTTCCCTTCGGAGAAAACAATATTAGGTGAGGCTAAGCCGAACCTAATATTGTTTTCTCCGAGCCGTATATGACACTGTATCTGCCCACTAAACTCACTGTAACGTATTTATTATGCACGGCATGCTAAAATGTCACTGGAAGGGGGGAAGTGAACTCAACGAATAGTTAAATTATGCGCACTTTTCGGCCTCTTGGGCTAGTTTGTAGCCTATTGTTGGGATTTTCCTGAACGCTCGAGTCGAGGCTTCTCTCTTGAAATTAAAAGATTAGCTTTCGCTATGAAATGTGGAAAACTCCACCTCAATAAACGATGAACGGCATGTTTTAAAGTATAATAAACCTTTACACCAAAAGGGATATGTAATTCACCAGTAATTATTGCAAAAGTAACAACCAAATTCACGTTGACGAAACACACAGTTGCTCCACTTCGCAAGACAGTATTCAGTAAAGTGAATCCCAGTGACGTAATTTTCTCTGAAGTGCAACGTCATCACTGACCTCAATATGGAGATCAATGAACGCTATTCTATTTTCAATTTGCGTCTTTCCATCGATAAGGCAAACGAAAAAGTTCCTCTTGAAATAGTTTTATAACACATTCTGTGGTCCATATTGTGAGATAAATTTATCATCACCACAGTGTGTGACTCCGGAAATTCTGATCAAGTCTCGTTGGAGGCACAGAATCGCATTTCGACTCGCCCTAACGGGCTCGTCGGAATACTATTCTGTGCCTACAACTCGACTTGATCTGAATTCCCGGAGACACACACTGCGGTGATAATCTGTATATACCATACTTGAGATATGAGCGTGGCTAACTTTCAAAACTTATGGCCCCGCCAACTTTTGTTTTTCTTTTTGAGAATAAAAGAACAGGTTTGACCTTCGGCAATGTATTGGTGTCTAAAAATGTGATTTGCACACTGGGTGACTTCAGTAACCTCAACCAAAATTGTGAACGTCCATTGTGTTTCAACTCATTTAGTGTTGGTACCAGGCTCATACATCACACCATGCTTCAGATATGAGCATGACCTACTTTCAACATTTTGGTCCCCGCCCTTTCTTGAGTGAGAAAATACATGTATGAACTTCAGCAATGTATTAGGTGGTCGTAAAATGCGATTTCGAACAACCCTGAAAAATGCACTCAATGATTCCTGATTGACCGCAGTGACCGTGACCCATATATTGAACCTGCATTGAGTTTCGACTCATTTGCTGTTGGTTCTAGATTAATAGGTCAAACCATATTTGAGATATGAACGTGACCTACTTTCAAAAATGTTGGTCCCACCCACTATTTTAGTGTAAAAATGCAAATATGAACTTCCAGAATGCATTAAGCCTTTTAATTTAAGGATCATAAATACGATTTTCAGAAATTCTGTAAAATGCACTCAATGAGCCTAAGAAAACTTACGTCATGCCATGTTTGAGATATATATGAGCGTCACCCATTTTCAATATTTTTAGCCACGCACACTTTTTTGAATGTAATAATTCAGGTGTGAACGTCGGGAATGCGTTAGGGTATCAACAATGTGATGTCCAGCAATTCTGAGAAATGCTTTCAATGACACCTGAGTGGCTTCATTGACTTTGACCCATATTTTTAACCTCCATTGAAGTGAATGTCGACTCAATTGTTGTTGGCCCAGGTCCATAGGTTATACCAAAGATAAGATATGGACGTGAACCAATTTCAGAACACCCCATTGGACACCCCAATGCCCCAGACACTAAACAAACATCGGTTGCTGAGTACTTGTTATTGTCTATCAGGATGCTCAAAATCAGCAGGATAGGACTATTCGTTTTCGAGTTGGTTTTCTCGGTGGTTCTCTCAGGGTACATCGGCTTCGTCCTCTTGTAAAACTATCTGACACGAGGCGACCTGGCTGTCGAAAGTGTCATTAATCTCCAATAAATAAATAAATAAATAAATAAATAAATAAATAAATAAATAAATAAATACACTAGAGGTACTGTGATCAAGCTCACAAAGTGATACCCCCCGCGCCTGAAATGTATAAGTTAGATTATCTCCCCTTGGAAATGTCAGAACGGAATTATATTGCTTCATGCACATCTTCATATGGAGTTCTTCCATTGTGTAAAGTTTCATGAAAATTCTTCAAACGGTTTAGGAGGAGTTGCGCTTATAAAGACGGACAGGATGATTCCTATATAACCTTCCCCCCAAACTTTGTTTGCGGGGGGGGGGGGGGGGGTGGGGGGAGGGGGGTATAATAAATAAATAAATACATAAATGACAACACATTCGACAGCCAGGATCACCTCGTGTCGGACAGTTTTACGTGTGGAGGAAGCCGGAGTACCCGGATAGGACCATCGAACAACGCCGAACAACTGTCAGACTACGCAACGTACTAACTCCACACAAGTAGGGTTTGTTGGTCTGGATTCCAATTTCGTGACCTCTCAGCCACCGCGTTCCAGCAACTTACTGTAAAATATATTGGCTTTATAAAAGACAAAGTGAACGTTATGTTTGTAGGTGTGATACTGACAGATACTCTTAATGGCTGCTTATTTGTGAATTAGTTGCTACTAATTAGTTTGTCATAAAAAGTCAAGTTTTTCTGTTATTTTTAATAATCGAAATTAACATTTAACCCAGGTAGTTGTATGTTGTTTATTAACAGTAGAAAGGCAAAATTAGCTTTATTTTCAACTAGTCGCATCTTCCTCACTAATGTGATAAATTCAAGTAAGATAACTTTTTTGAATGTCTAATTTTATGACGATATAATCAGCGACGCCTTGGCTGACTGCTGCTGTTTGTCTTTCTTCTATCAGGAAGACTCTCTCACCCCATTTTATTTGTTCCTTGCTGGTGAAATCCATATTTCCCACAGACATTCGGCCAGACCCGACTGGGCTCTGTTAACTGGTAGAGTGCTAAGTTTTTTGAAGTGTTAAAAGTTTGTTCACATTTTATTGCCTTGCTACAATTTATGGGAGAGTGCCTACAGGCACTCTCCCATAAATTGTAGCAGGGCAATTCCATCCAGACTAAATAATATCACATCAAGAATTAATTGAAGCACATCCACAGAATATCAAGCATTTAAGCTGTGGTACCTGAACTTCAGGATAAAGCCCAAAAATGGGTTTCCAGCACTCTACCAGTTAAGGATCATAGAGCTCCGACTGACGGAGAAGCGCCAAGTTCCTGGGGCAATGGGTGCCCGCAGGGGTGCATGCAGGGTGCGTAAAATAAGCCGAAAATATGCTTGATCGCTCAGAAGACAGGCTGTCAATGATGACAATGATTTGATCAATACACGATTAGTGGCAAACTAACAGAATACACCCCTCCCAAGAACTTTAATTGGAATTCTCACAGCCGGAGTTAGAATATGTTTGTCAATGAGGGATGTGACTCAATAAATAATAAAATCATAACAGAAAAGACATATCAGAAGACCAGCAACAAACAAACTCCAACATATCACCCGTCGAGGCTGTAAACTGGGTGTAAGCACCCCCCCCCCCCCCCCACACACATAAGCGCGTGACTTCTTTGCCTCTTCCTCATTCCTTCTGGATGCTGAGTTTGATGATTAGTACAATTATACTACCAATGGGGTGGCACGGAATTAACAAACTCCACACCGCCCCCCTTCCACTGCCGAACGTTGAGTTTGATGTGCGGAGGGAAGATGGCTTAGATTACAAAAAACTCTCTCACTCGGGACTTTTTAAATATTGATTGTTTAACCCTTTACCTAACGAATCGCCCGCATTCGACCGCGTAATATGCAAATTGAGCAGTTGAAAAAATTAAATTTTTCAAACAATTTCAACAAAACCATATCATGTGACCCCTCATTGGAACGAGCTCAATGAGCTCGTTCCAATGAGGGGTCACATACTTTGGTTTTGTTGAATTTTTTTAAAAAATAAAAAAAAAATGATATTTAAAATAATAAATTTTGATATTATCTGCGTTGGGTAAAGGTTCAAATGTGATCAGATTAATATTCAAGTATGACGAATCCGTTACAGAATGTTTGCAGGGTATACAGCCCCCTGTATCCTGTCAGAATTTTCGCCCGCGGGGTACGATACACACAATTCTAATATAGTACACAAAGAATGGTAATGCGTGATGTCAGTGTAAATTCACAGACTTGGAATGCATTTCTGTTGCCTATTTTGGATACCTCCATCTTTCGATTTCAACGTAGCGCTGTAGGCATGTTTTCTGAAAGGGTGCTGATTCAATCATAGCACGTCAAATTACCGAAAACGACTAAAATAACCAACATCGACCGAGCAACTGCATTTGAAGGTGCCATTCTGTGGTGGACGTAGTCTGTAATGTTTTGAGGGTTTGCTCCTGTCAATGAGCAATGCAAGTAGGTCGATTAAAAAACAAAAAAAAAACAAATGCCCAAGAACAATTGACATTATCAAGCATAACCTTACAAAACGTAAATTCAACTCACTCATATTTTGCTGCCATGCGTCAAAATCCTCGTTTGAGTCTGCTTCAACCTTTTACTTATTCCAGATTCTGTTGTGGCTGGCCAGGAATATATCGTTGTTGCTACCTTACGCTACCTCGGACTATAAACAAATTAAATCTATCCAGTCAGATCAAGCAGCCTATCAAATTGACCCGTTTATTTTATCCCCACTAGTAGGTCGACACGGGAGTTGGTGGTCTAATTTTTTTCCATGAACGGGGTTGGGATTGCGACACGGCCTAAAAAAGTGTTTGTTTTGATAAATCAAATTGTTTCCTCTCATCGGTTGGAAAAAAAATGTTTAATCTTGATCCGAGAATGTCAAAATACATTATTCCTGTTCATAATCGAAAACTTTCCTCGCTGCTATCAATTCTGTAGGGCGGATTCTATCACAGTGAAGTTTCTTATCTGACATGGTCCTTCTAATCGTGTGTAACGTTGTGTAAGGGTTTTGCTTAACCCTTTGACCCAACGTAACGGGAAAAACCGACCAGCGTTATTCTAAAAAATCGTCAGTTAATTTTCATTATTTTTTTCATTTGTTGTCTTAAAAACATAGGTTATGGTCCCTCATTGGAACGAGCTCGTTGAGCTCGTTCCAATGAGGGCTCATAACCTATGTTTTTGAGACAAAAAATGAAACAAAATAGTTGTTCAAGAATTATTTTTGCAAGTGTCGTCTGCCTTTCACGTTAGGCAAAGGGTTAATGTGATGGTAAAGTGAACAAATGAGGGTGGAAAGGAAATTGTGCGCCTTAGTTTATGGACACGTATACAAAAACTAAATGCATTTTAAGTTCAAGCAAAGACTTATTTGACATCTTGTATAATGATAAAAAATAATATAATATGAAATCATTGATATGGACAATGTATGATCCGTCTCATGTGTGTATCAATCCGCCATCTGCAGTGATAATGCACTGCAGATGGCGCGTTGTTGTACTTAAAGGGCAAATTAAATCTTATCAATATTTGCTTATTTGACATGCATCGGCCGTTTCCAGCATAAGATGTATAAGACCCCAAATGTTTCAAAACAAATGTTTGGAAAACGCCCTGAAAACTCCATATTCATAACACGGAAAGATGTATTCTGCCTCGACTTTTAAATGGATTTTAGTTTTATTACAGTAACTGACATCATCCGTATTGTATTTTTCTATAGTTTTCCATATTTGGAAGACCTGCTACATGGTTGCAAACCGAGTACGGGTTGGTTGAAATCCGCACATTACTCCCGGTCTTTGTGAATGAGATTTTTAGAAGGAATTTCCCTTTCCAGAAACTAGGTGAGTCAATTTTTTCTCCTTTTAAAATTCCGTTGCATGCACGCTTTCAAGTGAACTTATTTCAGCAGAAAGTTCTGTTGCTATTTTTAACAATAATCAAACGATTGGGGTTGTCATTAGGAATGGTCCTTAGCTGAGTTGGTATGGTGGAAAAACGATCAGGGCTAGACGATGCGATCCCACAGACTCGAGATCGATCCTCTTCGGGGATGAATCTAGAAAACTGTTTTAAGGTCAGTCTCGGACATATTACAATACCTGGTGGGATTCCTGTTTGTCGAAGGCGATTTAAAATTAAACTTAGGAAGTTATCGTGACCTGCAGATGGGTATCGGGTAGAGGGAGGCCTTCATCTCTATACTTTTAATCAACTGAACCCCGGACTGCAGGCAACGTTTCGACTACCTCTACATAAATTCCAGGAAATGGAACTCACACCCTATAACATTTTGTTATTTTAATTACTTTTTTAGAAACAAAAATTCAAAAAGTTTCAACAAAACTATATCACCTAACTCTTTAATGGAATGAGCTCGACAACCTCGTACCAATGAAGGAGTATCATAATTCTTTGATTTTTTTTTTTTTTTTTTTAATTGTCACCTTCGTCTTCCTGGCTGTGTGTGTTTGAAACTGCGTAATGTGTTAAAATATACAACACATCCACAGATACAACATTACTCGCCAAAAGGGGCTCTGATTCCATAACCACAAGCGCGCATACTGCATTTCCACCACACTACTAGCGCTTTTAGTTCTCGTAACCTGTTTCCTGTACGACCTACAGTAATGTGATCATAAAAATGAACAAAGACCTCTTGGGGCCAAAATTATAAAACGTTTACAATTGTATTTTCTCGAATTGTATTTACTACAAACAGATATAAAGGATGACACATGGGCGAACTGATTTAACCCTTTACCTAACATGAAAAGCAGACGACACTTGCAAAAATAATTCTTGAATAACTAAGTTTTTTTTCATTTTTTGTCTCAAAAACATAGGTTATGACCCCTCGTTGGAACGAGCTCGACGTGCTCGTTCCAACGAGGGGTCATAACCTATGTTTTTGAGACAAAAAATGAAAAATATAATGAAAATTATTTGGCGATTTTTGAGAATAGCCCTGGCCGGTTTTGGCCGTTACGTTAGGTAAAGGGTTAACACTGAAAACTCCCATAGGCATTGCTTCGCCAGAGAAAATCTAGGTCTGAGATACATTGGGCGAACTGATTTAACACTGAAAGTTCCCATAGACATTTTTTTTCGTCAGAGTGCCATATTTTCGAGTGTACTCTGGCGCGATTTACCACTGAATATTCCCATAGACATTTTTTTCGCCAGGTGCACTGTGCTGCGAATTTGCGTGGTAGACCAATCGAGATTTTTTAACGTGCCGCCTCAAGGCGGATTGGTCTTCCGCCAGGTAAAGAACTTAGTCCCTACCAATTGATGGCTTTGAAATTGAATGAAGGTCGCTTCTCTTGCCCAGGTAGGGATACGACCTGAATTCAAAAGTAGATAAGTGCACTGTGCTGCGAATTTGTGTGGAAGATCAATCAAGAAGTTTAACGTGCCGACCCAAGGAGGATTGGTCTTCCGCCAAGTAAAGAACTTAGTCCCTACCAGTTGATGGCTTTGAACTGGAATGAAATATATCAATCGCGTTCATATGGTTAATGAGAACAGTCATACAGTATAACACTGCCTAGTCTACACCTGGTCCAGAGACAGTCTGTCATCTTCAGTTCTCACACCTACATATTGCGAGATACATAGTAAGCTGACAAGCAAGAACATCTCGGTGTGGCAAACCTATAAACTCCCATGCGCAGATCGAAATGCCCCTCGCATCCAGTTGGACTGGGACATCAATGATGACGTTACTTGCAACATTGACGCTGTTAACGACAACATGGATTGACATCTCGTATTATATCGCTGGTGACGTCGGTTATGATGTCACAAATTACGTCATCAACACACATCAATGCAGCGGTTATTAATATCAAAAAACAGTGACAATAGAAAGTGTCTACAGTATGTAGAATCGGTCACAGGGAAACGAAACCACGTTATCGTATAACCACGTGACATCCAGGAACCGAAATTTTGCAATCTAACAAACACACGGGGGCTACAGAAATGCGTTGCCATAACAGCACGCGGTGCGCAAGTGGATTATAGAGATCTCGTCTTGTCAACAATATCAGCTGGGACGCCTCTTATAAAGTCGCCAATTTCATCAATAATGGTGGTTCGGATAATGTCAGAAGAGACCTTACTCAGAAAGACTCTTTCAAGATGCATCAGATTGCTATACGAATATCATTTTCGTTCACGAGAATAGAGATGTTTTGAAAAAGCAATAAACTTGAATAGTCAAGATGATAACAGCAACCGTTGGAAGTCGATAAATATAGCCCCTTTGATCCGCATTTCAATTCCAGTGCAAAACATCCTCTTTTTAGCCAAGATTAAGTCAACGACAACAATTTTTTTATCTCTTAAATACCTTCCGAGGCACGTAAAAATCGCGCCATTTTTTTTTCTGTTGGACATAATTGTATTAACAACTGCTCATCCGTTCTGCAAAACAAGCCTTTCTTGTAGGAATGAGTTGAGTCATTGTGGAATTGCTCTCCATTCGGGTTAGTTACTGCTAATTTTCTTTGGGGAGATACCAAATGATTCATTTCAGATTTTAATTGGGTTATCGAAGACTTCTCTTGAATTTTTTGGCATTTGATGCGAATGGAAATTTACGATTTTCATTGCTCTACTTTGAGCTCAATTCGGTGTGAGCCAATCCGCTTAACCCTTTACCTAACATGAAAAGCAGACGACACTTGCAAAAAAAATTCTTGAATAACTAATTTTTTTCATTTTTTGTTTCAAAAACATAGGTTATGACCCCTCGTTGGAACGAGCTTGACGAGCTCGTTCCAACGAAGGGTCATAACCTATGTTTTTGAGACAAAAAATGAAAATATTTTGAAAATTAATTGGCGATTTTTGAGAATAGCGCTGGCCGGTTTTGGCCGTTACGTTGGGTAAAGGGTTAAAGACTTTAGTACACGCTTGTTCTGTTCTATGAAATCTACAGCAACACTAAACCATGCAGGAAATGAACCTCCGTTCAGCACGCATGTGCCGAACAGGCTTGGCAATTTCAGGAGAGCGATTTTTTAGCTCTCCTTACTGCCCTCCTGAAAGAATTAAGGAGAGCGAAAAATTGCCCTCCTAAATATTTTGGTCTGGGATGATTGAGATTACATGTATTATGCTCACATTAAATTTTTGTTGTAAAGCAAAAAAGTAATTTAACTTCGAAGTCACATAACATCACGTAATTTCATTTTGAAAGTGGTTTAGTGGTAAAAGGTAATGGCTGCAACCATACCCAAACACAGTTGCAATCACTTGAAGCAAAATGGGTCACAGCAATATTTTTTTTTTCTGTCAGTTTCAAGTTCAACAACTGACATCACAGTTTGAGGGGTAATTATTCAAGGAATACTGACACTATAATATACTACCATTACCACTATCCTGTCACTTGAAGCACTTGCACCAGGATGTGACTGTAGATTCAAGCAGACCTGTTGTCCAAGAAAGTCATACGCCTACCACTACCACCTTCAACCCCCCTTGGGGGGTTGAAGGTGGTAGTGGTAGGCGTATGACTTTCTTGGACAACAGGTCTGGGTACACACACAGGTCTTGTCAAGTGTGTGTTCGGTTGTTGAGTGAGACATCTAGATGTCTAAGAGATTTCGCTTTACCTTAGTAAAGTTAATAAAATCACTGATGTAGTCTGTTGGTTTCAGTTTCAATGAGTTCGTTCAACTGGATACTTAAAATGCTGTGTAAAGCTAATTGCTCTCCTAAGCTGATTGAGGAGAGCGATTTTTTGCCCTCCTGCATTTTTCAGAATGCCAGGCCTGGCCGAACGGAAAACGCTATTCAGAATTTTTCCGTTTCGTGTTAAGAACATGGGCTATGACCCCTCATTGAGCCGAGTTCGTTGGGCTCGTTCTAATGAAGGGTCGTAAGATATGTTTTGGGTCAAAAATAGGAAAACTGATACTTTTTTAAGAATTGTAGTCGCCTGCTCTTTTGCTTATGTGAAGGTGTAAATGCATTACTTACATGCGCGTTGCATGTGTGTTTAACGCCAAGCCGGTAAGTGTTTTGTATAGATGCAACTTTTTTGCCAAGAGCTTATAAAAAGATTAAGTCTGAGCATGAAAGTTAGGATCGGCCGGAATCCTACCGTTCATCCTCGGTTCAGCCTGTGGTGGCATAAGATGTTCAAACGTTTTCATTTATTTTAACTTGCTGCGGCTTAACGTTAACACTTCTCTGGATTGTTTTGCACCATTTACCTGAATCGTCGGTGATTGTTCTGGTATTTACAACAGATTCAGCGAATTCTAGCACATGGCCACGCGCTTAATTTTTAGAGTTTTCGTTTGGGACGACCCTGTGAATGAACCTGGGACTGCATTTCGACGTTATGGGTAGATGAGGACAAAGATAACGTTATTGTTTTCATTTGTTTCATATATTCGATGCCCATTTTTGAACGACACTTAAAATTGGGTTCCCCTTGCCAGATAATGTATCATGGTCAACAGAATATAAAGTTATTCCACGAGGACCCATGTTGCACCTTCAAGCCTTTACATAACACGATCAGCAAACGAAACAAGCGACCTTTTCTCTTAAATATCCACAAGTTAAACGTTTGTGTGTGGTTATGATATTCCATTGGCTATAAAGCTATGTTTTGGTAGCAAAGATGTGAAAGGAATAACATTTATTTATTGATGTTTAAGGTCACATATTTATGCACAATGGCTAATCATGACCGTGACAGCTTTACGGGTGGCGGAAGCCGGAGTACCCGGAGAGAACCACCGAGCAACGACGAGCAGCTGTCAGCTCCCCAACATCGTAACTCCGCACTGCAGCACAGGCAGGGTTAGATTGGTTGAAGACATGCGTACCATCGACGTACAGTACGCGCCTTAGTATACGGTGTCATCGTGCTCCCACGCGGGCAATGGGGATGAAGTGTCTTGCCCAAGAAAACAACGCGGTTGCCGCAGGTGGGATTCGAACCGAGGACCTCTCGGCTTGCAGCCTGCACCTCTACCTACTGAGCCACCGCGCTCCCCGAAAGGAATAACATGGAAGGAAGCATTTGCGAATTGGCCAAAGGTGATAGTTTCAGTTTTCAAAAAAATAAATCTCTCATGTAGGGAAGAATTATTTCTCCCATGAAAAGGTGCGTTCCCCTGTGCTGGGTAGGTTGCGACAGGAACACTCATAACAAGCTATTAACTCTCTACCCAATGCAGGCCATTTCAAAATGTATTATTTTAAATATCATTTTTTAAATTTTTTTTCAAAAAAATTCAACAAAACCATATCATGCGACCCCTCTTTGGAACGAGCTCGACGAGCTTGTTCCAAAGAGGGGTCACATGATATGGTTTTGTTGAAAATGTTCGAAAAATAATATTTTTTCAGCGGCTGAATTTGCATATTACGCGTGCGGATGTGGACGATTCGTTCGGAAAAGGGTTAACTGAAATTGTAATTCATCAGTTAAATTCGACCTCGTTGTTCTTTCTGAACCCATAGTTTGATTGGCTGAGAGCCGATCGGTCCGTGCTCTAATCTTAGGTAAATTCACTCTTACCGTGCTCAAATTGCCGTAAGAAGGTCAATTAGAGCATATCTGTATCCACGCTAAGCACCAGCCCGGCGATGAACAGCCCTTATCACAGATAAAATACACCTAGGACAGGGGGGGGGGGGGGGGGGCACTAAAAATTTGCAAGACGTGACGTCCTATTTTTTATTCAACTCCTTTTTACACCCACCCACCCCTACGTGCAAATGTTCTGCTACCGTTCTCAGACACCCACCCCTCACTCTCCCATTAAAATCCAAAATAAACTTATAAACTTAGTAGGCACAGCTGTCCTTAGGGGGGTTTCATAATGTTCTTAAACTGGTACCACCAATTTAAACCTCTGTGGGCTGCTGTGGGCCCAATCTATAAATGACAAGCTGTTCATTATCAGGCTTGGCCAGAGCAGGTGTACATATACGGGAACAAATTTTCATTTGAATTGTTCTGTCAGTATTCTCAGGTGTTTGCTACTTTCCTCTTCTATCCATACAAATTCTATTAATAAATAAATAACTTGGGTTGAATTTTGTGCATCAGAGAGAATTTTCCCAAAATATTGTCTGCACATTTTCTACATTTCGAAAAAGACACCCACCCCCTACTAACGTGTGACATTTTCCCAGATTAAGCCCAATATTCTTACATATAAAGCCTCCTGATGTTGTATTTATGTTAATAATGTGATGTACAACATCATCTTTAAGGTTTGAAACACAAATGATGGTATATATTAGCTGATATATTGATATATTTTTAAAAAATTCAAAAAATTGCACAAGTTGGAAATGTACATTTTTTGGTGCACTCAAGAGACCCACCTACCCCCACGTCACGTCTTGCAAATATTTGGTGCCCCCCCCCCCCCCCCCCTGCCCAGGAGTTGTTTTTTATGGCAACGATTGTTAGCATCCGTGCTTTGAAGTTCACCTTGTAAATTCGATCCTGGCAAATTGTCCGAGATCGAAAAGGACATCTTTTAGTGTTTTTCTCCAGATAAAACGGATTAGAATATGTTTCTTTTCACTTATAACGATGACTGGAATTACAAAGGAGATAAACGTCTATTGTTTCGTTAGGCATTCGGGAACTGACTATGGAAAACCATTTGCTAACGAGCCCCGAACGGGCTCGTTAACAAATTGTTTTCCATAGTCAAATTCCCGAATGTCTAATACAACAAGAGACGTTTATCTCCTAAATAGGGTGCGCGGTGGCTCAGTAGGTAGAGGTGCAGGCTGCAAGCCGAGAGGTCCTCGGTTCGAATCCCACCTGCGGCAACCGCGTTGTATCCTTGGGAAAGACACTTCACCCCCATTGCCCATGCGGGGGGGGGGGGGGGGGGGGGGGGCACGATGACGCCGTGTACCGCACGTCGATGGTACGCATGTCTTCAACCAATCGAACCCTGCCTGTGCTGCAGTGCGGAGTTATGATGTTGGGGAGCTGGCAGCTGCTCGTCGTTGCTCGGTGGTTTTCTCCGGGTACCCCGGCTTCCTCCACCTGTAAAACTGTCACGGTCATGATTAGCCATTGTGCATAAATATGTGACCGTAAACATCAATAAATAATAAATATCTCCTAAATAGAATATGTTTTCGTTTTGGCAATTCACACTAAAAACATTTCCACAAGTATTTCTATTAGTACCTTCCACCCAGCACGTATGTAACATGTAAACAACTATCCATGAGCAATCTTGCAGCATCAGTCAGGCTATATATCCATGTAGTGTGTGATATGGAGACCTGTCAACTTACCGTGTGCGATGATTATGGCCAGCCAGGTGTATGTCAGTTTACCAATTTACTTTTCTCATCTCTATTATGCAACTAACCCTGTGTATGCACATATGTAGTGAGTGTACATTTCCATGTGATGTCTGATATGGCAGTCACCAACATTTGATAACCAGAATATGTGACTAACCCTATTCCACACTCTCTGGTCAGTCACACTTTCTGGTTATAGAACATTTTCCTTATTAACTGAGTACTTACCCAGTGCTCTGCACAGGATCTGGGTAAATTTCGTCTATAGCAACTCTTTACCCAATGTAATGGACACGACCTGCTACTTATATTCGCAAGAAGTATTTAAAGTCAAGTTACTCAACTTATGTTCCCTAAATGTAAAGTTGTATTTTAGTGAATTTCAAAAATGGAAAAATATCTTACCTTTAAACTAAACGGCTATAACCCTTTGAGACTTCTATTATCCTGACGTTCAAACGTCACTGGGAATTAAGTATCTTCAACGTTTTTCAAAATGTGACGTCAAACGTCGGAAAGTACAAATAAGATATTTTTCACATTAGTGATTATCTGGTTGAGGGCTAGATTATTTTTGGTGGTCTGAATTTGTTATTGAAAACTTGTTTTATTACAAATTATTGGAGAGTGCCCACAGGCACTCTCCAATAATTTGTAATAAAACAAATCTATCTAAACAAAATATATTACTTGTGTTCGACTGAATATGAAATAAGAACAAGGAAAGTGTTGGCTTTTGCTCTGGAATCCTCATTTTTTGAAAGCCTCGATAGTGGCTTCTAGCACTCAACCAGTTAAGAAGTCTTGACAGCGGGATTATTTTAAGCTGCGATACAATTTAGCTCAACGGTTGTCACTGAACACTAATCGGGAGAAAATATAGGCACTCTCCCATAAATCGCAACAAGGCAAATTAAATAAGACTATATAATTTCACTCTTAGCATAATTAGAAGCACATTAACAGAATAATGTTCCAGGAAGTTGCTGTATATGAATGCCCAAGTGAAGCCAAATTTGGACCATCAGCACTCTACCGGAACACCAACACCGTTATAAGGAGACAAGTTATCACCAACGAATAGTCGAAGTCAACTTGACTTTTGAGTATTGACCAGTCGACTTTGGAATTCACTAGTCGTTTGAGCACTAGTGGAGTGGGGAAGTATATCCACACCCAATATTTTTTCTTGTCAGGACATACTCGTCACGATTGATGTCTGAGATATCGATTATCTCTTGCTAGTAATCCTGTACTACTTTAATCGTTTGAACCCTCGTTTCTTGGAATGGTATTTATATTTATTTATTTATTTATTGATGTTTAAGGTCACATATTTATGCACAATGGCTAATCATGACCGTGACAGTTTTACGGGTGGAGGAAGCCGGAGTACCCGGGAAGAACCACCGAGCAACGACGAGCAGCTGCCAGCTCCCCAACATCGTAACCCCGCACTGCAGCACAGGCAGGGTTAGATTGGTTGAAGACATGCGTACCATCGACGTGCAGTACGCCTTAGTATACGGAGTCATCGTGCCCCCACGTGAGCAATGGAGAATGAAGTGTCTTGCCCAAGGACACAACGCGGTTACTGCAGGTGGGATTCGAACCGAGGACCTCTCGGCTTGCAGCCTGCACCTCTACCTACTGAGCCACCGCGCTCCCCTTGGAGTGGTATCACTTTGTGTATTCTTACAGTGGAAAGAGTCAGTTTAATATCAATATACAGGGAGGTGAAAATAATAACAGCAGTCAGCAGCAGCCCGGCTGCAGACTGCAGTTATTATTTTATCATCAATGCTCCGTGTATGGACCTCTTATTTATTTATTTATTTATTTATTTATTTATTTATTCATTTATATATTTATTTATTAGAGTTTAACGACACTTTAACAGTCAGGGTCATTGCGTGTCGGTGACAGTTTTACGGGTGGAGGAAGCCGGAGTACCCGGAGAGAATCACCGAGCAACGACGAGCAGCTGCCAGCTCCCCAACATCGTAACTTCGCACTGCAGCACAGGCAAGATTATATTGTTTGACATGCGCACCATCGACGTGCAGTACGTCATAGTACACGACGTCATCGTGCCCCCATGTGGACAATCGGGGTGAAGTGCCTTGCACAAGGACACAACGCGGGAGTCCGAATCAATCGCTCAGATGGTCACCCATCCAACAATTAATCGGGCTCGACGTTGCTTAACTGTAGTGATCTGACGAGAACCGGTTACCGCAACGCCACCACGCCCACTATAGACCTTTTATAATAAAACCAACATGGGAGGAAATTGTACCTTGGGTCGAAATGTTCATCTTACGAGGTGAAGGGGTTAAAATGCTAATTTTATACTCGGACTTGTGTCAACCACAAGGTCAGCCATGCAAATGGACGTCGCTAGTAACTGGTTTGAGCTCCCGGGGTCCAGCATGGCGACTTCGGAGTAAGGGCACGATGCGTATTAATTAAATAAGGAATTGCTCCACGACTATTAGTTTAAACAATATTTATTTCCAATTATATTACATAGACATTATTCCATGAATGCAATTTGTAGATCCCACTCTAAGCTTTAAGCTTATTTGATGTCATTTCCACATACAAAGTGCACTTCACTTACAATCAAACATAAAACATATCAAACAAACAATCGGAAGAGGCTGGTATTGAAAAAAAATAAACTTGACGTTTTGGAATAAAGTTTTTTGTCGATTGCCTGTTCCAATCAGCTTATTCTTGAACATTTTTGTGAAAGGTTTGTAATTATAAAGGTGAGAAAAAAAAAACCTCTTGTATAATGGAAAAGAGAAGGAAATGAAAGTGTAAGGCAAGAATAGGATTGTACGGCAGCGTAGAACCGCCACATCATAGTATATTTCCAGGGATTCCTAACCTGTTTAAACAGATTACTAATCTGTTTTTACAGATTACTAATCTGTTTTTACAGATTACTAATCTGTTTAAACAGATTAGGAATCCCTGGAAATATACTATGATGTGGCGGTTCTACGCTCTCGTAGGATTGCACTATAACATATGTTTTTTTTTTTTATATTCACAAATAAACTGTAATCGCGACTGACTATTTTTCCACGTTTGTCACCAAGGCACGCCTTTATTTGAGTTTGTATGGCACGTCCAGTTGGTTTCATGCAAATGGAGGTCTGTGGCGGATTCGGCCCCAGCATGACCAATTTTGAATCCGGTTCGCGCTTATAATATAAGATGCTGAGATGAATCTGTATAACTGCATGTACAATACGGCCGCCTTGGACTAGTCACTTTCCACGGTTAAGCAATACTTCCATTGACGTAATAATATTAGATTCCAAACACTAATTATAGGAATAATCATCAAAATTTTAATTAATGAAGCACCAGGTTGCACCCGATGCTTTATTAATTCAAATTATGCTGATCATGATTTTTGTTAACTGTTAAACGCATGCGTGAATATCACTGTCCACCGGTGGTTTACGACCAGACCACGGCGACTGTGCTGTATTTATCCACAGACACAATTTCTGAATAGAGCTGTAGGTTAACCGAAACCGAACCGAGGTTTTTCGTTTTTTTTTAAAAAACCGAAACCGAAACCGTCGACATCCCGTAATCTAAGGTTTTTCGTTTTTTTTTTATTAAATACTCTCTTGCTGCAGAAATTCACAGAATGTAGCCATCCCAGAGTAGTGAGAGTACCCAGACACTGCCAGTGGCAGTGTCTGGGCTCTCTCACTACTCTGGGAAGGCTACATTCTGTGAATTTCCGACATTTCAGTTTAGTTGTGTTTGCAGCTTTCCTCAAGTTGCGTTTAGGTGTCAGACCTCGAAAAATGGCCAAGCACAATAAAAGTTCTGTATATTTAGGTATTTATTATATTGACCTTCCTGATTCTTCATGTATTATAGCTTATTTCGGGCATTCATTGAGTTTCACTCATTTTCACTACCATTCAGTAATGACTCCGGACATAAGAATGAGTTTTATTGAATTTTACTTGGGCTCATGAACAAACCGAAAACCGAACCGAACCGAGGTTTAACTCCACCGGAAAAACCCAAACCGAAACCGAACAAGAAATTTAAAAACCTACAGCTCTATTTCTGAACTGCAATCCCGGCTAACAAATATCCCAACGCCATCAACAAGGTATGTCTTGATCAGGGACGTGACGACAGGGTGTGTGTGCCCCCCCCTCCCCGCCCCCATCCTGGCCAAAATCTCATATAGTTGGAAATTCGGAAGGCAAGTCACGAGTTGTTGGAAATTTAATCAATCTGGATTTTAGAGCGTCTTTGGGGGTGTCTCCTTTACTTTCCAAAATCCAACTCGGTTTCAAATCGGCAAAAATTTCAACTGTTACTATTTACAACTATAGTGTACGTAATATCGAGCTTCATCAGTATTCATGATGTCAGTCGGTACGAGATTTCTATAGTTCGTTTACTTATCGTAATAAAAAAAAAATCCTCGAAATGCACTTCAAAAAAATCACATCATGTAAAATCGTTATCCTGAGTTAATTCCATCATTCACAGTTACAAAAAGATGAAACATCAAAAATTGATCATTCCTGCATAAGATCTGATTTAATGTTAGGACAGTGTGAATTACTCAAAGTTCTTGAGCTTGAGCATTTGATTCAATTCCCAGAATAATATCAAATAATAATAACCTGAAATTTCTATCATAAATGTGCTGGCATTTCAGTTACTACAATCAACTTTATGCTCCTTTTCATGGCTTCATTTTCTATTTTTTTCTCGGTAATGAATTTCCAGCTAAGGGGTTGGGCCCCTGTGGGGGACCCCTCTCGGTCCCTTCCCCAAGTTAGGAATTCACTACTTTACATCCCCCCCCCCCCCCGATCGGAAGCCTCTAGCCACGGCCTTGGTCTTGATGGTGTAGATGGAATATTTTATCAGTCGGGATATGAGTCATCACTTCAGTCGGGACGATTTGGGTTTACATCTCCCACAATCGATCATCTTCGCGGAGCCTCTGGTCATACTTGCGCGCGCGCAATAGTGAACATCAGAAATTAAGCTCTCAATTTCTCAAAAAAATATAATGTATTGGAGTAATACCGTTAAAGTTTTTCAGTGTTACATTTACATTTCAGACATTTACATCAGTCGCCAACTCTTAGACGATGGAATGGAAAACGGAGCTTTGTTGCTGTTCCGAGAAACGAGTTTCCTGTATGAGGAATTAGTTATGCCGGTATCTCAGAAACAGAAAGTTACAGCTCTTATTGCACAAAAGATGTCACAACAGGTAAAAGTTGTGTGTATGTGTAGTGCCAGTACATGTACAAACATGTGAAATCTATTGTATTTCTACTTCCCGCCCAATTCTCAAGTACAAGACGAAAACGCAAATCTATATACAACGATCCATTTTAACCCTTTACCTAACGTGAAAAGCAGACGACACTTGCGAAAATAATTCTTGAATAACTAATTTTTTTCATTTTTTGTCTCAAAAACATAGGTTATGACCCCTCGTTGGAACGAGCTCGACGAGCGAGTTCCAACGAGGGGTCATAACCTATGTTTTTGAGACAAAAAATGAAAAAAAATAGTGAAAATTAATTGGCGATTTTTGAGAATAGCGCTGGCCGGTTTTGGCCGTTACGTTAGGTAAAGGGTTAAAAACTGACCAGTGTATTTTAGAATTGCTGCATTAAGTTAAATAAAACCAGAGCGGCCGAACACTGCGAGTAAGAGGGCTCAAATTATTAAAAACAAATAAGGAACTCACTCAGTGATAGTGGGGTTGTTCTTCAGTAGTGAGAAAGGATCCATGCTTCCGTTAGAATAATAATTACAGCTATACGGTTACTTTGAATCGCTTCGAACTCTTCTCCATTTAGTTTAAACGTTGCCATGGTTATTTCACAATAAAGCAAATATCCGAAATATAAACATCGCAGAACTTTGTCGCCTGCCATTGAGAGTTGAGAATAGTAATATTGGTTTGAAAACGTATTGTGAAATGGTTGCCCGAGAGGTGAAATTTTCTCAACTCTGATTGGGGAATGACAACATTCCCTTGAAGAGGTGAAGCCATGGAGGGAAGAGGGTGCACATTTTTCCACAGACATCATTCCTAATTACATTGTCATTTTGTTTCAATTAGAGAGAATGCGAATGTGCCATTTAACCATCTGCACTCTGATGTCAACATGGCAAAGTTTCCAACAGCAAATATTTCCATATTGCAGTTTGATATTTAACCCATTACGCAACGTAACGACCAAAACCGGCCAGCGCAATTCTCAATAATCGCCAATTAATTTTCATTATTTTTTTCATTTTTTGTCTCAAAAACATAGGTTATGACCCCTCATTGGTACGAGCTCATCGAGCTCGTTCCAATGAGGGGTAATATCCTATGTTTTTGAGACAAAAAAAAATGAAATAAAATAGTTATTCAAGAATCTGTTTTGCAAGTGTCGTCTGCTTTTCGTGTTAGGTAAAGGGTTAATAAGATATACCTTGTTTGACAGGGCTCATTGAGCTCTGTGAAATAGCATATGATTGGTTAAATTCATGGTTAAGCAAGAGAAAAACTAGAATGATTGGAGAAAATTCTGATGCACTCGCATTGTGCTAGGGCGTAAAAGGTGTACCTGCGCTAATTTTGTGCTATATGATCTATAATATCAAATCCAGTTGTGTCTTGGACAGTGAATACCACGTTCGGTCTCTTCCTTCTATTTCAGCTATCTTCCAACCCGAAAGCTAGTATTTGAGTTGGACATTATCTTAAGTAGAAGGCATTTACCGGCATACGACTTGTTCGACGAACTCTAAAAAATATAGATAATCAGGTTTCCGTATACATGCTGGAATACGACTCTAAAACGTGGCTTGACACGTAATAAGGTCATTAACCGGTAAAAAATATCTATTAGTTTCTCTTCTCCCCACGCTCACACATATTTTTGCACCCTCTGATGCACTCGCCAAGATTTGGGGATCAAGGAAGTAGTACGTCTGTGAATTCCCCTCTCTTCCCGCTGGGCCAAATCATGGTTGGTTGAATATTTTCCATATTCCTTCCTCTACAACTTCTCCTTTTAAAATTTCAACGAGAAACAAGTTGATGAATGAATGGCGTGGTGTGAATACATTATGCGTTTACTGCTTCATTAACCTGATCAATGACTGACGAGCAGATAATGGAGTAAATGGGTATACGGAGCAGGTTCAGAAATGAAATTATTTTACGATGTATTTAATTCATTTTATACCATGATAATCTATTCTGCTATATATAGAATAAACGTATAGTGTTTTCAAGTAAAAAATTATTCTACGAGTAGGATTCTACGCGTAGAATATTTTTTTTTACCTGAAAACACTATACGTTTATTTTGTTTATCCCGTGAATCTTTTACAGGGCATTTGCGGCGAAATCGTGCTGTTACTTGCTACAAAACATTATGAGAAGTCAGAAGCAAATTGGTCCAATTCGATCGACAAGCAAAATGGGCAAAAATAAACAAGGCGCAGTAATACATTTCTGTCTAAATATAATTCCTCTACAAACTTGAGCTAAACTTGCAAAAATACTTTCTTAAGAGAACAATGTGTGGTGTTTTCTTCTGGCATTGTGTGATACTTTCAAACAGGTTTAAAGAAAACAACAATTCGACTTTTAATTATGACACACGAATGTGGTAGAGGTCAGAGGTCAACAAGTCCGTCTCTACAACAGGAATAAATTATTTCAGTGTTAAACCTATGGGGAAAGTTTATCACCCTACTAGGTGAATAAAGCAAAAATTTATCCAAGGCTTTTATAGTTCGAATAAACGACCATTTATGGGATAAATATAAAAAGCCTATGACATAAATGTTAGCGTTACACGCCAACCGTGGTGAACACGCCAGCAATTTCAATGGTAAAAATTTACACGTACAGTGGGCCTACATCCAGCTTGACCTTTGGTGACCTCGCATTGAATGCAAACATGTCTAAATTTATCGCTCGTTCCCACATGAAGAATGAAATGAAACCCGCAATTATTTATTTCGTTTTTAAATAGACTTGCTCTAATATCCTGGAGAGTCCTGCAATCTTTATTTCACCTGTTTTGGTTAAATTCTGCTCCATGATGAATTCAGACAGCAAGCTAAGAGCAGCCGTATAAGTAACCTAACGTAGGGAGCACGAGACCCCATTTAAAGGAGATCTCGGGTGCCGGCACTGGGTACATTATGATCATAAGATGAAGACATTATTTTAATTTCTTTGTCACTTTACGACTCAGTACATCATGGAACTTTGTACTGCCTAATAACTATCAAGTCCTTTTCGTCGTGTATCATCGACAATGCAGCTATTAATCCCTCAACAGCTGTGATCCTTATTTGCTCGTCCATGTCGTCAATGAGACACTATCATACGCCTTAAAAATCGTTTTAAATACACGGGCTGCTGTCGATAATTTTTTTGCTTCGTCTGAGGAGCGACAGGAAGACAGTATTTTCTGCTATGTCGCATCCTTGCAGTTTATCAAAATTGAGTTTGATTGATTTTTTTATTTTAACAATTGTGCTTTATACGTAATTGATATACTGTGACAGGGCTCAAAATAATCGGTGTCGCGTCGCGTTTTGCTATGCAAAACTTGCAAAAAGCTACACAATGTTCAATTATGTATAGCATTTTGCGATACAAGATAATCAACTGCAGCCTATTAGGCTGCAGTTGATTACCTTGTATCGCAAAATGTAAATGAAAATTTGCAAACAAATTTGAAAACTAGTTCACTGATGCTTTACATCTGATTGTGGGACATTCCAGGCATAACTCAGATTAACTCTCCATCAAGCATCATTAGCAACTTCATATGTGAGATGAATTCTATTGGTTTAAATTCTTCCTGTTTTTACAACATTTTGCATAAAATGTCCATGAAAAATAACTTCAAGCCCATCAAATTAAAAATCCCAACTTCCATTTTGAGAACTCTATTGAACAACCAAGACGCCATTTGAAAATATCCAAGTCCTTGCAACCCTCAAAGGCAGTTCAGTTAAAAAAACGTAGTAAATGTTTCATGTGCTGCAGATCATTTGGAAATGCCTAGAGATGGATGGAAAGTATTCTATCTACTTAGAAGAATCCAATACAAAACAGCATAACACAACTCTTGTACATACAAAAATAGCTATGTAATTTTTACAAAATGCTATTCATTTTTTTTGAAATGTATAGCATTTTGCTTCGCAAAGAAAAAAAGTTACGTTGAGCACTGTACTGTGAATACAAGTTTCATTTCATTTCACAAGTTTACCTCATAAAGTACCAAAAATTAACAAACACACGTTGTCTCATGTTAATAAAGTATTCATAACGCGAAATAATATGATAGTATGTTATTAAAATGAAAAAGGCCCCGTAATTTGCGGTTTCGTTTTCTATTTCGTTTCGGCGATAAACTCACCAGTGGAAGTATCGCCCACCGGTGCACATGTAAACAAAAACAGATTCGCACATGTGAACATTGATTTATTTAACATTTAAACTCTTATTAATCAGACGATCATCGTATAAATAAAATATACCCAAAGTAGTTTGGTGTTTCAAATGTTCATGACTCGTGGTGTTAGCCGCGCACCGAAGGCTCGCGGTTAACACAACTTCAGCACTTGTGGTGAACATTTGGTTCACTAAACCACTATGGGTTTATTCTATATTTTCATGTGTTTAACGAAGTTGTAAACGAAGTTGTAAGAGCATATAATAAAAAAATATTGTTGACAGTAACAGATCTGGCTTAGTGTATTCGGTCTCGTTGAATCGCAGTGACTCGTGAGATACGACGAATCTGTTCTCATCAACTTGATCGAAAAACACCGGGTCAGTTACCGCAATAACAATTTGAAATTATTATGACTCTCACAAATATCCCCCAAAATTCTGGCTCGCCAGGAAATGAGAGTTTGCTCGTTTCCAAATTGCTTTATGAATGATAAAAATAATAACAATGTGTCCGATTTGTCGTGGTTCTCAGGAGATAAGGTACTGATTAACCCGTGTTCAAGTTGCCTCCGTATCCCTACGCCTCCCGTCTCATCCCATCACTCTGAGACGATGACATCCCGTACTCCATTTTTTTCCAATCCCCCGTACCAAACCTGCTTTTGTGTCACCTTCCAACCGCATGTCCATTTTCCCGTACCACTTCCCCATCATCCTCCAGGTGTACCTTCTCCTGTTAGACTGGAATTTTGTGCATTCCAATAGAAGGTGTTCAGGGGTCTCCACTACGCCTGGATTACACATTTGGCATTCCTTTTCATTGGCTTTCCCAGTTTTCTTCTAAACTCCAGCAACCTCTCCTTGAAGAGTTTTGACACCCACAAAAGGTGCCATCATGGTACTCCTCAAAACGTAGCTTCTCTTTATGACGCAGGCCACCCAAATACCTCTTTGTTTTGACCCCCTCTCGTATCAAAATCGAGCATCTCGTGACGTCATTTTCGTAGGAAGATTTTGGAAGCGATAATTTTACAAACGCGAAGTAAAAACTCAAGTGTCTTGGCGCTAAACACTGCGGGAAAACATCCACACTTTGCTGTGTGTTTGCATTTCAGGTTTCGTATTCACATTTTTTAACCCCTTGAACCCGTGCGGCCTCTTTTCCAACCAGTAACATGATACGTCATAACGTCATTATATAGGATGGCTGTTCAGTAAATGTGCAGGGTAGACCAATCAATATTTTCAACGTGCAGCCTCGAGGCTGCACGTTGAAAATATTGATTGGTCTACCGCATATAATGAATATGGACTCTCCTAATTCCCGTCATTGAACTGGCATGGAAGATAACACTAAAGTTTAAAGGGTTAAACACCGACTGCCATATGGGCAGTCTACTATGTATTGTTTGATCTGCCCGATCAAGTCTCGTCAACTCGGTGGAATTCTCCGGCCCAGCTTTACTAACTGTTGTAATACTCTGCGACTATTTTACAGTACAGACGCCGTGGACTTGTCGTTACCCTCGCCGGGGCAGTGGTGTCCACGCATGCGTTTACCAGGTAATAAAAATAATCAGCAGCAAAATTTTAATTGATGAAGCACCGGGCTGTACCCAATGCTTTAGTAATTAACTTTTTTGTAGAATCTGATATTATTGCGTCCGTGAAAATATTGCCCAGCCGCGAAAAGTTACCAGTCCACGGCTGCTGCATTGTACATTACAAGACACTGCGTTACAATTCTAAATCTCTCTTTATTTCAGTGGTTTGGGGCCGATGTTGGTTTAGCGTGGTGGGACGACTTATGGCTACACGAAGGATTTGCCACATACATGAGTTATTTGGCAACCACCCACGCAAACCCGGATTGGGAAATGGTGAGTGAGTATTTAAACTGTCAGAAAATGAAGCGATGACATATCAGTTCACTCGTTTTAGCTGTCTACTTTTTTTAGTAACAAATGTTTGTCTCTACAAACAACAGGATTGCGGAAGCGGTCATTGGGAACAGACAGTAAAAAAATATATCAGCATCCGCCATTTTAATAGGCCCCATTGGTTTTTGACAATGTAGTTTTATCACTCCTGTTCAAGTTGCTAACGCCGGAAAATCACCGTTTGTTTTTAACCCTTTACCCAACGTAACGGCCAAAACCTCCCAGCGCTATTCTCAAAAATCGCCAATTAATTTTCATTATTTTTTCAATTTTTGTCTCAAAAACATAGGTTATGACCCCTCATTGGAACGAGCTCGTCGAGCTCGTTCCAATGAGGGGTCATAACCTATGTTTTTGAGATAAATAAATTAAAAAAAATTAGTTATTCAAGAATTGTTTTTGCAAGTGTCGTCTGCTTTTCATGTTAGGTAAAGGGTTAAAAGAGTTTGATGTCTTCAAAAAACGAACATGCTCTTGTCATGACAATGCACATTTGGCCATGCGGGGCTTCGAGATTCGATTAAATTTCGAATGTTAAATTGGTATTCGGTTCGATTCGAAATCGACTGTCCGATTCGTTTTCCTTCGAATCTTTTCACCGGAATTTCGCCTGGTTTACCGTATAGCTGATATAAAAATTGAACATAAATAATGTTGAAAATAAAGACCCAGTGAAAATTTCTCTCTATTAACATCAAAAGCTTCTGCACCCATGCCACCATCCATTCAAATTCCAGCTTCACCAGTCACTAACACTACCGAAAGCGAATTTAAACCTTTGATACTTTTGTACGTGTTATTACGTACGAAATATTTTGTTTTATTTCACGCTTTCATACTATTGTACGTGTTATTAAGTACGGAATCTTTTAACCCCTTACCCAACGTAACAGCAAAAACCGGCCAGCGTTATTCTCAAAAATCGCCAATTAATTTTCATTATTTTTTTCATTTTTTGTCTCAAAAACATAGGTTATGACCCCTCGTTGGAACGAGCTCGTCGAGCTCGTTCCAACGAGGGGTCATAACCTATGTTTTTGAGACAAAAAATGAAAACATTTAGCCATTCAATATTTTTTTTTTGCAAGTGTCGTCTGCTTTTCATGTTAGGTAAAGTGTTAATTTAAAGTTCCAAAGCAACATCGAAGATGAACTATGGTTGCTTGCTGCTAGTGCAGTGCTTAGTAGAATTCTCGCACCCATTTCTGTTTTTGAAGAAAAAATAAATCTTTTCTGGGTAATATTCCAACTACACCATCAAGGCATGCCTTTAACGAAGGTAGGCCATAATGATGCAGTGGGAATATCTGTTCAGTCAGGACTTCAAGATGCCTGTATTCGATTCGAGGTTCTATTCGATTTCAAATAATAGACCCGATTTCATTTGAGCTTCGATTTTGAATGGACAATTTTCTGTCCAAAAAACGTTAAGCCCCCCCCCCCCCCCCCCCCCCCCCTCCCCCCCCCCACCACACACACACCTCCAGTATCTGTCCGCATACAGTAAATGGGTAAAGTCTCATGAGAGAAAACCTAGTATTTCTAGTAGGGGGAATGTGCCATATTAGTGAAACAAGGGCTTCTAACGCCTTTTTTTTATTTGAATGAACATTAGGCACCGCGGACGTCACCGCAACGTCAACAAACGTCACGTTGTTCATATCTGGTAGGACCGTCTCGATCATCTCTAACACATCTTAATCGGCGTGGCAAGCTGTTGATGACCTTTCGAATTTCTCTCAATATGATGTTGTCCCATTCCTATATAAGCGCACGATGCAGAAAATCAATGTCATGATATGGCGGTTGTCTCTTTACCACTCTCCTGTCGAGCATGTCCCACACGTGTTCTATCGGACTGCAGACCGGACTCTTGGCAAGAAAATTCATCCGGGTCACGACCTGTTGCATGTCTTTGAATGCTCGCACTATTCTCGCTCGATGAGGCCTGACATTATCTTCAAAATAATAAAATCGATTTCCAAGGAAACGTCGACCGTAGAGGATGGCAATCGGTTCCCAAATATGGTCCCTGTACATCTTGCGTTCATTTTTCCGTCGACAATGTGAAGTGGAGTTTTGCCTCCAGAGCAGGCACCGGCCCAAAGCAAGATGCTTCCACTCCCGAAACGGTCAATGGGATGTACATTCATCTCAATTCCCGAGAAGCGCAACAGAGAGTGACCTAAACCGTCTGGTCAAAAGCGGACTTAACGCAGTACAGCATATGTCAGATACGCATGGCAGTGAAGCGATCAACAGCCAGCAAATGTTCACAAGTTTGGAGGATCTATGCCCGCTCCGATAGAGGAATGGGGGACATCACAATAAGAGATATTCGTATACCCACTGGTATTATACAGACGGGGGGAGGGGGGGGGGGGGGGGGCGGGTAACTTTGTTTGGACAGCCCTAATTCAAAGTCAATATTCAAAGCATATTTCAGTTATTATATAAAGAGTAATCGCTTGACTGGGCTGGTTACGTGAAATAATTCATGAGAGGCGAGCGACGTTGTACAAACACGAGTGCGCGAATGCGCAAGAGTGTTTTACGATATAGTTCCTCGCCTCGGATGAATTATTTCACGTAATCAGTCCAATCAAGCGATTACTCCGTTTATTACTTTTCATTATTAACGATAATTATACTACTTAACCCTTTACCTAACGTAACGGCCAAAACCGGCCAGCGCTATTCTCAAAAATCTCCAATTAAGTTTCATTATTTTTTTCATTTTTTGTCTCTAAAACACAGGTTATGGCCCTTCATTGGAACGAGCTCGTTGAACTCGTTCCAATGAGGGGTCATAACCTATGTTTTTTGAGACAAAAAATTAAAATAATAGTTAATCAAAATTTTTTTTTGCAAGCGTCGTCTAATTTTCATGTTAGGTAAAGGGTTTAAAAAACAATGAAATCCCCATTACACCCACGGCAAAAGGTCTTCGTTTGCGCACACGGATACATGACCCAATTGTTGATTGCATAATTCACTTGTTAAGTTATCGTTTATAATCAAACCGGGAAATCCCAGTTAATCACACTTTGGAGAAGTAATAAATCAACATATTGTAAAGTTGGAACTGTTGTAACTGGTTTTTATATTCGGTGTTTCGGTAAAGACCATGTCACTTAATGTTTCGAAAGGTATAACACCGTCGTTGCAGTCCATGTTACAAACATTTCCTTCATTTGAGTCTCATCACTAACTACCTTGGAACATCTGTGTTGTCCCAAAATCTGTCAAATGTGACCAGTTGAAGTATCAGTGATTTAATCTTATTTGATTTACAAGGATTGGCGAACCAATTATACAATTTATATCAACGGCTCACCTTGACCCAGTGGCGCAGGTGTGTGAGATGACCTTCGTAGCTGCAACGTCGTGACATCGATGTTTTCGAATACAATGAAGAGATGTTTAGTCTGCATGTAGTGTACCTTTTCTCCGCAAAAATGACAGACATGTTGCGTCCTCACCGATAGGAGAGTACACTTTGACAGCATCAGCCTCACAATTGATGCTGACAGACAGTATTCGGGAACCTCGAGAAGGTCAAGGTCAAATGAAAGTTTCAAAACCCACATAATTATGCATGTACTACGTCATTTTTTTGATTCCTGGAAGTGCTGTGTAAAAGGTAGGTAGGCATCTTTGTTACACGTATCTTATATTTTCGCAAATACGGTAGTGAAGTTACGAATATTATGCAGATGATTCATGTTCAATTGGTTTAATGGCGGCATCACTGCCGCCCCCATTATTTTGATTTTGTGTATTCAAATTTTTTTATTGAAAATTACGATAATTTTATAAAATCATAGCAAAATCCCCCCCTCCCCCACATAAGTGTTGAACCATGACCTGGTCTCCATTTGCATGTTATGTTAATTTTGTACGCCCCCTTACAGAGAGCTGCGACGCCATAGAAACGCACATATCGTGTGACCATGCAAGAATGCGAATCACAGAGAAATACGTGTACCAAAGACTGAGCAGAAATTGTATGCGATGGTGTGACCGCAGCTTTTGCTTTTGTGTAATACAGTTCTTAACTCTTAGAAACCGGGGGTCGAGTTTTCTTGCCTCTGACGTAATACTACAGATAATTTGGATGTGACGATTCGGCTATAATTGTGATGGGGGAGAAAAAACCATTGAGCAGGTGCTTCTAGTCAAGTGTCGTCTTCCCGAATAGGCAGACGACACTTGTCCAGAAGCACCTGCTTACTGTAAATTGTTCGCGGTATGGCATGTTCAATTAATTCATTTTGATTAGCGGGTTTCTAAGGGTTAATAACTGAAATAATCATTTTTACGTCTTTTACTGATGTTGGTTGCTAAATATCATGGACGTTAATTCTTCATTAGCGCAAGCACATATAAACGACCCCACAAATCATATATTTCCTCTTGAATCGATCTCTGGTATCGTGTTCTGATTCGCGTTTCATTATCAAAACAATAAACTCAACACATTCGAGCAGCGAGCGTGCCAACCCAAACGCAACAGGCTTTATTAACCCTTTACCTAACCTGAAAAGCAGACGACACTTGCAAAAAATAATTCTTCAATAACTAATCTTTTTCACTATTTGTCTCAAAAACATAGGTTATGACCCCTCGTTGGAACGAGCTCGACGAGCTCGTTCCAACGAGGGTCATAATCTATGTTTTTGAGACAAAAAATGAAAAAGAAATAATGAAAATTATTTGGCGATTTTTGAGAATAGCGCTGGCCGGTTTTGGCCGTTACGTTAGGTAAAGGGTTAACGAAGAATAACTGTACTTGCAACAAATTGCTTGCAATATTGAAAACGTGCAACCAAATACATTATGTTCTGGCGAGTGGGTGGGAATGGATGTCTGAAAAGAATACTGCTGCAACGCAGACCGGCAAGCTTGGAATGAACAGAAAACAACCTGAACTGTATGACATCGACAGTCGTGAATAGCGCGGACTGAGTGCAATTCACCCAGACAATAGCGACACGAAAAAACGCAGTTCTACGTCAGTGGGCAGACATCCACAGACACAAACAAATACAGTGTGAGCAAAACAACCCAAGACAATGAAATGCATATGACCTGTAACTTTTATAAATATATTGGTAGAAAAAAGAAACGCAAGTTATTTTTTGTGGAAAATATTTCAAATGTGTCATGGATGATTATTTCAACATTTGGATTTTGATGTTATTTCTTCATTACTGATTAACAAGTTTTGTTGTCTTAAGGACCTATATAAGTAATGAAAGTTTGTTTATTTTGAAAATACTCACCTCTGATATTCCTTCAATTCAAATTAAATATTCACAAAATGTACATCAAAATGAAGGCTGGGATATATAGAACACGAAACACGCGTGTAATTAGCTCATAGAGTCGACTGTAGGCACCACTGGTTCCTGGAAGTCTGCTGCCGTGTTCGCACCAGAACTGATAATTAAATAATATTTCACGAAAACAACTTGTGGCCAAATGTTCTTTACATATCCAAGAACAACGCTAGGGGATCAAATTCTTCAAAACACGGCTACAGAGCTGCATGGAGGAAAATTCCAAAGTCATTGCTTTTGTTTGCGTATGAGTATACTTTCGATTTCCGGTCGACGTCATCGGACGGAAAAAGCATGTAAAAACAATGGCGTCTAAAATCTAATAATGAAAAAGATCGCCTTCATACAGTTTACTGTTATTGGACAGAGATTACACTGTTACTATATTCAGTGCAAGGCATCATGACACCTGTTGAAATTTCTTAGAATTACGATTTTGTTTTGCGATGGAAATTCGTGGTATTGTGTGATTTGCGCATGTCTGTCGAGCATGGAAACCATCCTCAATAAAAGAATGCAAATAGTGTTGTCCTTTTCCAAAATGCAGTCCTGTCGCTGCACTCGAAAGTGTTTTGAATGCCTAGTTTTGTTATTGAATATCTGAAGCACATTCGGCCACGAGTTATTCTTGCGAAATATTTTTTTATTATACGTTCTGGTGCGAATACGATAGCAGACTTTCAGGAACCAGTGGTGCCTGCTGTCAAATCTATGAAACATACGTGTTTCGTGTTCTATACATCCCAACCTTCATTTTGGTGTATAATTTATGTATATTTAATCTGAATTTAAGGAATATGAGAGGTGAGAATTTCAAAATAAACAAAATTCCATTACTTATATAGCCCCTCAAGGGGCTATATAAGTAATGGAATTTTGTTTATTTTGAAATGCCCACATATGATATTCCTTAATGGGCTATATAAGTAATGGAATGTTGTTTATTTTGAAATTCCCACCTCTGATATTCCTTCAATTCAAATTAAATGTACACAAATTATACACCAAAATGAAGGTTGAGAGACGGAGAACACGCAAAATATATGAAATCAACTCGGCGAGTTGACAGCAGGCACCAATGGTTCCTGAAAGTCTGCAACCGTATTCGTACCAGAACTGATAATAACATTATTTTTCAGGAGAAAAACTTGTGAGCAAATGTGCTTCACATATCCAAGAACAAAGCATGGGCATCACAATCCTTCAAAACACAGCGACAGAACTGTATGGGGGTAAATTCTCAACGTGACTGCTTTGTTTACATATATTCTTACTTTCGATTTCCGGTCTATGTCATCGGAAGGGAAAAGCATAGAAAAAACAACGCCGTCTAAAAACTAATAATGAGAAAGATCGCCTTAATAAGGCATACTATTATTATATAATAATAATAACTAATAATAACTCTTTGGCCAGCCGCTGATTTGTCGCGGTCCTCATAAGAGAAGGCCATCATTCCCCCTGCGCCCCACCCCCTCTTCCCCTCCTCTTCTCCCAGCATTCAGATACAAACTGCTTAATAGTGTCCCTCACTTCCTCTTTTTCAATTTCTTCAATAAGCATTCCTACCCTCTCCCTCGTGTCCCCCTTCAGCCATCTATCCTTTGTTTCTTCACCCCACTTCTGCATTATTCTTCCAGTAAATTTTATTCTATGAGGTATATACTGTGGGCATTCCAAGAGAAAATGTTCCAGGGTCTCCACTACTCCAGAGTGGCACATTTGGCATCCCTTTTCCCCATCTCTCCCAATTTTTCCCCGAAGCTCCAGTGATCTTGATCTCAGTTTGAACAGCAGTGACCCTCCAAAGGTGCCATCTAGGTACTTCTCAAAAGCTGGCTTTTCTTTATATTGTAACCCCTGCAGTGATCTTTTCACGCTAACCCCTGCTCGCCAGTTTCGATTGCAATCTTCCATGACTCTCTCTTTGACAAACCTTTTGCCTTCTTTCATTCCTACTTCTATGTTTGTGACCTCTATAGAGTAATTGTCCATTAGTTCCCTCACATGTTTTGACCACCCCGTTTCTATATTAGAATTCCAAATGGTATCGAGCATCAATTTGCACCACCGGTTGTCAGGCAGGTTTCTCAAGTAGTTAAAGTAACACAGTTTTCCCAAATCTACCCTGTCCTTGATTTTCATCCACCCAAGCTCCCCCCTTACTGCTTCCAAAGCTGCAGCATTACTCGACCCTGTTATCCATCTGCCGGCATCATTTTGAGTATTTTCCAACTTCTTAATAACGGTTTGGTTTAATGGAATCACGTCCGTGCCATACGTTATACTTGGTAAACCCACCCTCTCCCACTGTGTTTTCCCCACAAAGACCTTGTTGAAACTATTTTTCCCTAAAAGTTTTAGTTGGTTCAGAATTCTTTTCCCCTTCAGAATCAGTTTGGCTGAGTAATTTCTGTACACCCCTCTTCCCGTTATACTTATGCTTACCCCTAGATACTCATACTCTCCCGTTTCTCCTACAGCGATTTGTTTGCTTTCCCCCTTCGGGGATTGAGAACTCCCCCACTCTCCATCTCTTCGTCATATCTACCTTGCGTCCAACGGGTATTACCTTGCTTTTATTTTCATTTAGTTCGAGCCGCCAAGTGTTCCCATGTCTACCAACAATTTCCAGCAGTTTCTCTAGCCCCTGTTCAGTTCTAGACATTAACACCATGTCGTCCGCAAAGAATAAGCCTGGTATCTTTATGTCTCCAACATTTACCCCCTCCGCACTCTGAATTAGTTCGTCCCCTAAATCTTTAACATACAATGCAAACAAAATCGGTGAAAAGATACACCCCTGCTTGAGGCCTATATCCATAGGGACTCGTTTTGTAGTGATACTCCCTAGACTGAGTTGGCTTTGCACATCTGTATACAGTGCTTTCATGATTCCCACAAAGTCACCCCCAGTCCGATGCCCTCGAGCTTTCGCCACATACCTTCCCTCCACACTCGGTCGTACGCTTTTTTCACATCTAGAAATGCCAGAAACATCTTTTTCTTTTCAGCCTTTGTTGATTCTATCAGTTGGGTGAGTGTAAATAGGTGATCAGTGACTCTTCGTCCTTTCCTGAAACCATTTTGAATTTCTCCTAAAAAACCTTTCTCTTCAATAACTTCCTCTAGTCTACCGTATATGACCTTACAGAATACTTTTCCGATGTTACTACTAACTGATATCCCCCTATAGTTATCTAGAACTTCCTTATCCCCCTTTTTGTGTATGAACGACACCTTACTTTCCCTCCACTCTCTGGGGACCTCTTGCTTTCGCAGAGCCAGGTTGAAAAGGTTTGTCAGGACTTCAATAAGTGCCTCCCCTCCATTTTTGAGGAATTCGTTCGGAATTTCATCAGTCCCCTCCCGCTTTACCATTTTTTAATTTCCAGACCACGTTCCGCACTTCTTCTGCCGTTATTTCGCTACATACACGATTGGATAGGTTCTCCTCCACCAGTGTATTTCTTTTTGGTGGGGACCCACTGCCCCATCGCCTATCGTTTATCTTTTCCCAGTGCTTGACTAACTCTGAAGCGATACGGCCTTTATCTTCTGTACTTTCCCCATCCACTTTGATACTCTGCACACTACTTTTCCCCCGTTTATTTACCCAGTTCCAAAATACGTTTGAGCTCGAACCCCCCGTTTTCTTTATTGTTCTGGCAAGACTGCAATTGCGCTCCTTCCTATTATTATTCTTTATCTCATTCACCTTTTTCCGTGCCAGTTCATATTCTCCTTTCATTAGTCTCGTGTCATTGTTATCCACCCCTTTAAGCTTCCTACTTCTGTAAGCAGCGCATTTTACCTTCCTTTCTTTTATAGCCTTTTTCAGTCCCTCGTTAACCCTGTATCCAAGCTCTCTCGTTGGGACCCTCACCCTTCCTATACACTCATTCCCTGCCTCTGTTAGGCTATTTACTATGCCATCTGAAATACTCTGGACATTTGCATCCCTAGGTATACATTCAAGATTTGGTTTTAGTTTTTCCCGAAACTGCTTCCAGTCGGCTCCTTGTTTTAGTCCCCAAACTTCCTTGAAGGTATTTCTGTCTCTATTCGTCTTTTTGCTCATAATCTTAACTGTTATCAGGTTGTGATCACTACCCAAGTCATTTTTTCCCTCGTCATCTATTTCTACATCTATAACCTCCCTCCATACGCTAATGTCAGTGAGTATATAATCAATTATTGTTTTCTTATCGTTCCTCTCCCAGGTCCATTTACCCTTACATTTCGCATCCCTGTTCAGGATCTTTAAACCAAGCTCTTTTGATAGGTCCAACATCTTCCTCCCATCCGTGTTAATTTTCCTATCACCTCCCTGTATGCCCTCCTCCTTATCCCCGATGTGCCCATTGAAGTCCCCCATTAGGACAATACTGAACCCTCTGCTCCCAAGCTCTGTGATATTCGATCTAAGAGTTGTATATATTGAATCATTCCACTCGGGCTTACTTCCCTCCACTGCTAAGTATACAACACCAACGGCAACACTCCTGTTTCCTAACTTGATTTTTGCCCAGACTATTTCGTTGGATACTGGAATCTGAGTCCTTGCTTCTGTGAGATCTGTAATCAATGAGGGCTGTAATTCCTCTTTAGCGTAGATGCCAACACCCCCACCCCCGTTTCTGACCCTCAGTTCGCCCAGCTCCTATCCACACGCAACCCTTCATCTGATCAACCCGCTCATCCCGTCGTATCCACGTCTCACTTAGACCCATTATATCGAAGTCTCCTTCGTCCATCATTGTTGATATTTCGCTTACTTTCTTGTGCAGACCCTGGATGTTGCAGTACCCAAACTTAATGAATCTTTGTTTTTTTGTCATCACTGGCACATTATTATAACCCTGGTATGTCCCTGTATTGTGCATGTTTGTTGTTCTTCCCATGTTCCCAGCATTTGTGCCACTCTGGGTTACCGGCTGTGGTCCCCTACCCCCCTTTTCTCCAAAAAAGGCCCAGCCACCTGTAAGATTTTTTGGCCCAACAGGTCTGTACCCATCCTACTTAAATGCAATCCGTCTCGCCCATACAACTCTCCTTGTCCCCAGAATGAATCCCAGTGGTCAATGAAATGTACTCCCAAGTCTTTGCAGTGCTCTTCCAGCTCCTCGTTTAGTGCCATAATCCGCGAGTTCCTCTCATTCCCACCACCCATAACGGGGAGCACCCCTGAAACGATGATCCGAGCATTCCTGCTAAGTAGCTTACTAATTAGGTCCTTGTATGTGTCCACCAAACGAACTGATTTCCTCTCCCTGATGTTATTGGACCCCACATGTAATACCACTACCGGATCAGGCCCCGACCCAGCTACAATACCGTCCACTCTATCCCTCAGGTCCTCCACTTTAGCCCCCGGAAAGCACAGAACTGTTCTATTTTTACTGTCCGGACCACAGACAACCTTGTCGATCCCCCGAACTATGCTACTTCCCGCAACCACCAACTTACTTTTGGACCTCGCCCTATTTATCTCCTCTAGTCTCCTATTGTTTACAGCGTCCTCTTCCTCTCCAACAGCCCCACTCGGACTCAATATCGGTATCGGTATCTTTGACCTAGGATTACTCCTATCCTTGTCCCTCCGTCTCTTTCCAGGCCCTGAGCTACCTGGACTACTCCCCTGGTCTTCCCCCGGATCCCTCCTCCTTTTTCCTGGCCTAGACCCCAAGCTACTATCTGTTGCAACTACCTCCATCTCCTCCTCTGTCTCTTCCGAATCGAGCACATCAAATCTGTTTCTGGTGCTGCACTCCCCACTGCCTTTGGACTTTACACCCCTATCTACCTGCTTCTCTGGCCCCCCTTTCCTACCACTTTTGGTAGTCCACGCCAAACGCTTTACAGCATTGCTCCGGCCTGGGCCCCCCTCATCTGTCCTACGTACTTTTCTAGCAGCCCCCACCTCATCACCTACCTCATTCACATCAAAGGTTCTACCCCCATGTTTCCTCTTGGAACCACCGACAACCTTCCATCCTTCTCGGAAAGCCATTTTCACAGGCGTAACTCCAGACAGCCCCGCCCTACCAAGTTTTCCCTTCAGCTCAGCAATCTCCCCCTCAAACTTAACAATTGTCTCAAGTAGGCGGAGGATTTCCTGACAGTTTGCACATACCTCTCCATATCCCATCGAGCGACAGTCCCCATACATCATAGAACACTGTTTACAAACTTCAAGCCCAATATCGCCATCGGTGGCCCCACCAACCCGGCTCTGACCGACACCCCCAGTGACCTCTGTCTGCACACCAATACTTACTCCATTGGCACCGTGGACCTGGACCGCGATATTACACGTATTTACCCCCATACTTACCTCCGTCTGAACAGACCTGCTCGCCATCATCAAGGCAAAATTACGCGATCGGACAGGGAAAATTGTAAACACGCGACAAAAGGCAACACGACGAACCGTTCGACAACTTAGCGCTCACAGTTTTTATTTAAGGCCTCCTAACTTTGTCCCAGTTACTATACTAAACTAACTCCCCACAAAGTTGAATAAAATAACCTGAAAATGAAATATATATGATTAGTAAACAATAAAAATACTTAATTTCGATTCGTAACCAAGGAGACTTCTTCTGTATACTTGCGGATCGAGAGTATTAATTGTAATTATAGAGACAGCACAGTTGCCAGTGGCGTAGACAGCTTTACGCTGGCGGAGGGGCAAGCCCAAAATTTTCCGAGAGACCGAAAATTTTCCGACAGTGTAACAACAACAAAAATCCAAACAAACAGAAAGAATCTGTTGTTTACTGCAAAGGTACTGAAAATTGGTCTTTTTTACCCCAAATTTACCCAAAATGGCATGTTTTTATCCCCAAAGCCAGCATTTTAATGTTATTAGGCATAAATTCGCCTAAAAATGGTCCCAACAAATTTCCGACAAAACTTCTGGTGGGGGGGCCAGCGCCCCCCGCCCCCCCCCCCCCTTTATCTACGCCACTGACAGTTGCCATATGCTATGCAAGGTATCATGACACCTGGTGAAATTTCTTAGAATTCCGATTTTGTTTTGGATGGAAATTCGTGATATCGTGTGATTTGCGCTTGTCCGTCGACTGTGGACTCCATCTTCAATAAAAAAACATGCAGACATTGTTGTCCGTTTACCAATTGCAGTTCTATTGCTGCACTCTTAAGTGTTTTGAATGCCCAGCTTTGTTCTTGGACAAAAAGCACATTTTGGCCACAAGTTGTTCTCGTGAAATATTATTATGTTGTCAGTTCAGGTACGAATACGGTAGCAGACTTCCAGGAACCAGTGGCGCCTGCGATCAACTCTGTGAATTGATTACTTATATGTTTTGTGTTATGTACATCTCAACCTTCATTTTGATGTATAATTTGTGTATATTTAATTTGAATTTTAGGAATATCAGAGGTGAGAATTTCAAAATAAACAAAATTCTATTACTAATATAGCACTTTAAGGTGATATTCCATAAATTCAAATTAAGGTGACGTCCAATCCAACTTTGGTCAAATTTCAAGTATTTGAAAAAAGTCTAAAAAAGGCCCAAAATGAATAACCGCAATAAATTGTATACCAAAATGCTTGGAATGAGACATAGAATATGTGGAATCTTGAATTTGTCGTGGGGCAACAGCACAGTGCCGATAGCACCGCCTGAAAGTCTGCTGGCATAAGTAAGAGAACAAAACGTTTACAATTAAATTCCTTCAAGTGAAACAACGGCTGTATTCTAGTAACATTGAAGTACATACTCGAAGAAATCTTTTCCTCTTTCGTGAAAGGGATAAAGAGTGAGATCAAATTTTATGAATGGAATGCTCACTGTTTGAAGGCAGAACTTTTCTTCTGTTTGTGTTTTGAGTCGGGGAAATTCAACAAAGGTCAACTTGAAGGCGTCCACTAGAAAAGTATGCAAGGACAAAAGTGTGTCTACCACATCTGCACTAAAAATTTGCAAGACGTGACGTCCTATTTTTTATTCGGCTCCTTTTTACACCCACCCACCCACTACGTGCAAATTTTCTACTACCGTTCTCAGACACCCACCCCCCCACTCTCCCATTAAAATCCAAAATAAACTTATAAACTTAGTAGGCACAGCTGTCTTTAGGGGGGTTTTCATAATGTTCTTAACCCTTTACCCAACGTAACGGCCAAAACCGGCCAGCGTTATTCTCAAAAATCGCCAATTAATTTTTATTATTTTTTCATTTTTTGTCTAAAAAACATAGGTTATGACCCCTCATTGGAACGAGCTCGTCGAGCTCGTTCAAATGAGGGGTCATAACCTATATTTTTGAGACAAAAAATGAAAAAAATTAGTCATTCAATCATTTTTTGGCAAGTGTCGTCTGCTTTTCATGTTAGGTAAAGGGTTAAACTGGTACCCACAAATTTAAACCTCTGTGGGCTGCTGTGGGCCCCAATCTACAAATGGCAAGCTGTTCATTATCAGGCTTGGCCAGAGCAGGTGAACATACACGGGAACAAATTTTCATTTGAATTGTTCCCTAAATATTGTCTGCACATTTTCTACATTTCGAACAACACACCCACCCCCTACTAACGTGTGACATTTTCCCAGTTTAAGCCCAATATTCTCACATATAAAGAAAGCCTCCTGATGTTGTATTTATGTTAAGAGTGTGATGTACAACATCATCTTTAAGGTTTGAAACACAAATGATGCTATATATTAGCTGATATATTGATATATTTTTAAAAAATTCAAAAATTTGCACAAGTTGGAAATGCACATTTGTGGCGCACTCAAGAGACCCACCCACCCCCACGTCACGTCTTGCAAATTTTTGGTGGCCAACCCCTGTCTACCATATAAATTTCACGTCTGTTCTGGTTTCGGTTTCGTTGAAAGAGTCGGATTTTTGGTTTCGATTTTCACTGTACAGAACAATACATTGCATTTGCATATAGGAAATGATTTGTGCCTTGAGTCTGTTGCAAAATTAGCTCTCCCTCACCCCCGCCCCAATACATGTGTTTATGGTAACCCGATCGACTCTAAAAAATTACCCCACCATCAAAAATTTATCGAATAAAAGTCTCTCATATGGATCATTGTGTCTCTAAATTTCTATCCAACTTCAGCTTTGATTTTGATGCTGGCTTTGGAGTTCAAGCTTTCAAAATTACGTAAATAAATAAATATATTTGTCCTCATAAATGTGGAACAAGTGACAAGTTCCGGTTCTGCAAGGGAAATCGCATTTGCCAAACAGATGAACGTTCAGCCCTTTACCCAACGTAACGGCCAAACCGGCCAGCCCTATTCACAAAATTCACCATTCAATTTTTACTACTTTTTTCATTTTTTTGTCACAAAAACATAGCTTATGACCCCTCATTGGAATGATCTCAACGAACTCGTTCCAATGAGGGGCCATAATGAGGGGCCATAAGCTATGCTTTTGACGTAAAAAAAAATAGTGCTTCAAGAATTTTAAATTGGGGGATGGTTTCCGGTGAAGGAGATTTGTCACATTTGTCAGTGTAAAACGATCATAAAAGACACTGATCGACGCTTGTATTACTATGGTTGGTTGCAAGAAAAAACTAAATTATCAGCATCGTCCAAGCGCACCTTATTTAAAAGCACGAATGCATCATTTTCAACCCATCTTCAATCGGTCCTTTGCAGACATCAAACATACCCGCCTTCAAATTCCATGGTTACTAGGAAGTAAATAACTTCACAACATCTGGGGGAAATCAACACGCTCAATATAGTTCCAGGTCACTTGGAATATACTTCGTGAAAAAGTGATTTCTGAAGCATTCTGCTTACTTTGTTATGAATATTTCCTTATTTTATGTGTATCGTCCCGATTTAATACACTCGGTTATTTTTTTTACAAGTGGTTCATGTTGTCTTTCTAGTGCGCAATAATTCAGATTTTTTGTCAACAAAAAAGTTCAGACGGCCTGTAAACACGAGAGGGAATTTCGAACCATATTTTGCAGTTATGACATTAACAGCTCAAGTATTTGCTGTCACCTGTTTGCAAATCCGCTCATACATTGTCTCGAACAAATAAAGGGCGTGATCACGTCCTTGCATTCTTACGATTGCCCAAATTGAGTATTTCTGCAAGAACCACATCGTAATCACATGACCGGAAAAACATCATTGAAACATGGCCACATCCGGAACATCAAAAATTTGCGTTGGTGTTATTACATTCAAACGTCAAACCCACCAGCGTGTGTGTCAAAAAAATGCTTTCTCCGAGTCTGTAGTATGCTATCATTATATTGAGGACAAGGCTTTCGAATTACCGATTATTTTGTGGTTTTACCGGTTCGTTACTTATGCCATTTGCAAATTAATCTTCATCAAAATCCTAAAATTCCCTTTTTTTCCTGAAAAAAATTATAAGTACCTTTTCTATGCACTTTACTCATTATTTTGATATATAATTTGCCTTTCCTTACTTCTCTTATCTGTTTCTGAGGCATTGGGAAAAATGTCAAAAAATTGACCAAAGTTAGGTTGGACGACCCTTTAAGGGGTTATAGAAGTAATGGAATTTTGTTTATTTTGAAATGCCCACCTATGATATTCCTTAAGGGCTATATAAGTAATGGAATGTTGTTTATTTTGAAATTCCCACCTCTGATATTCCTTCAATTCAAATTAAATGTACACAAATTATACACCAAAATGAAGGATGAGCGATGGAGAAGACGAAAAATATATGAAATCAACTCGGAGAGTTGACAGCAGGCACCAATGGTTCATGAAAGTCTGCTACCGTATTCGTACCAGAACGGATAATAACATTATTTTTCAGGAGAACAACTTGTGAGCAAATGCGCTTCACATATCCAAGAACAAAGCTTGGGCATCACAATCCTTCAAAACACAGCGACAGAGCTGTATGGGGGTAAATTCTCAACGTGACTGCTTTGTTTACATATATTCTTACTTTCGATTTCCGGTCGACTTCATCGGACGGGAAAAGCATTGAAAAAACAACGCCGTCTAAAAACTAATAATGAGAAAGATCGCATTAATAAGGCATACTATTATTATATAGAGACAGCACAGTTGCCAGTGGCGTAGACAGCTTTACGCTGGCGGAGGGGCAAGCCCAAAATTTTCCGACAGACCGAAAATTTTCCGACAGTGTAACAACAACAAAAATTCAAACAAACAAAAATAATCTGTTGTTTACTGCAAAGGTACTGAAAATTGGTCTTTTTTACCCCAAATTTACCCAAAATGGCATGTTTTTATCCCCAAAGCCAGCATTTTAATGTTATTAGGCATAAATTCGCCTAAAAATGGTCCCAACAAATTTCCGACAAAACTTCTGGTGGGGGGCCAGCGCCCCCCCCCCCCCCCCCCTTTATCTACGCCACTGACAGTTGCCATATGCTATGCAAGGTATCATGACACCTGGTGAAATTTCTTAGAATTCCGATTTTGTTTTTGGATGGAAATTCGTGATATCGTGTGATTTGCGCTTGTCCGTCGACTATGGACTCCATCTTCAATAAAAAAACATGCAGACATTGTTGTCCTTTTACCAATTGCAGTTCTATTGCTGCACTCTTAAGTGTTTTGAATGCCCAGCTTTGTTCTTGGACAAAAAGCACATTTTGGCCACAAGTTGTTCTCGTGAAATATTATTATGTTGTCAGTTCAGGTACGAATACGGTAGCAGACTTCCAGGAACCAGTGGCGCCTGCGATCAACTCTGTGAATTGATTACTTATATGTTTTGTGTTATGTACATCTCAACCTTCATTTTGATGTATAATTTGTGTATATTTAATTTGAATTTTAGGAATATCAGAGGTGAGAATTTCAAAATAAACAAAATTCTATTACTAATATAGCACCTTAAGGTGATATTACATAAATTCAAATTAAGGTGACGTCCAATCCAACTTTGGTCAAATTTCAAGTATTTGAAAAAAGTCTAAAAAAGGCCCAAAATGAATAACCGCAATAAATTGTATACCAAAATGCCTGGAATGAGACATAGAATATGTGGAATCTTGAATTTGTCGTGGGGCAACAGCACAGTGCCGATAGCACCGCCTGAAAGTCTGCTGGCATAAGTAAGAGAACAAAACGTTTACAATAAAATTCCTTCAAGTGAAACAACGGCTGTATTCTAGTAACATTGAAGTACATACTCGAAGAAATCTTTTCCTCTTTCGTGAAAGGGATAAAGAGTGAGATCAAATTTTATGAATGGAATGCTCACTGTTTGAAGGCAGAACTTTTCTTCTGTTTGTGTTTTGAGTCGGGGAAATTCAACAAAGGTCAACTTGAAGGCGTCCACTAGAAAAGTATGCAAGGACAAAAGTGTGTCTACCACAAGGGAGGGGGGGGGGCACTAAAAATTTGCAAGACGTGACGTCCTATTTTTTATTCGGCTCCTTTTTACACCCACCCACCCACTACGTGCAAATTTTCTACTACCGTTCTCAGACACCCACCCCCCCCCCCCACTCTCCCATTAAAATCCAAAATAAACTTATAAACTTAGTAGGCACAGCTGTCTTTAGGGGGGTTTTCATAATGTTCTTAACCCTTTACCCAACGTAACGGCCAAAACCGGCCAGCGTTATTCTCAAAAATCGCCAATTAATTTTTATTATTTTTTCATTTTTTGTCTAAAAAACATAGGTTATGACCCCTCATTGGAACGAGCTCGTCGAGCTCGTTCCAATGAGGGGTCATAACCTATATTTTTGAGACAAAAAATGAAAAAAATTAGTCATTCAATCATTTTTTTGGCAAGTGTCGTCTGCTTTTCATGTTAGGTAAAGGGTTAAACTGATACCACAAATTTAAACCTCTGTGGGCTGCTGTGGGCCCCAATCTACAAATGGCAAGCTGTTCATTATCAGGCTTGGCCAGAGCAGGTGAACATACACGGGAACAAATTTTCATTTGAATTGTTCCCAAAATATTGTCTGCACATTTTCTACATTTCGAACAACACACCCACCCCCTACTAACGTGTGACATTTTCCCAGTTTAAGCCCAATATTCTCACATATAAAGAAAGCCTCCTGATGTTGTATTTATGTTAAGAGTGTGATGTACAACATCATCTTTAAGGTTTGAAACACAAATGATGCTATATATTAGCTGATATATTGATATATTTTTAAAAAATTCAAAAATTTGCACAAGTTGGAAATGCACATTTGTGGCGCACTCAAGAGACCCACCCACCCCCACGTCACGTCTTGCAAATTTTTGGTGGCCTCCCCCTGTCTACCATATAAATTTCACGTCTGTTCTGGTTTCGGTTTCGTTGAAAGAGTCGGATTTTTGGTTTCGATTTTCACTGTACAGAACAATACATTGCATTTGCATATAGGAAATGATTTGTGCCTTGAGTCTGTTGCAAAATTAGCTCTCCCTCACCCCCGCCCCAATACATGTGTTTATGGTAACCCGATCGACTCTAAAAAATTACCCCACCATCAAAAATTTATCGAATAAAAGTCTCTCATATGGATCATTGTGTCTCTAAATTTCTATCCAGCTTCTGCTTTGATTTTGATGCTGGCTTTGGAGTTCAAGCTTTCAAAATTACGTAAATAAATAAATATATTTGTCCTCATAAATGTGGAACAAGTGACAAGTTCCGGTTCTGCAAGGGAAATCGCATTTGCCAAACAGATGAACGTTCAGCCCTTTACCCAACGTAACGGCCAAACCGGCCAGCCCTATTCACAAAATTCACCATTCAATTTTTACTACTTTTTTCATTTTTTTGTCACAAAAACATAGCTTATGACCCCTCATTGGAATGATCTCAACGAACTCGTTCCAATGAGGGGCCATAATGAGGGGCCATAAGCTATGCTTTTGACGTAAAAAAAAAATAGTGCTTCAAGAATTTTATTTGCAAGTGTCGACTGCTTTTCGTGTTAGGTAAAGGGTTAAAACATCATTCCTAAGAAGCAATTTTGTCACATATTTTCGAGTTAAATGCCACGCTCGAATTGGTGCTGCTGTTCTGAAGTTTGAAAACAGAGTTAACTTTAGGTTGTTTCTCTCTTTATTCTGAGAAGTGAAGACCCGATTCGAGTTTTTCAACAGTGAAGTTGAAAACCGCGACGATGGGTTTTCTGTAATTGTTTCGGTTTCGATATCATCACCGAAACCGAGCCAAATTTTCTGATAAGCACCCAACTCTACTTTGGTGGCTTTACAGAAGATCCATTAGCTTATCAAGTAATAGAGAAAAAATAGTCACAAAAATAATGTTGTTGCAATTAATTGGAGGGTGCCAGCAGGCACCTTCAAACAAATTGTAACAAATCAATTAGTCATGAACAAAATTTTCGAAGCCAAAAGAATGAAAAAGGGCCATAACTCTGGAAAAAAATGTGTGGAAGAAACTCACGTAACACAAGTACCGTTTCCCCATGATGTTCTATCACAACACAAAATATTCAAATTGGAGTAGCAGTGGTTGAGATACAAGAGCAAATGTTGGTGCGGACGGACGGAGGTATCCACTAGATACGACTTCGACTCTTCAAGTCGGGGGATAATAACCACAACACACCCACTTTATCAATTCACAATTTCAGTAAATTAAACAGAATTATTAATTTTTAAATGATAGGAAAATATTTGGCTTCTGTCGCCATTTCGTAATATTACCAAAAACATCCCAAAAAACTGTGATTCTGACAAACGAAAATGAACGCATGTGATCTGGTGTGTCAGGTTAAAAAGCAACTTGGCAGGGATATTGAAGAAATTACTAATATTTCGGGTATTTCATTTCTTTGAATTTCAAATACGGGTATTTTTGACCGTGGACTCGATAATTCTTTTGGGTGTTGACCAACATGGTCACGCTGGCCGCTGTTATGTTTATTATGATATGCAAATTGGGAGATGGTTTCCGGTAAAGGAGATTTGTCACATTTGTCGGTCTTAAACGATGACAAAAGACTCTGACTGACGTTCATGTTGGTATGGTTGTTTGTAATAAAGACCGAAAGTCACAGCATCGTCCAATAGCACTTTATTTAAAAGCGCGAATGCATCATTTTCAACCCATCTTCCATCGGTCCTTTGCAGAAATCAACTTAGCCACGACAGAGATCCGTGGTTACTTGGAAGTAAATAACTGCACAGCATCAGGGGAAATCAACACGCCCAATATAGGTCCAGCTCACTTGGAATATATTTCTAGAAAAAAGTGATTTCTGAAGCATTTAGCTTTCTTTTTATGAATATTACATTATTTTATGTGTGTCGTCCCGATTTCATACGGTCGGTTATTTTTTTTACAAGTGGTTTATGTTATCTTTTTTACTGCGCAATGATTACGATTTTCGTCAACAAAAACCTTCAGCCAGCCTGTAAATATTGGATGGCGGTGGAAGGAATTCCAGAGCATTTTTCTGTAGTTATGACATTAACATTAACAGCTCAAGTATTTGCCGTAACTTGTTTGCAAATCCGCTCAAACATTGTCTCGAACAAATGGGAGGCGTGATCACGTGCTTACATTCTTACGATCGCCCAAAATGCATATTCCTACAAGTACCACATTAGACTCACATAACCGGAATAAACATCTTCGAAACATGGCCACATCCGGAACATCCAAATTTTGTGTTGGTGGTATTGCATTACAACATCACAACACACCAGAGTGTGTGTCATAAAAATGATTTCTCCGACTCCGATACCCACGAATCTGACGACCAACAGGAAAATTCCAACCGGGGTTCTAGCCTTGAGGTGCCGTTCACCCCACCCGTGTTAACCCTTTACCCAACGTAACGGCCAAAACCGGCCAGCGCTATTCCCAAATATCGCCAATTAATTTTCAAAATATTTTCATTTTTTGTCTCAAAAACATAGGTTATGACCCCTCGTTGGAACGAGCTCGTTGAGCTCGTTCCAACGAAGGGTCATAACCTATGTTTTTGAGACAAAAAATGAAAAAAAATAGTTATTCAAGAATTTTTTTGCAAGTGTCGTCTGCTTTTCATGTTAGGTAAAGGGTTAAAAAAGAATTGATAATAAAATAATAATTCAATCAAACAACCCGTCACCAAATGTGGTTTAGATATCCAAGAATAAAGATAACACATAAACATTCTTCAAAACGAAGCAACAGAGCTGTGTGGGGTAAATTGCAAAACTTACGGATTTGTTTACATTGTAAGTTTATTACTATTTCCGGCCAAGGTCGTTGGACGGAAGAAACATCGATACACAATGCCGTCTAAGATCAAATAATGAGTAAGATAGCCTTAATACACCAAACTATTTACTAAATATAGCATGGCTTTGAGTTGACTATGCCAAAATAGTGGTCCTCGAGGAGAGGATATTCCATTAACCCCCCTCCCGGCCCCCAACACTACTACAAACATCACTTTCGATACACATATTTTATGTTTATTTTTCCAAACTAAATGTAATAATGTATATGGGACGAGATGTCTTGTAAAGTATTTACGCTTCATTGTAATTTTCTAAGCGAATTCGAATGTTACTATTTATAACCGTGCACTATTACCGTGCACTATTCTTTTTTTCAAAAATGATAGGTTCAACCAATCAGAACGCGGGGAAGTCACATGACAACTAATATTATTATATAGAGATTGCACAGTTGCCATATTCTATGCAATATATCATGGCACCTGTTGGAATTTCTTAGAATAACGATTTTGTTTTCCGATGGAAATTCGTGGTATCGAGTGATTTGCACATGTCTATCGAACATGGAATCCATCTTCAATAAAAATGCAGAGAGTGTTGTCCTTTTCCCATATACAGTCTTATCGTTGCATCCTAAAGTGTTTTGAATTCTGACTTTGTTCTTGGATGTCTGAAGCACATTTGGCCACAAATTGTTCTCCTGAAATATTATTTCATTATAGTTCTGACAGGAATATGGTAGCAGACCCCCAGGAACCAGTTGAGCCTGCTGCCGACTCCATCTGTTGATTACATGTATATTTTGCGCTCTACACCTCCCAATCTTCATTGCGATGTACAATTTGTGTATTTTTAATTTGCGTTTATGGAATAACAGAGACTCAAATTATAAAAGTGAACAAATTTTCCTTACTTATATAGCACTTTAAGGTATACAGAGCGTGTTGATTTCCTCCGATGCTGTGAAGTTATTTTCTTCCAGTTAAACATGGATCTCAGCCATGACTGAGTTGATAGATAGATAGATATATAAGATACTTTAATGTCTGGAAAGCCCCGATGGAGGATGAGTTGAAGATGATGCATTCGCACTTTTAAATAGGATGCGATTGGGTGATGCTGTGAATCAGGGCTCAAAATAAGCGGTGTCGCGTCACTGTTTGCTATGCAAAACTTGCAAAACTTGCAAAAAGCTATACAATGTTCAATTATGTATAGCATTTTGCCTATTAAGCTGCAGTTGATTATCTTGTATCGCAAAATGTAAACAAAAATTTGCAAACAAATTTGAAAACTAGTTCACTGATGCTTTACTGATGCTTTACTTCTGATTGTGGAACATTCCAGGCATAACTCAGATTAACTCTCCATCAAGTATCGTTAGCAACTTCATATGTAAGATGAATTCTATTGGTTTAAATTCTTCCTGATTTTACAACATTTTGCATAAAATGTCCATTAAAAATAGCATCAAGCCCATCAAATTAAAAATCCCAATTTCCATTTTGAGAACTCTTTTGAACAACCAAGACGCCCTTTGAAATATACAAGTCCATGCAACCCTTAAAGGCAGTTCAGTTAAAAAAAACATAGTAAATGTTTCATGTGTTGAAGATCATTTGGAAATGCCCAGAAATGGATGGAAACTATTCCATCTACTTAGAAGAATTCAATACAAAACAGCATAACATAACTCTGGTATACAAAAATAGCTATGGAATTTTAACAAAATGCTATTCATTTTTTGGAAATGTGTAGAATTTTGCTACGCAAAGAAAAAAAGTTATTTTGAGCACTGCTGTGAATTTAGATTTTTCTTCCATACAATTATACCAACATGAGAGTCGGACAATGTCTTTTGTCATCGTTTTAGACTGACAAATGTAATAAATCTCCTTTTGCGGAAACCGTCTCCCAGTTTGCATATCATAATAAACATAACAGCGTGGCCGTGATGGTCAGAACAGAAACGAATCATCGAATTTATGGTCAAAGCTACCCGTATTTGAAATTTAAACAAATGTTATATCCGAAATGTTCGTGATTTCTTCAGTATCCTTGCCAAGTTGCTTATAAACCTGATTGATTGTCATGACCACAGTGTCTACAGATTTTTGGAGTAATAGTCAAGAGGGCGACATAAGCCAAATATTTCCCTATCAACCATAAATTAATTTAAATTGATTAATTTTGTTTATTTTACTTAAATTATCAACTGATAAGTGAGTGTACACTGTATTTATTCTGATTAGTATTATTATTATTATTATTATTATTATTATTATTATACTAGGAGATTCCCTTGCTGTCGAAAGTGTCGTTAAACCCCAATAAATAAACAAATAAATACTCGGAAAATGAAAAAGTCGGACAAATTGGGTTATTTATTTTTGGGATTTAGCGACACTTGACAATAAGGGTCACCTAGCGTCGGACAGTTTTACGGGAGGAGGAAGCCGGTGTACCCAAAGAGAACCACCGAGCAACGGCGAGCATCTGCCAGACTCCCCAACCTACTTACTCCACCAATGCAGGGTTTGTATTGTTGAAGATAAGTGTATCATCCATGTGCAATACACCTTAGTACACAATGCCACCATGCCCCCCCCCCCCCCCCACATGTGCAATTGGTTGGGTTATTATTATTATTGGTCTAACTTGTGATAATACAGTGGCAAGCCTGTAAATAAGCCTTAGGTCAAGGATAAAGACCTAGGCAAATGTTCTAGATGTTCTAAACTAATAGATTGGTGCAGGTCATAAAGTTACAAGGTGTAATGCCGCGAATTTCCCCACGGGAACCCCGGGAAGTGAAGCAGTGCCTGTTCACTGCGGTAAATAGGCTCTGTTTTACTGGTAAAATATGACCCAGTCACCAATGCTTGGAGGGTGCAAACCCTCTCTAAAATGGGCAGCATGGCTTTATTACACTCATCCCTGGTCTTGAGTTGATACTCATGTTGTGGTCATGATTAGCCAGTGTGCAAAGTGCAAAAATATGTGACCTTAAACATAAATAAATAAATAAATAAATAAATAAATAAATAAATAAATAAATAAATAAATCAATCAATAAATAAATAAATAAATCAATCAATCAATCAATCAATCAATCAATCAATCAATCAATCAATAAATCAATAAATAAATAAATAAATAAATAAATAAATAAATACTGCCACGAATTGTGGTAATTGTCGATCACAATGACATTATTTAAAGACTGAAATAAAAACAAGGCTGGGGTATCACCAATGACTGTTGCCAAACATTGGAAAGGTGTCCCCCCACCCTCCTTACAAAACATCGTCGTCTGAGTGCTAGAATGTCCTATGTCCCCTATGGGACATAGGACATTCTAGCACTCAGGCGACGACATATGCATTGGAAACGTTCTGGATGTGCCTTCCCGATCTCAATATGCCAATAAGCCTATTTTGGAAAAGTAGAGGCGATAATGGTCAAGTAGGATTAATTTGATGCCTACTGAATAACAATGTACTTTTATGAACGTTTGATGGTTTATTGCAGTAAAGAGTTACACTTAGTCTCATTTGTACTCCAACAGATGACATTAGTATATTTGTGTCCAAGGATAAGAGTAAAACAGCGTATGTTACCTATTGATAAACCAGACAGATTTGACAAGTTAATCACTGTCAAATGGATGCATGGAATAAAACGGGCCAAAGTGCAAGGGGAGTGCAGATATATTTGTTCAACTATGACTTTACAGTGAATTCTACATAATAGCTGATCAGAGTTTCTTTCCAGACCATCAAACTGACACATACATCTGTACATGGGGAGACACTCTTTTGTCCTTCTATTCGTCTTCTAGTGGACCCCTTCAAGTTGACCTTTATTGAACTTCCCCAAATCAAAACATAAACAGACGAAAATGTCTGACTTCAATCAATGAGCACTCCATTCATAACATTTGGTCTCCCTCTTTATTCCTTTCAGAGGAAAGAGGAAAATATTCTTCGAGTATGTACTAGATTGTTTATAGAATACATCTGCTATTTTATTTTAAGGTGTTTTATTGCAAAAATGTTGTTCTCTTACTTATGCCTTAGCAGACTTTCCGGCGGTGCTATCTATCACATAGCAGCAGTTTCATGGCGAATTTCAGTTTCCGCATATTCTATGTTTCATTACAAGCATTTTGGTATATAAATTAATGGGGCTATCAATTTTGGGCCTTTTCGGACTTTGAACAAAATTATCTGAAATTTGACCAAAGGTTACGTTGGACGTCCCCTTAGCGCAGGCGGAGTTTGCATGAATAACGTTCAAACCTGGGTACCCTACACTATTTCCTGGTCAAATTCAATAGCGTGTGTGCCCATCCCGGGTTTCAGTCGCTGTTCTACGTATGTGGCGAAGACCAAGTGGTAAATATTGTCTTACAGGAACGTTCATGCTTATTAGCAAGAGCAAATCCATATCCACGATCCAATTCAGATGGAAATGTCCCGACTAAAACATTATTGAGGGGTGTCACACTCCTACACTGCCAATCAAGATTACGCCCCCTGGATACTCAATTTGCATGACGAGTGTGTATGTTGATTTCGTGAAAGTATCAAAAATTTTGTCAGTAGAATGAACATGATAACAAACAATGGAGGATCGGCATTTAAAACTTATGTCCATGTGAAAATATCGGGACTGTAAAGATTATTGGGGGAGGGGGTTTAACCTATTGGCGATGCTCCTGACTTGCTTGTACATTAAATGGTAGATCGCGATAGAAAGAAAACGAATTAAATCAGCCTCACACATTGCTAAAAGAAATATGTCACAACAAGACAAAAGTCCCAGCCCTCGGATAGGATGAGAGCTCTCGGAGTTTTTTCTGTTTACAGCTGCAGTAGCGTATATTAACGTATGACGTCACCAAACGAAATACAAGAAACGACGTGGCCGTTTCGCAATTATTTTATCAACGGAGTGGCTAGCAGCTTCACCTTTCTAGATTTTTCACACGTGCAGCAGACGGGGTTCCCAATGAAGTGTTCTTTAAATTACAGATCAGTTTACAATTTGACCTATGATGGAGTGACTTCGAACTTTATTATTTATTTATTATTTTCCCAATGACGTCGTGTGGTAGAGGAGACGTTTATTTACTAATTAAGAATTGCTCTGTTCATTTCTCGGCGTAGGTTTTGGGCTTTGTGCTTTGGGTGGAATATTTTTGGAACATACAAGTTATTGTGATGAACTGACGATAACATTATAAGTTATTGCGATGACTTGACGGTAACATGGTCTGAGGTTTGCGGATCGGAGCGTATGTTCAACCGAGACGCTTCGCGTCTCGGTTGAACATACGCTCCGATCCGCAAACCTCAGACCATGTTACCGACAATTCATCACAACAACGTATATGTTCCAATAAGACACTACTCATAGCCCCAAACCTACATCGTGAAACACGAGAGGTTTATTTACTAAGCATGTAATCGTTAAAAGATGCCTTGTTCAAGGCAACTTTTCACGATCACAGGTTTATTAAATAGACCTCTCGTGTGTCCCACGACAGCACTGGTTAAATAACCAGTAAACCGGACAAACTCATTCCATCTCAGTTCAAATCCTAAATCTGTTTGTAATTTAAACAGCACTTCTTCTGGAACACCGTCTGCTGCACGAGTGAAAACATCCAGAAAAATGAAACGGATTTCTCGTCACTCCGTCGGTGAAGCAATTACGAAACGGGCGACGTCATTTCAAATATTTCCACATTGTGACGTCAGACGATAACATTTGCCACTTGAGCCGTAAACATAAAATTTTCCGAGCGAGCTCTCGTCCAAAGAGGAGGAGAGTTTTAGTCTTATTGTAATATTGTCTAAGGTTTGCGGCTTGGAGCCGCAAAGTTCAGACCGCGTTACCGTCAGTTCATCACAATATAAGGAAGGTTTGGAGCTATGAGCAGTGTCTTATTGGAACATATACGTTATTGTGATGAATTGACGGTAACATGTTCTGAGATTCGCGTCTCGGTTGAACATAAGCTCCGAGCCGCAAACCTCAGACCACGTTACCGTTAGTTTATCGCAATAACTTATAATATTGTCATGCTCTGTTCCTTTCAGACGAATGAAAGTGCGAATCTTCGAAAACTGTCTTTGTGTTAGAAATCTGACATGTGACACCTCCGCATGATGCAGTGATGTGATAGTGCTGGGCGTGCTTCGACACAATGTCACGGCAGCCTATAATCTGAGTTGCAATTACATAACAATCTATTTTTTTATTAGCTTATTTTATAATGTTGTTCTTTATTTCTTCGCAGGCTGATCAATTTGTTCCGGACATTTTGAATCCTGCGTTTGCTAAGGATGAGTTCGAACCATCGTATCCCATATACATGCAGGTGGATGACTCAAATGAGATCCAAAAGTCCTTCACCACGCTCTCGTATACAAAGGTATAGTTATATTTATCGTAGAGTACAAAAATGTTATTATTTAGAAACCATGATTTTTTCAAGAGTTGGTTATATATCAACTTCCCACTACCGTTTATTTGCATGACTAATTGTGTGTGTGACATACGTCAAATGGGGCACTGCGAACCTCAAATTTCGGGCAGAATCGAATCAAGCACCAGATTTCGCATCGAATCGATTCGAATCTCGAATCGAAGTTTTTGTACTTAGGGATATTGCACCTACTAACACCGTAAATATTGTCAGTCTCCACTCAGTGGCGGCGCCAGAGTTACAAAAGTGAAAGGGTACAGTTGGGGATTCTGCAGCGCCGAGCTGGGGTGGGTTTCGTGAGGGGGGGGGGCGGATCCTCTCCCTAAGTTGAGAAGATTTTTAACTGTTTTGCAACAAAATCATGCGAATATGGATATCATTGGAACCGGCTGAACAAGCCGGTTCAAATGATATTCATATTTGCATGATTTCATTGAGTTATACCTTTGAGAATTTTTCTACAATATTAAATTCTATTGATTTTTTTTAAAATTGTTGTAGGCTGAATTCCAAACAGATGCCTTGCACGCTCTCGATTCTAGCATTCGTCGAATACTCTTAAGCACTATGTTTCAGTCCGTTTAAACGCGGCATGCCTTGTTGCAATTTGGACCCTCGACTCTTGTTTTTTGTTTACAGCTAGTGTGTGTGTGGGTGGACGGGGGTGGGGGGGGGGGGGGGGGGCGGGGAACATAATTTCAAAACTTCTCTGATTTAGTGCACTTGGGAATATGGGATTAAGCATACCGACCATTACACCGCAACGTTCAATACAACACAAATTAAAATGATAGTATTGTTTTACTACGCTTGGCGAAAAAAGTGGAGGGGTAGGTACCCTCACATACCCCTCCATGGAGCCGCCACTGTCTCCACTGAAGTCTTGTATGCAATGGTGACTCGTGAAAATCAAGGAAAAGAGCGGAATATTCCAGAATGGAATCAATGTCATTTCTGAAGCGGAACCTTATAGAACTCTTCTTCTGTCATCAGGTCTCCTGTACAGGACTACAAGAGTTCAAGAGGAGACTCTTTGTCAAATCGATCTGAATCATGGGAATTGAGTCGAATCGAATTGAATTTTAAAGCTTGGCGGGGTCAAAGTACAAATTCTTGACTCGAATGAAAGTACACATTTACTAAACTGAGTGAGTTGATATCCAATCCTAAAATCCGGCCGAAAATGTGTCAACTATGATTGTGGGAGTAGGGGAGGGTAACGCCTACTTCACTATGTTGGGCCGGGTCGGGTCGAGACGGACGGACGGACGAACACAGAGAGAGCGTGAGACAGAGAGAGCGTGAGACAGAGGGAGCGTGGGACAGAGAGAGCGTGAGACAGATAGAGCGTGAGGCAGAGTGAGCGTGAGACAGAGAGAATTTCTTAAAAAGTCAGGAAATAAAATTATGGGCATTTCAGACTTTGGGTATTTTGAACAATCATTTGTGGATGTGACGACAATGAGCGATGTTATGTATTACTGCTTATCAACTCAACTTCAGCGATATCTGAATATGTTTTGTACACATTAAAAAGAAAAGCAGTTTAGAGGAAAACATAGACCACGAAGCCATTATTAACTACTTGAACTTTCAGAAACAACATATGTATCTGGGTAAAATGTCAGAAGATAGTTGAAAATAAGCTCGCTTGACACACATGATTGTTAGTTTCTGTTACTCTCACCAGGGACTGAATAAAACTTATCAGAATGAAACTTATCAGAATGAAATATGCCACTTCTATATTTATGTTAGTAATTCATAATGTTGGGGGCGCGGTGGCTCAGTTGGTAGAGGTGCAGGCTGCAAGCCGAGAGGTCCTCGGTTCGAATCACACCTGCGGCAACCGGGTTGTGTCCTTGGGCAAGACACTTCACCCCGATTGCCTACATGGGGGCACGATGACGCTGTGTACTGAGGCGTAGTGCACGTCGATGGTGCGCATGTCTTCAAGCAATCTAACCCTGCCTGTGCTGCGGTGCAGAGTTCAGAGTTACGATGTTGGGGAGCTGACAGCTGCTCGTCGTTGCTCGATGGTTCTCTCCGGGTACTCCGACTTCCTCCACCCGTAAAACTGTCACGGTCACGATTAGCCATTGTGCATAAGTTTGTGACCTTAAAACACCAATAAATAAATAAATTCATAATGTTAAGGTTTATTTAACTAGTTGAGAGCTAGAAGCCAGTGTCAAAAAATAAGGGTATCAGAGCAAAAGCCAATGTTTTCCTTTCTCATGAAATTTGTTCATTACAAGTTACTGGATGCAACCCACTATCAGGACTTTAAAAAAAAAATCAAGGGTGCCAGAGCTAAAGCCAACGTTTTCCTTTCTTATTTTTCATATTCAGTCAAACCCAAACAATATTTTGTTTTTATCTAACAATCATATAGATTTGGCCTGAAAACCACGAGAAACGGTACGTATCACATAATGTGTTCCGATTCCGTATCATATAGACGACTCATTCTGATTCCTTATCATATAGACGACTCGTTTCCGGTAGCGCTACGGACTATCATAACAGACACAAATATACATTCTATGAGCGTCTCAGTGGTCGACCGAACATTATGTCCCAAAAATGTTTGAAAATAATTTAACCTTTTACCTATCATGAAAAGCAGACAACACTTGCAGAAACAATTCTTGAATAACTAATTTTTTGTCTCAAAAACATAGGTTATGGCCCCTCGTTGGAATGAGCTCGACGAGCTCGTTCCAACGAGGGGTCATAACCTCTGTTTTTAAGACAAAAGATGAACAAATAATGAACATTAATTGGCGATTTTTTTAGAATAGCATTGGCCGGTTTTGGCCGTGACGTTGGGTAGACGGTTAAGGTTTAATCTGTTTATGTGACAGAATTGTTAGATAAATGAATTATCATGATAATGTGCATGTCTCATGATTTGCATCAGATTCTCGGTGGTGTCCAAAAATGGGATCACAACTTGCCGGCAAAGCCGGCCAGTTGCGATCCCATTCTGGACACCACCTCGAGTCTGATACAAATCACGGGACATGCACATTATTATGATAAACTGTGTATATAAATGTCTTCTGCTACTAATTTCTGAGAGTGCTGTAGGTACTCTTCAATAATTAGTAATAGAAAACATTTTGAATGACAAATTCAGTCCCCTAGCCTTCAACCAGATAACAAACGTCTTTTTCTTCTTCCAGGGAGCTTCTCTTATAAGAATGATGCATCATTTCTTAGGCGATGACGTATTCAAGCGGGGACTGCAAGTAAGTGTTTTGGTAGTAATATTGTTCTCCCTGCATTGCTCTCAGTTATTCATTGTCCTAAGCATACTGAATCGAATGAACGCATGTGGAGGTCATTCATATCATTAGGTAGTGTAGGAAGACATATCTTTCCTCTTTGTAACATAAACTGAAGCCATATTACGTATTTTTTATACTTACAATTGAAACCAGAAGTCTTGTCACAAATAGCGTAGAAAATTCTCGTTAGTTTATGCACTTTTTACCGAAGAAGAACAAAGTAGTCTGAAAAACACAAGATCGTTAGCCTGTGCAATGCAAAATATAGTGAGGTCAGTAAAGAAATCATGAACTGAACCGATCAAACAGCAAGAAAATATTGAGACTATATATGTGGATAGTGGATTAATACTAACTCGCTGTGGGATAGATTTTTCATTTAGAAATTATTTACAACATCTGAGGACAAAATACAAGAAATATTTGCGAACTTTTATCACATGGACCACAGGGTTGCACCCGGTGGTCCATGTAATGCAAATTTGCAAGTGTTTCTTGTTCTGTTATGAACAATTATAAATACTTTTCGAGTGGAGAATATAAAGCTCTGTGATTAAGTAGCATTCCACTCTTTTCATTCTGTATATGCAGTTGAATTTTAATATCTATTTACGTCATTACATGTACATGTATCGCAGTAAAGTTTAGGAATGGTCTTAATGATCTCTGTTTACTAGTATAGAATTGTACAGGGTTGGACACTCTGTTTTTCTACAGGAATTAATCCTTTACCTAACATGAAAAGCAGACGACACTTGCAAAAAACATTCTTGAATGACTATTTTTTTCTTTTTTTGTCTCAAAAACATAGGTTATGATCCCTCGTTGGAACGAGCTCGTCGAGCTCGTTCCAACGAGGGGTCATAACCTATCTTTTTGAGACAAAAAATGAAAAAAATAATGAAAATTAATTGACGATTTTTGAAAATAGCGCTGGCCGGTTTTGGCCGTTACGTTGGGTAAAGGGTTAAGTTACGCGAATGGTGCAGTTTGGCAGGGACAAACGTGCACTTTCTCAGCGCGCTATTACTTAAAAAATAGTGCACAAAAAGTCACGGTATTTCTACTTTCATCTGTACTCTTCATACTCTATACTCACGTGTGCCTGCTAAAATGCGAACAGTTTACGCAAATGAACGTCTGCTTGATGTGGATGGACATCACACCAACACTTAAAGCCTCAGTTTAATATATGCAAACTTTACAACCTTATATAGATGCACAATGATGCTGATGCCTTAACAGTGTTTCTAGGTTATTGTTGGCGGTCTATACAGGTAACCAGTAATGATGTAAAACATTGCCAGGATAAATGTAAAGGTGCCAAATGATGAAAGCACTTGGGGACAACATTTCCGAACAATGTAAAAGCAAGAGTTTGTGGATGTATGGGGATCTAAGGCTTAAACCGTCCTGTAAAAGGGATTGTCGCTATATCCCGATAAATTCGGTCTCTTGATTGGTCAGAATGCCTTGGACAAATAGCCATGGGAAAGGATATACCCATCATTCAAGGTATATAAGAGCGTGCCATATCCAGGGTATAAGCGCACGCGAAACATCGGGCGTATATGGTTTAAACGAAAGCTTTCCGCTTTTGCTCGCCTCGAAATAAAAATCGAACCGAAAAATACGAAAATAGTCACAAATATCATCAGATTTCCGACAATACAATCATAAAAATAAAATAAGAGCAACTGATTCGTCCTCTGAGTACCAATGTGTTCTATATGCCAGTAGGCACATAGACCACATTGGAACTCTGGGGACGATTTGTCAACAAAATACTGTTTACTTGTTTCCTTAACGACCCAAGGGATGTAACTCTATCTTTTGTCTTCTGCGATTATAAAAACAAAATTATTATTACGAATTTGGTCCAAGTGACTGTGGAGCTGAGAAATGGGTACTCAAATTTATTTCCACCATGTTTGTACTGTGCTTCAAACGGGACAAAAACGTTATCTCCACCAACATGTATGGTATATGGAGATTTAATACCTGGATATCTCATTTAAACTCCTCGCCTGCGGCTCGGTATTTAAAAACCGACATCCACGTATTAAATCCCCATATACCATACACGCTGGCGGAGATGACTTATCACATGGAATATTTACACCAGCTGCGATACCATGTTCGACATTGGTGCTGCATTAAGGATCATAGCTTTGTTCTTAAGTAGGAAACAATATAATTAGAAAGGAGATATTGGTGCATAGCGCTGGTTAGACACACTTTTATCTCAGGTAAATGGTTCAATGGGTAAAGACATAACAACATAATAATTCAACAGACATCATTTGGTGCACATTTCGAATGTTCTCTTTGTTAGGTTGGACCACAAGATCATTGAGTTTGGGGGTCTTCTGTTTATAATAGGGAATACGTGGAAGACAACCCCGTAGCTATGCCGTTTCTTTGCGATGCCATCGCGCACTTGACGACAATGAATACTCTATCCATTTTTATCATACGCTAAATCATAAGTCAGGCCTGGCATTCTGAAAAATGCAGGAGGGCGAAAAATCGCTCTCCTCAATCAGCTTAGGAGAGCAATTAGCAGCTTTACACAGCATTTTAAGTATCCAATTGAACGAACTCATTGAAACTGAAACCAACAGACTACATCAGTGATTTTATTAACTTTACTAAGGTAAAGCGAAATCTCTTAGACATCTAGATGTCTCACTCAACAACCGAACACACACTTGACAAGACCTGTGTGTGTACCCAGACCTGTTGTCCAAGAAAGTCATACGCCTAGCACTACCACCTTCAACCCCCCAAGGGGGTTGAAGATGGTAGTGGTAGGCGTATGACTTTCTTGGACAACAGGTCTGCTTGAATCTACAGTCACACCCTGGTGCAAGTGCTTCAAGTGACAGGATAGTAGTAATGGTAGTATATTATAGTGTCAATATTCCTTGAATAATTACCCCTCAAACTGTGATGTCAGTTGTTGAACTTGAAACTGACAGAAAAAAAATATCGCTGTGACCCATTTTGCTTCAAATGATTGCAACTGTGTTTGGGTATGGTTGCAGCCATCACCTTTCACCACTAAACCACTTTCAAAATGAAATAACGTGATGTTATGTGACTTCGAAGTTAAATTACATTTTTGCTTTACAACAAAAATTTAATGTGAGCATAATACATGTAATCTCAATCATCCCAGACCAAAATATTTAGGAGGGCAATTTTTCGCTCTTCTTAATTCTTTCAGGAGGGCAGTAAGGAGAGCTAAAAAATCGCCCTCCTGAAATTGCCAAGCCTGATAAGTTATCGAAAAAATGCGGAAAGATAGAAATCGTATCCCCCTCTGTGAATATATGGATTTTTTTTACTTACACAGTTTCAAACAGAATGGCAGCTTTCAAAGCATCACGTCAAGGTGAATACAAGTCAAATGATCACTGGAAATGGTCAATCTGTTCTAAAAACGTATACTGAGAAGAAAATCGTATGTTTTTGAGTGGATATCGATCATTTCCAGCATCAAATCAACACGTATTCACCTTGAGTTGATGCATGAAACCTGCCAGCTGAATTAGATCGAAAGACGCTACCTTTACCGAGTATCGACCAAATCACTTCCGCGTATCAATGTGCATCAGCTGTTTACTTTCATTCATCAATTCAAGCTTGAAACCAGTGGAATTATCGATAGAAATAATCAGATACTTATAAAAAGCGTATAATAAAAAGAAAATCTAGTGTTTTGGGTGGATACCGAAAATTATCTCACTCGTGACTGAGACAAATGATTATTTCGCTCGCTCTTGCGCTCGTGAAAAATAAACATTGTCTCGGTCACTCGTGGACTAATTTTCGGTACCCACACAAAATACTAGATATCCTATTTTTATCTTATAAGCATGTTGCACTTACCACTCTTTCATTTGAGTTTGTTGACGCAAATAGCCTTTGTCCTATTGATAATAAACAGGAAGATTCAGTGAAGTGGTTAACGTGGCAAGAATAATTATTCATATCATCCAATTATCGATGAATACATACAAAGTCTACACTGAATTTAACCCGTTGAAGCCTAGCGGCCGTTTTTTTTTCGGCCAGCAACATGATACATCATAACGTCATTAAATAGTAGGGTTGTTCAGTAAATGTGTGGTGGAGACCGATCAATATTTTCAACGTGCAGCCCTAAGGCTGCACGTTGAAAATATTAATTGGTCTACCCCAAATAATGAATGTGGACTCTTCTAACTGCCGCCGTTGAAATGGCATGGAAGATACCTCTAGAGTTCAAAGGGTTAAATATACATAAAACCGATACAAATCACAACGTAGCAACCAAAGGCATTGTATCTTACATCAGTTCAGAGATGGTGATCATCAAACTCGTGTTTTCAGCACGTTATTGAAATACAGTGATAGTCAAAGCGGTTGCCTTCTCGGCCCGAGTGCGATCTGATCGTGAGGCATTTACATCCTTGGGTCGAGAATTCGTAAATACAATATTGCGAAATCATGACTTAATTAGGAAAATCAAACGACAATTGCACCCGAAGTGTAGTTTTCGCGTTTCCTTTTCCACAGACGAGATTCTAGGGCTGCGCGATATTCTAAGCTGGATACCGGTATTGGTATTCAAAATAATACTGCGGTATACCAGTATATCGAAAGTATTTTCAGATATCTGAACATCTCGAATCTCGAGACTTCCGAAACAACAGTCTTTGATGTCGCAAACTTTTGTTTCTGAAATTTCGAGTCATTGGGGTGATTGAGTCGAGGCCGGCTTGTGACTTGATCGAGAAAGAGACCAATTTTGTTATTACAGTACCCTAGCGGGTTAAAAGTTAAATATTTTCGCTGTGACCAATGCCTTTTAGATGCTGTAACTGTGTTTGTTCTTAGTGATATCATAACGTTAACAGACGTTGTTGGAGGAAGTTGGTTTTTCATCTACCATTCTTTTAATTAGAGCTGTCACGAATATTCGATTATTCGACTACCAATCGTTCACGAGAAAACCGGTTAGTATTTTCTTCAGTCGAATAGTCGGCAACTGTTTACTCCTTTTGAATTCACGGTACATTGATAAAAATACACATTTACACTACATATTCTACAAATGTCCTATGGCCAATGGAGAAATTTATTCAATCTGGAGCCCGCGTTGTGTCCTAGGGCAAGGCACTTAACCTCGATTGCCTGCAGGGCATGGGGGCACGATGACGCTGTGTAATAAGGCGTACTGCACGTCGAATGTGCGCATGTCTTCAACCAATCTAACCCTGCCTCTGCCGCGGTGCAGAGTTCAGAGTTTAGATGTTGGAGAGCTGACAGCAGCTCGTCGTTGCTCGGTGGTTCTCTCCGAGTACTCCGGCTTCCTCCACCCATAAAACTGTCACCGACATGATATGACCCTGGATGTTAATGTGTCGTTAAACCCTAATAAAAAAAAATCAATCTGGAGACAAAAATATGTATGTTTCTCGATTTTAACCCTTTAACTAACATGAAAATCAGACGACACTTGCAAACACAATTCTTGAATAACTAATTGTGTTCATTTTTGTCTCAAAAACATAGGTTATGCCCCTCATTGCAAGGAGCTCAATGAACTCGTTCCAAAGAGAGGTCATAACCTATGTTTCTGAGACAAAAATGAAAAAAAGAATAAAAATGGATAGCAGGTTTTGGCCGTTACGGTGGGTTAAGGGTTAAAGGCTGTGGCAGAGAGAAAGGAGAGATTCTTCGAACACAAAATATAATTTAGATTAAAGAGTCTGTGCATTCCCTTTCTGCTAATTCTCATTGGGATTGTCTGTGTCTCTATGCCTCTCTCTCTGTCCCTTTCACTGTCTCTCTCTCTCTCTCCCTCTCTCTCTGCCTCTCTCTCTCTCTCTCTCTCTATGTTAGAGCTGAACCGGTTAAGGGGTTTTCTTGATCGATTAACCACGTGTATTAACCTTGGTTAACCGATTAATCACTTATCCAAACAGATATCTGAATATTTGCCATACCGTTGACGATTTACAGCATGAACCCTTTACCCAAAATAACAAACAAAACCGACGAGGCCTATATACAAACATCTCCATACAAATTTATTATGTTTTCAATTTTTGTCTCAAAAACATACTTCATGGCACCTCATTGGAACGAGCTCGTTGAGCTCGATCCAATGAGGAGTCATAAGCTATGTTTTTGAGACCGAAATATTGAACATTTTTAGTAATTCATCAATTTATTTTGCAAGTATCGTCTGCTTCCAGCAATGGGTAACGAGTTCCAGCTCCTGATACAGTGTGATGATCATGCAAGTAAACAAGTATGTCAGCAAGTAACTTGCACGTTTTACTCTGTCTCTTATAATTGATGTTAGTCAATGTGACAATGTTTGCCTGTTTTGGAGCAAGTTTGTTCCTTTGTTAACCCATACAACACAGTAGTTCAAAAATAACGGATAATAGATCAATTTCTCCTTGGATCGACCAAGATGTTGATCATTGATTAATCGATTAATCGGTTAAACGTTTCAGCTCTAGTCTAAGTATGTTTCTCTGTCTTTGTCTCTCTGTCTCTTTCTTTTTCTCTCTCTTTCTTTATCTCTCTCTTTCTCCGAACTGCAGTGCGAACGGCACAGGGAGTCATTTCAATAAACACACGTTCACAAATCCACCGTGGAGAGTTGATGATGTTCCTTACGTTCGGGGTATGTTTGTTTTATTGATACTCTTAAGGGGGCCACCTGGATAGGATTATTCGATTATAATCGATTATCTCGACCGATTAATCGAGTAGAAAATTCAATAATCATGACATCACTAGTTTGAGTATTCCTCTTTTGCCTTTTTCAGAGTTTCCTGGCCACATACGAACATGGTTCTGCTACACATAACGACTTCTGGAATGCCATGACAGACGTAAGTAAGACACTGTCATTATTATTATTTTTCACAAAGCACTGTAAAAAGATGTGCGCAATGAGTTCAGGCTGGCTAAATTAGTACAAAAAATGGGTGCCTGTGGAGATAAACCTCAAATAGGAGTTCATCCTTTCATCGATTCTGTTTGCATTGGACCCCCAAGATGTAGACGATAAACTCTTCCATGGCGATGATTATGTACCAGTTGGGAAGATTCCTAGGTTATTTTTCGCAGATAATATGGTATTAAAGTAAATGTACAGCTGCCGTGGACTGGTCACTTTCCGCGGTTGGACAATATTTCCACGGACGCAATAATATTGGATTCTAAGAACCAATAATTTAATCATTTGCCCCGCCTCTGCGTTTGATTGGTTGAAAGCATACAGCGTGAAAGTCGTCAAAATCGTATAAACCAAATCACGTAATGATTTGGAATGTCTACACGTTCGCACATCCGATCCAACTTTGAAGACTCTGGAAGCCCCACCCACTCAATCCAATTGTCACCGTTAGGGCGTGAGGACGTGACGGCAGACTGATAAATGGATAACAAGCTTGTAAACAAAGATCAATGATCGATTTTTCATCGCCTCCGGTCAGCGAGAATATAATGATAATTTCTCGGGAACAATTGACTTTAATAAAATATACCGATGTGGGAGACGAATAAAAGATCATACATCCAAACATGATTTTGGGGGAACTTAAAAAAAATGTTTTTAATGATATTGTTACGTGACTTGCTAAATATATGCCGTTTGCGATCGAAAATCAAAACAACAAACAATTTGACAATGATTGACGTGACCTGTTTGTGGCACACTTTCCTGAGTTTGACTGTTGTCTTTTGCGAAAATTAAAAGTTTTTCGTTCACGTACACATAGTTTTTATATTTTAATTTTACAGCCGGATTAAATTATAAGAAATAACTGTTATTTTCCTTCGGTTTATGCGATATAAACCGAAAATGTTCAGCACAAGCTTAATCATAACTCGCTACGCGAGTTATGAAGCTTGTGCTAAAAATTGTCGGTTTATATCGCATAAACCGAAGGAAAACAACAGTCATTTTTAAATAATAGGGATAATCGTTAAAAGAGTAATAAATGAAGCAACCCGGTATTTCTTTAACTAAAATGTTACTGATGATAATATTTAGTACCTGGTAAATTTATGGGTGGACATCACTGCCCACGCGTGGAAATTCCGTTCATTCATTTACCAATCAACTAACAACCCCTTCCCCCTCCCATTTTTTTTTCTAAATAGCTTATAAGACTGAACTTAGCGACGTTGATGTACAGGGCGCTGAAAACAACGACCCGAGTTGGAGTTTATATCTGTATGTGACGAGCGATGAACGCGCGCGTGAAATACAGAAGAAACTCCCAACAAGGGTCGCTGCTTCCTATCTCACGCACTCTATCTGAAGTGTGTTCTGTATTTACACCACGATTAAACTTAAATTAAATAAATGAAGCCCATATTTTTCATCTTCGGCGAACTGTCTACTTTCTCGCTTGACGCTGCTTTGAGTCAAAGCATTTCATTCACACCATAACTTCAATCATATGTGTAACAACCAATCAGATGCGTTCTTACATGACGTATCAACGCGTATGTCGGATTTCACGTGTGGTGTATTTATCACATGCATCAATGTCTGTATTAAACAGAGCAACGTTGAATACACACAGTGATCGTCATATAAATGGTTTTAAGTATAATGGATGATAAGCCCATTAAGTAATGTACCCGTGGTAGGAGCGTTTCCAATATTCGGGATATCAGGCGTTCTGATTTGAAAAACGGACGCTGACTGTAAACAGCGCCCTGTGAATTAATTTGGCCTGCTCAATTATTTCTATCGGCGTTACGTTTTCAATAATGTGTCTCTTCTGCTGAACTAGATGTAAGTTTCAAAATGTGAAAAGGAACTGCAATAATAGTGTGTTTTGCTTACTCCTAATGGAATATAACGCCCCAGTGACCGTAAAATTGAACTGAAGATTGCGCTCAAAATATTGTTATCTCTAGAGACTATTGTCCTAATAGCGGACGAGTTATTTCCACTCACAGGGTAAACATTTTTGTTTGCATGGTCCATTTTAGGGCCCTCCGAACTTTCGATATTCGTTTCAATTCGAAATCGTCCCTATGACTCGATTCCATTCGATGATAGCAATCGGATTCGGAAATGTTCGAATCTGAGTTTTACTGACTGCCTCAAAAAGAAACCCTGTCTTCGTTAAATGGGCTGTGTTTAGAGCCTGGACATGCCACTGCTGAGTGAAGCCTAACACCAGGTGCATTACTGCACGGGTGAAACAAGTTGCAGTAACTAAACGTTTGGCTGCTTGAAAAGCGGTGGAATGCGATTTGATATTCCCTGCTTGAATATATTCGAGATCCGTTCGAAATTATCTCTCCGATTTTGTGAAAAGAGTAGGAGACTTGTCAACGATATTATTCCTAATCCATAGTTCCTTATTCGGCATTCGTTAGCAACCGATAGAATCGGTTGATAACGAATGTCGGATAAGGAACTGGGAATAGGTAAGTGTTCTCACGCCCGCAAAGAATACTGATTGATGACTACACAGACTGAAGTTGTCTGCCTTTGGTATGGCGTGTGAGTGGCACTAGTCTCCGTTGGGGGTGGGGGAGGTGGGAGGTGGTGTGTGTGTGTGTGTGGGGGGGGGGGGGGGGTGTTCAGGAACGATCCTGGAGAGAAATACCTCGATATCATTTGCAGCCCCTTGTCTGTGATCTTCTCAGATTCGTTTAACTCTCAAAGAGCCGTGCATAATTTAACAAAATTGCAAAACTGCAGAGCATAACTCTACTAAGATCGGGCATTGTTAGATGTTTTATTTTTGATATACTTTGGTTTTCTTCAAATCCGTGGAATGTTTAAATATGGATATAGGTGATACTGCACTTGGGTAAAACAATGGTATCCCAGCAACGCGACGGCTGTGAAAATAGTTTGCGTTACCATAAACTGATGAATCGTATCACATTGCTTTACACAGATTTTTTAAAAAAAAGAAGTTATATTTGTTCGCTGACTTATGCGCCATTTCTTGGACACCCCGTTCTGGAGACTCTACTCGGTGTTTTATATTTTTTATTTATTTATTGGGCTTTAACGAGACTTTATACAGCCGGGTTGACCTCGTTTCGGACAATTTTACAAGTGGAGGATGCCGGAGTACCCGGACAGAACCACAGATCAATGGCGAGCAACTATCAGATTCCCCCACGTACTAACACACGCAAGCGTGGTTAGCATTGGTTGACGACAAGTGCACCATCGCCTTAGTACACGTGCAGCGCCAATGTGCCTCCATGCGGGCAATCGGGATTAAGTCCCTTGCCCAGCGACACAACGCAGTTACCCCTCGCGGGAATCGAATCATGGACCTTTCGGTTTTAAAGTCCAATGCCGTAACCACTACACCGCCTCGCTCCCTCGGTGTTCTAACGTTTGTAGTATTATTTAGTAATTTTAATGTAGTGACCATCCACGAGTGGATGGTTATTTCATTCAGATTGCTAAAGGTTTCAATAAACTATCTAATATACACCTGGAACTTAATTAAGCACCCCCTGGTTTTTTCGCTGTGGTGTTAATAGAAACTGTCATTACGTTCATGCTATCTTCAAGATAGGCAAAAGTTATTGGTTGCGGATAGAATGGTCTATTGACAAATGAAAGACAATACAAAGATGAAAATATGCAGTATTTTCATGGCGCTGATTACACATATCTGTCACTAATGTTTTTGACGGAAAAATGTTCTCTCGACAAGTATGGTGCTGGTACGGTTCATGACGAAACAATGCCGGTATTTACTGACGAAAAAATGTAACTTGTGATCTCCTGAACAGAATAGCAGTGTCTGATGTCAGTAGCGAGTGTATCCACCACGTGCCCAGATGGCAGCTTGAACCCTCCTAATGCTAACAGTGAGCCTTCTGATACGGTCCAGAGGCAACTTCTGCCATTCCGCATACAATGCAGCTTTCAAATCGGCCACATTCTGTGCTGGTGGATCCATTGCTTGCACACGGCGTCCGGGAAAATCGCAGATGTATTGTAAGGGATTCATATCGGGGATCATTACAGACCAAGGTAGTTTTATAATAGAATTGTTCTGAAAGAATGCTCTCACAGAAAGGGAACGACGTGGCCTTGCATTGATGACCATTGATATTCCCAAGTACGGTCACCATATCAAGTTCACAATCACAAGAGAGGCATGCCCAGGTCATTACTGATCCTCCACCATAAGGAACAGTAGGTCTGATGTTCTGGACTCGAATGCAGTATTTCTATGCCTCAACACTCTAATGCGACCATATGTGACGTGAAACAGGAACCTACTCTCGTCTGACCAATGGACTCTCCCCCATGTCCTGAGGTTCCAATGTTGGCGTGTCACACACCACTCCAAGCGTCGTCTTTGATGCTGTTCGGACAGGGCCTTGGTTGGTCCTCAACATCGTTGATTTGTTGATGTTTTATGCCAAGTCTGCTGATGGCCGAACGACTATAGCCAAGTTGCCTGTTGCATGCATGTCAACGATTTGTCATCTTAGTGCCCCTGGCAGCCTCATTGACATGTCAACATTTACTGATAAAAGAAGTGACACATGTTCTTGTCTTATACCCTGATATAGCATGTGGATGATCGTGTTTTTGTGATATTCGTTTGTAGCATCCTTTACGTGGGCGAGGGGATGTGTTTCGGGACGCATGTTTTTCACGAGATGAAATGTACTGCCAGACATAGCAATCATTAGAACATATTAAAACACAGCCGCGTTATCCGCCTCAGTGCATTATAACTCCGAATCACCAAGGTGAACAAAGGGATCGACGCAAGTGTGTTTTCGGAGAACAATGACTGTGGATTCGTAAAATAATCCACAGTTATTGTTCTCAGAAAACACACTTGCGACAAGCCTTTTGTTTCCCGTTGGCGAAAGTCACGGTGTATAGACACATATTTGGGGGGGGGGGGGGAAGCAAATGGGCCTAGTGGGGGGAAGCAAATCGATCATTTTGAGGGGGGGGGGGGATGATCGAGGAAAAGCTATGTTTTGGCAATGATTAAAATCGATTGTTTATAAAAGGTATTTGCGTGGGAACCCGGCAATAAATCCGATCGTCAGTCACAGAAATGCTACAGAGGAACATACTATTAAAACGCGAAAATTGAGAACAAACATTTAACTCGGCTATTATAACTACACATGTCTTTTAACAGAATGTTGTGTTTTAAGTCGGATAATAAACTCATGGTAAAGCATTCGGAGTTAGAAAACACGAGACCCGAAGGGTCTCGTGTTTTCTAACACCGAATGATTTACCACTCGTTCATTATCCCTTACATAATCAGTAACAGCAACTTCATTGTCATGAAACATGTCAGGGGGTGCTTAATTAAGTTCCATGTGTATAATGTCTTCACAAATAAATAACTTGGTTGTTGATGGTTTAAAATAGGGGGTATTTGATAAAAGAGAGATATATGCAGAAATATATTTAAATTTTCATCGAAAAGACAGTTGAGGTTAATGATTTAGGTGATAGTTGGGTGTTTGACAAGTACACATGCCACGCACTGAGCAATAGAAGACATGGACGGTCAGTCGGAGACTTTACCACATTCAGTCCAAGACCTCAATACCTCGGTTCGCGAGACAAGCGCGGATCCAACGTGGCATACTCATCACCAAACGTCCAATATCGGATTGACTGATGTTATTCCATCCTTCTTTCTGCGCAGCGACGAGTTCATGGGCATTGGCAGGATTGTTGGCATTGCAATAGACGCCAGCTAAGCATATCCTAGGCGTGCTGTATTGGTGAAAGGTCTGAACCTAGCGCTGGCCAAGGCTGTGTTATGACGTTCTGCTCCTGGAGGAACCCCCTAGCGACACGGGCCATGTGAGCTCTTGCACTGTCATCTTGGAAAATGAATCGACAGCCGTGGCGTTGTGCAAATGGCACCACACGAGCTGCTAACATGTAAATCGCCCTTGGATGACATGTAATGCTGTTTTGCATGTCATAGTTATGCCTTCCCACATCATCACCGATTCACCACCAAAACGATCGTGCTGCCTAACGGTTACGTCATGGTATCGTTTGTCCGTCGTCGCCACACTCTGTTTCGCCTGTCGTGGAAGTTGAAAGTGAACCTCGATTCATCGGAAAACGTGACGTTGCTCCACCGACGATTGTCCCAGCGCTGTCGTGTTCCACACCAATTCCGCCTTGTTGCGATGTGACGTTCAATCAAACGTGGAATTATTCGTGGTCATCGAGCGTACAATTCCAGCTGTGTAGGCGAGTTCGGATAGTCTGACCAACTGTCCAACATCTGAGGCACTTTGATGGCGGTTTCGTAATGCTGTGGTTCGGATGAGACGATCCTGGTTAGCATTGTCGGCCTTGGACGACCTGACTGACGTCTGTCATCAACATTGCCTCTCTGGTGGTAGCGTGACCGCAACGTTCTAATCACCGATTGAGTAGCGTTGAGAATTTGAGCCACTGCAGTCTGTTTGCTACCAGCTTCCAACATGCCAACGGCACGTCAACTTTCGTTACGCGGCAGTCTTCGCCTACCTCAAAAGTTACGTTTCGAACAGAAACTATTGATAGACGCTTTTATACAAAGAGAAGATGAGATCTCCGAAAAAGCCCGTCCAGCACAAAAGAAAATTTCAAAACGTACCCCGCAAACATTAAAAAACCTGCACGTGGGCTGGTGACAATCATGATCCACTCTAAAACTGGTAACATATTGAAGTGTGCAATCACGCGTATCCAATACCATTTTCTGAAAATATCAACATCATTTTGGATATCCCCTACTTATTTGGAATAGTACAGTAGTTTGTGTTACCGGATTTTGATAACATGGTAAAGCACGGGATACCTGAAAATATGTCAGCGTTCTACCCTTGATTAGGCCCCACAAAGTAGATCTTCTGTTCGCTGGCCATTTTTATGTAAAATACCATGTGAGCTGGCATTTTTTATTTTATTTTTTTTATTACTTTCCAAAATGTAATTTACTGGGATTTCCGGGTTTGTTTATAAACGATAACTTCACAAGTGAATAATGCACTCAACAATTGTGTCATGCATCCGTGCGCGCAAAAGAAGACGCTTTGCCGTGGGTGTAATGGGGACTTCATTGTTTTTTTAACCCTTTACCTAACATGAAAAGCAGACCACACTACACTTGCAAAAAAAATTATTGAATAACTATTATTTTCATTTTTTGTCTCAAAAACATAGGTTATGACCCCTCATTGGAACGAGCTCGTTACAATGAGGGGTCATAATCTATGTTTTAGAGACAAAAAATGAAAGACATAATGGAAATTAATTGGCGATTTTTGAGAATAGCGCTGTCCAGTTTTGGCCGTTACGTTAGGTAAAGGGTTAAATTATATAATTATCGTTAGTAATGAAAAGTTATAAACGGAGTAATCACTTGACTGGACTGGTTACGTCAAATAATTCATTCGAGGCGAGGGACTATATTGTAAAACACTCGTGCGCATTCGCGCACTCGTGTTTGTACAACGTCCCTAATCTCTCATGAATTATTTCACGTAACCAGTACCCAGTCAAGTTAAGCGATTACTCTCTATTTATTCTTGTAATTATTTCTTTGCCATCAAAGGTTCATGTTTTGTAACATGTTTTGTAGGCCTCATAATCTACAGAATAGCATGGGTGATGGTGTATTTCGTCCCTTGATTACAATATATGCTTTGCAATGCTAAAGCTTTGCAAAGCCGTGCTGCACTCAAGGGACTGAGTTTTTAATTTTATTAAGTTGGATCAAATGTCAGACATAAACCTTTCAATTTTTATTTTTTTTTACGTTTGCAATGGTTATAAAATGAGAGCATGCGGTAGCCAAGAGGCCCGTACGGGCAGGCCTGGCATTCTGAAAAATGCAGGAGGGCAAAACATCGCTCTCCTCAATCAGCTCAGGAGAGCAATTAGCTTTACACAGCATTTTAAGTATCCAGTTGAACAAACTCATTGAAACTGAAACCAACAGACTATTACATCAGTGATTTTATTAACTTTACTAAGGTAAAGCGAAGTCTCTTAGACATCTAGATGTCTCACTCAACAACCGGACACACACTTGACAAGACCTGTGCGTGTACCCAGACCTGTTGTCCAAGAAAGTCATACGCCCACCACTATCACCTTCAACCCCCAAGGGGGGTTGAAGGTGATAGTGGTGGGCGTATGACTTTCTTGTTGGGGGTTGAAGGTGATAGTGGTGGGCGTATGACTTTCTTGGACAACAGGTCTGCTTGAATCCACAGTCACATCCTGGTGCAAGTGCTTCAAGTGACAGGATAGTAGTAATGGTAGTATATTATAGTGTCAATATTCCTTGAATAATTACCCCTCAAACTGTGATGTCAGTTGTTGAACTTGAAACTGACAAAAAAAAAATATTGCTGTGACCCATTTTGCTTCAAATGATTGCAACTGTGTTTGGGTATGGTTGCAGCCATTACCTTTTACCAGTAAACCACTTTCAAAATGAAATTACATGATGTTATGTGACTTCGAAGTTAAATTACATTTTTGCTTTACAACAAAAATTTAATGTGAGCATAATACATGTACTCTCAATCATCCCAGACCAAAATATTTAGGAGGGCAATTTTTCGCTCTCCTTAATTCTTTCAGGAGGGCAGTAAGGAGAGCTAAAAAATCGCTCTCCTGAAATTGCCAAGCCTGTACGGGAGAGGAGAAGAAACAGATTTTTAACTTTTTTAGGTCTCACATATTCTAATTTTCCGATATTTCCCTCCAATCTTTGTTTATGGTTACAATTTTTGTAGCTAAAATGTGATAGCCGTGGAGACGGGTATCTGTCTAAACTCTTTTCTGTCACCTCGGTCTCTATCTGTCAGCACTGCAAACCAGACAGTTTTACTTTTGATACAATTACTGGACAAGAATATGTTTATCGAATTTCGGTACTGTCTTCACCCTAAATGGAGGCTGACAATTTCATTTAATGGCTAGTAATACAATAATTATTTTGTTTGTTTTACCGCCATCAAAAGTTCCCACCTCCGCTATGGTGGCGCAAGAGCAAGGGATGCGTTTGTGCCAAATTTTAAGTCCATCGGAGATGTCAAATCCGAATTTTTAGTGCAGTTGTCTAAACTGGTACCCGACATCGTTTACACTGGTAACACCATCTGTCAACCTCCATCCGGGCATGAATAATTCAAAAGAAACAAAATTAATTGCATATACCTGTTCACATCCATTCCTGTCGATTTTGGGCGGACGATCGACATCGCATCCTATCTCCCACAAGCCTGGAAATAAACAGAAAGAGGTCCCAGGAGGGGGACTTTGGTGATGCTACCCTGCACAACAGGGTAGCATCACTAAATTTACCCTCTATGAACTTCAATCTGAATCAAGATCTCAAACCTTAAGAAAGAGGTACCCAGATGATAAATTGGTCCTCTGTATGGGATGGCATCAACCAATTCACCATCTTAGGACCTCATTCTGCAAATGACAGATTGCTTATTTCCAGGCTTCATCGCCCAACTTATTTGAAATTAATTTTGCCCACCTGGAAAAGTCTTGCTAAACTTAAGGGTTCTGTAAGGTTTTCGTACAACATTGCAAACATCGAAAGTATGATTTACAACTTTAAGAGTGTTGGAAATTTTACTACAAGCCGTACTTTTGTGTGGCGGCTTTGCAGCGATTTCTAGTCAAGACTTGACTACAAACCACTGCCATGGCAATGTGAATATTGCCCACATGATCTCTTCTTGATTGCACGGTAAAGTAACAGTTCAAATACGATAGAGTTTTCCAAAGACGGCCGAAGAGTCCTGACGGTTAAAAGCTCCCATCGGCCTGTATTAAACAGTACAGATAGGGTTTCCCATGACCGGATGGCGCAGCCACAGATGGGGTGGTCTGGACTTGGTGCCATGACTCCCTAAAAGTTTCGCTGCCCCCGAGCTCCCACCCCCCCCCCCCAAAAAAAAAATATTGGCCCAATGAAAACTTTCACATAACATCTAGATCCCTAAAATGGTTTCCAATACAGGGCTATGCACTCTATAAATGCCCAACATTTGCACTTTATTTTGCAACAGATTATTGGGAGGATGGGAAGCCTAATCCTAACCAGAACCCTGCGGTTGTTACCCTTCTTTCCACGTCTCTCCAGGTAGGAAGGAGGGGGTAAGTACGTGAGGGTTTGGCTAAGACTATGGAGGTCACAAACCTCACATCACGGCCTTCCAAATATCATGTTTGCATACCACCTCCCTCCCCCTCCCCCCCCCCCCCGCCCCCGAAAAAAAAAACAAACTATGTTATATAATTTTGGCTGCAAGCTTGCTCCCATCCCAGTGAATTGCCTGGTATCCTTTGAGGGATTTCGCCCATGTGGACCCTTCACCAGGAAGGTGTATATCGCCCTCCTGCGATTTTCAAGTCGAGCGTCTTGTGTTTACATTCTGTATATGTTTGTAGAATTATCTTTAAGGCTCAAACTGTGGAATGTTCTAAGTGACATTCGAATTACTGTAATTCCAAAACAATATTGAAACCAACACGAATGAACCGCGAGAATTTAATACTAAAGTCATTACCAACAGTTGTATTTACTTTATAGATAACGAAGGCTGATGGAAATGCAACCGACGTTCAAGCAATAATGAACCCATGGATTTACCAGCCCAATTACCCTCTGATTGTGGCAACTAGGGATCAATTTACTATTAGGATTCAACAGATGGATGCCTACCGCTCAAGTCTGCCTTCTAACGTATCTTCATCGACGTCTGGGTAAAGTATTTAAGTATTTGCACGGGTGAATTAGTCCACCATACAATTCCCCATTTTCAACTTCCATCACACTGCCATCACAATGCCTTCATTTTCAAATTGAAAATGAAATAGGGGTCGATTATAGCTTTTACGACATGGCATACAGCATATCAAAGTTTGCACAGCTGGTAATATAAAGGAGTTTAAAAAGTATTTTTTTTTACCAGCCCGCGGTAAGAAGGGGATAAAAAAAAGTTTCTAATGATAGGGTATTCAATCCTTTTTATACCATTTTGTGATTTCCTGCCGCCCAACAAGTCAATCAAACCTTCCAGAAAACTCCGGATCAGAGTCACATATACTCCCAGTATGCTTAGTAACATGTGGATGCGTTCGCCGTACTTTGGCGGGGCAGAGTGAGCCAGAACTAAATTTGCTGGATGGTTGTCGTACATTTCAGAAAAAAAACACCAAATGAGTTTAGTTTAAACATATTTTATTTGAATATATAGCAAAGTGGATTGGAGTATATGTGCTTAATTCAGTTAAAACTAGAAGTCCTGTCATGAAATGCGCACAAATAGCACGTCGATCTGCGCGTTAATCCACGCGTTATGACCATGGTAAGGCTATCAAATTATGTACATATGACCTGTGCGCAAGCAATATTTCAGCCAATGGACCTCCGGGTCACCCGGAGGGCCATTGGCAGAAACATTGCCTGTGTTTGCTATGAGTACCCAGGAGAACCCGCCATACTTTGGATGCCATTCGATATGGCAGTTGCGCGCAATTCCTACGCACAATTAAGCCTAGATAAGCGCACAGTTCATGACAGGACTTGTAGTTTTAACTGTAGTTAGCAATCCATCCTCTCCAGGAAAAATAAATGTAAAGATCAATACATTGGCGGATCAAACAATAAAGAGGTATTATGACTACTTGGAGCAAGTTAACAAAGTGAAGAATGCTGAGAGAAAAATAATAAAAAGAATAAAAGATGAAAAATGTAAACAATAAGTATGTCAGGAACGTGGTACAGGAAAAGGCCCTAAAATCAACCAAACATGAGTGCTGTTAGAAGGAAAGCAAGAAGAATGGGTGTAACAAACAACAACAACAACAAAAAAAAAACTGATATCACACATGACGAATTTTGAAATGCTCGAAAGATAAAACGTAACAGCTCGCCCGACGCCAACGACGTAAAATGTGAAGACAACCAAAAGGGCACAATTAAAGAATATTATTAAAATATACCAAAAATGGATTGAGAAACACACACGGGCCCGCAGCTAGGATCTCAACATTTTGCGACGTGGTGGGTGGGGTGAGATAAATTATTATCCCTGATATGAAAGGGTGTGAGATGGGGGAAATCTCACGCGAGGGCAAGATATTTAGGCCAGACACGACCCTTAACGAGTGTCTGACCCAAATATGTTGTCCCAAGGGTGAGATTCCGGCATCTCACACCCGCCCCATCAGAAATACCCCCCCCCCCCCGCACCACCACCACCAAAACAGTCTGACCTCATCAAACGTAATTCAGGACCGCGGACAGCTATATCGAACAATTTTGTTGTCCATTTCTGAAAAAAAACTAAATTGCTTATCGGTAAGGGCACACAAAAGTTCTGTATATACCACAAGTATATACCACAAGATTAAATCCCAACGCTGGCAAGACAGGGATTAGAGTTTTGTAGCGAAATGAACATTTACACATTCCGATGACGTCATATGAAATCTGCAATGTATTCGCATAACTTTTTTACGGGTATTTCGTGCCACTCGCTCCACTCACAATGGCGTTCATCCAAATTTTCATGTAAAAGAGTCCAGTGTTCCTTGGTTTTGCAGTCTGTGTTTTTATTTATATTTTCTTTACAAACGTTCCTGTACTAATATTTCCGAAACGTGACGTCATTTGTTTGTTTTCGGAAGAACGTGCGATGATTAAATAGTCCGTGCGCTCATTAAATATGCTAATAAGCCGGTCACGTGGGTCACGTGAAATAGATATGTATCTCACACGGCTTTCTCACAAGAGGCACGCATATCTTGCACAGGAAGTGCGGAGGAGATATTATTATTATCCCTGATGGGTGAGGGTGTGAGATGTGGAAATCTCACCCGTGGGCAAGATATTTCGGCCAGACAATAGGCTTGCCGAGTGTCTGGACCAAATATCTTGTCCCGAGTGTGAGATTTCTCCATCTCACATCCACTCCGACCAGGGATATTTTTTCTTCCCCACCAAAACACACTGACGTCATCAAAGGTAATTCAGGGGAACGTGCAGCTATATCGAACAATTTTGTTGTCCATTTCAAAAAAATAAATAAATAAATAAAATTAAAGGGCGCACAGAAGTTATGTATATACCACAGGCATATACCACGAAATTAAATCCCAATGCCGGAAAGACAGGAGATTAATATTTGTGGCGAAATGAACACTGAAACATTCGATGATGCCATATTATGAATTTTGCTATGTTTTTCGCATAACTTTTCGACGGAAATTTCGTGCAACTCTTTCCACTGATAATGCCGTTCACTAAAAATTAATATAAAAGAGTGAAGTGTCCTGTGGTTTTGTGGCCTTTGTTTTTTTATCTCACCTTGACAAAGTCAAGCTGAGCTAATCCAATCGCTCTCCGTCTGTCGTCCGGCGTCCGTCAACACCATGTTTTGGTCTTCTCCTCCAAATCACTGGGCCAGTTCAAGTGGAAGTTTGTGTGAGTGATGGTTCCGAAGGGGCATTGAATTTTTGTTCAACTCCATATGCCCAGCCACATTGGGAGGGGGTGGAGGAAATGCTCCAAAATAGTTTAAATATCATATTCTCATGAACCAGTGGGTACACTGACTTGATATTTGTTATGGCGCTAACTTTTGAGGTGTAGAATCAAATTTGTTCAAAGGAAGTTCGTGAAGCAATATTTGGCTTTGGAATGGGAGGGGTAAGATTTTTGGCCACGCCCAAAATTTATATTTTCTGAACCGATGGTGCGATTTGAACCAAATTTTGTGTCAGATGTACTTGACTCGTGCAAAAAACCCCGCATCCCCATGGGAACCACAGAAGCCAAAAATTGAAATATTTTCAAACGCCAATATTGCCCAAACCACACGGAACAGAGAACTGTTATTTGGTATGAAGCACCCATAGGACCAGTAAAATTGAATGCTAAAACAATTCCTATCGGTTATGTTGGGGTAATCTGTATAGTGCATCGAAAAAATGTCCGCATATTTGTAAAAAATAAAAAAAAAATTCTCAAGAACCTGTCGTCAGAATATTTCGATGTTTGGTATATATGTACAGCTTCCATATGGAAGTCAGATACAAGTTTCTTAAAATGAAGCCCATTGGCTCATATCTGGTCTCAATACAGGAGCTCGATTTTTTAACTTAGGCAACATGGGGAGTATTCATTAAAAAATTTCTTCTTCAGAACCACAAGTCAGAATATTTTAATGTTGGGTGTATAACATTGTTATGAGGGTTAGATTCAACATTGTTCAGACCAAGTCCCTACGTGAATATTTGGACTTCCTATGAAATGTTAACTTAGTTCAATATGGGGGATAATGTTTAACAATGTTCTTCTTCAGATTCACCAGTCAGAATGCTTTCATATTTGGTATACAGCATCTCTATGGAGGTTAGATTCAATTCTGTTCAAATCGTGTCCCAAGGTATATATTTGGGCTCGCTATGGTAGCCCAAATTTTAACTTTAAAATTTAATTCCATCAGCTGGAAAGCTTTCCAATTTGGTATACCACATATTTAGGGGGGTCAGATTCAAGTTTGCTCAATTCGAGTGCCTAGGTTAATATTTGGGCTCCATATGGAAGCATGAAATTTAATTTAGTACAATATGAGAGAATTTCTTCAAAAATCTTCTTCAGATTCACTAGTCAGAATGCTTTCAAATTTGGTATACAACATCTCTATGGGGTCAGATTCTAGTTCTTTTTTTCAAATCGGGTCCGTAGGTTAATATTTAGGCTCGCTAAGGTAGCACAAATTTTAACTGAGTGATATATGAAGAAATGTATTTTGAAATGTTCTTCTTCAAATCCACTAGTCAGAATGCTTTCATATTTGATGTACAACATCTCGGGGGAGGTTAGATTCAACTTTGTTCAAATCGAGTGCTTGGGTTAATATTTGGAATCTCTATGGGAGCCGGAATTAGCCATGTAGCTAAATAATTAGAAATGAGGTGTGTAACCAAGATTAATCCACATAGGTGATATCAAAGGGCTTCATAGAGGAGCTCCACATTTTACATTATGATCAACTGAAGAAAAGGCATGATCCTCGGACTATCGGTTGAAATACGCTCCGGACCGCAAAACTCAGACCATGTTACCGTCAGTTCATCACCGTAACGTTCATGCTCCAATAAGACCCTACCCATAGCCCAATCCCACATCCTGAAAAGAGCAATGCAACATTTAACGATACCCAGATTAGCAAACAAACCTCTAGGGTAACCCACGACGCCACTGGGGAAATAATTAATGAAGCAGATAAGGGTCGCGGTCATATCTTCTTAATTTAAACCGTAAACTGATTTGTAATTTAACCTGTACCCAACGCAGACGATATCAAAATTTATTATTTTAAATATCATTATTTTCAATTTTTTCAAAGAATTTCAACAAAACCATATCATGTGACCCCTCGTTGGAACGAGCTCGACGAGCTCGTTCCAACGAGTGGTCACTTGATATGGCTTTGGTGAAATTTTTGGAAAAATAATATTTCTTTTCAACTACTGAATTTGCATATTACGCGGGCGGATGCGGCCGATTCGTTGGGTAAAGGGTTAAACGACAGTTCATTTGGAAGATTGTCTGTTGAGTGTGTGAAAAGTCGTTATCAAGGAAGTGGTTTGCAAACTTATTCCGTTGGTAGAATAATTGCGAACCAGTTAACCACCTTTCGCGTGGTGACGTCAAGCGGGCATATATGCCAGTCTAGTCGGAAACATACAAAAATCTACCTAAGCTCCGCTCTGGTCCAATCAGTGATCGAGGATTTTCATATCAGTGGAACGTTACTAATTATTACCATTTACTCGATGCTCGCATCGTCATGTGTCAGTATTCGCAAACCTCAAAAGTTACGCTTCGACCACAAATTGTTGATGAAGGAATTTATACCAAGAAAAGGACGATGAGACCTCCGAAAAAGCCCGTCCAGTACAAATGAAAAAAATAAAACTTACCCCACAGACATTTTCGCGGCGCACAGTCGAAAAACCTGCACGAAGTTTTCGTGGGCCGGTGACTTTCATGATCCATACTAAACTTGGTAACATATTGATGTGTCCAATCACCCGTATCCAATGCCATTTTCCGAAAATATCAAGATTAGTTTGGATATCGCCTACTGTTGTCAATAATATATATATGTTCTCCATTTATGATAAAAGTGAGCTTGGCAGTAAAAGGTCAACATGAATATTGTTTTACAATTAGTTTCTATTTAATTTCAGGAACAAATGGACTGTGCCTATAACGTATACACACAACGGGGAACTGAACTTCAACAAAACAAGCACAGATGTCCAATGGCTCAATTCGACAGAACCACTTTGTAAGTTACAATGTCAATTGGTCCCAGGGAATTGGATGCTTCCGATTCAAATCGAATTGAATCGACCATGGTATTCGAAATCGAACTGAATTTTGATCGGGAAAAAGGGAAAACTATGTTGATTAGTAATCGGCGGCATGTTGCATGAACCGAGTCGCGTTTATTGTTGCACTGTATGCCAAAGTTCTAACTTTTGCATCTCCCCAGAAATTATGTCCAGAATGTGATTATTATTTCGGGGATGTGCAGAAGTTGAAGTGTAGACCTAACTTGAAATGATAAATATGGCTTGATTCCTATAACACGTCGGGGAGCGCGGTGGTCCTCGGGAAGCCCTAGGTTCGAATCCTACCTGCGGCAACCATGCTGTGTCCTTGGGTAAGACACGTAATCCCAATTGTCCACGTGGTTGTACGGTGGCGTTGTGTACTAAGGCGTACTGCACGTAAACGGTGCACTTGTCTTCAATCAACGCTACACCTGCCTGTGTGGAGTTAGTACGTTGGGGAGTCTGACAGTTGCTTGCCGTTGCTTGGTAGTAGCAGGAGATGTGGTAACCGTCCCCCATTGGCCGGATCTCATGCCGAATCTCATATGTGACGCCATAGTCACGTTACGTAGTGATGTCAGGTTTGGTTGTCATTTCAACCACAGTGAGCGGCCATCTTGTAGCACCATTATTATAGTGAAACGTGGTGTTAGTGCGCATGCGCAGCGTGTGTTGTTAGAGTGATACGTGTTTCCGTCGGCTATTTTGTACACACGAGGCCGCCATCTTGGTTTCTATGGGAGCACGTGGTTGCTATGTGACCCAAAGGCTCACAACAAGACAGGGGTAAGATCGGAGGGTATATTCCTTTGGACAAGAGTAATTACCTAAATAAAGCCGACAAGTTGTACTGTTTCAGATTCTTGCAGAACCCTCTGCTTCTATCTATCTATATAATAGTTTTCGTCTACCCGACCGAGTTCGTTTGTCCTGGAGTATACCTCAGTAGAGTAGAAGAGCCTATCAGTTGTAACAGCTTTGCTTATTGTTACTATATTACGATCTTGCTTGAAAATATGGGCACTAAAACCTACAGAGCAAATTGAATTATTGACACTTGGAACACGGATATCGGACACTCAGAACAAGTACCGTCATCAACGCAAAACAGGGAGATAATAATTCACTCCTCTCTCTCTCTCTCTCTCTCTCTCTCTCTCTCTCTCTCCTGCCACTGCCACTTTCTCTGCTATGCGTGCATTTTGCCGCTCCGGTTCCGAGTATCCGAATAATCGGTGTGTAGAGGATACGGGCAAAGGTCGCCCGAAAAAGACAAGTCGGAACATTTCATTAACAGGCACAAATTCCGAGGGTCGACGCCGCAAGTTTTTAATTTAAAAAAAAACACTATTTAGTTTAACCCTTTACCCAACGTTACGCCCAAACTGGCCAGTTCTATTCACAAGAAAACATCATTCAATTTTAATTATTTTTTAAAATTTTTTATGTCTAAAAACATAGCTTACGACCCCTCACTGGTACGAGCGCGTTGGGCTCGTTTCAACGAATGGTCATAAGCTATGTTTCTGACGCAAAACAAATGAAAAACAATTATTCAAGAATGTTGTTTGCATGTGTCGTCTGCCTTTCGTATTAGGTAAAATGCTAAACAATATTTTTATTTCATACAATCATGTTACTCGTGTACATCTTATGGAACAAAACAATAAATAGATCAACACGATTCCAATAGGTTAATCGCACACAGTGTAAAAATGACAAAGGACAAAGACGCAGATTGCAAGGATGGATATTGAGAGTTGTCTCTCTTATACATGTAAATGACGGATTTACACGAAGTGGAGACTTGAGTCAATTTTGAACATTGTAAGAGACTGTTTAAATTAAAATGGAGAAAAGAGAAGTTGAGGCAGTCGGAAACGAGGGACGCGATTAAAGCCTGGAGTGTAATGGATGGGCGCAAAGAGGTAAGTTTCTTCCTCATCCATGTGTCGAGAAACCATAACAGAAGAGTGGTGTCCCTTACATGTTTTTTTTTTCTTTCCTTGGATTTTGCAAAAAGTTCGAGCCTTGAGTTCAAGGGGTCTGCTGGAATGTATTGTACCCTACAATTTCGACAATTTTACTTCACGAAATAGCACACCACTATAAAAAGAGGTGTTACACAATCATTTGGGTTAAAAATTAGCGCAAATCAACTAGGTTGTATAAATAAGATCTCAAATGGGCTCATATTCATTCGACCCCGTTGATTTGAGTTGCTTTTTAACCAACAGATTTTAGAGTGCACGATTATTGATTTTTCTAGTCAATTAATCACTCAAGATAATCAGTTATCATTAACAAATCGTACCCAGGTTCCCCCCTTAAGAGTTTCAAGAAAACAAAATATATCCCGAACAAAAACCAACGTCACTATACTAATAATGCACAGTAGATTTAGGAATAAGATTAGGACTAGGTCTGTTACGATTTTTCAATTTAGGAATCGATTAATCGTCGCAAATAATCGATAATAATCGATTAATCGTACCTAGATGACCCCCACTCCCTCTCCCTCTCTTTGAAGTCGATAAAAATGAAGTTCAAGTCAGCTGACCTACCTCAAGTAAATAACGCAGACGATCAACTTTTAGGTACATTCAAAGCTTTGATGTTCTGAACTTTTAAACCGTCAGTGTAATAACCAAGACTGGTCGGCAGTTGCGATCTTCGCAACTGCCGACCGGTCTTGATTATTACACTGATGGTTCAAAGATTCAGAACATCAAAGCTTTGATGAATGTACATGTTCCTGGAAGACAAATGCTTCCAACGGCTTCTTGGGGTTTAACATCGATGTTCTTAACTCAATGCCTTTAGAAACAATAGTTTTTTCATCAATTTTTCTTTTAATTATTAAACATCTAAAACGGGATGCAATTTACCGATTATTTGACAACGAAAAATACTAATCGACTTCACCGTGACCGATCAACAATCGATTAATCGATTGATCGTGACAGCCCTAATTAGGACAGCATTATCTTTACCATCCCGCCATTGCAATCTGAGTGGACGTTAGCAAGAGGAGGTGCTCAAACTCTTTTCTCTTAATTCTATTATTTGACTGAAGATTCCTTAGTTTGCTTTCTTTTTACTGCGGCCTTTATTATTTGTGGCTCCGTACATACCTGAAAATAAGCAGACTGACATGTGCAGAATGAGGTCCCCAAAGGCTGAATTTGATTATTCTGTCCATGCAGTGGGCCAATTTATCATCTGGGTACCTATTTCTGTTTAGTTGTAAGACCCTGATTCAGATTGAGGTTCGCAGAGGATAAATTTAGTGACGCTACCCTGCTGTGCAGGGTAGCATCACTACATTCACCCTCTGGGGACCTCATTTGACAGTCTGCTTATTTTCTGCCTTGGCTCAGTATTTAACCAATTTACCCATCGGGCCAAATAAAGTGACATTTGTTAAATATGAAGCCAAAAGTGTGTCTCTTATTCTTAATGTAGAATAAGCATTTAAAGGAAGAAAATATTTATACAATAACATGATTTTTCAAGGGCGCTTGGCTCCATTGCTGGACCACCATCTGTGATTAGCAACACAGTAGTCATTAGCGGCCTGGGGCGATATGGGTGTGGGGCTGCTAATCACAAATGGAGGTCCAGTGATGGAGACAAACGACGCTTGAGTAAATCATATTATTATTATTATTATTAATACTTAGAAATTATAAGAACGACTTTCGACACGTTTGGATGTATGTTATTTCGTGAAAGGAATACATGTGAAACACCATTTATGAAGCAGTTTAAGTCAGAACACTTTATGTTTGTCTCAGTCAACACCAATGAAGAGTAAACTCGTTAGGGAAATGTAAACAACTTTCCAGGAAGACGAAATGACGCCATGCGCAGAACGTCAGTGCGAGCTCGCCTCCCCACGTGCGCAAATGACTAAAAATAGCCATTAGTGACCGGCTGCGCTTTACAATCTTTGTTTCAAGTTTTTTTTTATGCTCCCTTACAGGCTGTGTCAATTATTATTATTCGGAAGGTAGCGCACAACGAATTGATAATAATCTAATATAATTATAATAATCTATTACACGTGGGAACTCTGATTTTAATAGAGAAATTACTGAGCAATCTCATTCTATTTATTTATTTATTTATTGGTGATTAAGATCACATACTTATGCACAATTGCTAATCGTGGCCGTGGCAGTGTTACGGGTGGAGGAAGCCGGAGTTCCCGGAGAGAATCACCGAGCAACGACGAGCAGCTGTCAGCACTCCAACATCGTAATTCTGAAGTCTGCACCGAGGCACAGGCAGGGTTAGATTGGTTGAAGACATATGCACCATCGACGTGCAGTACGCCTCAGTACACAGCGTCATCGTGCCCCCATGTAGGCAATCGGGGTCAAATGCCTTGACCAAGGACACAACGCAGGAGCGCGAATCAGTCGCTGAAATGGTCACCCATCCAACTACAAACCGCGCTCGAAGTTGCTTACCTTCGGTGATCTGACGAGAACCTGTTACCGCGACGCAACCGCGACGCAACCGCACCCCATCTCATTCTATCGAACTACTTCTGCGAAAGCGTCCATGTTTGACATACCGCATATCTATAAGAATGATGTATAGGTTTTTTTTTTTTTTGAAGGGGTTGGGGCTCGGATTATAATACAGTCGGTAATAGGGGAAAATCCCAAATCTTATCTCGAACTCCTGCTCAAAATACACCAATGTTGGTTTAATTTTTTTTTTTTGAAGGGGTTGGGGCTCGGATTATAATACAGTCGGTAATAGGGGAAAATCCCAAATCTTATCTCGAACTCCTGCTCAAAATACACCAATGTTGGTTTAATTCGAGAATTCGAAAATCGAATTAGGCTTAATTTTCGAAAGCAAATCGAACCTTGAATCGAATGAAGGGCGTCTTAAATATGAGAGATTGGAGAACGGGGGTGCGGGCGCTTTAGGTCTGAGTTTCCCGTCTGTGATGACTCCAGTTTCGCCGATTAAAACATTCCTGCTACATCATCGAGGCATGACTTCGTAGAATGCATGCTTTGGAGACGATGTTGGAATATTACCTTGTGAGAATTAAAGTTAAAATACAGAAACGGGCGCGATAGTTAACAACATTATCTACAGCACATGGTTAGCAGCTAGCAACATCTCATCGTCAACATTAAGTGGAAACTTTAGCCCTTTGAACCATAGCCACATGATACGTCATAACGTCAAAACATAGGATGGTTGTTCAGTAATTGTGTGGGGTAGACCAACCAATACTTTCAACGTGCAGCCCCCTAGGCTGCACGTTGAAAATATTGATTGTTCTACCCCAAATAATGAATATGGAGGGAGGGGGTAGTGTCGTTGCGGTAACCGGTTCTCGTCAGATCACCGAAATTAAGAAACGTCCAGCGCAGTTCGTAGTTGGATGGGTGACCATTTCGGCGACTGATTCGCGCCCCTGCGCTGTGTCCTTGGGCATTTAAACCCGATTGCCTACATCGAGGCACGCTGACGCGGTGCACTATGGCTTACTGCACGTCGATGGTGCGCATGTCTTCAACCAGTCTAACCCTTGTTGGAGAGATGACAGCTGCTCATCGTTGTCGGTGGTCCTCTCCGGATACTCCGGCTTCCTCCACCCGTAAAACTGTCACCGACATTATATGACTCTGGCTGAAAGATGCATCAACTCAGTCAGACAATGGATGTCCAGTCACCGGCTCAAAATGAACGATTCAAAAACTGAAGTATTGGTCATTTCAACGAAAAGAACAACTTTTTCCTCTCCTATTCAGTCAATCGATGTTGGTGATTCCACCACTCTAGTCACCAGCAATGCTAGGAACATTTGGGGTGTTTTCTTATGCTAATCTCACCCTTGAGTCCCACATTAAAAAAAATTGTAAAACTTGCTATTGGCAACTCAGGAAGCTGAGTAAACTCCGTTCCTTCCTTAGCCGTAGAGCTCTGGGGCAAGTGGTTCACTCCTTCATAACATCTCATTTGGATTACTGCAATTCTCTTTTCCTTGGTTTACCACTCATATTGCTGCAGCAGCTACAGCTACAGAAGATACCTCTAGAGCTCAAAGTGTTAAATTTGCTTTCAATACTGGTAGTGACTAGTGAGAGTGGAATTAACATGAGTGGCGGCATGGGTTCAGGTGCTATTTATGTTGATGTAGCGGAAATTACATTCAGTCTTTGCTCTCCACATTATCTATGTACAATTTCCATCTGTATTATGCATTTTGTGTGATGATAAATGACTAATACCAAGCTATAGTCATGTGAAAAGGTTCGAAAGCAAACGAATCAGGCAGCCATTCTCAAATCGAACGGAATACAAACTTAAGATTCGAAATCGAGTCCAATCTTAACCCTCAGCACTCTGGTGTCAAAATATTAAAATTTCAACATGTAATTATTTCCCATAATGCAACTAGGAATTTAACCAATTCAATCTTGTTTGACAGAGCTCAATGAGCTCTGTCAAACAAGATTGTTTTTTTTAAATTCCTAGTTGAATTATGGGAAATATTGGCTGCTCGACATTTTGATATTTTGACATCAGAGTGCAGAGGGTTAAAGCTTCGTGGGGCCCTATTCCAATGTTTGTTGGAATATATTCGCGCTGAATATGTGATTGTTGTACTTTTGTTCAATCTTTACCATCGATATTTCCACTTTTGTCTACAAAACAGGCTTTTGTCCCGCGTTCCAATGAAGGATCATAAGCTATGTTTTGGGCACAAAAATGTAAAAAAAATAGTCATTGAATATTTTAGTATGTACGTGTCGTCTTCTTTTTGTGTTAGGTAAAGGGTTACATTCACTGTTTGTGTCGTTTCTAGTGAATCTGACTTTACCGTCCTTGATATCTTGGTACATAGTGAACATACAGCAGTATGGCTTCTACAGAGTGATGTATGATGAGCCTAATCTAGTTAAACTTCTTCAACAGCTTCAAGGTAACCTCGCAGTAAGTACACACTGTAGGCTATTACCATCGTGGTGGATTCCTAGAAGTATTGACCAAGTCTCTGGGTATATATCGACGAGTCGGTTATTGGACGAAAAGCAAATACATAAAAATCGTATTCGATAAGCTGGTTTTCAACTGACTTGAGTCTTTGCCTTTACAAGTCCAATGTGGCTATTACAAATAAATTTGACGAACTGAATTATTTGGAAATATTACTTAAGAATTGAATCATGACTATTCGAAACACACGAGGTGATGAAACAAATTGATCACTACAATTTCCGTGAACCAAGAATGTTTATTCCCTTGACAAAACATAATTAATTTATTGCCCGGATAGGGTAATCAGAGAGCTCATTCGCAAAGCACCGGTTCGGGTAACCATAATTCGGGTCAAGGATTTCTTAAAAAGAAAACAAAACATCGTAGCGTCTGACAGAAAATAGTGCCTGTAAAAAATTAGTGAAACGCTTCAAATATACTCTATTGACACATGTTGAAACCAAGATATCTTGAGTAATAAAGTATACCGTGGAAAATGTATATGTTTGTGACAATTACTCAAATAAAAAATAACTGTTTGAAGGTTTTGCCGTTGCAGAAGCCTAAAAATAAACTTGAATCTTGATTGCGTCTCGAAGCAAAGAATCAAGGTCGATATGTTTTGCTTCTGCTAGTTTGTAGCAAGTTCGTTTTGTAAATGAAATTATCCACAGTTTCTGGAAATCATGATATCGAATGGAAGTAGGGTATTGTTCACTTATATGAAGTCCGTCTTCAAGAAGTGACAAAACAATTTTCATCGGAGAAAATTCGTAAACTGTAACACTCCATCTAGCATTAGTAAGACTACCTCAAATCTATGCAACTAGCAAGCTAAGGTGCACTTTTCTTTAAATTTCAGCTCCCCACCCCGCCTCAGGGCTGTATTATTCATAAGGCTGACTATGTGAAGCCTAGGGGCCCGCCATTTTTATCCAGCTCCTTATGGCGTAATGGTTACATGCACTTTGCAATCTGCGCCGTAACGATACATGTACATTTATTTATCCATATATATACTCTCAAAATAAGTACACTATATATATATATAGAGGATATGGAATGAGTGTTTTTCTCATATAATATTTATGAAACGAGTCTAAGAATTTTCCGTTTTGGCGAGCCTCTGGCGAGCCAAAACGGAAAATTCGGACGAGTTTCATAAATATTATATGAGAAAAACACTCATTTCATATTCTATTTATCATATGACACACACACACACACACACACACACACACACACACACACACACACACACACACACACACACACACACACACACACACACACACACACACACACACACACACACACACACACAGTCTTGTTTTCCCTACATACCGAGGTACCCCATTGTCTGTCCTTTGTGTAGACTAACGGTTTCAACCTCGTTTTGCCGGTACAGTTCTGGGAAAACAACCGAGGTAAAGGGTTTCTTTTGTCTTTTGTACCTCGGTAAGGCGAAACACGCAAACTCTTTTGTCTAGTTACCTCGTCAAGTTGGTAAGACAAACGCACACACACACACACACACACACACACACGCACGCACAGACACACACACACACACACACACACACACACACACACACACACACACACACACACACACACACACACACACACACACACACACACACACACACACAGATTAACCCATCACCTAACGTGAGTTGCAGACAACACTGGGAAAAAACATCCTCCTATAACTAAACATTTTTCATTTTTTGCTTCCAAAATATAGTTTATGACCCCTCATTGGAACGAGCGCGACACGCTAGTTCCAATGATTGGTCATAACCTATGTTTTGGAAGCAAAAAGTGAAAATATAAAAAAAATGAAGGGCGTTTTTCTTGTATTGCGCGAGACGATTTTTGCCGTTACGTTAGGTAAAATATTAATACAATATAAGGGGCGCGGTGGCTCAGTTGGCAGAGGTGCAGGCTGCAAGCCGAGAGGTCCTCGGTTCGAATCCTACTTGCGGCAACCGCGTTGTGTCCTTGGGCAAGACACTTCACTCCCATTGCCCACGTGGGGGCACGGTGACGCTGTGTACTAAGGCGTACTGCACGTCGATGGTGCACCTGTCTTCAACCAATGCTAACCCTGCTTGTGTGGAGTTGGTATGTTGGGAAGCTGACAGTTGCTCGCCGTTGCTCGGTGGTTCTCTCCTGGTACTCCGGCTTCCTCCACCCGTAAAACTGTCACGTTCATGCTTAGCCATTGTGCAGAAATATGTGACCTTAAACACCAATAAATAAATAAATACAATATAACCCATCCTAAATAGGACAGATAACGTAAATTCCCCCTACTGAAATTATGCAAATGTGACCCAGTTGTATTTTGTTTAGCCAATCAAATTGTCCAATTTTGAAATTGACCAATGAAAGCTCCCAACTGTAATTATGCAAATTATGAAAATGTGGCCCAGTTGTATTTTGTTCAGCCAAATCAAATTGTCTAGTTTTGAAACTGACCAATGAAATTGACGGAAGGCTTTATCACTGATTAATATGAAAACAAAATATCAAATGTTTTATAGTGAACAAAGCGGACGAGTCATATGATAAATTTATATACAGTGCATAACTGTAATGCTTATTTGAATAATATGTCAAGGAGACCCACAAAATGGATATATGGCTATGTACTGCAGCATAGTGTCAACCGTATTTGGGTCAGCCTGTCGGAGGGGGCTCCGTCACGACGTACCTAAAGGCCTAGGAGGCCGACCACGGGTTAATACTGCACTGCCCCGCAGCCCCCCCCCCCCCCCCACCATTTCATGCATAAATGTCGGACATATACATACCATACATGGTCAGCTGTTGATTTTCATGTTGATATTTATTATGAACATTTTGACCTGTTTCCGTCACCCTTGTTCGACACTCGAACATCGAAAAACGAGATTTTCATATTGGCTTCGCATTCTTAGGAACTTTATCAGTATCACCTAAACATGTCATTAATTCAGTATCACAAAACACCAAGTTAAATTGATGCCCCTGATTGGTGTAGTCTTATATTACAAGTACAAATAAGTTGTAAGTCTGACAATGAATATTTAACCCTTTTCCCAACGCAGACGATATCAAAATTTATTATTTTAAATATCATTTTTTGAAATTTTTCAAACAAAAATTCAACAAAACCATATCATGCGACCCCTTGTTGGAACGAGCTCGTTCCAACGAGGGGTCACATGATATGGTTTTGTTGAAATGTTTTGAAAAATATTTTATTTTTCAGCTGCTGAATATGCAGATTACGCGGGTGGATGCGGCCGATTCGTTGGGTAAAGGGTTAACATTTGCATTTGAGGTTGTCACCTAAAATAGAAAAGAGATGATTTCCCTTGCATTTTACATTTGTGTTGCAACATATTTTGCCTGATAATGATATTATATTCTGTTTTGCAGGATTTGTGCCGATACATTATTATATAGATTATTGTGATGAGTTGACGGTAGCATGGTCTGAGGTTTGCGGCTTGGAGCTTATGTTCAACCGAGACGCGAAACATCGAAGTGGAACATATGCTCCGAGCCGCAAACCTCAGACCATTTTACCGTCAACTCATCATAATAACGTATATGTTCCAACAAGACACAAACTATTGCCCAAAAGCTACATCGTGAAAAACGAGAGGCTTATTGACTAAACTTGTGATCGTTAAAAGTTGCCTTGTTCAGGGCAACTTTTAACGATCGGGGGGGGGGGGGGGGGGGTGGCTCAGTAGGTAGAGGTGCGGGCTGCAAGCCGAGAGGTCCTCGGTTCGAATCCCACCTGCGACTACTGCGTTGTGTCCTTGGGCAAGACACTTCACCCCCATTGCCTATGTGGGGGCACGGTGACGCTGTGCACTAAGGCGTACTGCACGTCGATGGCGAACCTGTCTTCAATCAATGCTAACCCTACTTGTGTGGAGTTGGTATGTTGGAGAGCTGACAGTTGCTCGCCGTTGCTCGGTGGTTCTCTCCGGGTACTCCGGCTTTCTCCACCCGTAAAACTGTCGTGGTCATGATTAGCCATTGTGCAGACATATATGACCTTAAACACCAATAAATAAATAAATAAATATAAATCACGATCAGGGGTTTAGTAAATAAACCCCTCATGTACCCCACCACTGGATAAATAATCAATAAACCAGATAAACTCATTCCATCTGAGTTCAAATCGTAAATTGGTTTTGTAATTTAAACAACACTTCATCCAGAACACCGTCTGCTGCACGTGTGAAAAAATCAGAAAAATGAAACCGCTTGTTAGTCACTCCATTGATGAAGCAATTGCGAAACGGGCGACGTCATTTCAAATATTTCGCGTTGTGACGTCAGACGGTAACATTTGCCACTTGATCGTAAACATAGACCATATTAAGCGAGCTCTCGTCCAATCAGAGGAGGGGGATTTTAGTCTTATTGAAACAAAATGTAAAAAAATACTGGAAGCTGAATTGTCCATATGTTTACAAAATACTTTTGTAATTGCCCCCCCCCCCCCCCCCACACACACACCGCCATCCAAAAAATAAGTAACAGCTGTTTACAAACCCGTTACATTTTGGGTTCAGAATTGGATGAGCTGCTGCTAATTGATAAAATAATTGAATGATATTAAACTGAAACTTCTGTATAACTTTTAATGTTCACAAGCACGTCAGCATTGTCAGGCCAGTGAATTGCAAAGTTTTGAAACATGTACATAAATAATGATTCCTGAAACACTATAAAAAGTATAATCATTTATATGAGGATTTTTTCCCTTGTATTTGTGTGTGTGTCGTGGGAGGAGGGGGGGGGGGGGGTCTGGGTATGATTGCAAAAATAGAATGTCTTTTTATGTTAATGAGATGTGGTTTCAAGAGGGAACAAATAATTTAATTTTTCTGTGGAGGTTCCTTTAAATATTCTCCTGTAAAATGGAGGTGTGTGGGGGGGGGGGGAGTAGCTGGGGACATTATCAATGAAGTAGGTTTTTCTCTAACCTGTCACTCCATAACTTGAGGGAATTAGTAAATGTTCCTCACTTTTCCGTTATTGAAATTGGGCTAAAAGTTGCAACATTATAGGTTTTCTTTCCATGAAAACCATATCGCAATGTAAATTCAAGCGGAAGGTAAGCACACCATTTCCACTGCTCAATTGCCAACATTTATAAACTATAATTATTTTCACGATATATTCACCACAAAAGAAATATAACATCATATATTTATGTTCTATTCAGTTGAATATTATTTTCAAACAAGGTCAAGTAATTTTCAGGTGTTAGCTGTATACTTTTCTACAATTCATTTCACGCTACAGTTAAAACTAGAAGTCCTGCCACGAATAGTGCGCTTATGTAGGCTTAATTGCGCGTTGAAATTGCGCGCAATTGCCATATCGAATGGCATCCAAAGCACGGCAGGTTCTCCTGGTTACACATAGCAAACACATGCAATGTTTCTGCCAATGGACCTCCGGGTGACCCGGAGGTCCATTGGCTGAAACATTGCTTGTGCTCAGGCCATATGTACAGAATTTGATATCTTTACTTGGGCCATAACGCGTACATTAACGCGCACATCAAAGTGCTATTTGTGTGCATTTCATGACAGCACTTTTAGTTTTAACTGCACTATCATATTTATTGGGGAAAGTGAAAAGAGCAGCTGTGAAACATGGAGTTGGAAAAGAAAGAGCCAGATCAGTCTTTCCCTAAAAAAATGCATCCCCATTGTAAATAATCACAATTTAAAGAAAATGACATCTTTCTGTAAAGATTGTTATACAATTTTAATTTTCAGTATTAATCAATTATTCATATATTTAGACATTATTTTCCACACCTTATTGGAGTTCACAAATATTCACTCTCAAATGAATTGTAATATAATCATATTAATGAACAAGAAGTTATTATTGATTTTGGAGGCTAAGAAATAAATTAGAAGCTTTCATATTTGGTCTCCCTATGGGAACGTCAGGGTGAGCTCTTCTGATCAATTTTTGTCCGTCGTGAAGCATGTAGTTTACTCAGATGAAAGCTTTGAGAAAAACTGTGCAGCTATTTTTTTCGAATGCCTCTTTCTAGAGTTATTCTCCTTTGTTCCCCTGAAAATGTAAATGTGTTTGTTTGTGGGCTGGTAACTCAGACATTGCCTATCAAAATTTGGCTTGCGGATTTCTTTAGATGAATGTTTCCTCCACCCTCACCCTCTTGACATTTTAAAACCACCCCATTGAATTCCATGAAAGGGTTATACCTGGTAGATCCTTTTGAAGCCCTATATGATTGAGAAAAATGTGATTGAGAAAAAAAAATTGTTCATAACTTTTGGACCCCATCTCTGCCGAAGGAAAAAAAAATATCCCTACAACCAGACCCAAATGTCCAGTCTTGGCCCTGCTGCATGTTTGGCATGGGCCACCAGAAACCGAGACCCAGCATCTGTGATGTTTACCTCTTGTTTCTTTTTCAGATAATCATGATTTTCTTTTTAGAACTTGAATTAACACAAGAGCTTTTTGTGATACATGTTTCAGAAATCGGTGCACAATGAGCAATTTGTTGAAGATGCATACACATTAGAGAGAATTTTTTTTCTCTCAACTAGCTTCAAACAATGTTTCTGGAGTGTAAATGGTGCATATTATGCATACTGACAACACTGGGGGAGATATTCTGCGAACAATTTCTTGGTTGGTGTGGGGCTGATAGACATTGGTTTTTGGATTGTTACCAAATTTGGCATGCAGATAACGTTGGAGGGATACTTTGAAAAGCGGTTTGATTTTGTACGCATGCTTCATTATCAAGTTACATCTTTTAGTTCAGTTGTAAACGCACATTTTTGTCTGTCCGAAAGTCTACTCAGATATGGGTTACCGTATCTCAAAAAGTTTGGCATGTAGATTACTCAGATGAAAGCTTTGAAAAAAACTGTGCAGCTATTTTTTTCGAATGCCTCTTTCTAGAGTTATTCTCCTTAGTTCCCCTGAAAATGTAAATGTGTTTGTTTGTGGGCTGGTAATTCAGACATTGCCTATCAAAATTTGGCTTGCGGATTTCTTTAGATGAATGTTTCCCCCACCCTCACCCTCTTGACATTTTAAAACCACCCCATTGAATTCCATGAAAGAGTTATACCTGGTAGATCCTTTTGAAGCCCTATATGATTGAGAAAAAAAAAATTGTTCATAACTTTTGGACCCCATCTCTAGCCCCCACCCCATAACGTTTTCATAACCACTCTATAAAATTCCTTGTAAAAAGTTACCCTAAAGAGACCCATTTGAAGCCACATATAGATGAAAAAATGTTGTTCATAATTTTTCGACATCATCCCTACCCCCACCCAATAGCTTGGTTTTAGCTCACCTGAGCGAAGCTCGAGGTGAGCTTTACTGATCACTTGCCGTCCGTCGTCCGTCCGTCCGTCCGTCTGGCTGTCCGTCCATCTGGCCGTTCGTCCATCTGTCCGTCCGCCTGTCTGTCCGTCCGTCCGTTAACTTCACGTTTTGGACTTCTTCTCAAGAACCGCTGGGTCAATTTAGATGAAACTTGACGGTGAAAAGGAAATTCCTGCCCAAACTATTACACAACCCCCGCAAGCATCAGAAAAGCGTTCTCCTCGTCGGCGATGCACTCTTGCCCTACCATCAGAGCGCCGTACACAAAATTGTGATTCATCACTAAGAAGAACTGTGCTCCAACGCTGTTGAGTCCAGCGAACACGTTGACGCACCCATTCCATTCTGACGGTACGATGACGTTGGGTAAGGATTGGTCCGTGATATGGACGCCAACTGCAGATGCCGTGTGCACTGATTCTATAATTAGTTCTACCAGGAGTAATTGCTGCTGTCCTCGTCGCCGGTAGGAAGCGATCCCGTAAGTGAGACGTCCTGGTGTGTCGGTCTTGTGCAGGGGTCGTAACTCTTGGTCGACCTGAACGCGGTCGGTCGGCAGTAGATCCAGTGGTTCTATACCCTCCAACGAGACGGTAAATAGCGACCACAGTGACTCCGAACCCAGCAGCGAGCTCATCTTGATGTATCCAGCCGCATGCATACCAATGACACACAACCTCTAATTTTCGGTTAACCTTTGCATTTTTTTAAAATGTCGGAAGACACATCTAGCATGTTTTCTGAATAACCCGAGCTCTCTACCACAACATAATACAAAGAAAATCGTCGGTCACCCATTCAATTTGATACTGTCGGGTAGCCTGTGCTATTTTGAAATCCGTAGCAAAATTTATAAGGTTGGGTGGACAATAACAACATGTCATTAAACTCTTTGCACGACTTCTTGTCCACAAACATGCAACATTAGAACTATTTTATACGCTAATTAACTATTCTACTATATATGAAAGGCCTATGACGTAAATTTTAACTTTACACGCCAACCGTGGTGAGGGATTTCGATAGAAAAAGTTTACACCTACAGTGGAACCACATACAAGTTGACTTTTTGTGACCTGTCCTTGAAGGCAAACTTGTCTAAATTTACCACTCGTCGCCTCGTGAAGAATGAGATGAAACCCACAATTATTTATTACATTTTTAAATAAGTTTACCTCATAAGGTACCATAAATTAACAAACACACGTTGTCCCATGTTAATAAAGCATCCACAACTCGAAATAGTATGTTATTATGTTATTAAAATATAAAAAGGCCCCGTAATTTCCGGTTTCGTTTTCTATTTCGTTTCGGCGATAAAATTGCCAGCGGAAGTACCGCCCAGCGGTGCTCATGTAAACAAAAACAGACTCGCACGTGTGAATATTGATCTGTTTAACACTTAAACTCTTATTACTCTGACGATCATGGCATAAGTAAAATATACCCAAAGTAGCTTGGTGTACCAAATGTTCACCACTCGTGGTGAAGTGGTGTTACCCGCGCGCTGAAGGCTCGCGGTTAACACCACTTCACTCGTGGTGAACATTTGGTACACTAAGCCACTATTGGTATATTCTATATATATTTCATCATTTATGCTTTTTTCACATTTGTTTCTATTATACTTTCTTTGTTGACTCAGTATATTCATACTGAAATTCAATTCTCGTACACACGAACAACTTCATTGACTACAATGACATTACAAAAATGAACGAAAAGCTTTGACATGACACTGAGAAAAAGGCATCGGTCAGCCTCGTTCCTCAGAAAACAGCAGGGTGTGTTATCGTCTGAAAGTAGACAATGAAGAAATGTAGGGAATCCGAAAACACTCTGGTATTAGACCTTTTTTCAAATACTCGAGATGGCTTCGAATCGAATCGAATCAATGAAAAGATTTTAAAATGAATCAAATCGCGAGCGTTCGCCGGACCCTACACCTAAATGGCTCAGACTTATGCTTGCTCGCGCTAGACCCAAATAGCGACCCAATGTTGGACAAAGAGTCACTTCCAGAACCGAAATTAAGCGAAAACTTAAAACAATCACCTATCTTCAAGCCGAAATGTCCTAATAGAGAGTCCAACTCTATGTGGATAAATAACGGTCACACGTCAAACACTTTCCTTCCCAACAAATTAGTAGTACCCAATACTACCCATTGAAACATAATCAAAATAGGTCACAGATGCGGAGAAGTTGGGGACATTTGCCAGCCCTGATATTTTGAATAAAGAGGTCTTTGTGGTAACCTATTACATTGCGTAACATACCAATCGAACCAGTGAAAAGATTCGAAACCGAATAAAATCTCGATCGTTCGCTGTATCCTAGTATATATCTTCGTTATGTTTATTTATTTATTTTTTTATTAATTTCAGTTGATCCATCCAGTAAATAGAGCCCAGTTGATCAGTGATGCCTTTTATTTGGCTATGTAAGTTAATTATGTACTATGAAAGTATGGTATCCAACTAAGTCGGAGCAAATGAAATGATTAGCCAGTTTAAAAGACAATCCTTACTGGCCCCATAAGTGCATGTGGGTCACTGGGGACAACTGTTCCTCTTCCCATGAGTCCAGGCTCCAAAGAAAATAGTGTGTGCCCTTTTCGCACAAGTAGAGAGTACAAAGGACTTTATTTTTCGTGATCTGTAACTGAGAAACTCTCGAGTTTTCGTTTCTAACGAATTTCAAGTGTGTCAATGCAAACAGGGTGGAACGTGGGGGATGTCAGTTATAATGAAGGAGTTTGGTGGAGGTCACCAAGCAAAGAAGCTATACAATCAGTGTGGTGATTTCTAAAGCTTTATAACATCATTTGAGCAGAACAAGGCACATTCTGCAAATGCATTGCAGATGGCACCTTGTTCCTCTCAAGACGCGATATATATATAATATCAATATCATTAGTGTTGACTATTGAATGTCACAAAACAATTTATGACACGTTGTAACCTCCAGGTCTTACCTCATATCCAGGATTGAGTGCCTCCTTTTATACTTCTTTCATCGGGCTTTTCCGACGCCCCTGGAAAGATACAATACTTCACACCAACTCACGTTTCATTTCCGTGAAGATTAGGTGAAGTGGAATCCACTCGAACGGTTGACCAGTTCAAAAAAATCTTTCGACATTTGAATTTCGAGATTTTAAATCGGTATAAGTGTTTTTGTGGTAAACAGTGTCGCATGTTGGACAATGTGGACTTCCATTTCAGCCATTTTCAAGATTTGTCCAGTATAAAGATCTGGAAAATTGCTTCATTAATCTAATAATGTTCTGGTATATGACGCGCCACAGGGAAGGGCTATCATAGAACTATTTCAAATAAGTGTAAAATATCACACAGTGTAATTTTAAAAAAACAACAGATTACAGCGATTAACCCTTTACCTAACATGAAAAGTAGACGACACTTGCAAAAAAAAATTCTTGAATATTTTTTTTCATTTTTTGTCTCAAAAACATAGGTTATGACCCCTCGATGGAACGAGCTCAACGAGCTCGTTCCAACGAGGGATCATAACCTATGTTTTTGAGACAAAAAATGAAAAAAATAATGAAAAGTAATTGTCGATTTTTGCCAATAGCGCTGGCCGGTTTTGGCCATTACGTTGGGTAAAGGGTTAATGCAGTTTAGTTAGTGATAATCACCAACATACCTTTTTAACTGACTGGTTTATATTTCATAAATGTGCCTTGTCCTAAATAATGAAAGTGTATTTCCTCATGTGCGGCTGTACATCAGAATGACGGGCCAGTGCATGCAATAATTTTAAATGGCATATGCATGTACAACTCCATGACAAAATTAACATTAAGGGGCAAATACCAACTTCGATCACATTTTTTGCAACTGAACAGGTGTCCCTATATGCAGTATTTGGATTTAACTCACAGGTTACATTTTAAGCACCTTGATAGTTGTTTTAGGCAAGCCTTGGCTGCCTGTATAGGCAGCCAAGACTTGCCAAAAAACTGCAGCAAAGTCTGCGGATGTAGACTGTCAAGGATGTAGACTGTCAAGGTGTAGCGAAAATATGTAAAAATCTAAAGGTTAGGCAACACTGCATGTACTAAAATTCACTGCTCTCTTGTGTGTAGAAATTATCCAAAATTTAATATCAAACTGGAAACACTCTACCTTTTACTAGATTGAGGAGAATCGATGACTTACTGTAATAGTTTCTATATTTCTTATTTTTAAATCAACTCAGTGTTTTAAATATATCTATGGAATTTAAATGTTCAGACGCAAGAAAGTTAGTAGGTCACAGTTAGGGCCCTGAGAATATTCGGTATTCGAAATGAAATTCGATTCGACGGTAGTATTCGATCAAATTCGACTCAGTAATCTGTGTCGAATATTTACTGAATATTACCGACTGTCCTTGCAACCCCTTTCTTTCTGCCGGAATGCACCAGATATCGGCGGGAGCAAAGCGTATTTTAAAAATACACACACATCTGCTTTAAAACGGATTCCATCTCACGCAACTCAACGTTCAGTGCCGGGGACGAATTTATACGTCGCTCGTACTTCTTATTTCATGTGCTGTCGAGAGATATATACGTCGCCGGCACATGGAATAGGCAGTGCGGGCCAACATAGTTATGTTTCGGACTAAAACACAATGCATTTTTCCAGATAGCGCTAACGATTACCATTCTAATAAATTCAGTTCGATATTCGATTCGTGTCGCGAATAGTGAGCAGTATTCGATTTGGTATTCAATTCGATCACATTCGAATATTCGCGGGCCCCTATTCACAATTTCCGAAAACATAGTGCAACTTAAACCGATTTTTTGAAGCAGAAGACCAAAAACTCCCTTTTCTGTGGTCGGCTTCACAATGTTCGTTTATAAATCCAGAACAATATGGAAAGGTATAGCACAGATGGAACTATACAATATTCCATATAAATTGTCATGAACGTTAAAAGATATACGGAATGGCAGGTTGTCGGCCACTTAAAACCCTTTACCTAACATGAAAAGCAGACGACACTTGCAAAAAAAATTCTTGAATAACTAAATTTTTTCATTTTTTGTCTCAAAAAATAGGTTATGACCCCTCGTTGGAACGAGCTCGACGAGCTCGTTCCAACGAGGAGTCATAACCTATGTTTTTGAGACAAAAAATGAAAATACTTTGAAAATTAATTGGAGATTTTTCAGAATAGCGCTGGCCGGTTTTGGCCGTTACGTTGGGTAAAGGGTTAAACCTTTTCGCACCAGGATAAAAAAAACAAACTTTGAGTTACGACCAGGGACGTGGTTAGAGGTTTCCGATTGGGGTGGGGGTGGGGGTAGTGATTTTTCATCTAGGGTGAGGGACCGTGAGGAGGGAATAATAACCAACATAATTACGATATTGTCCAGGCCTGTAACTAACTGCCTATACAATATTTTCAACGTGCAGACGTGAATTGGTCTAATCCCACATAATGAATATGGACTCTTCCAATTGGTTCAATTCAACTGGAATATACCACCAGGGTTTAAAGGGTTAAAACACAATTTATTCACCTCAATTGGTACCCGGTCCATTTGAGTCAAGTCGGATATTTCCCTAATAAGAGAGAAACTCGCACTACAAATTGGTATTTCCTAAATTCTTCGTTTTACATGAATAACTCGATTTATATACTCTGGTGAGAAAGAAGGCCTTGATTTACCCTCTGCTCCCAAATACTTCCCTATTTCCACGCATCTTCTCGCCTTCCACACTACAACAAGAATTGCTTGATTACATCCCGAGCCCGATTCCTCCCAATTTCTCTGATAAGCATAATAACCCTCTTCCTTGTGTCGCCCAATAACCACACATTCTTCTTTCTCCCATCCCACTTCCACATTATACTCTCAATGAATCTATTCCGTTGGAGTGGTATTTTGAACATTCTAATAGAAAGTGTCCCAGGGTCTCCATTACTCCAAATTACACACTTCGCACTCCATTTTCACTGTCGGTCCCATTTTTGCCTAAACTACAGCAACCACGACCTCTGTTTAAGAAGTAGTGACCTCTGAAAGTGCCACCAAGGTACTCTTCAACACCTGCATTCTTTTCGCCTGTTGGTAAGTGAAAGTTCTTGGAAATCACCCAAAGACAAAATGGATTTGATTGTTTTAGCCTCCGTGATATCGAAATGCTCTCCATGTGGACTTCAATTCGCAAAATCCAAATTTTCTCCGGGTCTGGGGTGCATTCCCCGGTAATTTTCCTTTGGATCAGTCCGCTCCTGCATTGGGCTCCTTCCAATATGGGATCGTAAGCTTAGAAGGCAAGTATTGAACAATGATAAAATTTAAATTGATTTTCTGCAGGGCCAACCGGGCAGTTTCATCGTCACATTAATAAGAGGTAAACTCCTAATTTTGGATTTATTTTTTTACAAGTCACGATTACAGCAACCACTTACCAGTTGCCCTCAATTTCTTGGACACTCTGAAGAATGACAGAGACTACGTTCCATTGAAAGCAGCATTTCAGGTTTTTGACTACTTAGACAAGTTGTTGTCACACACAATCATCTATGAGACATTTACGGTAAGACTACTATTAAACATATGCATACCTTATTGTATCCTACAATTAGCATGAGTGGTAATGTCAGGGATGAAACGTGCCTTATCTTGTGGATCTCATCTGGTGGATCTTATGTGACGTAATGTCACGTGACCTAGTGCCACCATGTTTAGTTGTCATGGTCGCCCGCGTAAGCAGCATGTTGTGATGTCAACCCCCATAGTGACGTGTAATACGTGTTTCCGTCGTCCATTTTGTACACTGGACGCCGCCATCTTAGTTTCCTCTTTGAACCTGGAAGGCTTCTTACAGGAAATGGGCATGTTGGGGGTATGTTCAATTAAATGGGAGTAAATCTAATTACCACAAACAACCCGACAATCCTCCCAAATCACTAACATCTGCCTAAAACTACCGAAACGGAATTGATGAAGCCCCATTTGGGGCTTATAATAGTAGTGCTATAAGGTGCGTTCATGAGTACTGGTTCGGATTTTTCCCATTTTTCTTCCTATTCCCTCATTATTTGGATTCTTTGAGAATTATAAGTATGTGTAGGTCCCATACGTGTACATGAAGGCCATGAAGCTAACCTCAAGTCCATCATATACTCATCTGGGGATCTACTTGGCTCGCCCGCATGAGAATATCACGAAGCTATTTTCTCGGCAGTCAACTTCCTCAATCATGAGTTTTTAGGTGGTGTAAACTATATGATCGGCGTATTCACTGGTTGGGTTGGTGATAACAACTGATTTTTTTACATTTTAATTTCCTTTATTCAACAACAAACAAAATTACAACTTTTTATGGAATAAAATCCATGGAAACTGCTGCATCTTCCTTCTATGGTTTATAGATTCACAGATGTTCATAGATAGTCTTTTTGCAGATTGGAAGTCTTCTCAGTTGTTTACAACAGTCTTTATACAGGCACAAATGATTACATGGTAACGGAGCGACATTGGCTTCAACTGATGAGCAAACATTACATTTCGACCCCCGCGAGTCTTCTTCTTGAATTGATGTATCCATTTCTTCTTCGACATTCCCTTCTTCTTCTTGAACTTTTTCGCCGTCCATAAATCCAGGTGGTAAATAATAAATGTAATTACCAGTCTGGAGAATAATTTCTGTGTTCTTCTATAACATTATAGCCTGTTTCCCAGAAGTGAAGAATAATACCACACTGAAAACATTGGGTTATGTCCCCTGTCCCCAAATAAAAAAAATCCAGCTCTTTCCAGTTCATTCGGCGTTTACACACCTTCACTTGGTAACATGAATTCGAATGCCTAGAGACGAGTTTCCTTCAATGCATACTTAATGTATATGGTGGTCTCTGCGATCATATATTTCTTATTAACCCTTACCTAACACAACAGCCAAAACCTGCCAGCGCTATTCTCAAAAATCGCCAATTAATTATCATTATATTTTCATTTTGTCTCAAATACATAGGTTATGACCCCTCTTTGAACGGGCTCATAGAGCTCGTTCGAATGAGGGTCATAACCTATGTTTTTGAGTCAAAAATGAAAAAAAAATAGTAATTCAAGAATTTTGTTTGCAAGTGTCGTCTGCTTTCCATGTAAGGTAAAGGGGTAAACGAATTTTGTCTTCTCGACGTAAAAAGCTGCTCCTATACAGGCGGTGGAACATCAGGAAAAACTTTTCGAAGGAAACGCTCATTCTCTCTTCAATGTATCTTGGAAATGGATTTTTTGATTCTTGATTTCTTGATTGATAATCACTCAGCGCCATCCTGCTCAAACATGAAATAGTGAACATTCTTCAATTTTTTTTATCTTCATTCCTCTTTGGTTTTCTTCTTCTCTTTGGTTTGGATTCTCCTATTTCAAGGCTTCTCTTCTTTGCAATATCCACTGCTTTGGTCACTTGATCCCAATCTTCCGTGGTAAACTGGAAACCATCGTCGTTTTTTAACACTTCAATCTGTAAATAGTTGTTGATTTTGAAGACGGTCACTTTCGTAGACATCCTTCTTTTTTTGGCAATCGAAACACAAATGAGCCGAAAGCCAAGTGCGCCGCTTTTTATAGCTTATCTTCAATACAGCGACACCTTGTGGCTGGTTTCTTCAATGACGTCATTATCCAATACATCATTATCCATCAGATCAGTCGTAAAGATGTTGACTATGGTTTCCATTGGTACACCGCGACAAGGATGTTTCAAGTAAAATTGGCAGTATTGTCCACACACTGGTAATGGTCTTTGAAGGCGCTTCGTATTAAACTTACAATATCTGGAATTTTTCTTCAGGAACTTCTCGAACTGGCTGTGTTGTGGTGGTAGGCCATAAAAATCAAAGTACTTTCCGCCATGATGACTCACAAAGAGATCCACCCAGTGTTCTCTTTTCTGTGGTCTCAATCCGCGTTTGCTGTCGAAGCGAGTGGTCGGTGATCTGGTAATCTTCTTGGTAATCTGTTTCTAGCAAATAGACCCAAACATGTTCCCTTCAGATAACTATCTGATCGAAGAGCATTTTCTAACTGTAATGTGTTCATGTCGAGTAATCGAAAATCACTTGTCGATTCTCATCCACTTCTATGATGTTCTGGAATTCTGCATACACCAGTACATTGATTGTGGATGGTAACGGGTTTTCGAAATGGACTCCTTGTCTCTAGAGCTGAAACGGTTAAGGGGTTTTCTTAATCGATTAATCGCGTGTGTTAACCTTTGTTAACCGATTAATCACTTGTCCAAGTAGATACCTGAATAATTGCCTTACCGTTGATGATTTACAATATGAACCCTTTACCCAATGTACCAAACAAAACCGGCTAGGCCTATATACAAAAATCTCCATCCAAATATATTATGTTTGCAATGTTTGTCTCAAAAACATAGCTTATGACCCTTCATTGGAACGAGCTCGTTGAGCTCGTTCCATTGAGGGGTGATTAGCTACGTTTTTGAGACAAAAAATGATTTTTTTTTAGGAATTCATGAATTCAGTTTGCAAGTATTATTACCTGGTTAGTTTCGCTCTGTGTATTTCCATCCGTTTTTCCTGATTCAGTCTCGATTTCGCAAAGTTTTGCTTCTGAAGTCTGGAGACGCTAGAGTATTTGCATCATATGCACGAACATGCGCTAGTTCGTCCGCGATATCAGACCTTCGGTCTCACGCTGAGATATCAGACCGTCGGTCTCGGACTGATATGAAGTTACTCTGGGCTGTATCTTGGTCGTTGTGAAGCTAACCAAGTATTAACCTCTAAACATCAGGTAAAATAGTCCCATGCAATGTGTTCAAATAGGATTCAATTGGTCGAGGGATCAGAGTTGACAAAATAGATACCTATTGCTTGACAACTGTCAGGTGTCACTTATCACTTGGAGCTCAAGGAATTATTACGTGTCTCAGTGGCGTAACAGTAATATTGGAGCCCACACACTGTAATTATTATGTACATTATATCGTTAAACAACCATTCTTTTCAGTATAAAATCCATCCAGACTGGACTAGCTTAAAACATTTTAGTGACAGTTAGTGGTTACAGTTTGGCTGTCGTGGACTGGTTACACGTACTTTCCAATATTTCCGCTGGCGCAATAATAGTAGATTCCAAACACTAATTATAGGAGTAATTGTCAAAAAGTTAATTAATGAAGCACCGGGTACAACCCGGTGCTTCACTAAATGTAATTTACCTGATTGTGATTTTCGTACGTCCTTTCGTTCGTTTGTGTATTCGTTCTTTGGTTAGTTGGTCTGCACCTTAACCGAGAACGAGTCGTGTTGGCATTGGTTGGTTTCGGATATTGCTTCGTCAGTTTGTACAACTTGTACAAAGAATGCATCCGTTTTTTGCAAATGAATTTAAATTAAGATTGTTCAGTCATTTGAACTACTCTTTCATGTTGTCTTGTCTCACCAAAACAACCCCGTACTTGGTTTCAGAGAATATCGCTCCGATTCTTTATGCAAGCTGGCGTTGAAGCAAACGACCTCAATGCTTCAGCTACAACATTGCTTTGAGACTGTTAATAATGATTTTCCCCAAAATGTTGGAATTGTTGGGGGCCCCTAAAAGCGTGCAGTTGCAGGGGCCCTCGAGAAACGCCATAACCTCATTGTATGCTTGTAACGCCTCTGCGTAGGCAGTCTGATTGAACTTGACACGTTTTGACCCGCGTAGAGAGATACTCCCGAAAATGACTCCTTGCGCCAGTTTCCATATATTAAACCCTGTGGTTTTTCAAAGTGGAATTTCAACATCAGTCACCAATGCTCCCGGGAAAAAGCCGTGTAAAATAACAGTAATGAAACAAATCTACACCTTTTAATGTATAGTTATTACGTTTGGTATTAATAATCTAACTTATAATTTCAGACGTATGCCAAAGTGTTTGTAAGGGACATGTTTAATGACATTGGAATGAACACGACCACCACAAAACATGTAGAAGGGTGAGTATAAATATCACCCGTTCGCTGTTTTATAGGAGAAGCTATATATTTTACTGGGACGCAAACAGGAACGGAGAAATGAGTTTCGGTCCCGAGTAAATTATATTTCAAAGCCCGAACGCTTTAATCGTCTTTATCCTATTGTTACGAATACATTGTTTCAGTCAAGGAGAGAGAGAGAGAGAGAGAGAGAGAGAGGTGGGTGGGGTTCTAAAACTTCAGTTTTTATTCGAAATTTATTGGGCAGACTCCCGCCATTACCACATCAGACCCCCCCCCCCCCCCCACACACACACCATCTCACTACCCTCGATCGCTCTTTTGTGGAGCGAGAAGCTATAAAGACGAGATTGGCTTTCAGACCCTTTAGTGTGGATTTTCGAGAACACTGTTATGTCTAATGGTGTACACTGGTGCTTGTTAGTAGATCAAATGCAAATACTCCAGCGTCTCCAGACATCTAAAACAAAACTTTGCGAAATCGAGACTGAATCAAGAAAAACACAGAGCGATTCGATGTGGTCGCTTAATTTTTCAACAAGTGAGATTTGATAGCGTTGGTGGGAGGAAAACGCGCAGAACATTTGACCGGACCTCGACCCAGTCGCAAACCGGTAGAAATGTTCTGTCCCTTTGTGCCCACAACATAGTGACCTTGTTATAACTGGGGGTAATTGAAGATGGGAGGCGCAAACTTCAGATATGCGTAGTAATTCTGTGCTTATAGTTCTATGGTTATTGTCCTATTATGGACCAATCCATATGGTAGTTAGGTGTGCGGTGTGTTCCCTCTGCTTGAGGATAGTAATTAAGCGGTTACATAAGGGCACCATAGAGAACCCGGCAACAATTCAGGAGAACAGTCTCAGAAGGAGAGGCACATACAATATTTTAACAGATTTCTTCTTAACATCAAGAATCGAACGTTTAAGAAATATAACATAAACCATTTTTTACGATTATCTGTTATGATGAGATTATGTCAAGTAGTTATGTGTTTTTTATATTTTAGCACACTTTTGATAAGTGTTAAGCCTGTGGGAAAAATCGGCTCCTCCCAATGACGAGGACTGTATTATACGTCACGGTGCGATGATATAAAATCACTAACATTTCGAAAATAATTCAATTTCTATACAACTCCGAACTAAATTAAATACATGCATAACCCCGCACTAAATTAAATATACTGACAGGTTTATAAAATTAAGGGGAACTTACTTTCCCGTAAATCTATTCCAACGACGAAAATTGTCCGCCATAGAGGATAAATATAGAATACACCCATAGTAGCTTGGTGTACCAAATGTTCACCACGAGTGGTGATCATTTGGTACACCAAGCTACTTTGGGTATATTTTATTTATACCATGATTGTCAGATTATTAAGAGTTTAAATGTTGAATAATACTCAGCAACAAACGTACACATGTGCGAATCTGTTTTTTGGTTATCTCGACACCGAGGGGCGGTACTTCCGCTGTCAATTTTATCGCCGAAGCGACATGGAAAAATAAACGCGCAAATCACGGAGCCTTTTTCATTTTAATAAGAAAAAAAACGTACTCTTTCGAGTTATAGATGTTTTATTAAAATGAGACAACGCATGTTTGTTAATTTTTGGTATGAGGTAAACTCATTTAAAAACATAATACATTATTGCCGCTTTTATTTCACTCTTCGTGAAGCGACGGGCGATAAATTTAGACAAGTTTGCATACAGGTCGAGGTCACCATAGGTCAACCTGGATGTAGTTCCACTCTTGGTGTAAAATTTTACTTCCGCTGTCAGTTTTATAACCGAAACGAAATAGAAAAAGAAATAGGACCTTTTTCATTTTAATAACATGATAACAAACTATTTTGAGTTATGGATGCTTTATTAACATGAGACAATGCATGTTTGTTAATTTTTGGTGTTTTATGTTTAATTTTTAACGCGCAAATCACGGGCCTTTTTCATTTTAATAAGAAAAACACATACTCTTTCGTGTTATAGATGTTTTATTAAAATGAGACAACGCATGTTTGTTAATTTTTGGTATGAGGTAAAATCATTTAAAAACGTAATAAATAATTGCCACTTTAATTTCACTCTTCGCGAGGCGACGTGCGATAAATTTGGACAAGTCTGCATACAGGTCGAGGTCACCAAAGGTCAACCTGGATGTAATTCCACTCATGGTGTAAATTTTACCTATTGGAATCCCATTACTGGTGTGCTCATCACAGACACACATGTTCACCACGGTTTGTATGTAAAGCTAAAGTTCATGTCATAGGATTTGTTATATAGAGTAGAATAGGTAATCATGGCAAAAAATATGTTTTTTTTCATGGGAAGGAAGTTTCCGTTTTCTATTTACCCCTTCTCCCTTTTTCAGATTAAAGAAGGAGCTGATAACTAAATATGCCTGTAAATTTGGTTTCGATCTTTGTGTTCAGGAGTCGAAAAGACTATTCAGCGAGTGGATGGCAAATCCAAACAGCACGTGAGTACTGCGTTCAATATACAGTACGTGGAAAGTGTATTACCACAAAATCACCCATAGGGTGGAGATTCCACCCAAGCAATAATTGCAAATTTGTTGCAAAGCATAACAAGCACAGGCAAAGTTTCAACCAATGGACCTCCGGGTTAAACCCGGAGGTCCATTGGCTGAAACATTGCTTGTGTTTTTTGTGCATATGTATAAAATTTGAAAGTTATAGTTTGGGTGATAACTCCACTCCGCGGGTGATTGAGTTACTCCACTCTCCACGTACTGTAAGCGTAAACTTGGTATTCAGTTATTTGTGTTTTGTAATGTTTAAATTACAGTTTTCTTTACGAATGAAATTATTTATTATAGCTACACAGAATTTTAGTTTGATACACGTGTGATCAATTGTTAGGCCCATGACACAGGCCATGCTCAAGGTTTGAACTGATCTGCCTATTTCCTGCATACCATGTAAGAACAATATGGACACACACTTCAAACAGGGAGGTCCACGGTTCGATCACCGCCAGGGGTAACTGCATTGTGCCGCTGGGCGAGAGACTTAATCCCCCACTGTCCACGTGGGGTCACTGTGGCGCTGTGTACTATGGCGAACTGCACGTCGATAGTACACTTGCCTTCAACAAATGTTATCCTTGCTTGTGTGGGGTTATTGCATTGGGGATTCTGACAGTTGCTCGCCACTGATCATTGGTTCTCTCTGGGTACTCCAGCTTCCTCCATCGGTAAAATTGTCAGACACGGGGGAAACCCTGGCTGTCGAAGGTGTCGTTAAACTCCATGTAAATAAATATCTCTCCAACGGGTGCAATTTTACACTGGTGTGGGAAGGAAGGCGGACAGATAAAATGAATCGGATCGCGACTCGTTTAAAATTATCTGTCCTCTTTTGTGAACAGTGTTCTTTATTACTTTCAAAAGGGTTATTTAATTGGATTTCCGGCTTGATTATAAACGATAACTTCACAAGTGAATTATGTAATCAACCCTGGATCATGTACCCGTGCGCGCAAACGAAGACGCCTTGCCGTGGATGTTACGGGGACTTCATTGTTCTTTTTAGTTGTTTTTTTTTTTTTTTTTTTTTTTTTACCCTTTACCTAATATAAAAAGCAGACGACACTTGCAAAAAAAAAAATCTTGAATAGCTATTATTTTCACTTTTTGTCTCAAAGACATAGGTTATGATCCCTCATTGGAACGAGCTCAACGAGCTCATTCCAATGAGGAGTCATAACCTATGTTTTAGAGATAAAAACTGAATGAAAAAATAATGAAAATTAATTGGCGATTTTTTAGAATAACGCTGTCCGTTACGTTAGGTAAAGGGTTAAATAATATAATTATCGTTAATAATGAAAAGTAATAAACAGAGTAATCGCTGGATTGGACTGGTCACGAGAAATAATTCATTCTCCGCGAGGAGCTATATTGTAAAACACGCCTGCGCATTTGCGTTTGTACAACGTCCCTCACCTCTCATGAATTATTTCACGTAACCATTCCAGTCAAGTGATTACTCTCTACATAATTTGTCCAGTGCCGTATTAACCCATGGCAGGGCCCATAGACATTTGTGTACTTCGGGGCGGGGCCTCCTCCGACTCTTTAATATTTCACCCCACTGCAGCAGACAACCTGACACTGATACGGTGGGCACTATGCCGCAGCAGATATCCCTATATCCATTTTGCGGGTCTCCTGAAGAATTCTACTCACAACTTGACATATTATTTAAATAAGCATTACAATAATGTACTGTAGATAAATATATATTTCGTATGCTTATGAGAGTATGTATATGGATAATTACATATGGCGCAGAGTGCAAAGTGCCTTTAACCTCTGGAGCCCTAAGGCGCCGGTAACAGTGCAAATTGGCGCCCCCACCCTCCATGTCCTTGCGGGCCTCTGGTCTTCAGTCTAGTCAGCCTTATGAATAACGCAGCCCTGAATATTGTCATCCATCATCCGTGACAGAGCGAGTTACGGTGAGAAAATCATTTTTGACGGAAATTTGTGAATTGCATATGTTTAAATGAACAACGTCTAGACTCCCGCAGAAAGAAACACATCCGAAAGCACATTTTGCATGAGGAAACGCCTGTCCTTCAGTTCCGTTCCACAGGAGCAATTTTGGTCGTCAGTGAAGATCACATGGTCCTGGTTTCTCGATATTATGTCAAAGGAAAGTATGCCAAACGGCAACATGCAGAAGGATGAAACGTCACCGCGACAACACGCCACCACGACAATGTGCCACGCAATACTTCAACTCCTGTATTGCTGTTGGCGGATATTCCTGCCCAAAAGAAGAGTTCTCCTGCAACTGAAATAAACATAATTTGGGCACAATTTGATTTTCTTTTCATAGTTTTTATTCAGATCTTAGGTTCACATTTACAAGCAAACAGTACATTTTTGCTATGGATTAATTTTACAGAAAGTTGCTCTATTATATGACTATGTAAGTTTAGCGCTAAACATCACTACTGTTTGTCGATCTTTTCTTGAATCCCTGAAAATCCGATACAACTGGGTCACAATTTCATAACTTGCATAATTAGAGTTGGGAGCTTTCATTGGTCAATTTCAAAACTGAACAATTTGACTGTCTAAACAAAATACAACTGGGTGACATTTGCATAATTTCAGTATGGAGAATTTACGTTATCTGTCCTATTTTGGGTGGGTTATATTGTATTAATCTTTTACCTACAAGAAAAACGCCATTCATTTTTTTTTATATTTTCACTTTTTGCTTCCAAAACATAGGTTATGACCCCTCACTGGAACGAGCTCGACGAGCTCGTTCCAATGAGGGGTCATAACCTGTGTTTTGGAAGCAAAAAAATATTTTTTTTTAGTTATACGAGGATGTTTTTTCCAAGTGCCGTCTGCAACTCAAGTTAGGTGATGGGTTAAAAAGTCATACTAAGTGGCTAATTTGTGCGTGTGTGTGCATATCATAAATACATTGTAGAATATGAAATGAGTGTTTTTCTCATATAATATTTATGAAACTCGTCCGAATTTTCCGTTTGGGCTCGCCAGAGGCTCGCCAAAACGGAAAATTCTTAGACTCGTTTCATAAATATTATATGAGAAAAACACTCATTCCATATCCTCTATTTACTTATTAGTGCTTAAAGTCACGAACTTATTCACAATGGCTAATTGTAGACGTGACAGATTTACGGGTAGAGGAAGCCGGAGTACCCAGAGATTATGGCAAAGACAAGTATGCCAGACGGCAACATGCAGAAGGATGAAACGTTACTGCGACAACACGCCACCACTACAATATGTCACGCAAAGCTCCCCAACATTCTAACTCTGTTCAAGCTCTCTTCAGTCAGGGTGACATCGGTTGAAGACATGTGCACCATCGACGTTCAGTACGCCTTAGTACACGGCGCTATCGTGCCCCTATGGAGGCAACCGGGATAAAGTGCCTTGCCCAAGGACACAGTGCGGGTTGTCCCGGACCCGGATCGAACACGGGACCTCTAGCATAGAAGTCCAATAGTCTACGGCTGAGCCATTGTGCTCCGGATCTAGAGCTAGCAACATTCAGAAGTTCTATGTGTCAAGGTTTAATAATTTGAGAAGAAACACACTTCCTCGTCAACTTCAGTTCTTAAACATCATACTTTACACCAGGGGCCAATACTATAAAACTTTTACAATTTTTTAGCTCACCAACTTTAGTTCTGTGAGCTTATGGAATGGCTCGATCGGTCGGCGTCGGCGTCGGCGTCAGCGTCGGCGTCAGCGTACGTGTCCAATAATGTTAAAGCTTCTGTTTAGGTCACTTATTCGCCCTATTTCCATATCATGGCTTTTATAATGCTGCTATATGATGATTATTATCATTTTACCATGATTTAACCCCTCATACCCTACATTTTAGACATTTTTCTTGACATTTTTAGTTGCGTTTAGTTTTCTGTTTAGCTCAGAATTTCATGTTTAACTAAGTGTTTAGGTCAGTTGTTGTACTCCTTCTCTTCCAATGGCACTTATATTCATCATACATGTTCCTCAGTATCATTGTTCCATGATTAACCCCTCATACAGTGCATTTTAATAATTTTTCTTGACATTTTTAGTTGCGTTTAGTTTTCTGTTTAGCTCGGAATTTCATGTTTAACTTAATGTTTAGGTCAGCTGCTGTGCTCCTTCTCTTCCAATGGCACTTATATTCATCATACATGTTCCTCAGTATCATTGTTCCATGATTAACCCCTCATACCCTGCATTTTAATCATTTTTCTTGACATTTTTAGTTGCGTTTAGTTTTCTGTTTAGCTCGGAATTTCATGTTTAACTTAGTGTTTAGGTCAGCTGCTGTGCTCCTTCTCTTCCCATGGCACTTATATTCATCATACATGTTCCTCAGTATCATTGTTCCGTGTTTAACCCCTCATACCCTGCATTTTAATAATTTTTCTTGACATTTTTAGTTGCGTTTAGTTTTCTGTTTAGCTCGGAATTTCATGTTTAACTTAGTGTTTAGGTCAGCTGCTGTGCTCCTTCTCTTCCCATGGCACTTATATTCACCATACATGTTCCTCGGTATCATTGTTCCATGATTAACCCCTCATACGCTGCATTTTAAACATTTTTCTTGACATTTTTAGTTGCGTTTAGTTTTCTGTTTAGCTCGGAATTTCATGTTTAACTTAGTGTTTAGGTCAGCTGCTGTGCTCCTTCTCTTCCCATGGCAATTATTTTCGTCATACATGTTCCTCAGTATCATTGTTCCATGATTAACCCCTCATACCCTGCATTTTAAACATTTTTCTTGACATTTTTAGTTGCGTTTAGTTTTCTGTTTAGCTCGGAATTTCATGTTTAACTTAGTGTTTAGGTCAGCTGCTGTGCTCCTTCTCTTCCCATGGCACTTATATTCATCATACATGTTCCTCAGTATCATTGTTCCATGATTAACCCCTCATACGCTGCATTTTAAACATTTTTCTTGACATTTTTAGTTGCGTTTAGTTTTCTGTTTAGCTCGGAATTTCATGTTTAACTTAGTGTTTAGGTCAGCTGCTGTGCTCCTTCTCTTCCCATGGCAATTATTTTCATCATACATGTTCCTCAGTATCATTGTTCCATGATTAACCCCTCATACTCTGCATTTTAAACATTTTTCTTGACATTTTTAGTTGCGTTTAGTTTTCTGTTTAGCTCGGAATTTCATGTTTAACTTAGTGTTTAGGCGAGCTGCTGTGCTCCTTCTCTTCCCATGGCAATTATTTTCATCATACATGTTCCTCAGTATCATTGTTCCATGATTAACCCCTCATACTCTGCATTTTAAACATTTTTCTTGACATTTTTAGTTGCGTTTAGTTTTCTGTTTAGCTCGGAATTTCATGTTTAACTTAGTGTTTAGGTCAGCTGCTGTGCTCCTTCTCTTCCCATGGCACTTATATTCATCATACATGTTCCTCAGTATCATTGTTCCATGATTAACCCTTCATACCCTGCATTTTAAACATTTTTCTTGACATTTTTAGTTGCGTTTAGTTTTCTGTTTAGCTCGGAATTTCATGTTTAACTTAGTGTTTAGGCGAGCTGCTGTGCTCCTTCTCTTCCCATGGCAATTATTTTCATCATACATGTTCCTCAGTATCATTGTTCCATGATTAACCCCTCATACCCTGCATTTTAAACATTTTTCTTGAAATTTTTAGTTGCGTTTAGTTTTCTGTTTAGCTCGGAATTTCATGTTTAACTTGATGTTAAGTTCAGCTGCTGTGCTCCTTCTCTTCCCATGGCACTTATATTCATCGTACATGTTCCTCAGTATCATTGTTCCATGATTAACCCCTCATACCCTGCATTTGAAACATTATTCTTGACATTTTTAGTTGCGTTTAGTTTTCTGTTTAGCTCAGAATTTCATGTTTAACTAAGTGTTTAGGTCAGCTGCTGTGCTCCTTTTCTTCCCTTGGCACTTATATTCCTCATACATGTTCCTCAGTATCATTGTTCCATGATTAACCCCTCATACCCTGCATTTTAAACATTTTTCTTGACATTTTTAGTTGTGTTTAGTTTTCTGTTTAGCTCGGAATTTCATGTTTAACTTAGTGTTTAGGTCAGCTGCTGTGCTCCTTCTCTTCCCATCGCACTTATATTCATCATACATGTTCCTCAGTATCATTGTTCCATGTTTAACCCCTCATACCCTGCATTTTAAACATTTTCTTGACATTTTTAGTTGCGTTTAGTTTTCTGTTTAGCTCGGAATTTCATGTTTAACTTAAGTGTTTAGGTCAGCTGCTGTGCTCCTTCTCTTCCAATGGCACTTATATTCATCATACGTGTTCCTCAGTATCATTGTTCCATGATTAACCCCTCATACCCTGCATTTTAAACATTTTTCTTGACATTTTTAGTTGCGTTTAGTTTTCTGTTTAGCTCAGTATTTCATGCTTAACTTAGTGTTTATGTCAGTTTCTGTGTTTTACTTTTAAGAGGTTGTGTTTAGGTAAGCTTTGTCGCATGTTATGAGCCTGTTTGATACAGTTCTTTTGTTTGCCAAAGTTACTATCAAAGAGGAATGTTGGTGAGCTATAGGGCGTTGGCGTCCTTCTTGTTTTTTTCTAGAATTGTATTTTCTAGTTATGACTTTAAATGGCTTGAAATGAACCATTAGCATTTTCAAAGATGCGGCAACTTGCCAGCTGCCAATATATTGTACCGATGTGCATACTATACAAGTTTAATGGAAATAAATAAATATTGTTTAAACTAAAATGCTAATGATTCATTTTAGTAAGATATATTAATAGGTAGAAAATACAATTCTGGAAAATACAACCGTAAAAGTTTTGTAGTATTATCGCCAGACCTCAGGGATATGTGGTTTACATAAGATCAAACGCTGCAATATGCCCCGGGGCCAAGTATCGTTTGTGGCATAAAATGGCTGTAGAATATTTGTGCTACGACATAATGCAACACGTACATGTACCATGGAATGCAGCACACCTTCTTTGACTGAAACCACAGTAGCATTCAGTCAGGGCTGCACGATATTCAAAACTGAATACCGGTATCGGTATTCAAAAAAATACCGCGGTATACCGGTATGTCGAAAACTGTTCAGATATATGAACACAAGTACCACGATTGAGACTCGGAGCATCACAGTCGGACGATTTAGCATGCCTTGATGATGCGGTTCGAAACACCTTTACCCAACGCAGACGATATTAAAATTTATTATTTTCAAAATTAATTTATCAGATTTCCCCCAAAGATTTCAACAAAACTATATCATGTGACCCCTCATTGGAACGAGCTCAAGGAGCTCGTTCCAATGAGGGGTCACATGATATAGTTTTGTTAAAATTTTTAAAATTATTTTTTCAACTGCTGAATTTTTATATTACGAGGGCACAAGCAGACGATTCCTTGGATAAAGGGATCATATTATTCATTCAAGGCTACAGTTAAAAACCTCAAGACATCTTGAAAATTAAATTAAATTGTGGGTAAATAAATAATGACGATAAACCGATATTTTTGTAATTACACCGGGATTCATTCGTTATTGGTTTGAATACCGGTATATATCGGTTTATCGATATACCGTGCAGCCCTATATTCAGTGAAGGTAATCAGAAACAATACTCCACCTGGGGAGGCAGGAACAGCGATCCGTTCGAACATTTTTCTCTTATCACTGAAACACCTCTCTTGTGGAATAAATAAATACCAGCATATTGAATGCCACACATTGTTTTCCTTTATTCCCTTTTTGGCCTTAAATTTCCAATATCTTAGTTAATCAATCTCTACCCACAAAAGCAAGCATGTCGTGACGGGATTCTTATCACAAAACTTTAAAATAATCACCAATTTAAACAACGTCATCTGCAAATGCAATATTAAAATTTTCGCAAATCAATTTTGCAGACTGATTTTTATTTTGCTTTATCATTTTAAATAATTAATTTTACCCCACCTCTGACAAATTTGTTGATATATCCTCGAATTTAATGGCTAAGAATGTCACGCGCACACCGACGGCAAATCTCGTACACGGTGTGTCGCTTTAATACACAGTGACCTTGAGTTTTTTTTTCTCTCGGGTGAGTAACCACCATTACTATTTTGACGAATTTCCACTCACTTTGAATTCCAAAATTTGAATTAAAACAAAACAAGCGAATTTAAGTACCGACAATATTTTCAAGGTTCCGTACTTATTGATTTGAAACATTAAATATTTGAGTAATGGACAGAAAATATTATTTGTTATTCCAAAAGTTCTTTGTTGTTTTTACGATTCTATCGATTTTTTTTTATGCTGAAGCGAACATTTTCTTTTCAGTTGACTGAACAGATAAAAAGAGATTTTTTGAATGTTTAAAAGTGCGTTGTTATCCTCTTTTTCAGGTGGTAATGACAGTAAATGTATGTACAATTGTTGTGTTTTGTTCAACTTTTTATTAACCGTTTTCCTGAAGGTCGACGATAGACACCGAAGCCATGTAAATTCATTTTCGTGGCTGGCTGAAGGAATATATGGCTGGTTAGCCAGCTCAGCTGGCTAAGTTTTAACTTTAACGGCTGGCGGCTCATGGCGACTCAGCTGACTGAGAGGTGTAAAACACGGCTATCCCAGATTGGTGGAATGAAACAAAACTAAAATGCACTAGAAAAGCAGATGTATAAATCTTACGAAGGTAGACTAATTGGAATTAGGGCAAGGGAATCGACATATGGAGACATTTTTCTAACGTTTAATCATTTTACTTAACGTAACCGTCAAAACCGGCCAGTACGAAACTTTTTTTGAAAATATTTTCATGTTTGCTTCCAAAACATGAGTTATGACCCATCATTGGAACGAACACGTCGCGCTCGTTCCAATGATGGGTCATAACCCATGTTTTGGAAGCAAAAAATGAAAATTGTTAGTTACAGGAGATTTTTGTTACGAGTGTCGTCTGCTACTGGCGTAAGGTGAAGAGTTAATTATGAAATTTTGACAATTTACACGGCTTAAGCCGGTGTAAAAGGAATGGACGTCCGTAGAAACGTTAGTCCCTCTGGACTATTATTCCGCGGAATTATAGTCCTAGGTCTAACATTTCTAGGAATAGTAGTCCGGCGGACTACTATTCCAAGAAATGTTAGACCTAGGACTATAATTCCGCGGAATAATAGTCCAGAGGGACTAATTTTCCTACGGACTTCCATTCCTGTAATACCGGCGCAAAATTTCGTGGCGGTTGATTTATAATACGGGTGGCTGACGAAAAATGTGGCTGGTGGTGGCTTACGAAAAATATGGCTGGCGGCGGCGGCTCATGGCGGCGGATTCGGGGTCTAGTCGACGATTGAGTAAAATCGTAACGTAGTCAGGAAGTTTGCCTCGCCTGGTATAAAACCTACAGACCAGGAACCATCCTGTTTTAGATCACTTGCTGACACTGGTCCTCTTTCTTGGCGACGCGACGCAGTTCTACTGAGCATGTTTTGAGGACACATTGTTTTTGGGGGGCCGACCCGGGGGGGGGGGGGGGGGCAACAAAAATTTGCAAGACGTGACGTGGGGGTGGGAGGGTCTCTTGAGTGCGCCAAAAATGTGCATTTCAAGCTTGTGCAATTTTTTGAATTGTTCAAAAATATATCAATATATCAGCTAATATATACCATCATTTGTGTTTCAAACCTTAAAGATGATGCTGTCTATCAAACTATTAACATAAATACAACACCAGGAGGCTTTATATGTGAGAATATTGGGCTTAATCTGGGAAAATGTCACACGTTAGTAGGGGATGGGTGTCTTGTTCGAAATGTAGAAAATGTGCAGACAATATTTTGGGAAAATTCTCTCTGATGCACTAAATTCAACCCAAGTTATTTATTTATTAATATAATTTGTATGGATAGAAGTGGAAAGTAGTAAACACCTGAGAATACTGACAGAATAATTCAAATGAAAATTTGTTCCCATATATGTACACTTGCTCTGGCCAAACCTGATAATGAACAGCTTGTCATTTGTAGATTGGGGCCCACAGCAGCCCACATTGGTGGTACCAGTTTAAGAACATTATGAAACCCCCCTAAAGACAGCTGTGCCTACTAAGTTTATAAGTTTATTTTGGATTTTAATGGGAGAGTGGGGGGTGGGTGTCTGAGAACGGTAGTAGAAAATTTGCACGTTGGGGTGGGTGGGTGTAAAAAGGAGCTGAATAAAAAATAGGACGTCAGGTCTTGCAAATTTTTAGTCCCCCCCCCCCTCCCCCACTGGCCGACTACTCAAAATCAAACATGATAGATACAATTCTTTAATCACAGAATCGGACAGAAAACGTCACTCGAGATTCGCGATCCGACCGAACTTATCTATCCACTTATGTCCAAACAACACTAGATAATCGCATCTTTCGAAAAAGAAATACGAGAACATTGAATTCCTCCATCCATTTTCATTCGTTTTACTTCATTCAGTCAGTTTTTGTTTTAAATTTCGAGTCATTGTCGTGACCGGATTGCTGTCTGACGGAGAATGAGGCCACCTTTGTGATCACCGTGCCGTAAGTGGCGACTGGTCAACGAACAATCACAAGTATCGTTATCTCTGTTCATTTGTGCTATCACTGTTTAACCCTTTACCTAACATGAAAAGCAGACGACACTTGCAAAAAAAATTCGTGAGTAACTATTTTGTTTTATTTTTGTCTCAAAAACATAGGTTATGACGTTCCAACGAGGGGTCATAACCTATGTTTTTGAGACAAAAAATGAAAAAATACTGAAAATTAATTGGCGATTTTTTAGAATAGCGTTGGCCGGTTTTGGCCGTTACGTTGGGTAAAGGGTTAACATGTCAGGGTGATTGGCCATTTCTATTCAAATGAGCTGTCGCTATCCTGGAGAGGCCTCCGCTAATTCCTCAGTTTTTTTAAATTGTTGTTGCAGGATTGATGGAAGTCTGAAGGAAGCAGTGTATTGTACAGCAATCAGAGAAGGAGGGTTGTCGGAGTGGGAATTCCTCCGTAACAAACTCATTGAGGCGAACTTTGAAGGCCCGGAAGCGGTCATAATGATTGAAAGTCTTGCCTGCACACAAAAGCCAGATCTCCTCGGCGGGTAATCTTCTATTCAGCATATGTCTAAAATATAACAAAATCCACCCAGCGATAGGAAATAAATATCGCTTCTCAAACATTAACTTTGAACTTTCTGCTGTTAAGACTCATTAAGCTCGTTCAAATGATGAGCCGTAAGTTTTGTGTAAAAAAAAAATATCTTTTCATTAAGGAAGACAAATAGAGTACGGTTCAACATAAATCTCGGATTGAGAATAGAGAGGGAGAGAGAGCGAGGGAGATTTGGAGAAATGTTGTAACGGAATTTGACGGGGGGGGGGGGGGGGTCAAAGCACAGAGCTCTTTGAGTGACCTCGCCATAGAGAGAGGCAAAATATATATAGAATATGCCCATAGTAACTTGGTGTACCAAATGTTCACCACGAGTGGTGAACATTTGGTACACCAAGCTCCTTTGGGTATATTTGGATATATTTTATTTATACCATGATCGTCAGATTATTAAGAGTCGCCATTATTTTTTTCTATATTTTACTGAGCAGCAGCCGTACACACGTGCGAATTTGTTTTTATTTACATGAGCATCGGTGGGCGGTACTTTCGCTGTCAATTTTATCACCGAAACGAAATAGAAAAAGAACCAGGGCATTTTTCATTTTAATAACATCATAACATATTATTTCGAGATATGGATGTTTTATTAACACGAGACAATGCATGTTTGGCCATTTTTGGTGTTTTATGGGGTAAACTCGTTTAAAAACGTAATAAATAATTGCCACTTTCATTTCACTCTTCGCGAGGCGACGTGCGATGAAATTTAGACAAGTTCGCATTCAGGTCGACGTCACCAAAGGTCAGCTTGGATATAGTTCCACTGTAGGTGTACATTTTTACCACTGAAATATCATTGCTGGCGTGTTCACCAGGGTTGGTGTGTAAAGCTAAAATTTATGTCATAGGCTTTTCATATATAGTAGAATAGGTAATCATGGTATAAAGAGGAGTACACTGATGACACACCTTTAGGGATCACCGCTGTTCAAACTGAGGTCGATGCCGTTGGGGTTTAGGGAAAAAAGTGGAAAAGACAGTGAGAAGTCGTACCAAATGTGTAATTTGGGAGTAATAGAGGCCCTGGAACACTTTATTTTAGAATATGCAAAATATCTGTCTTGACAGAACAAGGTTCATTGTGACTGTAATAGGAAAGTAAGATGGGAGAATAAAGGATATGTGATTATTGGATGACACAGAGGATAGGGTAAGTATGCTTTTCGGGGAAATTGGGGAGAATGAGGTACGGAATATTATCAGGCACTTCGTTTCCGTGTGCTCGGAAGGGAGGTGAAGCGTGGAGAGGGGCTGCATTTGCATGTACGTGGGTAACTAAAGCATTCTGATCTGTGAACCACAACGAATCAGCCGGTAGCTAACGTATTATTATATTAGTATTATGTGATAAGTGTTGTGGTTAGTCTTGATACATGTTAGCAAAGGGTGAAGCTATGTACGTTTTGCATGTTACTGACATACACTTTCCAACGGTATTATTTTCTTCTGCAATGGATCTGTGCGGCGGCAAAAGATGCTTACGCAGACAATTTCTCTAGTCCACTTTTTATTTTGATGTGACCGAAACGAAGCTGTGCTAGTAATATCGTTCCCTGTTGCCTGTTTCATCATGGGAGAAAAGAAAGATACAAACGCAGTGAAGAAGTGGCAGCAGGAACACAGGAAGCGCTGGGCAGAGGGAGAAGCTTCCCTTCCTCCCTTCGGACCACCGTCATGGGGCAGACCATGCCTTTCCCAGGTTCGCCACTCAATTTTCTTTCAATAATTCTCGATGTAAAGCTAAACAAAATCCCAAAATCCGTTCTAGGAGTTTTCAGAATTTAATGAGGAGTGCTCCCCTCCCTTCGGACTTAGAGGCATGCCTGCTTCGGCAAGTCATGGTACGTTTTTATAGTTCGAGTAAATGCCCTTTCCCCGGGGTCTGACCCACCCCTACTGCCCTAAGATGTTTCAGGCGCCACAGGGTGGCAGGGGCTTTGCCTTGGATCTGTTAACCAATGGAATACTGTTTGCAGAATCAGTTTTACAGAATATCGGCATTCCGTAATTCGACTATGACTGCATGTACATTTATTACACGCCTTTTCTATGCAATCTCCATCTACAGCAACACTAAACCATGCGGAAAATGAAAATCTGTTCCGGACATATGTGCGGAACGGAAATCGTTGACGGACGATTTTTTTTAAATAGAAGCGAACTTTCACTGGAATTTTCTACAAATCGTGCAACACAATTACTTTGAATCCCTAGCAATAGCTGAAATTCGTCCCCTGAGTTCCAATGTGTTCTATGCGCCGAATTCAGAGTACGAAATTGTACATTGTAACACGGGTTACCCTCGCAAATTTGTTTGGCGATGAAATGTTTGTTTTTTTATTGATAGTTGTTAGTTGAGTGTCCATCTACTTTTTTATAGACGTGAAGGCGTGTAATAAACACATGACACGTGTGTGTGGATGGGTTAATCGATATGGCACTTATGCCATCGCGGAAGGATAAAATTTGAGGCTTGTGGCCTCTCGTCTATCCTTCCGCGCTGGCACTCGTTCCATATCGATTAACCCATTCACACACGCGTGTTCTTCTGCGTGTGTATGGTATGTAAACCCATAACTCTATACAATTGGATTACGGAGCCCCTCTTTAGTTACATGTAGGAAACAAACCAGAAAATAAGCAGCCTGTCATCTGCAAAATGAGGTCCCCAGAGGGTGAATTTAGTGATGCTACCCTGCACAGCAGGGTAGCATCACTAATTTTACCCTCTGTGGACCTCAGTCTGAATCAGGGTCTCACAATAAACAGAAATAAGTACTCGGAGGATAAATTGGCCACCTGTATGGGACAGCATCATCAAATTCACCCCCTGGGAACCTCATTCTGAAAATGTCCGACTGCTTATATTCAGGCCTGGTAGGAAAGTGTATCATATCTTCGCGAGGAGGCTCTGGTGAGGGCAATTGTTGCTATTAATACACAATACGCAACATTTTTTTTTTGGGGGGGGGGGGGGTTCAATTTTCCGTTGTCTCGCAATCAGTGATCGCATTTAAACGAAAATACTTTGATGTTCTCGAGAATGAATCTGTTGATGATGTTTACACTCAAAAATCAGTTAGATTAAAAATCAACCCAAATCAACTGGACTGAGTGAATGTAAACTGGGTTGGGACATTCCTGTTTACCCTGCACCTATTGTTTCCAGTTCTGGTGCTATAGGCCTCAACATCAAAGATTGGTCCACTGTAGTTTTGTTCTAATTTGTTGTTCTAATCGGGCGTTTAGATGGAGTATTGCCAAATGCTGTATACGGAGTGAATTTAGCTGGTTGTTATTCAGACTTAGATGAATGAAAACGAGAGTAAGATAATACCCGTGGACCTAAGTGTAGATGAATCCCTAAGTTGGAGTGTTGGTGATTTTTTAATTTGTATAAATAATGCAATATACAGTACGTGGAGAGTGGATTGTAACTAAATCACCCGCGGAGTGGAGTTATCACCCAAACTATAACTTTCAAATTGTATACATATGGACAAAAAACACAAGCAATGTTTCAACCAATGGACCTCCGGGTTTAACCCGGAGGTCCATTGGTTGAAACTTTGCCTGTGATTGTTATGGTTTGCAACACATTTGCAATTATTGCTTGGGTGGAATCTCCACTCTGCAGGTGATTTAGTGATAATACACTCTCCACGTAATGTATACGCATACACACAAGAAATAAATGTATGTCCGTTTTGGTGCTATTCCTGAGTGTTTGGGTGGCCGAATGATCTTTCAGACAGGTGAGTTTTAAAATTCGTTTTGAAACTGTAGAAAGGTTGTGGTGACCTAAGGGAATCGAGCAGATTGATCCAGTGCGAGGGGCCTGCAACGGAAAAAGATCGAACCCCTCCAGTTACGAGGTTACCGGATTTATATTTCAAGAGAGTCTCAATGGACGCTCTCAAACGAAATTTTCCGGGAGTATGGCGATGGAAAAGACAAGCTAAGTATTATGGAGCAAGACCGTTAATACATTTGTATACAAAACTTGGAAGATAATAAATCCGTTTCTGCACAGACTGTCACTGTGGCTCTTTGAGAATCTGAGTAGTATACATAATGCAATTAACTCTTTCTTTGAATATATATCGTCTCAGGAGAGAACAAGGCACCATCTGAAATGCTAAAGCATTACAGATAGTGGCTCCTATTGCAGTTAAGACACGATAAAATGATAAACGATACCATTTACTTCTTCCTCTCATTTTAGATATGTTCAGATGGTCTTATACAACTCTAAAACTATTGAAACTTGGCAAACCGCAGTTGCTGGATTTGTAGCACTGACAGAGAACCGGTATGCGAAATGCTTGTCTTGGGATATTTTCGAATCGGAATACGAAGGGAAATTCTTCAGCGGGTATGTAGATTTAAATACCCAACATTAGCAAATTAAGTTTTTTTTCAATTTAAAATGTTCATTGAGAGGTGCTCGGGGACTGAAAATTGTTTTAGCATATGTGATTTTCGAAACAAACTACATAGATGCGTGTTTTAACCCTTTACCTAACGTAACGGCCAAAACCGGCCAGCGCTATTCTCAAAAATCGCCATTTAATTTTCATTATTTTTTTCATTTTTTGTCTCAAAAACATAGGTTATGACCCCTCGTTGGAACGAGCTCGTCGAGCTCGTTCCAACGAGGGGTCATAACCTATGTTTTTGAGACAAAAAATGAAAAAAAATAGTTATTCAAGAATCATTTTTGCAAGTGTCGTCTGCTTTTCAGGTTAGGTAAAGGGTTAATATGGGGTTTATCATCTGAGTAACAGAAAGTGTAAATATATCATGGCCCTGAGTAGACGCCGTTTGTCTCGAATCGTTCAAGACTGGGGAGAGGCTTCGATTCGAAGCTAGTCTCTATTTTGAAGCATTGTCGTAATTGAAAAAAAAACAAACTATAGAGTCGATTTCTCTTCAACTGTCTGTAATGTCAGCACTAAGGGCACCAAAATTGTACCTTGCTGGTAGTAAGCGTTGCATATAGACTTGTCAATCGATAATTTTTACCCCAATCGATTAACCAATGGAACAAGAGAGATACTCAAGAATCGAATCTAATTACGAAACGAATCGTTTGATGTTCACTCTAAATTCTGTTGCATTAACTGGTTGATTGCTGGAAGCCCATATTTGGGCTTTATTCTGAAGTGCAGGCGCCACATCTTGAAGACTCATATTCAGTGCCTGTGCTTTGTATTACCTTTGAAAAGATATTATTTAGACTGTGAGAGTTTGCCTTGTTACAATTTATGGGAGAGTGCCCATAGGCACTCTCCCATAAATTATAACTAGGCAAAGACATGTGTACAAGATTTGATGACCAAAAATAATTTAGCACTCTACCAGTTAAACACTGAACTCAAATCAACTGGGTTGAATGAGTATGAACCCAACTGTGTTTAGAGTGCATCTGCTACCAATGAATTAAAGGTAGCTAATTTCACGAGTACCCCCCATTATTCGACTATTCACTACGAAAAAAACTTTGTTTCGAAGATTGAACCGTCGGCTTCTGATGAACGGAACCCATGGTTTAATCCGCTACGAATGGCAAGAGAACCTTAGCGTTTGGAAGCACCACTATTTATTTATTTATTGATGTTTAAGGTCACATATTTATGCACAATGGCTAATCATGACCATGACAGTTTTACGGGTGGCGGAAGCCGGAGTACCCGGAGAGAACCACCGAGCAACGACGAGCAGCTGCCAGCTCCCCAACATCGTAACTCCACACTGCAGCACAGGCAGGGTTAGATTGGTTGAAGACATGCGTACCGTCGACGTGCAGTACGCCTTAGTACACGGCGTCATCGTGCCCCCACATGGGCAATGGGGGTGAAGTGTCTTGCCCAAGGACACAACGCGATTGCCGCAGGTGGGATTCGAACCGAGGACCTCTCGGCTTGCGGCCTGCACCTCTACCTACTGAGCCACCGCGCCCCCTGGAGGCACCACTAAAACCTGTTGAGTTCAAGAAAACTATATCATAATTGCATGGACTGCAGTGGATATGTGGTGATCCACAAATGGTCGGTCACTACAGGTCAATTGCGGACACTTGAATTCTAGCTCCGCATGCACTCCCAAGCACTCAGCACGTATTAAATCCAGTGAAGACATGATCAATGGTAGTTTAATATCACTAGGCTAAAGCCTAAGACATTTTAGCATTTTCAAAAGCACTTGAAGGTTTTAGAACATTTTATCCTGCAGTGTAATTTGATACGTTAAAGGCATTCAAATTAGTTACCTGTCCTGCAGCTCCCACATATTAACCCTTTACCTAACATGGAAAGAAGACGACACTTGCAAATAAAATTCTTAAATAACTATTTTTTTCATTTTTTTTTTGTCTCAAATACATAGGTTATGACCCCTCGTTGGAACGAGCTCGAAGAGTTCGTTCCAACGAGGGATCATAACCTTTGTTTTTTTTAGACAAAAAAATGAAAAAAAATAATGAAAATTAATTGACGAAAGGTTAGAGTAGCGCTGGCCGGTTTGGATCGTTACGTTGGGATTCGGGTTATGTGATTATCGAATTCCTTATCGTCTTCATAATAGCATGCTGTATTTTTTATGTATTGGTGTTTTTAACGTCACAATGGTTAATCATGACCACGACAGTTTTACGGGTGGAGGAAACCGGAGTACCCGGAGAGAATCACCGAGCAATGGCGATCATCTATCAGCCCCCGACATATTAACTGCACACAAGCAGGGTTAATATTGAAAGAAGACGGGTGCACCGTCGACGTGTATTACGCCTCAGTAAAAACAAACGCCACTGTACCCCACACGTGGGCAATGCGGATGAAGTGTCTTGCCCAAGGACACAACGCTGTTGCCGCAGGTGGGATTCGAACCGAGGACCTCTCGACTTGCAGACTGCAGCTCTACCTACTGAGCCACCGCTCCACCAGAGCATACTGTGCCCAATTCAAATTTCTTCTAAAACATACCTGTTTTAGTTGCATGTTTGAATAGATGTTTATTTTTATAGTTACCATGAGTGTATATAAAGCAAATTATCCATGTAAAACATAGAATTTTGGGAACAGCAATATCTGTGTGAATTTCGCTCTTTGAACGGGAATACAGTAAAACCTGTCTTGAGAGACCACTGACTTGAGAGACCACCTGTCTTGAGAGACCACATCTTCCCGGCACCGATTGGTTTTACTCTATAATGGACCTGCTATGGGAGACCACCTGTCTTGAGAGACCACCTGTCTAGAGAGACCACTTTGACCTGGTACCAACTTGTATTTTTAAGCCATAATGGACCTGTCTTGAGAGACCGCCCCTTTGAAGACTGAAACCATGACAAAAACTTTTTATCTGTTCTGGAGTTGGAAAATCCATTGTGGTTATACTAACATAATTAAAAGTATTAAAAGCTCTTAATTGGGTTTCAATTGCTAACTCATTACAGATTGCGATGTTTTTATAAGACCCCTGTGAAAAGATTAGGATTATTGCTGAATAAACAATTTCATACATACCTGAAATGTGACAGATAGGAATAAAAATAAATTTGTGTTGAAAATCTTTTTGTAACAAATTGAAATGGACTGTTATAAAAATTATAAAAATAAATTAGTGTTGAAAATCTTCAATGAAGATTTTCAACACTAATTTATTTTTATAATTTTTATAACAGTCCATTTCAATTTGTTACACAATTTCATAAAAAAGAACAACTACAAAGTAATTACAAAAATCCATTCTTCTCCATTTCTGAATTTTGTGGTTGGTTATTCACTGACTTGAGAAAATCTGAAACCTGTTATGAGAGACCACCTGTCTTGAGAGACCACTTTTGTGTGGCCCAAAGGGCGGTCTCTCAAGACAGGTTCTACTGTAACCTACTTGAGCCAAGTCAGCTGGAATCCAGTGTTGTGTGGATGAATTGTGTTTCAATGTAACAAAAGACTTATTCGTAGTTCAATCCCGGTAGAGAAAAATTATGTGACCGACAACTCGGTCATAATACCGACATGTATGCATATGAGGGGTTAGGAACTTGGACTCAGTGCTAATTATCACCATATATCTCAGGGTCGCTGATGTAGTCGCGATGCTTACGGGTTTGAACATCGCTGATTCTTCTTAACAGAAAACTGTCGACGCACATTTGTCTGAACTAGGGTGCCTTGGTTTGGACTTTTTACTGGAGAATAGAAATGCCATGTTATTTAACTTTCTGTTTATTCTTTCATTGCAGTTGAGAGGGGAAATCCTGATCCAGCTTATTTGTTACTTTGAGCATTCTCTCATTTGTTAGTCGATCAGAATAGTCTATGGTACTAGGAAGGCCTGACGTATCGCGATTCTTACCTCGAACCGAATCCCAAATCGAAGCATACAAACAAATGGTTTGATACTGAATCGAATCTCAAATCGAATCCACTTCCCAATTGTTACTACACTACATGTACAGCGCCTTAATAGTGCTGAATATCTCTCATGCGAAGTCAGTATCAATGTGTACTACACTATTTGGTGCCATCGAACCGGAAGTATAGTTAGAGGGACCGATCACTTGTTTCTGGAATGCCGAACAAATATACGACAAACAAACTGATTCCGTTTTGCCATTACGGAAGAACCCGACGTTCAACGTATTTTCAGTAATATCAGAACCGCAACAGGGGTCAATAGTAGTAGGAGATGTCGGTTTCATGTAGGTTTTGGGGTATCCCGCCTGGGGACCCCCGCGCCCAAAGCTCCCAGTCCCTTTTATGCTCCCCTCACCCCTCCTGTGCCCAAGCCCGTTAGACTTCCCCCTCCCTGCGCCCAAAACCCCTTAGGCCCAAAAGCTGTTAGGCCTCATCCCTCCCAGAACCCCTTAAACCTCCTTGGACCCCCTTTACCCTCCTTGTACCCAAAGCCCATTGGGCGCTGTGCCTCAGATGGTGTCTTCCACCAGATGGCGGCCCAAGAAGGCGGATGACAAGATGGCGGCTTCCCCCATAATATCTGTGACGTGGCTACCATAATACATAAAGTGGGAGGGATCCTCCTCCCTCCCTGTAGCCAAAGCCTATTGGGATCCAAGATGGCGGCCCAAGATGGCGGATGACAAGATGGCGGCTTCCCCAGTGATATATGTGACGTGGCTACGATAATACACAAAGTGGGAGGGATCCCCCTCCCTGCCTGTACCCAAAGCCTATTGGGACTCAAGATGGCGGTCCAAGATGGTGGATGACAAGATGGCGGATGACAAGATGGCGGCTTCCCCCATGATGTCTGTGACGGGACCCAAGATTGTGGCCCAAGATGGCGGATGACAAGATGGCGTCTTCCCCCATGATATCTGTGACGCGGCTACCATAATACATAAAGTAGGAGGGCTCTCCCTCCCTCCCTGTACCCAAAGCCCATTGGGACCCAAGATGGCGGATGACAAGATGGCGTCTCCCCCCCCCCCCCATGATATCTGTGACGTGTCTACCATAATACACTCAGTGGGAGGCCCCCCTCCCTCCCTGTACAGCCCAAGATGGCGGCGTCGTTAATACGCATGACATCAACAAGATGGCTGCGCCCATATTGGGCATGCGCAATAAGGATGGTGCCCATGATAGGCATGACGTCAACAAGATGGCGGCCCACACATCTTTTAGAGATGCATTCACGTAAAAGAATACATCATAGCGGTCACTGATAGGGGACTTGGGTACGGTGAGGGGTAAAGTGCGCCTAAAAAGGCATGGACGCTTTGTGCTCTTAGTTTTTAATATGTTTTGGGGAAACCAGTCAGTACTTTTCATGTCACAAACAAAGTATTTGATTACATAAACATTAATTAAAATTGAAGTTTATTGTAAAACATGGCTTCCCTCATCTAACACAGAATGGGGATGCTTTCAAATACATCTATGTGTGTATGCATCTGGTAACGTTATCAACAATCATAATGGGTCTCGAGTTAATCCTCTTGCGATTGCGTTGTAAATAAACTGTGACTGGAGGTTTATCTTCATTCGTGTGAACTTTATTGACAAAGTTACCCTGACCTGGCTTTATCAAACGTTGTTATTGTCGAGAGCGTATCTGGACAAGAAGAAGACTATTAATCTGTTATACAAACACGTAATCAGGTTTTCTTCTGCTGGGTATAGAGTAACACGATGCCGCCTAAGCCAAAACGGAATGAACAACTCTAAATTTTTCTATCTATTCATATTTTTTTTTATTTTCAGAAAAAATCAGATTTTACATAGTAGTTAATTGGTTTTATAAGAAAGATGATTATTTTATTGGATCTCAGTAAACGAGAACATGGAAAAAATATGAGTAGATCACGGGTACGAGTACATTGGGAAATGCATGAGTACGCGTTAATACTTTCAACGAACTTGTGTACAAATAATTTAGCTCAAAATGATTAACAGAATATATACAACATGGAATAAAATGCACGTGGGTTTATTATGAATTTTGGACAGGTTCAGCCTCGCCCGCCCACCCACCTCACACCAAGATACCGATTGATTTCTCCGAAGGCATGCTGACGTAGTTAGAATATTTTATTAGTCGGGACTTGTGCTATTACAGCCGAAACAAATCAGGTGCATAGGACACCCCCTCCCCGCTTGCCTCATTCAATCGGTTATCTTCAAGACACACCTGATTTGATTCGACGTTCGATTCTAATAATGGACTCGACTCAAGTTGAGACTCAACACGAATCAAAACGTGCGATCTGCAGGGCTCAAATTATTTTGTCTCTTTTGACAGGATGAGAGGACAGATCGGCGCTATGGAGAAGGTTATAGATAGTCTTGCCAGATCCTTCACAACTAAATATGACATCGCAAAGGTAAACGTTAAGATATATCAGTAGTTTTAGTAACACCAAATGTGAAATGAACGTCGTTATATTTGTTAGTTTCGTGGTAAATTTATTTATTTATTGGTATTTACTGTCACCTTTTGGCATCTTTTTGGCATCTTTGGCTATCATACCCGCAATATGGGTATGAAGTCAAGTTTATTCAATTGTTTATACCTATACTGCCAATTTTAAAGGACTTCCACCCCAGACTTTGGTGTCGGGTCCTATTCTATCAGTAAAGCCAATCTTATTTACTGCAGTAAACAGGTTCTGTCCCACTCCCCGGGATTCCCAAGGAGGTCCCTAACCAAGTGTCTCGTCATATATGTTCAGTTTGAAAGCACATGCTTTTCGGTTCAAAAACAAATTGTGATCGTCATAGTGATGCAAAACCTGAATCACTGTTACAGTACGCGGATAGTGTATTATCACTAAATAACCCACATTGTGGATATTCCACCCAAGCAATAATTGCAAATGTGTTGCAAATCATAACGCGCGCAAGGAAAGTTCCAGCCAATGGACCTCCGGGACCTCCGGCTGAAACATTGATTGTGTCTTTTGACCATATGTTCAGAATTTGAAAGTGACATTTTGGGTGATAACTACACTCCATGGGTGATTTAGTTACAATCCACCCTCCAGGAACTGTATAATATGTAAATCATTCTGTGAGTGAATAGTCGTTTGAGTAAGAATGTTTCGTCGACATGAATCCAGATGTTTATTTTATTGCTCTGAGGACCACATTACGTATGTCAGTCAGCAGAGCACCTCGACGATATTTAGTCATTGCAGCTAATACACGCAAAGTATGTCAGCGTGGCTTCAAACTGAAGAATGTACGTAACCAATCGGATTTGTACACAATCAAAATGGCGGAACATTTACTGCCTCGAAATATGTTATCGTTTAATAACAATTTCAGCTTATTTACAGCAGTTATAGTTTAATAATCCATCTAGTCACCCCTCCCTCACTATCCTTCCAAATCCCCCAACATTCTGACACTGGCTTTTTGTATTATTTCATTTTATTACATTCCTCAGTTCGTTTTGCATTGAATTTAATGTTGATTAAAAAGTGGTAATGTCACGAGTGAATTATGTCACTTCGATAGTAACTTTGGAACGACTGACGTATATAAGCCACGTCCCCACCGATTTGTTGATGTTTTGTTTTCCAGTTCCACATCAGTTAATTAAAATGAATTCTCCTTCTGAATATTTTTAAAAACCCTTTCTTTCCTCTACGAACAGGCTCGTTAGCACAGTTGACAGAATCCAGATAGAAATGTTTTATTTTATGGCTGAATGCCATTCCCCAAATGCGACTGGAACGCCACATAAAATAGTAAAATATCGAACGAAAGTCACAAAAATAAAACTGGGCAATTTCGAAGATTTGACACAGAAAGTGATGTATTCATACGCGCTAATTTCAGAAGTATTTCAGAGTTGCATTTGCGAATATTTTGTGTTGAATTATTTTTAATGAAAGACATTTTGGTCTTAAATGTCATTTACTAAAGAGAGTGACCCATTCTTACGGAAAGTTACGGTATATAATTCGCCTCGAGACAGGACCATTTCGTATTTCCTTCCTGCTAATTTTAGAAATGTTTCCGTGATTACACTAAATTGGATTATATCTGACAATAGTTTGGGTTGAATTATTATAGTAAAAGACCTATTTATTCCAAATGTCATGTAATGAACAGAGTAATCAGTTTGTTTTGAGGGTTGCGGTAAATAATTCATCTCGAGACGGGACTGTTTCGTAAATCACTCGGGCTACGCCCTCGTGATTTACTCACGTCCCGTCTCTCGGTGAATTATTTACCGTAACGCTCAAAACAAATTGATTACTCTCTGTTTCTCAATCTCCCCAACTGTGATATTGACTCTTTTCCACATACCATCCCTCATCCACTTATCTCTCTTACTTTCACCACGTTCTTCTCTTGGTTTTTCAAGGAATCGTATTCTTCTACGGAAATATTTAGGGCATTTTAAAATGAAATGTTCCAGGGTCTCCCTTACCCCTAAGCTGCACATTTGGCACCCTCTTCCATGGCATTTCCAATTTTTCCCTCAACCCGAGAGACATTGATCTAACTTTGAGCAACAAAGACCCCCAAACGGTCCATCAAGGTACTCCTCAAAAGCTGGCGCACTTATCTTCTATAACCCGCCCAAAGAGCACCTCCCACTAATTCTAACTCGCCAATTTCTATTGCAAACATCGAGAACCCTTCCCGTGATAAAAAAATGCGTCCTTGTTTCAGTGCCTCCCAACCCCCCTCTAAATCCCCAATCTCAATGGAATAATTCTCTATTAACTCCCTGACTTGCCTTGCCCATCCTGTCTGAATGTTGTAATTCCATACATAGTAAAATGCCGTCTCACACCACCTACTGTTTGGAAGATTTACCAGGTATATCAGACAACATAGTTTTCCCATATCTATTCTAGCTGAAACGGGAACCCAACCAAGTCCCACCCCCCCCCCCCCCACGACCTCTTCCAGTGCGGCTGCATTACTTGACATGGTTATCCACCGACCCTCATCATTTTGAAGACTCGGCAAGTTTCTCACTGCTGTTTGATTTACATGGCTCACACCCGTTCCATAAGTCATACTTGGAAACCCCACCCCCTCTCAAATGTTTACTTTTGTCCATTTTTGAAAGGTTGCCGACAATATATTATTTGTGTTTTGATATGTGTTTTATAATTATTGTGATGTGACACTAATGTCGGAAAGCGCGCAACACCATTTATGACACAACATTGGAATTCGAAGGTATAACCAAGGTATAACCGAATACGAACGCCGCAGTTTAGCTCCTCCAAACATCTCCATTGCGTTCATATCAAATTTATTGTGTCTTGAAAACGCGAGCATTATTTGTCCATGTAGAGGGTGGAGAGTCCTTAGTTGTCTTTAACGCGACCGGTGTATCCAAGAAACGCCAAATTAAGTCTGACACTTAACTGTCAGGGGGGCTGAATTATTTTTCGTCATCAACATTTGTTCGCATGTCTTCGCCTTGGTACAATTTATGGGAGAGGGCCTGCAGGCACGCTCCCATAAATTGTAACAAGGCAAGTCCTTTCAAACTGTATAAGTTTACTTCAAAAATGATAGATTCCATATGAAGCCTCTACGTCGCAGCACCTGCACTTCAGAATAAAACCCAAATATGGACTTCTAGCACTCTATCGATTAAAAATCCAGTCTGTATAAGCGACACTCGATAGTCTTCCCAAACAAGTTAACAGCAGCGGGCGAATGTTTAACTAATTTGTCTTAATCTGAAATTCGTTCCCTATGAAGGTTTAATGCTGGGAACGGGGATTTAGCGGCTCTGTGGCCCCGCTTCTGAAAGCCAATCACGATACTCGGGAAATTTATAGACCATAGGCAATGGTATCAATAATTGCGCATTATGCTCTTTGAGATGACGGCAAACATCAACTTCTACCGAGACCAGCATCACCATTGGCGCTATGGTTTAATCCACGAACGGGAATATTTCAGTTATCGGTTCTAAATATCAGTGATAATGCCGGGAATATTCATAGACAAGAACCGGGAATCAAAGAATGTGGGACGCAACCTTTGATTCCCGGTTCTAGTCTATGAATTCGGGTATCGGGAATGATATTCACAAATGAAAACTGGAAATTCCCAGTGTCATGGAATGACATTCGAAAACGAGAACCGGAAGATTCCGGTACCAGGATTGAACCCTATTCCACATTCCGTTCCCGTAAAACCCAATAAGATAGCATTAATACCATGGATCAAATAAAAAAAAAACTGATTTATGTTATAATATTTTTGACATTGCTTGGTAAAATTTACAACTGCATTATTATTATGCCTTTTTGTCGAACATCGCTGAACCTCATGAATCGGAATGCATGCATTTTTTGCGCAATCTGAATTTGGCAGTCCGTGAGTGGAGAACACAATAAAACACTTAACTGGAAGGGGTGATAAGTATTAATTTAATTCCACAACCATTTTGGGCAGCAGAATTTCAGTTTTACTGAATGTCCCCTCGAAGACAAGATGTATGACGTTGATCTCGGATCAGCGAGTCGGTGGCATTTTATGTTTTAAACATAATTTTATTTTATCGATGGAAACAGGGTTCAACAAATTTGTATGTGCTCTGGCTCCACCTTCTGTATTTTTTCTTTGGAAAAGTCGCTTCACATTTATTTATTTATTCGTTTATTAATTTTTTTAGTTATTTATGATTTATTTATTTATTTTTTATTCATTTATTTGTTTATTTATTTATAATTTATTTATTTATTCGTTTATTTATTTTTTTTATTTGATGTCGACGATTGAAATAAGGAGAAAAATATTATAAAAAAAAATATTTTTTTTTAATCCTTATATATAATTTCAGTATACCTATTTTTTCAGTTGAGTGCGTTCCAGAAGACTCGTGCGGACTGGGGAGATGATGAGCGTGCCCTTCAACAGGCTCTCATGACAGCATATACAAACGAGGCCTTTCTTTCAAAGAGGGAGAATGATTTGAAAAACTGGTTTGAATCGAATTTAGGATTGCCATAAAACCTGTATAAAACAGTATAGAGGGTTTATGGAACAGTAATAACCTCCACGCCTCTGTATTTGCCAGTTAGAAATAACCCTTTACCCAACGCATACGATATTAAAATTTATTATTTTAAATATTTCAACAAAACCTCATAATGTGACCCCTCATATTTTATAATATTTTTTTTTCAGCTGCTCAGTTTGTATATTGCGCGGGCGGATGCTGCTGATCATAAGGTAAATGGGAAACCCATTACCGACTATGAAAAGCAGACGACACTTGCAAACAAAATTCTTGAATAACTAATTTTTTTCATTATTTGTCTCAAAAATATAGGTTATGACCCCTCGTTGGAACGACCTCGACGAGGGGTCATAACCTATGTTTTTGAGACAAGAAATTAGAAAAATAATGAAGATTAATTGGCGACTTTTGTGAGTAGTGATTTTTTTGGTTTTGACCGTTACGTTGGGATAAAGGGTTAAAACCTCAACACACTTGATCCAACACTACCGTTTAAACTGTTATTACTCTTCTCGGTTGCTCTTTAAATATTGTGTAATACCTTCAGCTTGAACCCTGGAGTACAAAAAAACAGAATAGATGTCTGATGTTCAGGGCGCTGCGAACCTGAAAATATGGGTCGAATGGAATCTTGAATCGAGTCAGACACCATATTTCGAATAGAATCTCGCCGCTTTTCAAGTTGTGGATATTGCACCTTCTTACAACCGTAACCATTGACAGTCTCCACTCAAGTCTTGTAATCAACGGCGACTGGTGCAAATCAGGGGAAAAAGCGGAATATTCCAGAACGGAATTGATGTAATCTTCTCGAAATCTCCTTCAGTCATCAGGTATCCTGTACAGGAGGGCTGATGATAGAAGAAGAGTTTAACCCCCTGCACACTGATGTCAAAATATCAAAATTTCAGGCAGAAAAAAATTCCCATAATGCAACTAGAAATTTAACCAATTCAATCTCGTTTGACAGAGTTCATTGAGCTCTGTCAAACGAGATTGAATTGGTTAAATTTTTAGATGCATTATGGGAAAAAACAGCTTCCTGAAATTTTGGTATTTTGACATCACAATGAAGGGGGTTAAGAGGAGACACTTTGTAGGATTTTGAGAACATCTCGGCGATTTAAAATATTTCGAATCGGTGCTACTAAAATCGCATCGAATCGAATCATGGTGACTATTTCGAATCGAATCGAATCGAAGCTTCGCAGGGCCCTAGGAAGTGAAATAAGTAGAAGAGTTCGAAAATGTGCAGTCTGGGTTTAAACGATTGGTTAGACTTGGAGTAGAAGAATTCAAGAGGAAACTCTTGGTAGGATTTTGAGAACATCTCGACGATTCGAAAATTTGGAATCGGGGCGATTGAAATCGAATCAAAGACGACGCGTAGGCAGCCAATATGGCTATGTCCTCTCCCTACAGTATGTTTTGTATGTCTTTTATGTATATTATAGTATCCCGATCTCTGTAAAACGTACATACTACTAAATAAATAATCAATTATCCAATCGAATCATGGGGTTTTATTTCGAATCGAATCGAATTTCGAAGCTTCTCAACGCCCTAACTGATGAGATCGGTGAAATGAGATCAGTGTGCTAATTCAAACTTAAAAATCATTTCTATTTGTAACGCAATGAATCGTTGCTTCAAAATTGTAATCACTGTAAGGTTTAATACCGGGGAGTGAATTTAACGTCTCTACTGCTCGAATTCTGAAAAGCAATCGCGATAACGAGCTCATTCATAGACCATGATATCAATGATTTTGCATTATACTTTATGAGATTAGGGCGAATATCAACTTCTTCCGAGACCAGCATCGCCATTGAGGCTATGGTTTGATCCACAACACAAACGGGAGTTTCCCGGTTACCGGTTCTGAAAATCCGTGCTAATGTCCGGAAAATTCATAGACTAGAATCAGGAATCATTACATGCAATGTATCGCAGTTGAGTTTTAGGAATGATGTTAATGCAGACCTTTAGATCAGTCTAATTTGTGCACAAAGGCAAATATGGATGTTAGTTTACTCGACTAACTCGAGAAGGCTTCTTAATTTCCCAGTGTCGAGCCAAAGGCCTATTTGAATGTAAGCTAAATTACGCATGGCGTTTACTGAGAACTTCCACAAACATGAATACAATGAATCTCAAGCTTTCAGTTCATGATCATATAGAATTCGCCACCGAAAAGCAATCTGTGTCGTATACGACACTGGGGACGGCGATTGCTTTTTTGTGGCGAACTGTGCGGGTTTTTTTTAAAAGTTATTTATGTGTTGCATTGTTTGACTTGAAGGTAACCTCTAATCTACATTACAAGCAGCAGGGAATCCTGGCCAAACTATATTTTGCCGAAACACTACAACACTTTGGAAAAAAATTTCAAACTCTTCATAATGTGGGCGCAATTATCTTATTTGGGCACAACGTTTACCGTCGTTAGTTGGGAAGAATTTAAAGTCCTGGTTAATGATCTCTGTTTACTAGCATGGACAAGCTGTTTTCTACAGGAATTGACGTACGCTACTGGTGCAATTTGATAGGGACAAAAGTGTGCTAACAAAGCGCGCTATTACTTCAAATATAACGCACAATACAGTCACATGGCATCAAGTTTCAACTGGAGAGCAGTCTGACAGCCTTTACAAACATTTTTTTTTATCTTATCTAGCAATGGTTTGGAAAAGTATATAGCCCCGTAATTGTTTTGCACAAAACACTCCCGATATGAATGACCCTGTTACGGGTGGTTGCTAGTTGTGTGATATGTACGCTGGACTATCCCTAGACATTATCCACACAATTGGCATCGCAAATGCAAAAAACTATTTTCGTGGATGATTGTTGCACTTGGTGGCACATTGTCTGGAGTGCTCCAAAGGGGTGTGGACAGAAAAAAAGTCAGGCAAATTAATGTCACGGTTAGGTCACCTTCCCTACCTCAATATTTACATGAACTACGCAAAAATTTTGAACCATCACAGTAATGTCGGTGTAAATGACAAAAAATGGAACAACAATGAAAGGTAATGTTTCCCGTGAGAGCAAATTTATTCATTGACAGACGAATGATCGTTTCAGACAAACTCAATTAACCCTGTACCTAACCTGAAAAGTTGACGACACGCGCACACAAAATTCATGAATAACATTTTGTTTTCATTTTTGTCTCAAAAACATTGGTTATGACTTCTCATTGGAACGAGCTCGATTAGCTCATTCCAAATAAGGGTCATAACCTGTGTTTTTGAGACAAAAAATGAAAAAAATAATGAAAATTAATTGGCGACTTTTGTGAATAGCGCTGGCTGGTTTTGGCCATTACATTGCGTAAAGGGTTAACAATATCCTTTATATCACCCGTCACTTATTCGAGTGGTCGAAATAAAAAACAACTCTTACTTGTAAACACGTTGGCCACGTCTGCGTCATATTGCGAATAAGATCACCAACTTGATTCTGACCAGTTTGTTCCCATTCCAGGCCAAGAATGTTACATCAAAACTTCTAATTGCCCCTCTTGCGCACATATGATCAAAACAGATCAGCGCACATACCGGTTTCATATTGCTCGATGGCACGGGCTCTCTCACGGACTGATAAATATTTTATCCGGGGGCAGTGTACAGAAGTGTTTAAAATGTATAAAAGTCGCATGATAAATAGAGGATATGGAATTAGTGTTTTTCTCATATAATATTTATGAAACGAGTCTGAAAATTCGGACGAGTTTCATAAATATTATATGAGAAAAACACTCATTTCATATTCTATTTATCATATGACACACACACACGCACAAATTAGCCACTTGGTATGGCTTTTTAACCCATCAACTAACTTGAGCTGCAGGCGGCACTTGGAAAAAACATCCTCGCATAACTAAAAAATGTTCATTTTTTGCTTCCAAAACATAGGTTATGACCCCTCATTGGAACGAGCTCGTTGAGCTCGTTCCAATGAGGGGTCATAACCTAGGTTTTGGAAGCAAAAAATGAAAATATAAGAAAAAATGAATGGCGTTTTTCTTGTAGGTAAATGATTAATACAATATAACCCATCCCAAATAGGGCAGATAACGTAAATTCTCCCAACTAAAATTATGCAAATGTCACCCAGTTGTATTTCGTTTAGCCAATCAAATTGTCCAGTTTTGAAATTGACCAATGAAAGCTCCCAACTCTAATTATGCAAATTATGAAAATGTGGCCCAATTGTATTTTGTTCAGCCAATCAAATTGTGTAGTTTTGAAATTGACCAATGCAATTGACGGAAGGCTTTATTTATCACTGATTAATATGAAAACAAAATATCTAATGTTTTAAAGTGAACAAAACGGACGAGTCATGTGATAAACAGATCTATCGAAGAAGTGCATCTCATGCGATACATGTTGCTGTTTTTTTTTTTTTTTTGATTTTTAAAACATTTCATCTGGTACCAATACTATAAAACTTTTACAATTGTAATCTCTTGAATTGTATTTTCTACCCATTAATATAACTGACTAAAATTAATCATTTGCATTTTATAAGATATGGCAATTTGCCAACTGGAAAACTGCCACATCTCTAAAAATGCTGATGCTTCATTTCAGCGCATTTAAAGTCGTAACTAGCAAATACAATTCGAGAAAATATAATTGTAAAAGTTTTATAGTATTGGCCCCTGGCCAACTTTTTGGTCACTGTGGTGAACAAGGTAGACCAAAGTCAAAATTTACATTTTATTGTGAAACTATTGCAATTCACGTTACACATTTCATAAAACATTCGGCCAAACATTCCTTCGAAAACGTTGGGAATATTGGTGTGGTTCAAGATTTCTTTGTGTAGCATATATGAAGATAGGGTCGGGTCCGATTTTTCTATAAAATATCCATTGAGGGAAGTTTCTAGCAAGCCACAACTCTGAACTGATGAAACAAAGAAACGAAGGTGCAAGCTCCGTACCAGTTGTTGACCAGGTTCAACCTACAAGAGGCGCATTGACAGACACACTTGGCATACGCCTTGGGCGTGAGGTATGTATATAGTTCTCGAGAAAGATCCATTCTGTGAATGCTATGGAGGTTCCACATGAAAATGGAGAAATACGAAACGGGCGTCGTATCTGTGCACTTGCAGCAACAAGCTTAAGTTGGGTATCATGTTGTTGGGCGACATGTGAATGGTACCACAATCATTCTCTCACATTCTTAGGATTTCTGGCGGAACCCCCACTGTATGTGCGAGGGTGCGACGACCTGACTTGGTTTTGGGAGGCGGGGAGGAGACTATGTCTTACCTCAAAACCAAACCAACACGGTGATTGACCACTGGCCCTGGCCTCCAGTGGGCGATGTGAGAGTCCATGTGTGAATCCATATTGTGTATACCACCTTTTTGAGTAATTGTATGTATGACTTCAGGAGATGACTTACATTAGCTGCAAGCTTCCCGTCAAATCACTCCATCATTCGGCAATCTGATTACTGTTACTATATATTATATTTTAAGCCATTACTCTAGCACTGTTACTTTTCTGGTATTCAATTCTGTAACATATAGCATATATTCCTTCAATAAATATTGTTTAAACTAAATGCGAAACGGAAAGATAATCTGTTGGTGTTTGTAATTTACTATTCACCTTCCCAATGCCTACATCATTCCGGTGTCAACTGCAGTTTCCTGAAAACCACCAGTGCAATCAGCCTTAATTTGGCGATTGGTCTCACGCAAGCGGTTGTCCGCCGTTAGGGTAGATTGCTTGATCAACGAATGTTACAATGTCGGCTTGTCCCTTTGAAAAAATAAATCCGCATACTGAAACAAAATAACAGTCAATACAAGTCATGCTAATAGGTGTCATTGAACGAACCAATTAGTTAACATACACGCGAATTGTGTAATAGCTTAATCAGCCCAGCCGGGATACTTAACCCTTTGAGGCTTAAATTAACCTGACGTTCAAACGTCACTGGGAATTCCGTTTTTTCAACGTTTTTCAAAATGCGACGTCAAATGTCGGAAAGTACAAATAAGAAGCTTTTTTGCACAATAGTAATTATCTGGTTGAGGGCTAGATTATTTTTGGTGGTCTGAATTTGTCATTCAAAACTTGTTTTATTACAAATTATTGGAGAGTGCCTACAGGCACTCTCCAATAATTTGTAATAAAACAAATTATATCAACAAAATAGTATTTGTGTTTGACTGAATATGAAATATAAGCAAGGAAAGTGTTGGTTTTTGCTCTGGTATCCTCATTTTTTGAAAGCCCTGATAGTGGCTTCTTGCACTCAACCAGTTAAGAAGTCTTGACAGCAGGATTATATTAGTGTTTTAAGCTGCGATGACATTTGGCTCAACGATTATCACCGAACACTATTCGGGAGAAAATGGGAATTTGATGTTAAAACTTCGAAAAAAAAATCGAAAAATAATAACAAAACAAATGACCACAAAGTATCAACGCGCTGTTTGATTTCGTAAGTAATAACACTTACAAAAGTAGCAAAGGGTTGAATTAAACAAAACATTTTGTACGTAATAACACGTACAGAAGTATCAAAGGGTTAAATCACCAAATTATATAATTATGTAACCTCGGCTATGGTATGCCAAGGTATGACAAGTTCAGCATTGTCTCACAATATCTGCCAAACATTGTGTGTTCGGCAGACAATACGAGCCCAAAGCAAACTTGTACCTCGGAGAACAGTACCTTCATATAAGATTTCTTCTTTTTTGGTTGTTATGTTTTTCACATGTCGTAATCATTACGGCATTATTTCATACGGAAATACTCTTTCGAAACGCGGATGAACCCACCAGCTCTCTGTTCGGCCGCCATGTAATGATATGATCAAATAACTAAGTATGCTTGCCGATTCCGTAATATGCAAAGAGATAGATACGCCCATGGCGCGGCTGCGTTACATTGTTATCTTTTTTACATGATTTCGATCCAATCACGTCTCTATAAATCAGTTGCTGGGTCTTTCAAACCTAACACAGATTGTCGTCCATGTTGCTGATATCATGTACTGTTGCTGTAGATACAGTACGTGGAGAGTGTATTATCACTAAATCACCCGCAGAGTGGAGATTCCACCCGAGCAATAATTGCAAATTTGTTGCAAAGCACAACCAGCGCCAGCAAAGTTTCAGCCAATGGACCTCCGGGTTAAACCCGGAGGTCCTTTGCCTGAAACATTGCTTGTGTTTTTTGTCGATATGTACAAAATTTGAAAGTTATAGCTTGGGTGATAACTCCACTCCGCGGGTGATTTAGTTACAATCCACTCTCCACGTACTATACTTTACTTATATCTTTTCTTTTTTTCATACATGTTTGCTTTGCTTCTTCCTGTTTCTCGTCTTTCACTCTGACTCTGAGCCTTTGCCAGTGGTCAAACATTTTACACGTCCCAGTTTCTCCCGTGGCGACCTGTGTTCTGGTACATGCGATAGTCGTTGCATGCCGGCAGAGAAGCGGGCCCGCTCTGCCTTACCTCACTTTGAAAATCTTATTTGTATTGCTTCACCATGGATGACATAAACACATATACAATGCGGATAAGTATGTTCTTTGTGCTTGCGTGTGGGAGTGTGCACAGGAAGAATCAACTGGACACTTACTGTGTCTTATTTATAAACCTCGTTTTGCTGTACAAGATTATGGGAATCACTCTAATGTTGGCTTTGATGCACTTAATGGGCACTCTGAGAGGACACGATGAAATCTGTATTTATCAAAGAGAGGGACCTTCTTACAAAAAGCCAGATATAGTCACACTCTCAACAGTTACATCCTTAATTTATAAAAAAAACCCTCTTCACGCTGTTAATCCTAGTAACTTTTTCTGCCATTCTCCCTTGAATTGTTCTGCTGATATACCTTTCCGGTGATGTTGAATTAAATCCCCCCTCCCTCCCCTAGTCTTAATAGTACGACTCCATCAGTTTGTGATTCGTCATTAGCCGGGTTCAAAATCTGCCAAATGAACATTCAAAGTTTAAAACAAAAAATAGATACTCTTCGATGTGAAATGATAAACAATGACATTTGTGCATTTGCTGAAACATGGCTGAGCTCTGCTGATAGCAACTCTGATATCAGTCTTGAAGGTTTTGATGAGTTACTACGTAAAGACCGACAGATTAGGGGAGGGGTATAGCTCTTTACTAAAAGTCTGGTATCTCATTTAGGCCTAGACCAGATCTAGAAATATCCCCCTTTGAATGTCTGTGGCTTGAGGTATTCGCTGGCACTAAGTCGTTTCTGCTGGGGGTTTTCTACCGACTTCCAAATAGTGACGCTACAATCTGGGACGTTATATTTGCATCTATTGAGAGGGCCAAGGATTCTGGTGTTCCCGATATAATAATTACCGGTGATCCCAATGATAACTTACTCTCCCCTCTAAAAGGTAAGTTCAAAGAGCTTGCCGATTACTTTAACCTGAGACAGTTTGTGTATGAACTCACCTTCTTCACAGAAACATCACAAACCTTGCTGGACGTAATCGCTGTTAGTGACTCGATTAGAGTGATTTTCTGTGAAGTTGTCGAGCCCTTCCTTCCTGATATATTAAGGAATCATTGTCCAGTGTCAGCTGAAGTCGATTTTGCGAAAAAAAAACATGGAAGTTTCAAACGCCAAATTTGGTTATACAATGAAGGTGACTTTGATGGGTTTAACAACGCACTTTCCTGCAATGACTGGGATTCTCTTGTTTCTAATCCTCACCTAGTTAATCTGGTCGAAAACTTCAGTTCCAAAGTCTTAGAGTTAGAATCGATCTATATCCCAAATAAATTAATTACTGTTAGTAGAAAAGAACCAAAATGGTTGCACAACGAAATTAGACTTTTAATACGTCGCAGGAAACGTCTTTACCGTATTGCCAAAACCAATAATCGTTCGAGGCCTGGGAAAGGTATCGTGTAATAAGAAATGAAGTTGTTTATGTAATAAGAACATCCAAAATAAATTACTATAACAAGATCCACGCTTCCCTGGGCGTACTGCAACCAATTCTTCTAACTGGTGGAAGACACTCAAACTGCTCCTAGGAAATAACCGGACTGAAATTCCAAATTTACTACATTCCAACAAAATATTATCATCGAATGCGGACAAAGCCGAAACGTTCAATGACTTCTTTTGTAGAATCCCATCTGTTGATGATACTCGCGCGTGTCTTCCTCGTGCGATATTCCCCGAACGCCCGACGCTCAGCAATATACAATTAAGTCCAGGGGATGTGCGCGATTCTCTGATGTCTCTCAACATCTCAAAGGCATCGGGGCCTGCCTGATCGAATAAGCCCAGACTACTGAAATATTGCCCTTCCTTGATCGAATCCCTCACCAAGTTATTTAATATTTTGCATGGACACTCGTACTTTCCCGCTCACTGGAAAAAAGCAAATGTTACACCCGTCCTGAAAAAAGATCTACCCAACATAATGTCAAATTACCGCCCAATATCCCTGATCAGTTGCTTAGGAAAAGTTTTTGAAATATGTATCTTCCAAAATGTTTGGTGTTTCACACACGAAAACAAAATCTTTAGTCTCTGCCAGTCGGGATTTACTGCGAGTGACTCAACAGTTCTACAACTTACCGACATCTATGATGAAGGCAAAGATGTGCGGGTTGTATTTTGTGATGTCAGAAAAGCCTTTGGCAAGGTCTGGCATAAAGGACTGATTTATAAATTGAATAAAATAGGCATTACAGGAGAACTCCTTACTTTCTTCAAGTCCTGTCTCAGTGATCGCCTACAAAGAGTTGTAGTAAATTCTAATTCATCTTCCTGGAAAGAAGTTGTTTCTGGCGTTCCACAGGGTTCTATTCTTGGTCCCCTACTATTCCTGATCTATATTAACAACATAACTATTTATTTATTTATTTATTTATTTATTGGTGTTTAAGGTCATATACTTATGCAGAATGGCTAATCACGGGTGGAGGAGGCCGGAGTACCCGGAGAGATCCACCGAACAACGACGAGAAAGCTGACAGCTCCCCGACATCGTAACTCCGCACTGCAGCACAGGCAGGGTTAGATTGATTGAAGAAATGCGTACCATCTACGTGCAGTACGCCTTAGTACACGGCGTCATCGTGCCCCCATGTGGACAATCAGGGTTAAGTTCCTTGCCCAAGGACACAACGAATCGATCGCTCAGACGGTCACCCATAACATGGTTAACCGGGATCGAAGTTGCTTAACTTCGGTGATGTGACGAGAACCGGTTACCGAAACGCCACCGCGCCCCCAACGACATAACTATAGGTCTAACAAGCAGCTTACGCTTGATCGCAGATGATGCAACTCTTTACTTAGTTGTTGAAGATCCCCACCAGGCATCCTGTATTTTGAATAACGATTTACCTACAATAGAACAGTGGGCTCATTCATGGTTAGTAGAATTCAACCCTGGAAAAACCGAAAGCACGATCATATCACGTAAGAGGGCCTCGGTCGATTGCCCTCCCCTTGTAAGGACCAATATCCTCATTAAAAAAGTCAAAGAACATAAGCATCTAGGTGTAATCCTCAACTCTAATAATACTTGGAGAAACCACATAGAACATATCTGCGCAAAAGCCTGGTCTCCACTGGACCTTCTTAGGAAAAATACATTTCTTCTAGATCGTAAAACACTTGAGAAAATTTATTTTTCTTTCGTGAGGCACCAACTTGAATAGGCGGATACAGTTTGGGACAATTGTACAGAAAATGACTCACAGAGTCTTGAAAATATTCACATTGCAGCTGCCCGAATTATTACTGGTGCCAGCAGGATATTATTATATGAAGAAACTGGTTGGGAATTACTGCAGTCAAGGCGAGAAAAGCATAAGCTAATACAGTATTTTAAAATGTATCATAATCTTGTACCGTCTTATATTTCCAATAGAATCCCCCACCAATATCAGTTAATCAAATACGTGATTTACGTCATGCTCAAAATCGCCGTGTCCCTTTCTGTCGAACCAAACATTATTAGCTATCATTTATTCCATCAACAACCAAACTATGGAATGATATTCCTGTCAACACCAGAAAAAAGACTCATTACAGATTTAAAAAAAACTATCTAAATCAGAACGTCCGCCGAGCACCACCATTCTTTTACAGTTCGAGATCCCGCAAAGCGCAGGTATATCACTGCAGACTACGATTACGGTGCAATCATGTTAATGAGCACCTCTTTGCGAACCACCTGGCCACCAAACTGCATAATATTATGCGGTGAACGCGAGACAACTGAACACGTTCTTCTAAAATGTCCAAACTATACTACTCAAAGTTTGCTAAGGACCAAGTATATCCAACTACCTGTTTTACGTTTCAGTTGAAATATTGTAATGAAAAGTGTATATATATTTTTATTTAATTATATCTTTAGTGATTTAAGTACAGAAATTGAGATTTTATTTGTGTTTGACATTATTTTTTAGCTTTCGAATACGATAACCATGGAAAATGGATATTATTGGTAAAAGAGGAATTTTTTCAATTTGCCAAAAAGTTGACGGAGCGAACTGGTATGGGTTCAATATCGAGTATGAGACCCATTACTGTTAATTGCATTTGCATTATTATAGACAATCGCTCTGTGAATTTATGTAGAGGACCAATCAAGATTTCCAACGTACTGTCGCCAAGTCTGCACGTTGAGAATATTGACTGCTCTTCTCCCAAGTAACGAATATTGACTTGACCAGTTGATGGCTGTGATCTAGCATGAAATATACCACCAGAGTCCAAAGGGCTAAAATACCTCCCTCTTATTATTATAACAGTGTGGAGTAATGCTTGGACGGTTCATCTATTCTCATTTACAGCTAATCGCAAGTATAACTGGACACCAATCGATTATTCACGCCTGGTCTTACATTGCCTATGAGATCCAACCAACAGAGATTTGTTTACAGTATTTCAATTGACGATCGAATTTTTAAAGAATATGGCTTGTTGACTGTGAAAAATGAATATGTTGCTGATGTGTATATTTCGTCGCATATTTTAGTTATTATTGATATAAAACACGTCCCGAGATTGGGACGTCGATACCGTATTACTTGTGTTCGTACGTCAGACCGTACACACGGCATGACAGCTTTGACAATCATCAAACATCAAACGAAAGCCAGGCACGGCGTCTGACTTTTGTTTGATGTTTGCTGATGAAAAAGCTGTTATGCTGTGAGTACAGACATAGCGTAACAGCGCTAACATCAACAAACGTCGTCGATGGGAGACGCCACGACGTTTATTGATCTGACGCCACATGAATGTTGAGGGCGGGGTGTTTTGAGAGGTTGAGTCGTGATTTTTTTCGAGGACGTTCCAGTAATACGTGTGTATAGAGATCAGTACTCCCTAATTCAACCGACGTCCTGTGCATTGTTGTGCTCAATATTAACGGGCAAGAACACAGTTGGGCCGCCGACGATAACATCTCTGACCAACGGAATACTGGACGCATTTGATAATACGTAAAACCGGTCAACAGCTGGTCGCTAATTAGCTGTGACTAGCTCGCCGGGCTAATCGTTTCATCCACAACATAAAGCAAGATTAAAATTCAAGTTTTTCTTAACTAGAATATTTTTCTTTATTATTTAACGCTTTACCTAACAGGAAAAGAAGACGACACTTACAAAAAAAAAATCTTAAATAACTATTTTTTTTAATTTTTTGCCTCAAAAACATAGGTTATGACCCCTCGTTGGAACGAGCTCGACGAGCTCGTTCCAACGAGGGGTCATGACCTATGTTTTTGAGTAAAAAAAATGAAAAAAATAATGAAAATTAATTGGCGTTTTTAAGAACAGCGCTGGCCGGTTTTGGCCTTTACGTTGGGTAAAGGGTTAATTGGGGAAATATTGGATGAGAGGTTCCAATAAATCGTCTTGCGCGCTGAACATCAACTAATTAAATGGATATTAATTATGTTTTAGGTAGTCAAAAGTGAGTTTCAGCGAAATGTATGTCTTCAACCACGTCTGTCACTCACACTAACATTTGAGAACGTTATTTCCCCCAGACACAATTAAATCTGCAACTTGAGAAGATAATGTAAGGAAAACCTTACTTCGCTCCCCAAGAAGGTAAAAAACCAACAGATTTCAAGCAGTTATAAACAGAATGAATAAAGACCTATTATGAAAAGCAAGATCAGAAAATGTACAACAAATATATAAGAGCCAAAGGAACGATCTACAGTTGAAACTAGAAGCCTGCCACAATTGGCGCAGAAATGCTCGTTAGTTAATGAGCTCCTTACTGCAAAAGAATGAAGTAGTCCGAAATACGCTAGAGTATTTCCGCTGTGCTATTAGCGAGGTCGGTAGTGAAATCAGGAAGTGAACCGAGGAAACCGAAATAAAATTGTGAGACTACAGTATGTGGAGGGTGGATTACGACTAAGTCACCATGGGATAGAGTTTTCTCCCCCCACTGCATGTGTATCATACGTCTGTCCAGGGTGAGATAGCAGGGAGAGACAGATGTATCCCACCCCACCCACGTGGCGTTGTACATTTACAACGTTATTATGACGTTATGCATATCGTATCAGTTTCTTGCTACCAACTAATTCATATTGACGTCATCGGAATGCAGTATGATCACAGTTCGATGCTCTAAAACTCTTCAACCCTCAAGCTGCCACCGTTCCTAATCGATTTCGTGGTATATACCTTCGGTATATACATAACTTTGGCATGCTCTTTCCGATGGTTCATTAGTTTTTCAAAACAACGAATACCAAATAAGTTGATTATAACAGCACGTGACCGCCGATTACCTCTGGCTAACGTAACCGCTGTATGGTGGGGGAGAAAAATAATCCCTGATAGGTTCAGGTGTGGGATGGGAAAATCTCACCCTCGGGGCAAGATATTTCGTCCAGACACTCGGCAAGCCTCGTGTCTGGCCCAAATATCTTGCCCTCGGGTGAGTTTTCCCATCCCACACCCGCACCCATCAGGGATTATAATATCCACTTAGTAATTATTTACAACGTCTGAGAAGAAAACACAAGAAACACCTGCAAAAGGTCAGCACATGGACCACCTGGTTTCACCCGTGTGGTCCATGTGATGGAGGTTTTCAAGTATTTCTTGTGCTGTTAAAAACAATTACAAATACTTTTCGAGTGGAGAATATATAGCTTTGTGTTTAGGTAGTAATCCACTCTCTTCATTCTGTACATGCTATCGAATTTTAATATCTATTTACGCCATTGCATCTACATGTATCACAGTAATGTTTAGGAAAGATGTTAATGATCTCTATTTAATAATATTATATCTCACGTGACTTCCTTGCATTCTGATTGGCTGAAAGATGATACCCTATTTCGTGTAGTTTGCATCCACAGAACTGACCAGGCACTACACCCAGGCACTACACGTTTTGTATTTTTAGTACACTACTATATCAGTTTTCTTTTCATACTGGGCGAATAAAACTGATGAGGCTAAATTTAAAAATCGATTCACAGAGGCACAACATCCACAAAACGACCCGGAAAGAAATCTTTGTAGAAAAATGTATCGCTTTTCCATTGTTGAAGTCACATTTTTCGAGGCATTCATTTTATTCCTTGAGAAGATGATCCATATCGTGTTGCGAAGAGAATGATCCATACCTGGGTCCAACTTTCATGAGAACACGTCCGGATATGAAAAATCGTTTGTTTCGCTGCACATATTATTTCGCTATTTAATTGTATGTTTTGGGCAATAAACGAATAAATAATGGAATTCAATTGAATCTTCGGAGTGTGTATCCCGTGCTGACCCATTCGGTAATGTATATGTGTGACAAATGTGTGGAAATTATCAAACTGCGTTGTCAAATTTCGAAAATTTTAGTTTTCATTCGCGAGTTGCGCGATTCTAGAATACACAGTTCCGTGTGGGGGAAATGTTTTGTTTACCCTTGCCGACCGATTCAAAATCTGTCTTCTGCTCATATCAATAATCCAAGTTAGCCGTGTTTTGGAAGAAGAAAATGTTTTTTTTAAAAACTACATGGTATTTTTTTCTATATAACGCTGGTTGGTAGGTCTGCTACCTTGGTAAGGTTGGTAGGTCTGCTACCTTGGTAATAGAATTACAAATCGGACAGATGTTTTTCTTGATGTGTGTTCGATATAATATAAGGATTAGTGCCTGTCTTGTTGTTGATTACGCCCATATAGTGCCCAGTGAGGTGGTGTAGTTCCCTCCGCTTCGCGGCGGGAACTGCACCACCTCACTGGGCACTATATGGGCGTAGTCAACGCCAAGCCATGCACTATTCCTTAAGTATAGAATTGTACAGAAATGGGCAAGCTATTCTACGGGAGTTGAGGTATGCAAATGGTGCGGTTTGATTGGAACAAAGGTGCACTTACTGAGCGAGCTATTACTTCAGTGTAGTGCACAATACAGTCACACGACATTTTGTTTCAACTGTAGTTCGGATTGACATTTTAGTTTCGGTACAGCTATTGTCGTTTTATGAATGGATTAAGTCTGTCTCTGTACAATATTCAGCGTTAGTCCATGCGCGGCCGCACTGTTGAAATTGGTGCATGAGATAGACCCCCTAGAACCATGAAAGTATATTTTGTCGGGAAGGATAATGATACGTCTCAATTTCGCAAACCCTTTACCCAACTCAAATAAATGGCCACAATTGCAAAACAATCTCTTGAACTCTTAAGTATTGTTCATGTTTTGCTTGACAAACATGGATAGCGTACGACTGTTCATTGGAACGAGCTTACCGAGCTGGTTCCGTGGAGGTGTAAACAACTATGTTTCTCAGGTTAATACTGAAAGAACAATTTATAACACTCACTCACTTTACACCTTCGAAACATACCTACCCTCCGACATACATAATTATCTTACTCTTGTTGTCGTTCAGTTAAGTCGTCATTTATCCCCGTCAGTGGCGTAACAGTGATATTGGGGGCTCTTAGGGAACAGTAATATTGGGGACCCTTTGGCCACATACTGTAATTATTCAGTTCATTATAATGTTATATTCTAGCAGACTGACTGGGTACAGACATTCTATTCAGTATAATATCTATCCGGCTCTGACTAGCTAAAGAAGCTCTCGTGATGGTTATTGGTTACAGTATAGCCGTCGTGGAAGGGTCACTGTCCACGGGTGGTCAACATCTCCGCGGACGAAATAATATTAGACTCCAAACTAGGGCTGTCACGATCAATCGATTAATCGGTTGTTGATCGGTCACGGCGAAATGGATTAGTATTTTTCGTTGTCGAATAATCGGTAAATTGTATCCCGTTTTAGATGTTTAATAATTAAAAGAAAAATTGATGAAAAAACTATTGTTTCTAAAGGTATTGAGTTAAGAACATCGATGTTAAACCCCAAGAAGCCGTTGGAAGCATTTGTCTTCCAGGTACATGTACATTCATCAAAGCTTTGATGTTCTGAATCTTTGAACCATCAGTGTAATAATCAAGACCGGTTGGCAGTTGCGAAGATCGCAACTGCCGACCGTCTTGATTATTACACTGACGGTTTAAAAGTTCAGAACATCAAAGCTTTGAATGTACCTAAAAGTTGATCGTCTTCGTTGTTTACTTGAGGTAGGTCAGCTGACTTGAACTTCATTTTTATCGACTTCAAAGAGAGGGAGAGGGGGTGGGGTCATCTAGGTACGATTAATCGATTATTATCGATTATTTGCGACGATTAATCGATTCCTAAATTGAAAAATCGTGACAGCCCTACTCCAAACACTAATTATAGGAGTAACAGACAAAAAAATAATTAATGAAGCACCGGGTACAACCCGGTGCTTCATTAATTAATTTTTTTCTGATGGTGATTTTCGTTCGTCCTTTTGTTCGTTTCTGTATTCGTTTTTTCGATAGTTGGTCGGCACCTTAACTGAGAAGCAGTCATGTTGGCATTGGCTAGTTTAGGATACAGCTTTGACGGTTTGATGTAACAACTTGTACAGAATGCATCCACGTTTGTAAATTAATTAAAATTGAAATATTTTCTTCATTTGGACTACTGTCTCATGTTGCCATGTGCCACGTACACATCCCCGACATTGGTTTCAGAGAATATCTCCCCGATTCTTTATGCTAGCGGGTATTGAAGCATCCAACCTCAGTGCTTCAACTACAACACCTTTTTTGAGACCCCTAATAATGATTTTTCCCTTACAGTTGAAATTGTTGGGCCCCCCTAAAAACGTGCAAATGTTGGGGGCCATTAGGAGACGCCATAACCTCGTTATATGGGCGTTACGCCTCTGATCCCCTTGCTTTCCTACAATGGTTTCCTCGGTCCATTTCCCCTCTTAGATAATAAAACTGTCATCAGCAAAATGTAACTGTGAGGCTTTTCTCTCTCAAACGTTGAACCCATCTGTGTTTGCCACGAAACGCATCCCCTATTTTTTATGCACATTGCAAACAAATTTGATGACGGGATGCACCTGGCTAAAGGCTAATATATTTATTGATGTATAAATTGTAGAGTGCTGGAAGTCCATATTTGGTCTTTGTTCTGAAATGTAAGTATCACAACTTAAAAACTTTAAATTCAGTTGCTATGCTTCATATTATCTTTGAATTGATATTACTTAGTTTGTAGGAATTTCCCTTGTTACAATTTAAAGGGAGGCAGGTACTCTCCCTTGACTTTGAACAAGGTAAGGACAATTGAACAAATCGTAATGGTCAAAAATAATTTAGCACTCTACCAGTTAAGGCCACATATTTCTGCACAATAGCTAATCGTGACTGCAACATGGCGACAAAGTCAAATTTAGTCAATCGTTATAGCCATGTTGCCCATTTTAGAGGACTTCCACCCGAAGCATTGGTGACTGGGTCATATTTTATCAGTACAACATCGCTTGTTTACCACAGCAACAAGTTCTGCTTCACACCCCGGGGTTTCCTTAAGGGTTCTAAAAGCCTATCTCAATTGGGATCGTTGTGTCGTTCGCTTTCCTAAACACTAAAAACTAAAGTGTTAAAACTGACACTTTCAAGGTGTTACACCCATTCTAACTCTTAGGGTTTGATTTTAACACTCGAAGTGCAATGCTCTCAGCACTTAGACATTACAATCGTCAGACATCTGAAACTTGAATGGATGGCACTTCCCATGTGTCTAGCATTGGTGGTTCTTCCAGAATCGTCCATAATTTGATTTGCGCTTGGTGGGTACATAATTAAAAGGACACAACGCAGATGACGTGGATCAGGCTCGAGAGTTCGAGCCTGATCCGCGTCATCTGCGTTGTTTCCTTTTAAGTGTCGCGACATTACACTTGTCAAGTGGTATTATTGTCAACACCTGTCAAGTTCTGGGATATCTACACTTGAACAAAGTGCTAGTTCAGCACTTAGTAAGTGCTAAATACAGCACTTCAAGTGCAGTTTTTAACACTTTAGTTTTTAGCGTGTATATTGACGTCACTCCGCCTATCCGGTCTACAATGCTTTCATGATTGTTAGTATTGAATGTTTGTTGTATCAATCATCGATGTCCTAAAAAGCAGCCTGGCATAAATTGCATTACCATACATTTAGCACTGAATTTTCCCATAGACAACCCTGCAGGCAATACATGAGAGATGAAAAGTCTTAGTCGCATTAAAAAACGGGATGGCACTTATCAAGAAACTACCAGAGTGGGTAGGCTATCTGGTGCCGCATGAGGATTTACTATAGGAACATACCCTATAGTAAATTCTCATAAGGCGCCAGAGTGCCTCTCCAACTAATGGATAATAGGATTTGTTTTATAGTAAGTTCCCATTAGTCCCCCAAATACCTCCATACAACTACTTCTTTCTCGCAATGCACCAGATATCGACGATAGGAAGGCGTGTTTTAAAAATTGGCTCAAATCAGCTTAAAGTTAGTTAGTTAATTATTAGTGCTTAAGGTCACATACTTCTGCACAATGGTTAATCGTGACCACAACATGGAGATAAAGTCAAGGTCAGTCAATCGTTTACACCCTATGTTGCTTATTTTAGAGGACTTGCACCCCAAGCATTAGTGACTGGGTATTATTTTACCAGCAAAGCGGAGCTTGTTTACACCCGAACGCATATGGCGGCCACTGATATATACGTCGCCAGTACATGGAGCAAGGAGTACGGGCCAACATAGTTATGTTCCAGACTGGAACACGATACTTTTTTTTTTCTGTAGCGCTATCGGTTCTAATAAATTAGATTCGATTCTCGAATTGTGAGTAGTATTCGATTAGGAATTCGATTCGGTCGCATTCGAATATTCGCAGTGCCCTAGTCTGTTGTAAGGATTTGGGATGTTGAAGGCGCAGCACCAGCATGACAAATCCGGAATAAGAAGACGTTGAGTCACGACTACTAAACGTATATTTTGTTTATCCACAAATTAATTTCCAGGAAGTCTTGGGGATTAATAGCTATAATCCCGCCTGACGATGATGCTCCCTAATACTCTCTAACATGCCTGTTGCCTCCCTCAGCCGGATATCATTCCCCCCCCCCCACTGCATGTGTAACATACGTCTGTCCAGGGTGAGATAACAGAGAGAGACAGATGTATCCCACCACACCCACGTGACGTTATACATTTATAACGTTATTATGACGTTATGCATATCGTATCAGTTTCTTGCTACCAACTAATTCATTTTGACGTCATCAGAATGCCGTGTGATCAAAGTTTGATGCTCTAAAAGTCTTTAAACCCCAAAATGGCACCGTTCCTAATCGATTTCGTGGTATATACCTTTGGTATATACATAACGTTTGCATGCTCTTTTCGATGGTGTCATTAGTTTTTCAAAACAACGAATACCAAATAAGTTGATTATATCAACACGTGACCGCCGATTAACTCTGGCTAACGTAACCGCTGTATGGGTGGGGGAGAAAATAATCCCTAATGGGTACGGGTGTGGGATGGGGAAATCTCACCCGAGGGCAAGATATTTGGGCCACACACGAGGCTTTCCGAGTGGCTGGACCAAATACCTTGTCCCGAGGGTGAGATTTTCCCATCCCACACCCGTACCCATCAGGGATTATAATATTCCTTTCTCCCCGCATACAAGAGTACATCGAGCTTGTTTATATAGTCACTTTTGATCACATTAAACTCATCCTTCTCATCCGAATTGTCCATACTATTTCCTATCCTCTGATTCACAGACTCCAGTCACCGTTTGACATCCCCATCCTGCTGGGTCAGGATTCTTACTCAGTTCATAATGCTGTATAGGCATCGCATTCCTATTTATCTACGTCTTCCCAAAATTTCTTTTCTTCAGAGCCATGTACCATCTAACATCATTATTATTGCATTCCCTCTGTCCCATCGTTTTCCATTTGAATTCCCAACCACATCCTGTCCACCCAAAGTTCCCTTAGCTAGCGTAACCTTCGATAGATCCCGACGACGTCCGATCAACCTCGACGCTGTCCGCCCTCGCACTCATACCAGACAATATCCTCTTAAAAGCGAAAACTCTCTAGATAATTACCCCACACGACTTCTTAATCATTATTTAAGTCACACCGCCTACATGCACTTAAACGAAACTTATCACGCGCTCTGGCCTTCAGATTTACTCCTTCCCACCCTGGATCGCAACTCGTCCGGCAACACCAATACTACGTATACTCACATCACACTGCAAAAATATAGGTTCTCTTTAGAACCCAAACTGGTTCTAATCTTGTCCCTGAGATGGAACCAGTTCTGTTTAAACAGTATTTATTTCAAATCAAATACATTTATAAAGATTAACATTAAATATTAACAGAATTAAACATAAATTGAGGGGATTTCAGCTGTAAGTTTAGAGCTTATACGAGGTTGTCTCAAATCATAATTAAGCAAAGGAAATATAAACAGTTGGCATATTGAACCAGTTTTGGTTGTATACAGAACCAAAACTAGTTCGATATGCCAACTGTTCATATCTCCTTTGTTTCAAAATGTTTGGCGACTGCGTTGAATAAGCTCCAAGTTTAGTACTGAATCTACTTCAGTTCATGTAATATTCTGTTAAATTTGAATGCTGATCTTGGTAAATTTATTTGATTTGAAATAAATGCTGTTTAAACAGAGCTGGTTCCATCTCAGGGACAAGATTAGAACCAGTTTTGGTTCTAAGGGGAACCTATATTTTTTGCAATGCATTGCAAAGTTACTAACCGAATCTATACATAATATTAAATAGTAACAAGTTTTATAATGTATTTTATTATCTGGCCTGTGAATTATCGCAAATTAAAAAGATATTTCTCGATATCCATCGACTCGGTGGATATCGAGGAAGTCTGATCTGAATTATCAGAATAAATAAAAGACAAAAAGCAAAATACATTTTGCCAGTCGACAGTTGACATAGAGGAGCGTTTTATTGAGCGTCGTGGAAACAATTATTACAATGAAAGTGGTACATAGCTAAAACGAAAGCTTTGTAATGTAGAAGAAGTAGTATGATCTTTATTTTTGTGACAAGTGCATACATAGTTTATAGTGTTATTACATGGTAACATAATTGCACCCGGCCCTATGGACCTATATGTCACAATATCCCATTTTTTCTTCTGTGTTGTGCACAAAAAAATAATGACCATGAGACAAAACCTCGCTTAAAGCACCCTCGCCGCCCAGGAAAACCCAGGTATAAACCCGGTTTCTCTTATTTGTATCGGGAGAAACCCCTGGAAACCTGTATCCGATGGCAAGTGCGAGACCACCACGAAGAAGTGTTCGGACCTCCACTTATTTACTGACTTGTTATTGGTTACTGTTAACATACAGCGAACGCCGACTTATCGCGACGCTAAATGCGATAAAGCCAATAAAGTTTTTACAATGAAAAATTGGACGCCTGCTCCTGACTGGAAACTGTCTAGAATTGAAATCTCATTGTAATCAACCCGACCATTACCATGTAACCACCGAACAAGCAACTTCGCACTTTGCAATCCGTGCAATAGCACAATCTGAATCCGGCATATCAACCCTCAGAACACCGACAAGACAATATTTTCTCGCTATTCTACGAAACGCAAGAAAACACATCAACTCTCAGTTGGTTCCTAAATGATTTCACGCTACGCCGCTCACGTCGCCTTGGAGGAACGATCAGCTGATCTTTGTTATTGTTTCGAAACGTACGTATTTGGATCGAATTGGTCTGTATATTGTGCAATAAAATGTCTCGTAGCATATAATAAAAAATAAAATCTATTTAGTCAGTGGCGAGAATTATCTCATGAGTGTGGACCAGGAAAGTTTTATGTTTTTTTTTACTTTCAGGTCCACTCGATTAATTTTTTCAGTAGCTTTCTAACTGACGTTACGCTTCGTCGCATGACGTCACCCTGAACGTCGACTAGCATATAATAAAAAGAAAATCTACGCTATTTTTATTCGTGTCAACCTGAAGGTATTGTTTTCCCCCGCGCAAGCGCTCGTGAAAAATAAAACTTTCAGGTCCACGCTCATGAGATAATTCCCGATATTCACTAAAACAGCGTAGATATCTCCTATATATTACGTAAGAGTTCAGTCCGTATTCACGATCAGCTCGAAATCTTCCGTCCCAAGGTTGGGGCTACCCGTCGAGGGACGAGTCGGCCTGCTAATTAAAGATGAACTGCCACATCTACTGAACATTTACAGTTAATTGAGTCTGAAAATGTGGTATTTTTCAAAATGACTCCTTGGGTGAGGAAACCCAGAGAACTCGGGGGGGAGGGGGGGGGGGTGTCCTCCACCCCACTCATGTTTATGATGCACATCTGATAAGGTTGCCGCAAAATCGCAAATTATATTTGTGCGAGGCCCAACCTACACAACATTGCAGTAGTAGATGTTGTAAACAGAACTACATTAAGGGGACTGCGGCTGGAACCGCGGCGGGGACCTCGGAAGTTACGACGTAGTCACGTAACTCGGTTACTTCATGTGTGGTTGGCACGGTAACCCGCGAGAGCGGCCAGGTTGGGTAATTATATTTACTTCAGTTTGATAGAACGCGAGTAGTATGTCATGTACCCGGACATCCCTTATTTGGATGACCCTGGTGGATGACCCCGCAAGTGACGTAATCTCACGTGATCTAGTAGCGCGATGTTGTATTGTCATGGTAACCCGGGTAAGCGGCCATATTGTGACGTCATTCCCATAGTGATTCGTGGTACTAGTGCGCAGGCGCAGCACGTGTTGATAGGCAGGTACGTGTTTCCGTCGTCCATTTTGTATACTGGAGGCCGCCATATTGATTCCTATAGTAGCACGTGGTTGCTAGGTGACCCAACAGTTTCTTATAGGATAGGTATGTTCCTTTGTACAAGAATAATTTCCTATTTCGTATTTTTGGGGAATTTCCCAAATAAACCCGACAATCCCTCCAAAAACGACTTTATTTACTACGGATTTCCCTTTTAGGACCGCCATACCATGGTACCGAGAGGCCCCCAGGTACCGAGAAGGTCCCCATGGGTAAGTTCGATTGAACTAGAGTAGTTTTTGTCTGGTTCGGATTCTCCCCAGAATCCTTTTAGGACCGCCATGCCATGGATTTTAATAGCAGCACGTAGTGCTATAGTACTGAGGGGCCCCTTTGGATTTTAGCCAACTGATAGACAGCCTCCATGAAAGCCTATATCATTCCTAAAGCCAAGAATCTATCGAGGTGTTACTGATAAGTCATTGCTCGAACGACTGGAATCCAATCGCGCAAATAAGCCATACAGTATTTACTCGAACGAGTGACTCTCACATACGACTCTTAGGCTCATTTCGGTATTTGAGGATACCTATGACCTGGTATTTTATTATTTGAGGACACCTATCGAGGATACTTTCCGGAAAATCCCTTTTTGTGGTATGAGGCCATGAGGGCCATGATCCCTCAATGAGGTCTAATTTACAATCTCTCTGAACCTCATTTCGTTCGAGGCCATCAGGGCCATGAAAAACCCTCAATGAGGCCTAATTTACTATCCCTCTTAGCCTCCTTTTGGTATTTGAGAATACCTATGGCCTGGTATTGTATTATTTGAGGATGCCTGTCGAGGATACTTTCTGGAGAATCCCTTTCTTGTCGTATGAGGCCATGACGGCCAGGAGAAAATCCCTTAATGAGGTCTAATTTACTATCCCTCTTAACCTCATTTCGTTTGACGCCATGAGGGCCATGACAAAATCCCCCAAAGAGGCCTAATTTACTATCCTTCTTAGCCTCGTTTCGGTGTTTGAGGATACCTATGGCCTGATATTGTATTATTTGAGGATACCTATATATACCTTTTGTAGAATCCCTTTTTTGTCGTATGAGGCCACGAGGGTCATGTGAAATACCTCAATGAGGTATATCCTACTATCCCTCTTAGCCTCATTTCGGTATTTAAGGATACCTATGATCCATCTCCTATACAGCTCCCATATAGCTTCTAGCTCCTATATGGCTCCTATACAAGTAGTCTTACCAACGGCTTCCATTCTATCTCCAAAGTTCCAAGGCCACTACTTGTCTATGGTCTATCTGTCCTATCATTCATTGGCTTCTACATCAGTCTTGTGCCATTGCGGCCTTGTACCATTATTATTGGCTACTGTTGTTCTGTCCCATGTCTCAACCATTAATATTGACTTGTAGCCTAGCTACATAACATGCCATATAAAAATCATTTTGTTTTCAGCGTGACATATCGTCGTGTGAGAACCATAAGGTTCTATCTTCCACTGGAAGATAGAACCTTATGGTTCTCACACGACGATATAGGTCCAACAGGGCCGGGTGCTTTAATCATCATTTGTTAAAATGCACATGTCACGAAAATAAATGATTATACTAATCCTAGCTACACCTATCTCCGTTTCGACTATAACATTGATCTGATTGGTTCGTTTCCCCTGTATACATATAGGCAAGCTATAATAAGGGATTCCGTAACGTTGGATTCCGTGATTTGATATAAACACTCGAGGATATTCCCCTTCCCTGTTGGAAGAATTGCATTCAAATGATTGGAGATCAAATATTCATTCAGTTAAAATTTAATCATGTCTTACGTTTGCTGGGTTCATTCAGTTCAGTTCAAGGATGTTAATTATACATGTATATACATTGTATAAAGTTCATTCAGGTCAAAAATTGTTCAATGGGGTGTTAATGTTATACCTTCATTAGGGTTATAGTTTAAAATTAGAGTTAAAAACTATGTTGAGTTCAAGAGGGTTAACACTGCGTTATATTTAGCGGTCGTAGTTCAAAACTGTGTTCGTTTCAAACACTGTGATAAAGTTTGTTATCTTCTGTTCACTACGATCCTGGTTGTGTTGGATCTTCGTTCACTTCGTCGTATTCAATTCACTTGGCTTCAATGCGGTAACTTCTCTTTAACTTTAGTTGTGTCAGATTTGTCCAACCAGTTCGATCGTCGTTCACTTTGTTATTTTATGTTCACTTCGATCTTGGTTGTGTTGAATCTTCATTCACATCGACTTCGTTGGGGTCAGTTCAGCCCTATCTGTGTCCGGTCTGTTCATATCTGTCCAACCAGTTCATCTTTTTTCACTTTGTTATGTTCTGTTCACTTCGATCTTGGTTGTGTTGGATCGTCGTTCACTTCGTCTTGTACCTTTGTTTTTTAGTGGTTGTTGGTTGTATATTGTCACATCTGTTTCTGTTCAGGTTCTTGCAATAATAGTCGAATTGGGCGTTATCAGTTCCTTTCCATATCGCCGAGTGTGTATGTCAAATCAGGAATCCAACTTTACGGAATCGCTAGGAATTCCACTTACGGAATTCCTTATGTTGCCTGTCTATACGTATACAGGGGAAGTTAACCAATCAGATTCATCCTTCCTTGATCGATGTTATAGTCAAGAATGAGATATGTTTTGGTAGAAAAAACGTGTTACAAGTCAATATTAATGGTTGAGACATGGGGCAGAATAACAGTAGCCAATAGTAATGGTACAAGGCCGCAATGGCACACGACTGATGGAAAAGCGAATGAATGATAGGACAGATAGACCATAGACAAGTAGTGGCCTTGGAGCTTTGGAGATAAGATGGAAGCCGTTGGTAAGACTACCTGTACATGAACCATATAGGAGGTAGGAGACATATAAGAGCCGTATAGGAGCTGGGTCATAGGTATCCTTAAATACCGAAATGAGGCTAAGAAGGCTGGTAAATTAGACATCATTGAGGGACTTTTTCATGGCCCTCATGGCTTCAACAGAAATTAGGCTAAGGGGGATAGTAAAATATACCTCATTGAGGGAGTTAACATGGCCCTCATGACCTCATACGACAAAAAAGGGATTCTCCAAAAAGTATCCTCGATAGGTATCCTCAAATAATACAATACCAGTCCGCATGATATAGCCTTAGCTGCTGAAGTGGAGTTAAGCACCAATAAATAATGATAATAATACAATACCAGGCCACAGGTATCCTCAAATACCGAAATGCGGGTAAGAGGGATAGTAAATTAGGCATCGTTGAGGCATTTTTTCATGGTCCTCATGGCCTCAAACGAAATGAGGTTAAGAGGGATTGTACATTAGACCTCACTGAGGTATTTTCTTATGACCCTCGCGGCCTCATACGACAAACAAGGGATTCTCCAGAAAGTATCCTCGATAGGTATCCTCAAATAATACCATACCAGGCCATAGGTATCCTCAAATACCGAAATGAGGGTAGGAGGGATAGTGAAGTAGGCATCATTGAGGGATGTTTTAATTGTCCTCATGGCCTCAAACGAAATGAGGTTAAGAGGGATAGTAAATTAGACCTCACTGAGGGATTTTCTCATGGCCCACATACGACAAAAAAGGGATTATCCAGAAAGTATCCCCGATAGGTATCTTCAAATAATACAATACCAGGTCATAGGTATCCTCAAATACCGAAATGAGGCTAAGAGTCGTATGTGTGAGTTGCTCGTTCGAGTAAATACTCTATGGCTTATTTGCGTGATTGGATTCCAGTCGTTCGAGCAATGACTTATCAGTAACAACTTGATAGATTCTTGGCTTCAGGAATGCTATAGGCTTTCATGGAGGTTGTCTATCAGTTGGCTATAATCCAAGGGAGGGGGGGGGGGGGGGCTCAGTACTATAGAACTACGTGCTATTATTAAAATCCATGGTATGGCGGTCCTAAAAAGGATTCGGGGGGTGGGGTTCGAACCAGAAAAACTACTCTAGTTCAATCGAACTTGCCCACGGGGGCCTTCTCGGTACCTGGGAGCCTCTCGACACCATGGTATGGCGGTCCTAGACAGGATTCTGGAGGAAATCCATAGTAAATAAAGTAGTTTTTGGTGATTTGGAGGGATTGTCGGGTTTATTTGAGTAATTCTACGAAATGGGAAATTATTCTTGTACAAAGGAATATACCCTCCAAACATACCCCTATCCTATAAGAAGCCTTTGGGTCACATATCAACCACGTGCTACTATAGAAACCAAGATGGCGGCCTCCAGTACACAAAATTGACGACGGAAGCACGTATCACCCTAACAACACGCGCTGCGCCTGTGCACTAGGACCACGTATCACTATGGGAATGACATCGCAAGATGGTCGCTCACGCGGGTTACCATGACAACACAACATGGCCTCACTAGGTCACGTAACATGACGTCACTTCCGGGGTCATCCACCGGATTCATCCAAATTAGGGGTGTCCGGGTTAATGACATTCTCCTAACGCGCCTTATAGCACTACGTGCTCCTCTTATAAAGAGGATTCTGGGGGAATCCAAACTCGTTTCGGTGATTTGGGAGTGCTTTTTGGTGTTTTGTGGTATTTCGCAGATCCATATATGAAATGACATACGCCAATTAAGTCGCTGGCCACCCCTGAACATGTCTCTGTTCTTTAAGAAGCCTTCACGCACATAGTAACCCCGTGCCATCAAAGAAACCAAGATGGCGACCCAGTAAACAAAATGGAGGACGGAAACATGTGTCATCAGAACTACACGCACTGTGTGTGTTAACTGACAACATGCATCACTATGGTAATTGCTTCTCAACATGGCCTCTCAGACGGGATATTTTGACAACCACACATGACGTAAGTGAGTCACGTAACTATGATGTTACTCTCGAGGTCCCATGCCAAGCCCCCCAATGGGACCCGTTTACCACATCTCCTACTGCTCGCCGTCGTCATATATACGCCTGAATCTTTAAGCACCCCCTGTTTTTTTCGCAGTGGTGTTAGTAGAAACTGTCATTACTTTCATGTTATCTTTCAGATGGACAAAAGAATGGTCTATTGTCAAATGCAAGACAAATGAATAATGAAAATATGCAGTATTTTAATGGCGTTAATTGCACATATCTCTCATTAATGTTGTTTATGGAAAAATGTTCTCTCGGCAAGTATGGTGCTGGAAAGGTCCGTGATGAAACAATGCCGGTAATTAGTGACAAAAATGTAACTTGTGATCTCCTGAACGCAATAGCAGTGTCCGGCGTCAGTCGCGAGTGTATCCACCATGTGCCCGGGTGACAGCCCGAACCCTCTTCCTAGTGCTATCAGTGAGCTTTTTGATACGGTCCAGAGGCAACTGCAGCCACTCCTCATGCAATGCAACTTACGAATCGGCCAAATTCTGTACAGGCGGATCCCTTGCTTGGACACGACGTCCAAGAAAGTCCCAGATGTGTTCTAAGGGATTTAAATCGTGGCTCATTGTGGGCCAAGGTAGTGTTGGAATAGCGTTGTTCTGAAGGAATGCACTCACTGCGCGGGGACGATGTGGACTTGCATTGTCGTCCATGAATACAGAGCGAGTAGTAAACGGGTGGTTGTCAAAATGAGGCACGACAACCGGATTGATAGTGATCTGGATGTACTTATGACCATTGAGCTTCCAGCGTACAGTGAACATATCAAGTTTACAATCATGAGAAAAGCATCCCCAGATCGTTACGGATCCTCCACCACAAGGAACAGTGGGCACGTAGGCAGTATTTCTATGCCTCCACACTCTCATGCGCCATCTGTGATGTGAAGCAGGAACCTTCTGACCAATGGACTCTCCTCCACGTTCTGAGTTTCCAATGTTGTCGAGCCATACACCACTCCAAAAGTCGTCTTTGATGTAAATCGGACACAGCTGGACGCATGATGACCCTTCTGGACCTCATACCCACATGATTTGAATCGGTTTCTGTCAGTTCTGTTGCACAAATGCCTCTTGGGGAGCCAAAGGCGTTTAAAAAAAAACACTTGAAGCAAAGGGTTCATGCATAACGACGTGTGTCAAACTCCGATCTTCCCGAGGAGAGGTCTTTTTGGGTTGTCCAGGCATTGGTCGGTCCTCAACATCGTTGGTTTGTTGATGTTTCAGACAAGTCTGCTGATAACAAAATGGCTGTGCAAAGTTGTCTTTCTATAGCTTTGAATGACATACATGTTGCATGCATGCCAACGATTTGCCATCTTAGTGCCTCTGTCATTCTCTTCCTTGCCGTGTAAACAGCTATTGATAAAAGAAGTGACAACTTTTCTTGTTTTGTACCCAGATATTGCATGTGGATCATAGTGTTGTTTGTGACATTCGTGGGATGCATGCGTCACGTGGACAAGGGGATGTTTCACATCATGTTTCACTAGATGAAATGTACAACAAGACATAGCAATCTTTAAACATAATAATCAGTAACATCAGCTTCACTCTCATCAAACATTTCAGGGGGTGCTAAATTAAGTTACAGGTCTTCAGATGCATGCTACGATCCTCTGTGAGAAGCGCGGTTCATAAGCACAATTAAATTAAAATCTACGATACACTACTGTAACCATTTGCACCCGAGCGACCATTTTTCCGTTATCATAATTGCATTAAGTATGATAGCAGCTAAATGATTGTGTGAATACGACCGACCAATATTTTCTACGTGCAGTCCGAAGGCTGCACGTTGAAAATATTTATTGTCTACCCCCAAAATAATCAATATGAACTCTCCCGATTGATGCCATTGAACTGACATGGGTGCTACAATTAGTGTTCAACCGGTTAAAAATAAAACCGAAGATCTTCAGGATGTTTCAACGAGACGTTAACACGCGTTCTATTTTTGAACTTTGTTCGTGAAAAAAAAAATGTTGTTTGCTGATCCAGATAGTGCAACTGCATTACTTTTCTAGACTTTATAATGCACGGCATTGCAGGTCAATCTACTTGCGGTTCGTATTATATCAGCAAAAAGTTATTTTAGTATTGTTAATGCTAATAAAAGGCAGACAAAAGTCAATAATATGCACGCATACATCGGGAGCTTCCTGTCAACACTGTGCATAGTTAAGAAGAGGTGTGATAATCCGTGACATTAGAGAGACGTCGACTGTAGTTTCCTTTCTGTAAGTAACGTTAAATTAAAACTACCCTGCCCGATGACCATGAATAAATCGATATGTTTTGGTCAGAAATTATGATATTTAATAACATTTAAAAAAAAAACACATCGGATGAGGTGTGTGTGAGGGGGAAGGGGGGGGGGGGTGTTGTCTGTCTACCTGAAACTTATTGTTTCGAAAGAAGTATAGACTCTACTCTATGATAGAATTGTGATAACCCGCAACCTCGGAGAGACAACGGCCACAGCTTTGTTCATGAAAGTTAACCAGTGAATAAAAACTTGCCTGTCTGATGACTGGGGGCCAATACCATAAAACGTTTACAATTATTAATATTATTAAAATTATTTACATTATCTTCTAGAATTGTATTTTCTAGTGTTGACTTTAAATGGGTCGAAATGAACCATTAGCATTATTAAAGATGTGGCAATTTGCCAGCTGACAAATTTCTATATCTTTTAAAATGCTAATAATTCATTTTAGTCAATTGTATCAATAGATAGAAAATTATAGAAAATACAATTGTAAAATATTTATTGTATTGGTTCCAGGAATAATTCGACATGTTGTCGTCAGAAATTAACATTTAATAAAATGTAATTTATACTCATGATCATGCTTTATAATTATTTTTTTGAAATATTATAATTTATATTTCATTTTACTGATTTTCATAAATTACATATTTAATAAAATCCAACTTATATACTATCAATGCTATTTGTTTTGTTTTTTGTTTTTGTTTTTTCTTTGTTTTAACTCTTTACCCAACGAATCGCCCGCATCCGCCCGCGTAATATGCAAATTCAGCAGTTGAAAAAATATTATTTTTTCAAACAATTTCAACAAAACTATATCATGTAACACCTCGTTGGAACGAGCTCGACGAGCTCGTTCCAAGGACCAAAAATGAGATCAAACCTCCCTAAGGATGCCGAATATCAAATATAAAAAAATGTTGACTGGTGGATCTGAAAAAGAAGATTTTTAAAGATTATCCCCCATACTGCACCAAGTTAAAATTCTGCCTCCCATAGAAAACCCAAATACTAACAGAAGGACTTGATTTGAACAATCTTGAATCTGACCATCAAAACAATGACGTATACCAAGCAATAACAAATTGCGACAGGTGATTCTGAAGAAAAAAGATGTTTAAAACCCTTTACCCAACGAATCGGCCGCATCCGCCCGCGTATTATGCAAATTCCGCAGCTGACAAAATATTATTTTTTCAAAAAAATTTAGCAAAACCATATCATGTGACCCCTCGTTGGAACGAGCTCGTCGAGCTCGTTCCAACGAGGGGTCACATGATATGGTTTTGTTGAAATTTTTTGAAAAGATTGAAAAAATGATATTTAAAATAAGAAATTTTGATATCGTCTGCGTTGGGTAAAGGGTTAAAAGTATACATGGTATAATTTATATTTTATTAACCCTTTCAACCGTAGTGGTATCTTTCATGTCAGTTCAACGGCAGCAATTGGAAAAGTCCATCTGCATTATTTGGATGCAGACCCATTTATTGTATCAAACACTGGTTCATATTAACAGTAGCATTCAAGTGATATGATAAGAGTCTTAAAAAAAATGTCTATAATGATGTGGAAATGTTTACATTAGAACGACAGGCTCATCTAGGAAGGGATATAACGTATCACTGTAAATATGCGTTATCTCAAATTCTTAGATGAGTTATGAAACACACATAATACGTTATTATATCTTACCTCCTACAGGTATCTGGGAATTTCATTGGTTCAAAGACGTCACATGTAGACTGCATATAAAACCATATACTGCCTGTCAACATCAATATACGCTGACAGCTATGTGTAATCTCCCCTTTGTTCATTGATTTTTCAAAAGGCGGCAGCCCATAAACGCTTCAAGTTGAAAGATTGAGTGTAACTGTGTTGGAAGCCCATATTTGGTCTGAAGTGCAGGTTAGGCAACTTAAAAGGCTTCATATATTCTGTGGATGTGTGTCATGTTACCTTCGAAATGAAACTGTTTGGTATGTATGAATTTACCTTGTTACAATATGGAATTAACTGACACCATATATACCATATTAGGTCCCAACAAACTGTGTAACTAATATTATTCGTGTCTGACATAATAAACTGTTCATTTCTTGGAACTGAATACGAGTCCATAATAACAAAAAAAGGTCAAATTCCAGGCCTTATCAAACAGATAAATTCTTAGCATATTATCATTTGTTGGAAAGATCTCTTCGGAGATATTTGAGTTCAAAGAATATGACGCATTATCTTTTCCATATCTCAATGATTTCATCCCAAAACATCCACCTGTGTGTCTTTTTTACACCAAATCCGCATTCAAGTAAATTAAGTACACATCCTTTTAGTTGGACGGCAAACTCTATTGCGTCTATGAAAGGATGGACATAGGCATTCGTTTTTTACAGCAAGTGATCACAGACGTTTTCAGTATTTGTTTTTTGGTCACTTTTAGAGCTGTAGATTAACCGAAACCGAACCGAGGTTTTTAGTGCTTTTAAAAAACCGAAACCGAAACCGTCGACATCCCGTAATCTAAGGTTTTTAGTTCTTTATTAAATACTCTCTTGCTGCAGAAATTCACAGAATGTAGCCTTCCCAGAGTAGTGAGAGTACCCAGACACTGCCAATGGCAGTGTCTGGGTACTCTCACTACGCTGGGAAGGCTACATTCTGTGAATTTCCGACATTTCAGTTTAGTTGTGTATGCAGCTTTCCTCAAGTTGCGTGTAGGTGTCAGACCTCGAAAAATGACCAAGCACAATAAAAGTTCTGTATATTTAGGTAATTATTATACTGGCCTTCCTGATTCTTCATGTATTATAGCTTATTTCGGGCATTCATTGAGTTTCACTCATTGTCACTACCATTCAGTTATGACTCCGGACATAAGAATGAGTTTTATTGAATTTTACTTGGCCTCATGAACAAACCGAAAACCGAAGCGAACCGAGGTTTAACTCCACCTGAAAAACCGAAACCGAACAAGAAATTTAAAAACCTACAGCTCTAGTCACTTTAAATTGTGCTTAATGCATGATGCATAATGTGCAAGATCCTTGTGCACTGAGCAACTTACAGCAATGGCCTATCGAGTTTACGAAGGGAGAAACCGGATTGGCGCTTGAGATTGAGTCTGTGAAGTGTGTATGCCGCTTTCATTTTTCTGATCTTTGTTCCAGAATTAAAGAAATGGCGACTAGATGGGGTATTGTTTGTGCTGGTAATATTGCAAATGATTTCTGTGCGGCTTTGGAATTGCTTTCCCAAGATGACCACAAGGTAACCTGACACATGCATATATTATCAAAACTACATTCCAAAATGGGGACACGAAATGCTTCTTGAATCAACGTAATGTACCGCGTGACTGTGTTACCAAATAGGTAGAGTGAGAAATAAGGCCAGGCAAAGTACTCTTGCAGGGGGTGGGGGGGGGGGGGGGGTTGGGTATTGCGAGTCATAGTAATCAGGATTTTGAATTGTCACGCTACTCACTTTATTTGCCCAGCAAGAGTTGTATTGTTCTGAGGACTGTTTTATAAAATTGAATGCATCATCTTTTGGGCACGACGAGTTCTCCCCGTTTCATCATCTCTGCGTCTGCTCACCAACACCAACTTCCGGACGTATCTGTTTGTAATCGTTTATGCACAGTGAGTGAGAGTTTAACAAAGTAGCTTTCCACCTTCCTTCACATATCGTTTGCCCCCTTACTGAAAAAAACACCACAAGCTTCTTTTTCGCAAGAATGGTCGCAAAATAAATCTTCAGAAGTGATAACATTCATCATTTAAAATCAGTCAATTTATTTCCCATTATTGCACAGATGTGGGGACACAATTTTGTTTCCACTGTGTTTGGGTACACGGAAAATAGTGAACGGAAAGTTAACAAACTAAAGAGACGACTAAATTCCAAAGCGATATGGTTTGTTATTTACGGGAGATTGTTGACTTTATTTGGATATGGAGTACATATACAGAAGAACAAAGCAAACATTTCTTTCCTGAATTGATAACATTAGCAAATTCCTTTTTTATATAAAATCGTAGGTACTGCTTGGGCATGCCGATCGCCACTGGGCACGCTGGTGGTCGGATGCAGATGCTGTAAAGTTGAAGCTGTACCATGAAACCAATTACTGTTAAACGATTGTATAAATACAGATTATCATGATTATGTGCATGTCCTGTGATTTGTGTCAGATTCGAGGTGGTGTCCACAACGAGCCGGTGTGACAGGAATGATAGTCCGTAGGAAAATTAGTCCCTCTGGACTATTATTCCGCGGAATTATAGTCCTAGGTCTAACATTTCTAGGAATAGTAGTCCGCCGGACTACTATTCCTAGAAATGTTAGACCTATGACTATAATTCCGCGGAATAATAGTCCATAGGGACTAACGTTCCTACGGACTATCATTCCTGTCACACCGGCTTTGTGATCCCACTTTTGGACACCACCGAGAATCTGATGCAAATCACAGGAAATGCGCATTATCATGATTATTCATTTATCTAACAATTCTGTCACATAAACAGAATAATTCTTAAATTATTAAAAACAGTTTTGGGACATAATAATTAGTCGATCACTGAAACGCACATAGAATATATTCATGCGCCTGTTATAATAGCCCGTCGCGTTACCAGAAACGAGTCGTCAAAATGGTACGGAATCAGAATGAGTCGTCAAAATGATACGGAATCGGAAGACATTATGTGAAACGTACCCCTTTTCGTGTTTTTCAGGCCAAAATCAATATGATTGTTAGATAAATACAAGTAACCACCTTTAGTTAGAGTTTACTCCCGAGAACGGGAATTCCCGCATTCGGGGTTCTGAAAGCTGGTCAATATACCCGAGAAATTTATAACGTTGAACCGCGAATCACGCATGACACTGTTTGTGTGTTGAAATGAACATTTATAAATTAAAAAAAACTGCCACAACGCAACTTTGTAAGTTCGCCAGCCCTTCCTAGTCTGACGTTTATACAAGCTAGCCTCCAGAAGAACCTTCTTCACCAAATCACTATTGGTCTCGATGCCGGATGACACCTCTCTTCATCAACAAGATCTTCCCTCGCTTCAAAGTCCAAACTCGTCTCCCTTGTCAGAATCACAGGTATCACTCATTATTAACTACCTCCTTCAGCATCAGTTACTTCACCAGTCTCCGCTGCCTCAAGCAGAGGGGACTGGCAGCGGCAATGAAGAGGAATTTGAAAGCGGTTTTGCGTTTTCACACTTCTTTGAAGAAAAGAACGTTTCCGCATAGAGAGGGCAGATTGCCAATAAAATCTTTATAATAACGAAAATAAATGTCTCTTGTTACTCTGGTAAATTTACTTGGTATGATCCGGGACATTTCCCGGTCCCCGGTTCTGAATGTAATTTCATCCCCGTTCCAGAAACAAGAGAAAATCTAGTACATTTAAACCCTATTTACCGTACGTGAACCGTTAATTTGTAGGAAAACAATGTTTACCGCTCTTGAGTTTACTGATATGAAAATCTTATAAAACTATACTTACCCGAAGAACAATCCTCTATAATCGTTTGCATATAATCAAAATGTGCACATGAGTATTTTTCTCATGTGATCGCATAGAAAAATGTGCTTACGTGAGCATTTCCAATTAGAAATAAATTATTGCATAAATTCTATTGATGGGACTTGGGTGACCAAATAACTGACATTTGACAACTGCGGTCTGTGACTTCTTTCAGTTTAGTTCATACAGCAGCAAAGCTGGCTTCAAAAAGAAATGTATATCAGAGAAAAAGTGGAAATCCGTGGTCAGGTGAGGAGACTAGAGGGTTGCTAGGCACATGGACAGGGATAAGCATTGGACAATAGTTGGACAGCCCACAAGCGAACAATGCTGGTATTTTACAAACACTAATCCCAAGCAGCATGGTATCATTCTATGTCTCCTTTTCCTGAACAGTTTATCCATTTTCACTGAAGTGATTGAAATGATCAAGAATCCTCAAACGCATGTGAACTTCGCAAACAAATACTTCTATAATATAAGCAAAATCTGCATATATTCAAATCTACACGTCTGCAAATCGGTGCATGTAAACGGGGCTTTAGTGAATGCTCTTTGTGTTTTTTCATGTATTTTGAATCACCCTGTTTGTGTGAACTCTTCTCTCTGTCGGTATTTTAGAATCAGCATACTCTTTACAAGAACGTGAAACAGCCTATTAGTAGTAAGTAAGGTGGGGACGACCCTCATCTTGTCGAAGGAGCAATCAGGAGCAATCGATGACATCATTTTATACTTCACTTTAACCCTTTGAAAACGAGTTCATTCCAATGAGAGGTCAGAAGCAATGTTTTTCAAGCAAAATGAAAAAAATAATGAAATTTGAATGGAAATTTCTATGAATAACGCAGATTGGTTTTCGCCGTTATGTTGGGTAAAGGGTTAATAATGTAATGATTTACTTAAGAAGGTACACTTGAAAAGGTGTCCCATTCCATATAGAATTAAATGTTACAGAAAGGAAAGCGTAAACAAAATATGTAGCCATGAGTTATATGGAAGGTGTTTGTATCAGATTGAAGTATTAAGGGGGTTAAAAACAGACCATTCAAATATTCCATTTCATTACTTTTTTAACAGTGATAGGTGTTTCGAGAAAGCCACACACCACTCCATCCCGAAACCAGTCGATTCTGACTTATGATTGAGAATAAATAAATTTTAATAATGCTTTGAAATGTGAAGGGTTCTGTATTCAACATGGTTTGAGAATTAAGTTTGTAACGTGATATTAAATAAATACACAATGCTATTCTATGTAACGGTTACAGCTGTCTCTCTGACCTCTTTGTTTATGAGAAATTCTCAAAAGTGTTAAATAATGGGTATTGCTTTAGTGAACTCATCGGCCAGTACAATCTATAAGTATAACAAAAACAATAAGATAGGATTGATTGTATTTGGGTTATCATGTTGACAAACAGTGCATAGAAGACAGACATATTACAACTACACCATCAGGGCATGTCTTCTATGAATGCTATTTATTTATTTATTGGATTTTAATGACACTTTTGTCAGCCACCTTCACCTTGTGTCGGACAGTTTTACGGGTGGAGGAAGCTGGAGTATCATGAGAGAACCACCGAGCAACGGCGAACAATGGTCAGGCTGCCCAACAGATTGGCTCCACACAAACAGGGTTAGCATTGGTTAAAGACAAGTAACCATCGAGGTGCAGTACGAGTTAGCGCACAATGCCAGCATGCCCCCACGTTGGCAATGCCCAAGGACACAACACGGTTTCCGGTGCTGAGATTCGAACTGAGCACCTCTCAGTTTGCAGCCTTCACCTCTACCTACTGATCCACGACGCCCCTTCTATGAATGTAATTAGAATACTTGGGGGGGGGGGGGGGGCTTATTGTCGGGGATAAAATAGTTTTAAGGAAATCGGAAATAGGTTTTCGTTGATAAAATTCAAAGATATTCATTCAGGAAACGGATCAATTTTAACAAGAAACCAGAAAATGCATATATGTGCACAGCATTCAAAGGGTTCGACCATGGGAATCCATTAGGGGTCCAAAAAGTTGATTTTCAGCAATTCTGAAAAATGCACTCAATGCTCCCTATGTGACATTAGTGACCTTCACCCATATTGTGAACCTCTATCGATTGTCGACTCATTTGGTGTTGGTCCCAGGTCTATACGTCATACTATGCTTGAGATATTACGTGCGCGACCCACTTTCAAAAATTTTGACCACACTCACTTTTTTTCGTGTAAAAAATCGTGTATGAACTTCGGGAATGCATTAGGGGTCAAAAATATGATTTTCTGCAATTCTGAAGAAAATGCACTCAATGACCCCCGTGACCTCAATGACCATGACCCATATTTTGAACCTTTATTGACTCTCGAATCATTCGCTTTTAGTCAAAGGTTCATACGTCATATCATGCACGAGATATGAGCGTGACCCACTTTCAAAATTTTGGCCACGCCCACATTTTTAGGTATAAAAATGCATGTATGAAATTTGGGAATGCATTAGGAAGTCAAAAAATGTGATGTCCTGCAATTCTGAAAAATGCGCTCATTGACCCCTGGGTGACCTCAGTGACCTTGACCCATATTTTGAACCTCCATGGGATGTCGACTCATTTGGTGTTGGTCACAAGTCTATACATCATCCATGCTTGAGATATGAGCGTGACCTGGTATCAAAATTTCTGGCCACGCCCACTTTTTTCGTGTAAAAATGCATGTATGAAGTTTGGAAAAGTATTAGGGGGAGTCAAAAAACTGTGATTTCCAGCAATTCTGGAAAATGCACTCAATGACCCCTAGATAACCTCAGTGACCTTGACCCATATTTTGAACCTCCATTGAGTTTTGACTCATTTTCTGCTTGACCCTGGTTCATACGTCATATCATGCTTGAGATATGAGCGTGAACCACTTTCAACATTTTTGGACACGTCCACTTTTTTCGTGTAAAAAATGCATGTATGACATTTGAGAATGCACTAGGGAGTCAAAAAATGTGATTTCCAGCCATTCTGAAAAATGCGTTCAATGCCCCCTGACATAAACATATTTTGAACCTCTATCGAGTGCTTGAAATATGAGCGTTACACACTTTCAATTCTTTGGCCACGCCCAATTTTTTCGTCTAAAAATGCATGTATGAACATTGGGAAAGACTTAGGATGGAAAATATGCTTTCCAGCAATTCTGAAAAATGCACTCAATGACCCCTGGGTGACCTCAGTGACCTTGACCATAGTTTGAATCTCCATCGAGTGTCGACTCATTTGGTGTTGGTCCAAGGTCCATACGTCATACCAATCTTGAGATATGGGTGTGTGACCCACATTCAAAACAGATCTACGGACACGACTAATGCCACAAGAGTCTGAAAAACATAGGTGGTCGAGAAATTGTGATTGTCTTTCAGTATGCCTAAAATCGGCGGGATATAACAATTCACTTTCGAGTTATCGTGTAGACAAAGAAACCCATAGAAGACAGAGGGCAGGAGAATAAAAAAAAAATAAAATGAAAGAAAAAGAAACCGGTCAAAAACAATAGTCTGTGTGTTTCGCACAGACTAATAATAAAAAATACATTGTTCATGCCTGAGAATTGGTCCAGGTTAATACAATTGTTACATTTGTTCTTTGAGTGCAACAAGTGAGTGTTTTAGCATTGCAAAGCCTTCTTGAACGTAAGAGACGAAATGCACCACACCCATGCTACACTGTAGGTTAAAGGGGATAACACAAAAAATAAACCAAGAACATGAACTTTTGATGGCAAATAAATAATTACAAAAATAAAAATAAAAACCGCCCGCTCTCGTGTATTTTACAAAAAAAAAATAGCCTGAGAAACAGAGGATCTACTTTGTGGAGCCTAATAATCTTTGATTAGTTCAATAGAAGAAATGCTATATATGACATGAGCTTCATTATCATCCCAGTTAATATGCCGTCATGTGGGAGTTTACATTATATTACGCCCAAGACTATTAAAGACATTTAAAACAGATACACTTTGAGTGATTTGCTACATGTATATCGATCTTCAAGTGTCAGAAATATTTATTTTAAATTGACAATAATTTCTAAAGTTCTCATAAAGGTTCGTGTTCCCGGAATTGTAAAACAAGATGTCAGTAGATCGAAATTAATTATTGGCATCAGCAAACGAAGAAATGATTAATTCACGGAACGCAAATACCTTAAAATAATAACGAACTACAGTCAAAACTAGAAGTCCTGTCATGAAATGCTCACAAATAGTATGTCGATCTGCGCGTTAATCTACGCGTTATGCCCATAATAAGGGTATCAAATTCAGTTCATATGGCCTGTGCACAAGCAATGCTTCAGCCAATAGACCTCTGGGTAACCCGGAGGTCCATTGGCTAAAACATTGCCTGTGTTTGCTTTGAGTAACCAAGAGAACCTGCCGTGCTTTGGATGCCATTCGGTATGGAAGTTGCGCGCAATTCTTACGCGCAATTAAGCCTAGATAAGCACAGAATTCGTGACAGGACTTCTAGTTTTAACTGTAGTGTACTAGCGTTAAGAAAAGAGACCACCAAAACAGAACCAAAAGCGGAACTTCAAATTGAATAAGAATGCTTCTGTATTGATTTCGATTAACCTATTGTCTTTTACTTTTTGCCAGATAACTGCAGTTGCCGCTCGAAGTCATACCAGGGCTAAAGAATTTGCTGAAAAGTTTGGAATACCAAAATATTATGGATGTTATGAAGACCTTGGGAAAGATCCAGACATTGGTAATACTAAATGATTTATCGGTGTAGGTGTTCGCGATTAGTTCATTAATAAGCGCGATAAATGAAAAGTTTTAAGACTCCACAACTTATACCATAGAAATCGAAGCTAAACTCTTTGGACAGTAACAGACCTGAAATGTATTCCAAGATGGCGTAAGCACCCCCCCCCCCCCCCCCCCCCCCCCACACACACACACTACAGTTGACACAATTGCAAGACTGATAAAAGTAGAGACACGTGCGTCATATTATGTGCAACTGCAGTCGACAAATAAAAGAGACTTTAAAACTGAGAATTATCCTTCCATGTGATTCATTCATTTACACGGATCGTGTTGCCTGCACTAGACTAGTTTGTTTGACTCCCCAATTTAAGTCAGTGAGCCAACGATGCCTCATAAAATGAAATCCAATTTTTTTTTCTAGAATGCCAAATATATCATCATTTCTCAAATTAGCCAAAGAGAATGTGATAAAAATGATATATTTCATTTTTTGTTGTTGCTGTACCATTTATTCCAACCCTGCTCAGAGAGTTAATTTACTTGTACCGAGCATTCTTTGTGACATTTGTTTAGGCACCACCTTATCATCGCTTTATCTCCCCGCGACTGTTCGTGCTCCTGAAGGAAATGGAATATATGATGCATTTACTGACAAAGTCATCACCAGACTGATAAGTATATATATATACACAGCTAGCAGTGTCCTTCTAGAGCCAACACTATAAAACTTTTACAATTGTGTTTTCTAGATTTGTATTTTCTACCTATTAAAATAACTGACCACACTGAAACAACAGTTTTTCAAAAGATATCCAACTGGCAAATTGCCATATCTTTCAAAATGCTAATGATTTATTTTAACCCATTCAAAGTCATAACCAGAACATACAAGTCTCCAAAATATAATTGTAAAAGGTTAATAGCACTGGTCCCTGGTCACGCAGAAATATCTAGATTCGAATTTGCGATAGAGTTTAAGCAGGTTTTCATCAACACTCCTCTCGGAGTCAAACCAGCAGTTATCTGGATTTATTTTGCATAACGTTGTGCTACCAAACGCCTCTGTCGGCAGCTTCACCCACTCGTTTTACCGCCGCTGCCACTGCGATTCTGGTCTATACAGTTCAATGAATGAATGGAAGGTTTTAGCGCGACGAGGGCGCGCAGGGACGATGCGGGATTTACAAATCCCTTTCAACCCGGTTAACCTTATTTTATTTCATACAGTTCAATTACAATCTCACCGATCGTTACCTCGCAATATCAGCTTGGACTCCGATTATAAAGCAATTACTATTTCAAATTTCACGTATAACATTCTCAACACTCTTTTATAAACACATCGCCCCTTAGTTCCAATGTGTTCTATGTGCCTACTGGCACATAGAACACATTGGAACTCAGGGGACGACACGTCAGCTGTCCCCGCTGAATGGTCCTTACTCAAATACCGTTTTCTTATAAGCTCAAACAGCTTTTCTCAGCTCCTATCTGTTTAGCAATTTAACTAACGCCAATGACCCCTCCGCGGTTCATAGCTGTCCATTGACTCGACTTTACGGACCTCCACGGACCTCCGACCAAAGATTTGCGTGATGCAGATGATTCATGCCGCATGAGAGACTACAACTCACGGACTATTCCCCAATATATACAGTTTGAAAGCAATTAATCGTACAATACTCTCCTTAAAATTTAACACTTCAGTCAATATTTAATTAACCCTTTGAGTCCTTGCGGCCGCTTTCCCGGCCAAGAACACGATACGTCATAACGCCAGTAAATAGGATGGTTGCTTAGTAAATGTGTGGGGAAGACCAATCAATATTTTCAACGTGCAGCCTGTCCTAAATAAAGCATATGGACTCTTCCAAGTGCTTCCATTAATCTGGCATGGAAGATACCACTAGAGTTCAAAGGGTTCAATATCATTTTAAAATGTTGCTTTTATTCAGGTTCTCTATATTGAATCTCAACATTTCTAATGTCTTTCCAGTGTGCCCTGGGTCTACGTGCTATTTGGGCACTGACAATTGAATGCCCACTGGTAGATGTTACGAGGTTATATAAATTTACAGAACGGTTATGTATGGCGTTTAGAATTTTCGATCACAACAACCCTTCTTACGTAATCTGGACTGATGTCTTTAATTAGTGTCTGTTGGATGTAAAATTACATTATTTAGGGACTGCGTCGTTCGTTAATTATTTCGACACTTATGTAAGACAAATACTTTTTCGATTTATTGACACAACAGATTAAGCCATTGCGTATTTCGCCGTTTGTAAACTTCCCAATATTGGCTACTTTCTCCTCGTTATTCGTTTAGACATGAGAATATGTATCCCAGAATATTTACAAAAACAAAATAAATTATGTACTGGTATCACACAACTCACTGACACTGCTACCTTGTAGCTAGTCGTGGGTACTGAATCTCCCAGAAATAAGATGTTTTCTTAGTTTATTCCGCCGATTTAGATCAATTTGCCAAACAAATCCTTTTTGTGATGAATACGATCACACAAAAGGCGAATGGGTGCAGTTCCTATAGCGTATATTCAAAAGTGCCAACCAATATGGCCACTGGGGAATTTAAAACAGCCATGTTATAAAACAGAAAACCAATCTATATCAGGACATTGATTCTACTGTGGTACTGAATCATATAACCTCATATAATTTGGACGCAGCATCCCGTTACTTCAGCATAATAAGTGCTGTTATTTTAGTTTTCACCATGGTCTTAGTGAACAAATGTACTTGCTTTTGTGCTTGTTTTACAGCCACGTTGCGTCTACCATCACAGCTCTTCTTCGAACGAACAATAATGACAGTGGATCAATGTTGGGTACTGTAAATTGTTTCATTGATAACATACCCCCCCCCCCCCCCCCCGATAGCTGTTTAGTGAACTGGCTGGAGCATGTGTCAACTGACATATCTGAACCTTGATCGCTGATTGGATCCGGCTTGATCTGTCCAGAAATAATGTCTCACTTCTTGGTGTTTAAATATGATATCAATAAAAAGCGGAAGATCCCAAACTGCACTTACTTCTTGTGGACCATTTGCAGGGCTGGGAGGAGTTAAAAAAATTGCCCTTAACACGTTAACGTGTAAATTAATTCTGAGTTAACGAGTTAAACGACGTTAAATGTTAAAGTGAACAAAATTTTAATAACTTCGGCCATTTTTATTGATTTGAATTTGAATATGATTGCACTTACGAACGGTTCGTCTCTTGAGTCCCAATGTGTTCTATGTGCCTACTGGCAGCCTACTGGCACATAGAACACATTGGAACTCAGGGAACGAGTAGTTAATATAGTTCTCTCAGGTTATCGTAAATTCTAACATTCAGCGATGTTTTCATTTAAGAATATAATCGCTGAGGCCGTATCCTTAGAAAGAGACATCCGCTGTTGCTCGAATACCAGTCCTTACATGGAAAATAGGCGTTCGGGTGAAGGTGATATTGCTGCATCGCCAAATATCGGCGAGCCAACTTCGTCAACGTTGGTAGGAGGGCTTCATGATTTTTCTGCCAAATCAGTGGGTCGTCTATAATTGACGGACATCTAAATTATTCATGTTCTTCAATATCGTCAAACGGCGCAAAATTCGACATCATCGGCACGCTCGATCCGGCTTGGGTAAACACAAGATAACGACGCATTGCTGCATATTATACAATTATAATCTTCAAAGTTAAAAGTTATTAACTTGGTTAATTTTTGTAACGTTGTTTAAATAATTTAACACGTTAACGTTTGAAACGTTAACTGCCCCCAGCCCTAATCATTTGATATCAATAAACAATTAAAATGCTAAAAAACTAAATCAGCACCTGATCTTTATGGACTTTTTAATATCAATAACTAGTGAAAGTGCGTAAAATAAAACTTCACTTAATTGTTATAGACTTTTGATATCAACAAAAAGTGAAAGTGCCAAAATTCAAAATTGCCTTACTAGACCAGATTTGTCCCCAAATTTCACGCGCAGAAGACAAAATTAGTAAGTGCGAAAATTGTAATAAATTAATTAGTATTGTTACATAACCTCCTAGTTGAACACTCCAATGAATCAAATATAAAAAGGGCTCAATAGAAACTTCAAACCTCTTGACTTTCTCAGAATTGTGAAAATTACACTTAAAATCTTCTTGCTCGAATCCCTCGATATATGCCTGTATGTGAGGAAGTATAATAAAATGTATGACTCATGTTAACGCCGTAATATGACTAACTGCGCGCGTCAGAACGTTCAACACCTCAACATGGGGTGTTTGACAATAATCGCGTGCGGTAACAAAAAAGCTGAAACGAAATAAGGTACGACCGCAGCACTGAACTCGGTGCAACTAGATTGCCAGAAGGACAGCGAAAATGTCGCAATTCACCCCCATCCCCATTCACACACAGTAAGATAGTGACAAGTCAGTCAACTCGATAACTTCTTCCAAATGGTGACGTCTGTTAACGTAGATGCCATTACAATGTGACTGTAGTTATAGCATACCAGCTTTCACTACATCAAACGCCGAGGTGTTTATCTTGTTCGGAAGCCAATAACACGATAATCATTTTCTCTTCTCAGTACTTGTCTTCTGTCAATAGTAATTCAAGTATATACAGATTATCATGCTAATGTGCATGTCCTGTGGTTCGTATCAGATTCAGGCGGTGTCCAGAATGGGATCTCAACGATCCGGCTTTGCCGGCGAGTTGTGATCCCATTTTTGGACACCACGGAGAATCTGATGCAAATCACAGGAAATGCACATTATCATGATAATTCATTTATCTAACAATTCTGTCACATACACATATCAAATCTTAACCCTTTTACCCAACGTAACGGCAAATAGCGGCCAACGCTATTCTCAAAAATCGCCAGTTCATTTTCATTATTTTTTTTCATTTTTTGTCTCAAAAACATAGGTTATGACCCCTCGTTGGAACGAGTTCGTCGAGCTCGTTCCAACGAGTGGACATAACCTATGTTATTCAGACAAAAAATGAAAAAAAATTAGTTGTTCAAGAATTTTTTTTTTTTGCAAGTGTCGTCTGCTTTTCATGATAGGTAAAGGGTTAACTTATTTTCAATCATTTTTGGAACATAATGTTCGGTCGATCACTGAAACGCACATAGAATGTATCCATGCGCCTGTTATGACGCGGAATCATGAGTCGTCTATATGATACGGAATCGGAATACATTATGTGATACGTACCGTTTCTCGTGGTTTTGAGGTCAAAATCTATATGATTGTTAGATAAATTGTGAATATCCAATTTGTATTGCCAAGAAAAATGTCGACATCTGCATGCTTATTTGTAACAGACATTGAATGATATTCTTAAAAGCAATCGAATCGGTGATTACGAAAAGTCAGGAGATTGGAAACCTTCGCGACTTTTACAATTACATGGTGGGGGTTTGAACGCACGCCGAGAGAGATTCCTTCGGCACCCACCCACCCCCTCCCGCCTAGCGAAACTAGACCAAACCACGTACAGAAATCGGCCACTGACAGACCCTAAAAGGGAATGCTAGTTAACCAAGGATATACGAGACCAGTACAGAACACTCGGAATGCTCATTTTTATCAGTTTCTTATCATATAATTGCATCACTTAATTCTAAATATTGCACCTCATGGAAATCAGCGAGAACATTTTTTCAAATTTCCCATGCACCATAGAATTAAGAAAGGACGCTGGTTTATTTACAATGGCATGGCGTGGGTTCGAACCCAAACCGAGAGAGTTCCCTTCGGCATCAACCGAACATCGAAGCTATACTTTGTTTATTTTTAGTTACTTCAGCCTCGATCCATGAGATGGCGGCAGTTGAGACATTTTTCTATATATACCAATGTGTGCTCCAGTTATCCACCTGTACAGGAGTCAACGGGACAAAGACAGAACGTTATTAAGCATGGATACATCCCAAATAGCCAAACGTGTAGAATATACAGATGCGCATATACCAGTAAAAGTAGACGGCCTGTCACAATTAGCATTGAAAATGCTAGTTAGTTAATGCGCTTTTGCTGCAGAAGAATGAAGTTCGCCATGCAATGCTAAATATACTGCGCTATTAGTGAGGTCGGTAGTAAAATCACGAACTGAACTGTTCAAACAGACAGACAAACATGAGTCTACAGTGGAGGATGGACTACTTCGAAATCGCGGTGGGATAGGTTTTTCACTTATAAATTATTAACAAGCACCTGCAATGCTTTTCGAGTGGAGAATATATGGTTCTGCGACCAAGTAGTAATCCACTTTCATCATTCTGTATTTGCAGTCGCATTTAATATCTATAGCAATGGAGTTTTGGAATGATGTTGACGATTTCTACTTCCTAGTATAGCATTGTAGAGAGTTGGAAGGTGCGCGGTGGCTCAGTAGGTAGAGGTGCAGGCTGCTTCACCCCCACTTCCCACGTGGTGGCACGGTCGCGCTGTGTACTAAGGCGTACTTCACGTTGATGGCGCACCTGTCTTCAGCCAATGCTAAACCTGCTTGTATGGAGTTAATATGATGGGGAGCTGACAGTTGCTCGCCGTCGCTCGGTGGTTCTCTCAGGGTACTCCCTCTTCCCCCACCCGTAAACCTGTCGCGGTCATGATTAACCATTGTGCAGAAATATGTGACTTTAAACACCAATAAATAGATGAAGAATAGAGAGTTGGACGCGCTGATTTTCTACAGAAATTGAGTTACGCTAACAGTGCAACTTGACAGGGACAAAACTGCATTTACTGCGAGCGCTATTTCCTCATAATACAGTAACATAACTTTTAGTTTCAACTATACGTGAATTGAATCGACACTGCGATGATATCGTCTTTAATAGAATTGAATTTCGATGCATTCGGAGCTCAAATTAAATGTTAGTTACGATTACAGTACGTGGAGAGTGGATTGTAACTAAATCACCCGCGGAATGGAGTTATCATCCAAACTATAACTTTCAAATTTTATACACATCGACAAAAAACACAAGCTATGTTTCTGCCAATGGACCTCCGGGTTTAACCCGGAGGTCCATTGGCTGAAACTTTGCTTATGCTTGCTACAAATTTGCAATTATTGCTTGGGTGGAATCTCCACTTTGCTGGTGATTTAGTGATAATACACTTTCCACGTACTGTACTTACAACTTGTTTCTATGGCTTTACCACTTATATTGGATTGCATTATGGAATGGAAAAAATGGGCGGAACTTGGAAACAGACCCTGAGAATACTGAACCCTTGGCGTCAAAACATTCAGCACATATAGAGGTGGTTCTGGCTACTGTTACTTCCCTGAAAAAAAGACCGTGCTAAGAATCCGAAAAATGTATTTTCAGATATAGCGTATGTTGGCGCAGTGCCCTCAGAACACTTCAAACTTGTTAAGATGATGTTGAATCATGGGAAACATGTATTGTGCGAGACGCCAATGACAAATGATTTGGAAACTACAAAAGAGCTGATCAAAATTGCACGAGAGAAGAAACTGTTTCTCATGGAGGTAACAGTTTAGCCTATTTTTTTTACTTTCCAAAGTGTGATTTGCTGAGATTTCCCGGTATGATTATAAACGATAATTTAACAAGTGAATTATGCCATCAACAATTGGGTCAGGTATCCGTGCACGCAAACGAAGACGCTTTGCCGTGGGTGTAATGGGGACTTCATTGTTTTGTTTTCTTAACCCTTTACCTAACATGAAAAGCAGACGACACTTGCAAAAAAAATTCTTGAACAACTAATTTTTTTCATTTTTTGTCTCAAAACATATGTTATGACCCCTCATTCAAAGAGGGGCCATAATCTATATTTTTGAGACAAGAAATGAAAAAAATGATGAAAATTAATTGGCGACTTTTGTGAATAGCGCTGGCAGGTTTTGGTCGTTACGTTGGGTAAAGGGTTAGACCAATGTATTAACAGAATCAGTAAAACATTCGTAGCGCAATCATCAAACTACTGATGTAGTGCGTCTACACTTCTAATGGTGATGTCATCTAGAACACAGGCCATATCAAGTCTCACTTGAGCAACATTTCTAACGTTGGTTCAACGAGGGTAATCGTTTGTGGTATTTTTAGATTCAGTCGTCTGGAATATTTCAATTTGTCGGAAAAGCGAACCTACTGTTCGCTTTTCCAACCACCTGAAATATTCCAGCTGAGTGAATTTAGGCATGGGTGTTGGACTATTTAGGGGCTTTACTGGTTCCATGCCACAACAGCGTCAATTTGGGTACAGAACGTGACGGGTGTCATTACAGCTTGCTGAGAAAAACAGAGAAACTGGGTCTCGTTCTGCTGAAAATCTCTGTACGCCCTCTTCCCACAAAACTGTATTAATAATAATAATAATAACACTTTGGCCGGCCGCTGATTTGTCGCGGTTCTCGGATGCGAAGGCCTTGGTTACCCCTGTACTCCCAACTCCCTTCTATTCCCACGCTTCTTCTCTCCTCCCAGCACTCGGAGACAAGCTGCTTGATGACATCCCTTGTCCCATTCTTCCAAATCTCTCCTATTAGCATATTAACCCTCTCCTTTGAGTCTCCCACTAACCACATGTCCTTCATTTTCCCATCCCACTTCCCCGTTATATTCCCAGTGAATCTTATCCTTTTAGACTGGTATTTTGAGCATTCTAGAAGAAAGTGTTCAAGGGTCTCCACCACGCTCAAATTACACATCTGGCACTCCTTTTCACTGTTTTTCCCCTCAGCTCCAGGGACCGCGACCCTAGCTTGAACAACAGTACCCCCCCCCCCCCCCCCACACCAAAGATGCCATCAAGGTACTCTTCAAAACCAGGCTTCTCTTTATCACGCAGGCCACCCAAAGACCTCTTTGATTTGACCCCCTCGCCAATTACGGTTACAATCCTCCATGACCCTTTCTCTGACAATGTTTTTACCCTGGTTTGCCCCAACGTCTGAGTCCGAGTTCTCCAATGAGTAGTTCTCTACAAAGTCCCTCACTTGGACCATTCACCCCGTCTTGATACTTGAGTTGAAAATTCTCAGGATCATTACATTACACCATTGGCTGTCGGGGAGATTTACCAAATAATTAAGATAACCGAGTTTCAATAGGTCTATCCTATCTGTAGAATATTACATGTCGAAAAGAAAATAAATACGAGAACTTTGAATTTGGATGGATTTGCGTTCGTATTTTCTTGATTGAATCCTTTTGCGAAGATGTGTTTCACTAAGCTCGTCCCAATGATTGGCCACATGATATGATTTTGTCGATATTTACTTAAAAAAATTAGAAAACATAATATTTAATAAAATAGTAATTTTTTGATATCATCTGTGTTAGATAAAGGGCACAATTTTCATTGAAACTGCTCGTCGCCTGGGTGCTAGAATGTCCTATATCCCCTATGGGACATCGGACATTCTAGCACTCAGGCGACGCGCTGTCAATGCATTGAGGAGAATAGTTTCTGTCCTTTCCAACACTGAACACATCTCAGATCTCTCAACACCATATTATTTTAGTTCCATCAAATGATTAACAAGCGTACAATTTTCTTGTAGGGTAGGTGGACTATGTTCTTTCCCGTAATCGACAAGGTTCGAGAAGAGCTCCATTCTATAGGAGAGGTACAATTCGTTAGCGTAAGGTTTGGGCTTGATGTGAGTGCGGAAAAGAGACAACAAGACTCCGCGTTGGGAGGAGGCAGACTATATGAATTCGGACCCTTCATGATAGGGTTGTCAACGATGTTGTTCGGGTGCAGGCCTGAAAAAATTATGTGTGATGGAACGTTATTTCCTTCGGGTATGAAAACAATTTTATACGTTGCTCATTTATGTCACTACCTGTGAGAAACGCGAATGTTAATGTTAGCTTGTTAACCTATTGAGACTTTAATTATCCTGACGTTCAAACGTCACTGGGAATTCAGTTTCTTCAACGTTCTTCGTTATTTGTGTTTGACGGAACATGAAATATAAGCAAGGGAAGTGTTGGCGTTTGCTCTGGTACCCTCAATTTTTGAAAGCCCTGATAGTGGATTCTTGCACTCAACCAGTTAAGAAGTCTTGACAGCAGGATTATATTAGCATTTTAAACTGCGATAACATTTGGCTCAACGGTTGTCACAGAGCACTATTCGGGAGAAAATAGGAATTGAGAACATTAAAAAAATCGAAAAATAATAACAAAACAAATGACCACAAAGTATAAGACGTACCAAAGTATCAACGCGCTGTTTGATTTCGTACGCCATAAGACGTACCAAAGTATCAATGTGTTAACACGTCTTAAAAGGGAATTGCCGACTTCGATACATTCACCTTTCGCGATGTTTCATTCAAACATACAACGTTTCTTGGTACTATCTACTGCGTGCAATGATTTATTAAGTTTAAAATACCTACAATAAAATATTTAAAATAAAATTTCAGAATTGTTGGTAATAATTTGACTGAAAAAGCAAGGTGAATTGAATCAACATTAACGATGTGTCCAGCTGTCAATCGCGCATTCGCGATAGAAAGTATCGTTATTTCTCCAGTTTAAGTGATAAAGTCGACTTTTTATGAAGAACATTGCATGAGAAACTAATAGATTCAATACGTATCGTTGTTCACTGTTTATCTCACAATCGGGGCGTTTTTGCACCGTTACGCAACTAAAGTTTAATGTATCTGGGCCCTTGTTCCGAATCCGTATCAAGGGCCCCTGATACAAGCGCGTGATTCTGCTGTTGCCAAAACAACGGCATTAATATCATTTTTCGATCGCTTCGCGTTTTTCCCTTCAGAGAAAACAATATTAGGTGAGGCGAAGCCGAACCTAATATTGTTTTCTCTGAGCCGTATAGGACACTGTATCTGCCAACTAAGCACCCTGTAACGTATTTATTATGCACGGCATGGTAAAATGTCACTGGGGAAGTTAACTCAACGAATAGTTAAATTATGCGCACTTTTCGGCATCTTGGGCTGGTTTGTAGCCTATTATCAGCTATTATTGGGATTTTCCCGAACGCTCGAGTCGAGGCTTCTCTCTTGAAGTTAAAGGATTAGCTTTCGCTATGAAATGTGGAAAACGTCACCTCAATAAAAGATGAACGGCATATTTTAAAATATAATAAACCTTTACACCAAGAGGGATATTTAATTCACCCAGTAATTATTGCAAAAGTAACAACCGAATTCACGTTGACGAAACACACAGTTGCTCCACTTCGCAAGACGGTATTCAGTAAAGTGAATCCCAGTCACGTAATTTTCTCTGAAGTGTAACGTCATCACTGACCTCAGTATGGAGATCAATGAACGCTATTCTATTTTTCAATTTGCGTCTTTCCATCGATAAAGCAAATGAAAAAGTTCCTCTTAAAATAGTTTTATAACACATTTTGTGGTCAATATTGTGAGATAAATTTATCATCACCACAGTGTGTGCCTCCGGAAATTCTGATCAAGTCTCGTTGATGGCACAGAATCGCATTTCGACTCGCCCTAACGGGCTCGTCGAAATACTGTTCTGTTCCTACAACTCGACTTGATCTGAATTCCCAGAGACACACACTGTGGTGATAATCTGTCAGGGGTGGCGCCAGGGATTTCTCGACAGGGGGGCTGACCTCTCCGACAGGGGGTCTGACCTCTCCGACAAGGGAGCTATAACATTTGACCTCCCAAATGAAGGAAAATGAGTGAAAATTGGTAAATTGGAGAACCAAAATAGAAGCAAATTAAGTATGTTTGTTGATTATTTAACCCTTTACCTAATCTGAAAAGCAGACGACACTTGCAAAAATAATTCTTGAATAACTATTTTTTTTCATTTTTTGTTTCAAAAACATAGGTTATGACCCCTCGTTGGAACGAGCTCGTTCCAACGAGGGGTCATATCCTATGTTTTTGAGACAAAAAATAAAAAAAAAATAATGAAAATTAATTGGCGATTTTTGAGAATAGCGCTGGCCGGTTTTGGCCGTTACGTTGGGTAAAAGGTTAAAGTTATCATATTATAGTAAGGTCGGGAAATATTTCATCTTTTAAGCCAGTTTGACGAACGACATTAAGGAATTTCGTGAGAATCACTATTCTCTATCAAAGTTCCAGTGCTGCACGGGTTCGAGACTGACAAGACGAGATATCTACATTCGATTGTCGGAAATGTCTCGTGAAGTCGGGTTTACGAGGCTCTCCGACGGACTGACTAAAAATCTCTGACGGGGGAGAGAGGGGGGGGGGGGGGGCTGGACCTCTCCGACAGGGGGGCTGTAGCCCCCCTCCTCCTGACCCCCCCCCCCCCCCCCCCCCCCCCCCTTGGCGCCACCACTGTAATCTGTATGCATCGTGACACGATAAATATAAATAATATCAGGCAAAACAATTTCATAGATTTTGAAAGCTGGTGCAGTGAAATCCTGTTTTTTTTTGCACATGAACGTTGACACTGATAAATATGCAGACCCTCATGGTCAAAACCATCATCCTACTCGTGGTTTAAATCTGATTACCGGCACTAGTGCCTATTTATTCTATAAATCTGTTTCAGATTTTCAGATTTTTAAATATTTTCAAAAATTTGGAAAGAAAATAATTAAATCATCAGTTTTTAGATCATATGCTTCGGATAATGGATCAATTAAAGAGATAAGAGAATGCTCTTCATTTCAGGCGTGGACGAAAGTGGTTGTCTCATCCTCAGATATAGTGGTGGAAGGTTCGCGCAGCTCTCTTATCACCTAACTTGTAATTACGTGAATAGTGCAGAAATCACGGGCTCCAAAGGCTCATTTCAGGTAGTTATTTGTTCATCTTACAACATAACCCCCCACTTCCCCACCCTCCAATACAAGTGATACCGAAAAGACAACAAACAAATCTGTATAGAAGGTAGATTTCGATTCAGAAAGACGATGTGTTTTCTCCTGCACTCAGTTCGAGACGACTTATTATACATGTTGAGGTCATGGGTGTGGCTAAATGGTAGGGGGAGTACCCCCCCCCCCCACCCCCGTTAACCCGTTTAGGCTAAAAAGTGGGTAGATATAAATTCAACAGTCACAAGTTTTATAGTTCGAATGCAGTCAAACTCAGTCACATGACTTGGAAAACTAAGAGTCACATTTCGAACTGAGACAGTCACAATTCTAACCAAGGGGCTAATTCCGGTCACTCCATTTTGTGTTCATGCAGTTTCGTGTGGCGACCTGTTTTTATTTTAATGGAACTCAAAAAGTTTTTATTTTTCAGATATTTATATTTACTTATCAGAATCTATACAACGTGCCAAATGATACCACATAACAACATATTGGTATGAGCTTGTACGGTTGTTATTCGTTATCGTTGTTTGATAATACACATGCATGCCTCAAGTATCAGTATTAAGTAGTTTGCTTGTCAATATGAGAATTGCAATTGCAGATGTTTATTTGGAGTATACATGAATAATTAATACACCGAACGTCACGATGGGTGAATAGGTTGGTCAATACGGCACGACTGCCAGGACGGAAGGACAGAACGAAAGGCGAGATGACATGAGCGCCGTATTGAGGAACGCATTAACACTTGGTGTTCTGTGTTTATTATACACCTTGATGACATAGAAACCATTAGATTAAAAAAAAATCAAATATCACGCACAGAAAATTTCAAACTTTAAAACTTGTTATTTATTGACTGAAGCATTTGATTTATCGGCTGTCACCACAGCTTCCGAACTGATCTGGGTCAGAATGCGGAGTTTAGTTTTGGTGATGGATCCATGACGGCATGTTCCATGACGTCAGGTGGAAACAGACGTGTAATAAAACAAAGAAATTCATCTGAAACGCTACAATAAACTTCATGGAATGGAATTACGTCATGCACATAGAAAGAACCCAATACCTGACTTTATGATCTTCAGCCATAGAAAAATCAGTTCATATACCCTGAATGATGGTCAAAACAGACGCCTTTAAAACTGTACACAATCCCTTCACCACGCTAACAAGACAAGAAGGGGAAGAATATTGTAAGATAAATTAGTTATTGCCATCATGTGGGTTTCCCGAGATGGTGTATGTAGTAGATAGACGATGATAATCCGAGTCTTAAGAAAATAGACCGTCATTTGTAGTGTGAAGTGAGATTGATTGCAACTCACGATTCCGAGCGCGAAGCGCGAGGATCGTGAGTTGCAATCAATCTCACTTCACACTACAAATGACGGTCTATTTTCTTAAGACTCGGATTATCATCGTCTATCTAACTTAGGCCACGTCGAACAAAATTTTGTCAGTTTTGTGAATTTTATACGGATATTTCTCAACAGAAAATGGAATCGGAATCGGAAAATTTGAATGATGACAATAGAGGTAATTTTGAAATTTTCCACAGTGAAATCTCAAACATTTCGGTCGAAGATTTATGTTGCGACTTTTTTTCTGGAGTTGAAAAAACCCCAAATGATTCTAATTCCTCGTTAAACTCCCGTTATTCGGAGCCAATTAGTGGCACGCAATCCAGAACAATCCACTACACATGTCTCGTCTTTGCAAAAAGGGGATGAAAACGAAAACTGCATGGTTATCCATCTCCCACCTTCAATTAACTCAATTGTGATTGTGAAAGGTGACAAAAAAATTAAGGTGCAAATTTGAATTGAGAAACCCCAAGTGGTATCCACAGCAGACGAAAATGTTAATATGTGTGATCAGTTCAATAAAGAAAGTAACAATTAATTTTGAGTGGCATTTCCTTGTCACTTCACTGGTTACTTCGTTTCATGACAATAGCCCAGCAAACTGTGAATGTTTTTTCTTTTGTTGTCATTTATAAACCGTAACATAACGGTACATCCATTAAGACCACGGTGTTCCCTGTCTATGCAGTTTAGACGAAGAGTGGAACAAAGGTTATTTTAGCTCGTCAAGGTCCAATGAAGTCTAGACCTCATCTCTGGGCCATATATCTCGTCGACGTATGTCCAGAGGAGAGATTCCCTACTCATGCACTCCATCTCGGAAAAACGCATTGGGGTAATAACCTATATTTATCTGATCAGTGGACTCTGTTTTTCTCACCATTTTCAACACCTTATATTACCCCCTTTACCTAACATGAAAAGCAGACGACACTTGCAGAACAAAATTCTTGAATAACTATTTTTTTTTTCATTTTTTGTCTCAAAAACATAGATTATGACCCCTCTTTGGAACGAGCTCGACGAGCTCGTTCCAAAGAGGGGTCATAACCTATGTTTTTGAGACCAAAAATAAAAAAAAAATACTGAAAATTAACTGGCGATTTTTATGAATAGCGCTGGCCGGTTTTGACCGTTACGTTGGGTAAAGGGTTAAAAGCGGTACCATTACGGAAGTAACCCAGATGTACGTAGTTGTATTCTTGCCACAACCTTGAACCCTGACCTCCTCCGCCTGTTTACTTTTCGGCTTCCAGTGACATTAATCAGTTAACTTGAAACATTGCTTGAATAACATTCTATATCTCGTCTCTGGGTCATATATCGACTCGTCGATATGTGCCCAGATATGAGGCCTTAACTTATAGTTGGCTGACATTTGCAATAAGGGTAGTATGGACATGAGGAGTATAAGTGTGGCATGGGGGTGCGCGCTGTGGGTACCTATTTGCAGATGATTAAATTAGAAGGCTGTAATAATTGGTCACCCTGTCTTCACAGCTTCCGAAATTGAATCATGTTGCATGTTACGTTCATAACAATCACATGTATGTTAGGCCTGCTATATATGTCGAACTACCGTCGACTCGAATTCAATTAGATTCGTCTGAAATCCGTCATATCTCCATTTGATATAATATACGGGCGCACTGACGCCGGGGCTGGCAGCTGTTCGTCGTTGTTCGGTGGTTCTCTCTGGGTACTCCGGCTTCCTCCACCTGTAGAACTGTCACCGACACGATATGAATTGGCTGTTAAAGTGTCATTAAGCCCTAATAAATTTATAAATGAATACAAACAAATGATTCGTCGAGCTCGTTTCAAAGAGGGGCAACATGATATGGTTTTGTTGAAATTTTTTTTTAAAAGTTTTAAAATGATATTTAAAAAAAATAAATTTTGATATCGTGTGCGTTGGGTAAAGGGTTTTAATAGAAATTCCGAAAAATATAATGATCGCATCATAATAAAGACAATATCAACCATAATTTCAACAATATAGCTTGAACGGTATGCCAAATACGATGCCGCACGTTACATGAACAGAATGTTCTTATTACACTGGCATTATCATTTTTGTTTCCCTGAAAACATAGCTTATAAAACCATTTTGGAAAAATTCTATCGCGTTTCCTCCCCAAATCGACCGTAAGCATAGATTTAAGTGCAAAATAAATAAATAAAAATATATAGAGGATATGGAATGAGTGTTTTTCTAATATAATATTTATGAAACGAGTCTAAGAATTTTCCGTTTTGCAAGCCTCTGGCGAGCCCAAACGGAAAATTCGAATGTGTTTCATAAATATTATATGAGAAAAACACTCATTTCATATTCTATTTATCAGATGACACACACACACACAAATTAGACACTTAGTATGACTTTTTAACCCATCTCCTAACTTGAGTTGCAGACGGCTCGTATAACTAAAAAAATTCATTTTTTGCTTCCAAAACATAGGTTATGACCCCTCATTGGAACGAGCTCGTCGAGCTCGTTCCAATGAGGGGTTATAACCTATGATTTGGAAGCATAAAGTTAAAATATAAAAAAGAATGAATGGCGTTTTTTCTTGTAGGTAAAATATTAATACAATACAACCCACCCAAAATAGGACAGATAACGTAAATTCTCCCTACTGAGATTATGCAAATGTGACCCAGTTGTATTTTGTTTAGCCAATCAAATTGTCCGGATTGGAAACTGACCAATGAAAGCTCCCAACTCTAATTATGCAAATTATGAAAATGTGGCCCAGTTGTATTTTGTTCAGCTAATCAAATTGTCTAGTTTTGAAATTGACCAATGAAATTGACAGAAGGCTTTATTTATCACTGATAAATACGAAAACAAAATATCAAATGTTTTAAGGTGAACAAATCAGACGAGTCATATGATAAAAAATAATATTAACCACGATTTTTGTGATTAGCTGTGGACAATTATGGCCCTTGCCTTGGGTAAGAGGTTACATATTTTAATTCTTTCCAAGTGCTTACTAAATGTTTTTAGGTGCGTTATCGCCTATCTCATTGACCAGAGGGCGACGAAACAGGACACGGGGAAAAACTGGTAAGCATATGACCACGAAAACACGATTTCACTGTTTATGCAATTACAGAACAGCTCTGTATCAATCTACTTTCAGATTGCAGAACCATTTTGGGCTCCTACTAAGATTAAAACTCCAACAGAAGAACACGAGTTTTGTTTAAAAAAAGGAAAGCATCCATTTAATTATTCTAACTCGGCTGGGTTCGTATATGAAGCGGAATACGTGAGAAAATGTCTACAGAATGGTGAGTGTTAATCACTGAAGTCGAATCACCAAAATTCCACGCAGACAGTTTTCCCATACGGCAACTATGATTTAAACCCTTTACCCAACGTAACGACCAAAACCTGCCAGCGCTATTCTCAAAAATCGCCAATTAATTTTCATTATATTTTCATTTTTTGTCTAAAAAAATAGATTATGACCCCTCTTTGGAACGAGCTCGTCGAGCTCGTTCCATTGAGGGGTCATAACCTGTGTTTTTGAGACAAAAATTGAAAACAATTAGTTATCATGAATTGTGTTTGCAAGTGTCGTCTGCTGTTCATGTTAGGTTAACGGTTAAACAGTGCAATCTTGTTTGACAAAATTCGCCGAGTTCTGTGAAACGAGATTCAATTGGTTAAATTTGTTTAAATTTTTTGAATTTTGACATCTCAATTGTGCAGAAGGTTAAGTTTTGTTTAACCCCCCTTTCCCCTCGTTTATACTACAAGGTGGGGGGGGGGGGGGTGGACTTTCATTTTCATCCACGTCTTGAAGTTTGTACCTTGTTTGCAGAAAATAGGTAATGATCTTTACTAAATGATACCTTATCAGGTAGTGGAAAATGCCCATTAACTATTAAAGGTTATTACTTGGTTAGTTTGATATAGATATCACCTCGAGTTTACTTTTTATTATGTCTCAAAGTTAGTTTGTCCAATCAAAATGCTGGAATACCTTCTAAAGATTCCGCCGTATCGGGTTACTCACCTGATATTAATTAATATCAGGTGAGTAGCCGCCATTACTATTTTGATGCAATTCCCCTCACTTCGAATTTTCAAAATCTGAATTAAAACAAAATAAGAGAATTTAGGTTCCGAAAATATTTTCAAGATACCGTATTTTGTGATTTAAAACATTAAATATGTAAAAAGATGGGCAGAAGATAATATTTGTAGTCTGAAAAGTTCTTTGTTTTACGACTCCTTCAGTCACTGTTTGGATCGGGTTTCTTTCAGAAATTGCAAAATCGGCAACATCAACATCACTATAAATAATAAATGAACAAACTTGTTTTTGAAACATTCCGATCAAACAGAATTAACAGAAAGTCGGTGTGCGTTTCAGATTCAACTTCAAAGTTCAAGTTGCGTTATTGTTATTGTTTGCTCTACAGTAAAAAAGTGATTTTTAATGTTCAAAACTGCTTTATTAGTCCTTTTTAGGTAGTAACAACAGTAAATGTACGCAAGGGGCCTCCAGATTATGCCGAGTTGGCAAGCAGCACTGATCTCAGTGGCAAGCAGCAATTCGTTTCATTTGTAAACAAGTACGGCAATCGCCCTTCGCAAAGTGATGATTTGTTTACAATTACCATGGTTACACGTACCGGTGCCTGTTACTGTTCATGATTCTGCACGGTGCTATCAATAGTGGTCCTGAAAAATAAATTCCGGGCCGTTGTTTGTTTATGGAGAAAATTCGCCTCACCTGATATGAACACTCATCGCCTTGTATGGAAATGTATCAGCCAGCTACACGCCATGTAACTTATAATACCATCCGAGTCCCTCAATTATTTTTGATCACACCAATTTTTCGGAGTGCGTGCGACGAAAACGGTGAAATGTTTGATGTGAAGTAACACACTGTTTCAAGGGGAATAACTTTACCCTGATTCATATCGAATGTGATGGGCGACATATCAGCTGAGTTTGAAGTCATGTGTGCCGAGTTTGATAATTGGCAATTTTGGAAAGAAAATCACACCTAATAAATACTGGCCATTATCTATTATAACGGTACGTTGTAGGATTGGATACAAAATAGTGGACATTACGCAATAAATTGATATCGAAACCTCCACGCATTTCGCTGCTTATACAGTTTAATTTCAATTAACCCTCTGGATCCACATGGTATATTCTATGCCGTTCATAGCCATCAACTGGTAACGTCAAAATTCGTTATTAAGTGAAAGACCAATCCACTATTTTGGGGCTGCACGTTGAAAATCATCATTGATATACCACACAAATTCACTGAGCAACTATCTACATTATGAAAGCAGGTCGTATCACGATCCTAGACTGTAAAGTGATCCTTCTTATTCAATGGGTTAAATTATACGAATTGCAATTTAGACATCGAAATGAATGTAATAAGAGGACGTAACACTCATTATTATTTGCTAAACGATAGATTATCGAAAAAAATGCTGAAAGATAGAAATCGAATCCCCCATCTGTGAAGACATAAACATTTTCACTTTCGTGGTATCAATCAAAATGGCGACTTTCAAAGCATTACTCTCGGTGAATACGCGTCAAATTATCACCGAAAATGATCAATTTATTCTAAAAACGAATAATGAAAAGAAACTCAAGTATTTTTTGAGTGGACACCAATCATTTCCAGAAATAATTCAACTCGTATTCACCTTGGATTGATGCATGAAACCCACCAGCTAAATCAGATCGGAAGACGCAACCTTTTCCGGGTATCGATCAAATTACTTCCGTGTATCAATGCGCATCAGCTGTTTACTTTCGTGCATCAATTCAAAGCTGAAACGAATGGAATTATTGAATGGTAACGTACAGATTCTTATAACAAGCGTACAATAAAAAGAAAATCTTGTATTTTTTAGTGCATTCCGAAAATTGCCTCACCCGTGACCGAGATAAATAATTATTTTCCCTCGCGCAAGAGCTCGCGAAAAATAAATATCTGTCTCGGTCACCAGTGAGATAATTTTCGGTATCCACTCCAAAAACACTTGATATCCTCTATTTATTTTACTAATTATTCTTGTCAATCATTCGTAACATAATTCCGGTATCATGAAGCAACAATAGATAACCTTCGAATGAATTCGATTTCATGGTTGGGGATACCAATCACATCATTGAACTCATAACAATTTTCGTATAGACTGGTTCTTACATGGGAGGCATGTGATAAATACAGAACCGCACATACGTTTGAATGGGTTCGGCTCTCGTGATATTCTGGGTCAAGGCAATCTCGTTTGGTCAACCAATTATTAACCCATTCAAACGTATGTACAGTACCCCACCCGTATCGAAGGGCAGGTGCGCTACGGCCATGGGTAAAGCTGACCACACGGACAGGGAAATTGCCATGATGACCAATGGAGGGGAGGGGGTAAACTCAATTTGTCCCGCAGTTGTGACTAGACTGCATACGACTCTTTAGTCTCCCAATCCAGTACGAATAGTTCGCGGTACAGTTACGTCTCTTGTTCATTTGTCTGCGGTAACAACCCCAACCCCGAAATTGAATTGTGAGACCTACCTGTGCACTTTTTTCTATATTCTCGATTGGGGGATCATATAACGTCAAAATTGTAAAAACATGTGGTATTCCTTTTGAATCTTAACCCTTTACCTAACATGAAAAGCAGACGACACTTGCCAAAAAAATTCTTGAATAACTATTTTTTTTTCAATTTTTGTCTCCAAAACATAGGTTTTGACCCCTCATTGGAACAATATCGATGAACTCGTTCCAAAGAGGGGTCACAACCTATGTTTTTGAGACAAAAAATGAAAAAGATAATGAAAATTATTTGGGGAGTTTTATGAATAGCGCTGGCCGCTTTTGGCCGTTACGTTGGGTAAAGGGTTAACATTATTTCCACCAAAATAATAATAATAACTAACGAGCACTCCCCAAATCGAGATTGCGCGTCAGTTGGTGCTGTTTATTTTGGAGGACTTATTTTAAGACCTTAAAAGCTTAGCTGGCGTTAGTTGTGAACCGGAACATAACAACCTCTTCCTACAGGCTATTATCTGATTAACCCAGCAGGTTATGATGTACGATCTTTCTTTCCGGAGCTGAAGTGATTGTGGCCACTGTTCTTACGTTCAGCTCACTTACCTTCTTGACTTTACAACATTTCAGGGACTGCAGAATGTGATTTGGTTCCTCACGAAAGCAGTATCATCGTTGCCGAAGTGATTGATGAAGTTTTGAGACAGCTTGGCGTGAAATAAATCTTCAATCATAAGGCCTAAAGAAGTTAAAATCTGTTTCTCAGGACATCTTTCATGGTCATTTTGGTTGCCGCATGCTCTTTTTATAACCACTACAAACTTAACCCTTTACCCAACGTAACGGCCAAAACCGGCCAGCGCTATTCTCAAATATCGCCAATTATGTTCCATTGTTTTTTTTATTTTTTGTCTCAAAAACATAGGTTATGACCCCTCGTTGGAACGAGCTCGTCGAGCTCGTTCCAACGAGGGGTCATAACCTATGTTTTTGAGACAAAAAATGAAAAAATTAGTTATTCAAGAATTTTTTTTGCAAGTGTCGTCTGCTTTCCATGTTAGGTAAAGGGTTAACAAAAATAATAATTAAATTGTTTATGTCTGATATTTTACTCAAGTTATTATCATTTATAAACTTCCCCTTGAGTGCAACAAGGCTTAGCATTGCAAACCCTTCTTGCACCCAAGGGACGAAATACACCACCACTCATGCTATTATGTAAATTATGAGGCCTAAACATAAAACAAACCAAGAACAATAACTTTTGATGGCAAAGAAATAATAACAAAAATAACAAAAATAAAATAAAAAAACTGCCCTCTCAAATGCAGTTTTCTAAAAATGGCCTGATAAACAAAAGATCTACTTTGTGGGGCCTAACATATTTATCAGAGAAGATATTATATTTCAATAAATTATAGCTGATCGGCCATGAATTCCACTGCGTCAAAGGAACACCACGTGATTTATGTTGAAGCTGCAGTTTGGGTAATACCACAATAGGAAAAGAGTATGTCAACAAAAGCAGACGATGTACTTGAAGACTTTCGATCTGTTTTGTTTGCATTGAGCAAAAGTAAAAATTTCGGTTGACAAAGTTTTTTCATAGATACTTTTCAAATGCATCCTTATCGAAATATTAATTAAAAATTTATTGTATGAGTACGAGTTGGATTAAGAATGACACTGACGAGCCTCTGGGGAGTCGGTTTTATTCCTAATTCAAGGAGTATAACATTTTTTAACTTGAAGACACCATACGTTTACATTGCAGGCTTGGCAATTTCAGGAGAGCGATTTTTTAGCTCTCCTTACTGCCCTCCTGAAAGAATTAAGGAGAGCGAAAAATTGCCCTCCTAAATATTTTGGTCTGGGATGATTGAGATTACATATATTATGCTCACATTAAATTTTTGTTGTAAAGCAAAAATGTAATTTAACTTCGAAGTCACATAACATCACGTAATTTCATTTTGAGAGTGGTTTAGTGGTAAAAGGTAATGGCTGCAACAATACCCAAACACAGTTGCAATCATTTGAAGCAAAATGGGTCACAGCAATTTTTTTTTCTGTCAGTTTCAAGTTTAACAACTGACATCACAGTTTGAGGGGTAATTATTCAAGGAATATTGACACTATAATATACTACCATTACTACTATCCTGTCACTTGAAGCACTTGCACCAGGATGTGACTGTAGATTCAAGCAGGCCTGTTGTCCAAGAAAGTCATACGCCTACCACTACCACCTTCACTCCCCCCCCCCCCCCCTTGAGGGGTTGAAGGTGGTAGTGGTAGGCGTATGACTTTCTTGGACAACAGGTCTGGGTACACACACAGGTCTTGTCAAGTGTGTGTTCGGTTGTTGAGTGAGACATCTAGATGTCTAAGTGATTTCGCTTTACCGTAGTAAAGTTAATAAAATCACTGATGTAGTCTGTTGGTTTCATTTTCAATGAGTTCGTTCAACTGGATACTTAAAACGCTGTGTAAAGCTAATTGCTCTCCTAAGCTGATTGAGGAGAGTGATCGTTTGCCCTCCTGCATTTTTCAGAATGCCAGGCCTGACTTTGTTTATTCCATAAATATTTTACAGGGCAGTCGCGGCGAAATATTGCTGTTTCTCGCTACAAAAACACTGCGAGAAGTGAGGAGCACTTTCGATGGACATGCAAAATTGACAAAAGAAAACAAGGCGTCGTAATACATTTCTGTCTAAAAATAATTCCCCTACAAACTTGTGCTAAACTTGCAAAAATACTTTATTAAATGAACAATGTTTATCTGTCTTATTTTCGTTGTTTATTGTTGTTGTTTTCGTCATTGATTCAACTTGAGTTTTATAAACAGAGCAGACAACCTGTGCATTTATTTATTTACACTTTCCTAATTTGGAAAATGAAACATCTCAATCAACATGCCCCCGCCTTTCACAATTAAACTTGTATGCTTTTCAGCGCTGGGTTTTGATTGATTTAATTTGTGTTTTCTTTGTCAATTGTTGTTCGTTGTATTGTTAGGCAGAGTTGAAATGTGTTATATATTCTAAAACTAAGCATTTATACGTCGGTTCATTATGTCTCCCACAGGCGTACCGGGTCATAACAACACGAATGCGGTAGAGGTCAGAGGTCAAGAAATCCGTCTTTACTTTTGGAATAAATTCTTTCAGTAAACTACGGGGAAAATGTATCACTCTTCTAGCAGCTGCCATTAGGTGAATAAAGCAACAATTTATCCAAGCCTTTTATTATTTGAATACACGGTCATTTATGGGATGACATAAAATGTCATCGTATAAAGCAGAAATCAAGTGACACATGCTCTCAACACTCTCTCCTTGAAGTGACAAAACTGGGCGTTGGCATTGCATCGTTTGATGGCATCTGGAGATTCACTCACGATCTTAAGTAGACCTCAAGGCTGTAAGTGGTTTTGTTTTGTAATTTTGTATTGTAACGCTTGTGGTTTCTAACAATAATTCCAGTGTCCGTTAATGTCTCCGAGAAAGTACTCTCAGAACTGTCCGGTAGACAATGTAAAAATACAGTCTTTACTACATAGAGCCCTGCGAATCACATATTTTCGATTCGAATCGAATGTCGAATCGAATCGAACCTGTTATTCGAAATCGAATCGAACCTCGAATCGAATACAGGCGTCTCGAAGACCCGACTGATAAAATATTCCAAATGCAGCACCAAGGCATGACTTCGTCGAAGGCATGCCTTGATGATGTAGATAGAATATTACCCAGTAAGGATTTCTGTTCAAGAACAAAAACGGGTGCGTGAATTCAGGACTGGAAGCCGGGCGGGGTGACCGCTAGCAACCTACCGTGAGCTCATTTTCGATACCGCTTGGGAACTTTAAAATTTGCTTTCAGCAGTGGTAGTGACTAGTGAAGCTGAAATTAGCATGGATGGCGGCATGGGTAATATGCTCTTTACGTAACAGAGCGGAAATTACACCTAATCTTTATTTTTAGCATAATATATATATAATTTCTATCTCAGCTATAAATTTTGTGAAACCACTGAGGTGGCTGATACCAAGCGAAATTCTAGTGAAAAGTTTCACAGGAAAACGAATCGGACAACCGATTTTGAATCGAACCGAATACCAATTTAAGATTCGAAAACGGAGTGAATACTACATTCAACCATCATTGTGGATTTCACGTATTGCATGCCAATAAAAACACGTTAAGTAAGACATCGCCTTTGACACTTTGGACCATAATGGTATATTACATATCAGTTCAGAGCCATCAACTTGTAGAGTCAATTTAAACCATGCTCACCTATGTTACTACCTGCTAAATTTAAACTTTTAAGCCCACTATCAGTGTAAAGCTTCTACTGCGGTGGAAACATTTTCAATGGGAATTCCATTAAAAAAATACATTCACACATCGCGAGGTTTCATTCAAACATACGAAGTTTTGCGGTACTATCTGCCTTGTGCAATGACTTATTAAGTTTATAATGCCTACAATTAAATTTTGAAATAAAATTTAAGAATTGCTGATAATAATTTGACTGAAAAACAAGGTAAATTCAAAATAAACATATGTGCTTGCGATAGAAGGTGCCGGTAGGGACGAGATGGCTTCGTAGGAAGAGGTGCAGGCTACAAGCCGAGACGTCCTCGATTCGAATCTCACCTGCGGCACTTCACCCCCATTACCCACGTGGGGGGGGGGGGCAGGTGGCGTTGTGTACTAAGGCTTACTGCACGTGGATAGTGCACCTGTCTTCAACCAATGCTAAACCTGCTTGGGGGTAATCAGTGTGTTGGGGAACCTGACAGTTGCTCGCTGTTGCTCGGTGGGTCTTCCCGGGTACTCCGGTTTCCTCCACCTGTAAACTCTCAGGCACGAGGTGACCCTGGATGTGAAAGTGTCGTTAAACTCCACTAAATAAATATGTAAATAAATTCTAGGGGCGGTAACCAGATTTAAACCACTCGTAGAATAAGGGTTTTAACCACTCGGCAGAGCCTCGTGGTTAAAACCCTTATCCTACTCGTGGTCTAAAACTGATTAACGGCCCAAGTACCTATTTATTCTATATATTCGTTATGTTGGGGAAGACCAAGCAATATTTTGAATATCTTGATTGCTCTACCACACAATTTCCCTGGGTAACTATCTATCTTTTTTTTAATTCAGGTATAATCACGATACTGGTCCGGAAAAAGGGGTATTTCAGGTTCAAGAGGTTAACATCCAATTTTCCAAAACTTGTAACCAACACACATAATATGCCTCGTGAAAAATTAAAACTTCCGCAAAGTTTCTGCTGTTCATAGCCTGTGTAGTTCGCACCTGTAATGTCGTGATAACAAGGTGATGTTTTGCGCATCTCTTCAGCTGTTAGAAAATTAAGTCGCTTCTGTTTATTCAGATGGAATTTGCTTTACCTTTAAGTAGTCTGAAGGTGGCTTCGACACTGTGGCCCGCGGCTGGGATTTCCGCCTAGTATGCTAGCTATGATGTACTTGAAGGGAGTTCAGTATTTACTCAACCGAACAGCTCTATTACATAAGTACTGACATTCTTTCCTACGACTTTCCTGTCTATTGCGTTCTTTGCTAGCATACCTCTCAGTTTTCTTTTATGCGCAAATTTGAGCGTACTGTGCATATCAAGATAACAAATGGAAACTAGAGCAATCATTTCGTATTGACCCAAGTGTAATAGTTTTCAAATTCTGTTATCAGCAAGCTTTTATACAGGTATTTGTGTAGCCTACATATCGATCTATGTCACGTTTTTTTTTTTTTTCTTGAGCATTACTTTAAACATATTCGTTTGCTAAACCTTACTTTATAAGAATATTATTTTATTGAAAATACACGTTTGTTATAGCTCATTCTAAAACAATATATTCAGTTCTCACAATTGTGGTGTTGTTAGTTAGTTCGCAATGTTCCCGGCCCCTGGACCATAACTGATCGACATATTTGCAATATTTTCCGCTCAGCTTTAAACGTTCCGAAGAAGCGTCACGGAAACATCCGAGGTGATCTGAATTGCAGAGAGTGATGAACTTCAGTCCAAATTCCCACAATTGTCAAGTCAGCGTGAATGCAAACCGTGTCAATGTCAAAACAAGAAAAATGAGGACATGTGTGTTAACACTGTTTCCAAAATCCAAGTGATTATTGAATTTGTTGTAATATACGGTTGGAGAGATTACATTTTTGTTATCATTATAAACAGAACTCATTCGGTATAATAAAATAATGATGACCCCCACAGGAACCAATACTATACAACGTTTACAATTGTATTTTCTAGAATTGTATTTTCTACCTATTAATATAACTGACTAAAACGAATCATTAGCATTTTAAATCATCATCATCAGTTACTCCGTTGATGAAGCAATTACGAATCGGGCGACGTCATTTCAAATATTTCGCGTTGTGACGTCAGACGGTAAACTACGCTAGCTCCCATCCAATCAGAGGACGACGATTTTACTCTTATTGGAACATAGATGGATGTGTAGTTTTTAAATGACTAATTAAGGATTTTAGTAGTATTTCAGTTTTATACAAGGATATTATTTTGCTTAATAGCCTTTAATTATCAGCATCAAAACTTAACCCTTTACCTAACATGAAAAGCAGACGACCCTTGGAAACAAAAATTCTTGAATAGCCAATTTTTTAATTTTTTTGTCTCAAAAACATAGGTTATGACCCCTCATTGGAACGAGCTCGTTCCAATGAGGGGTCATAACCTATGTTTTTGAAACAAAAATGAAAAAAATAATGAAAAATAATTTGCGTTTCTTGAGAATAGCGCTGGCAGGTTTTGGCCGTTACATTGGATAAAGGGTTAAATCGAACATCACCTTTATTATTTAGCAATATAGGTGTATTATATGGGGTGGGGATGGGGGGGGGGTGTACTGCATTCTCATCCCCCGCCACCTACAACCAGCTAATTTTGCAGTTTTAATTGCAAGGGATTGGTATTTCAGAAAACAAATTGTTCAGAGGGAGGGGTACTTTTATAATTTTGGAAAATATCAGGGCCGTGGGCAGAGCATTTCCAGGGGTTTCCAGTGCAAATTCGAGGTAATAGCTTGCATTTTGACTTTGAAACAAAAAAACAGGGCAGTTTAATTGGTCATCCCCCATTCCCAAGAAACGTCATCCAGAAGCCTATCAATAGAAACATTCTATCAGTCACTTTTAAAACTACTTACTAAATGCAAATTCAGAACACCTAATTCCAAAATTTAGACTGACAACATATAGGAGCAGACACCTAAAAAAGGTTTTTGTTTTGAACCAGTTACCAAGACAAAAATATCGATAGAACCGTTCAGATTACAAATTGGTGAAGTTTATTACAAGTACAATATAATAAAAATATTATATAAATCAATATTTGAAAATACTATCAACCAACATATTAGTTGGAGCTTACTGGAGAGAACACCCCCCCCCCCCCCCACACCTCCTCCTTTTATTTTTCTTTTAACCTCTGACAAAGACGTGTTGATACTCATTCCGTGAGATTTCGAGAAAATGCTGTCAGATAAGTGATGGGTGAGGTTGGGAGGTTGTAAATGGGTACAAACTTCATTACTTGCGGTGATAACAAGGCATGATATTTTCTTGCAGATATCATAAATATATTTCTCGCTTTGTTGTAACTGTGGACAACCTAAAGCCTTTATTGACAGTGCAGTCCATCTCACACAAAGGTTATCAAGACTTGAGGTAAAATAAAAAAGGTTAAATTTCAAGTCAGAATATTTATATATTATAAATAATATAATGTTAAAATTAGAAATAATATAATGTTAAAATTAGAAATAATATAATGTTGAAAAACTTACCAAGACTGCACTGCAGAGTTCACTCAGAATAGAATCACAAACTGCCTCAGTTTACTCTAATCCATCGAATGAATGTCCCGGAAGGTTAATTACTGCACAAAAAAGTCTTTTCTCGTCCAGTGTGTAATTTTGTTACAGTGCAGAACAGAAATGATCGATATCCATTCCACATGCGATAGCCTAGTGCACAGTCCAGCCGGGTTTTACTTTAGTAACTTTTAGTTTAAAAAGCACGAAATTTAAACAGAGAGGCCAGTTGACACCGAATTTAAATTGAAAGCCTGGTACATTTTCCATCCTCCAGATATAATGAGGCCCACACTTTTCAAAACACATTTTAGAGCTCATACTTTGTGATGTCTGATGCTGAACGCAACCTTTTCAGTTTTGACTGTTCGTACCAACATTTTTTGCGAACAAAATGAATCAACAACGATTCTACTGGTGGCAAGGTCAAAGACTCAAGACTGGTTCTCTGACAAAATTGCCCATTTCTCGTTAAAATCCTTTCAACCGTTCAAATCATCAACTGTTTAATTCAATAGGCGATACATTGGAGTGAATTATTTTTCGCGGCTGGGTGTGTAATAAATAAAGAGACACACTTATGTTTGAATGGGTTAACGATTACTCAACTCGGGCGTTTGACGCTGGGATACATCGCTCTCGTTCAGTAAACGTTAACCCTTTGAAACAAATATTGACTGGTCTGCCCCAAATAATGAATATGGACTCTTCTAATTGCAGCCATTGAACTGATATGAAGATACCGCCAGGGTTGAAAGGGTTAACCCATTCAAACATAAGAGTGGTTCTGCAAATTTGTTGCACTCAAAAGACGACATGTCATCTTCGGAATTGTGGACGTTCAGCCATTTTTTTACAGTGTTACTAACCATTGGTAGATATTGTTTATATCCGTAACCGACCCTTGTTTATAGAACTGTTTGGCTCACTCAAGCTCACATTTTTCTCAACTTCCGAAATCCGAACTAGCTATGTCAGGGTACTGGCCAATTGTCCAGCCAGACTCGATTTAATAACGCGACCTCGATTCGAGTTTTAAGACATAGCTGACTTCTTTGCCCATTGAGGACAATGCTACACTCCTGTACAAGCAGCATCTCCTTGACTGCCAGAACGCTTCTCGCAGTTGATCACCACTTATATGCTGCATGTCTGACCTGAGCACCATGTTACCCCCCACCCCCTTGTTAGTGATGTTAGTTAAGTTTCTTTCGTTCGCTTTGGTTGCCTTTTTGTTCTCCTCCCCCCCCCCCCCCTCATCAAGTCACTGACTCCTGTATTTTAGCTTCCGCTTCCACACTTCATATAACCGCCAGACGCTCCCATCCTGCAACTCCATGCCTTTTGAGTTGAGAATGCACAATCTGTTCGTCAAGCTGCATCCCATGTTTGCAGACATCGATCTCCTATTAATCTTACCCCGACTCCCTTGTTAATGAAACTCTCTCGACTTTCTCCTGCCACGATATCTATATTCTGTTCATCGCCCATATTCCTTCTTCCTCCATCATATCTTTACGAGCTTCTTTTCCACTGAAAAATTCCCCATTTCCTTCCACCATTCACGGCGAAAGGCCTTCCTCCATCCAATCGTCTCATCTATGAATATCCATGCACTTCCCACCCTTTGTGAAAAAGCTAACTTAACGTGTGTAAAGCCTGATACACACACCTACCTCCGACTTTCCCTTTCAACCTAGTATTCTTCCGCTTATACATGATAATAGCTTCCAGTAACCGAAAAAAACTTTCAACAATTGAATCACACCCCTGCAGTACGCATCGACTGAAATTCCTCTCACACAAACGTTTTACATGTATCGAAACCAAAACTCTTTTCTTGAAGACAAACCGATTTACCCTGGGACAGCACCTCCCTACTAACCAGGGAATAATAAACTTTCAAATTTGACCTCTACCTTCAAATAAAGCTGAGCTCATTCCGCATTTGAGGGATTTCTGTTGAACTTCACATGTTATAATAACTGTTACTCGTTCGCCACAGATCCGATTTTATGTTTCACCATCATTATGGCAATCAAATAGGCGCAGGGAACTGAATTATGAATAGAGCAATTATATTTGTGTCGAACTACTGGCTTCACGGCTAAACATATAAAATGCATTGTAAAGTGAGATGCCACACCGGAGAAATTACCCCCTGCTGCTAACAAAATCACTACCTCTACTCTCATCTGTTCGCACATTAAAATTATCAGCCACACCCAATCATAATTGTGTAGAACCGTTTTAATTAGAGATACATTACCATATTTGGTGTAAATTGGCGTTTTACTGAGTCCGAAAGTATCTCCGGATAGTGCCATCCAAGGTTTTTTTTCAAAAGGTCGCTTGTGGATGTTTCTGGCCCCATAGTGAGGTATGAGAGCCCTTTCCGTGCAGGCCTTTATGCCGTGCACCAGTAATATAAACACCGCGATATTCATGTTTCCGTTCCCGCCAACCCCTAAAAATTCCCAAACAGATGTCTTTTTGTGGGGATCACGGATAACGAGAACTGTGATTCAAATTAACAATTGACATTTGTTTTAAATAAATAGCCCGTACGGTGTTCCTTATATATCAATAATGCAACTGTTGCATGTGCTGTGCATATTCTGTGCATATTCTGCACGCTTTCTGACCTTCATTACAAACATGTAACCGAGTTAATGTCGGAGTAAAGTACATACGTTTTAGCCGCTGTATACAGAGAGATCTACATTACATTGGTGATCAGAGTCCTCACGGAACGTACAATTTATATCAGCAGGTAATTGTTATAATTTATTTCTACCGTTTTTTTTTACCTAAACCTTTTTTCATTAAAGGAGAGAGGGGTCCCAAACATTCAGAGATGCATGTTCTACCATCCGATACATTCCATCAAAGCTGGAACAAATCAGTGGAATCGTAACTTAATACACAGATCGACACTTCCAGTGAAATTACGCTTTTATTTAAAAATAGTCCGTCGACAATTTCTGTTACGCACATTTTTTTCGGATTTTCATTTCCCGCATTGTTTAGTGTTTCTGTGGATGGTGGTTTCATAGAACAGGAGTGTAATAAAATGAAATTGTTTTTCATTGCGGGCCCCCTGTCTACTATATGTGGTTGTTTTTTTTCAAGGGAAGATTTACTGTGAGCCTTTTCTAAATTGGGAAGAAATCATTACGACCGGCTACAGAAATGAGTACTTTTTATTAAAACCAGTTCTAATTGCTCTGCATTTACTTCAGTTTAGGCTTGGCCCGTAACATTTCAACCAGTGGCGGCGCCAGAATTTTTTTTTTGTGGGGGGGGGGGGGCAACTAGGAGGGCAGACTCCCATGAAGGGGGGGGAAATACGTAAAGGATCATATCATTACTTTGTTATGAGGTAGTCCAAACTTGGACCCAAAGTCCGTAATATACTTGTTTGGTTTGGAACGTCCTGTGGACCTACCAAACCAAAAAATTATATTACGGACTTTGGGTCCAAGGTTCGACTAAATGTTATGGTAATTAGCGGTCCTCCTTTCAAAAAATCCTGGATCCGCGTCTGGTGGGTCTGTGCGTGTGAGAGAGAGAGAGAGAGAGAGAGAGAGAGAGAGAGAGAGAGAGAGAGAGAGAGAGAGAGACTTCAAATAATTGAACAGTGCAAGGGAGATAATGCCGGTCTGCCATAATGCGAAATCCATGAATTTTTTTAGACAAGGGATATGGATAGACATGCCTTTGTTGGCTCATAACTTAATTATAACTTATAAGTATCTGCATCTGAGTCTTTAAATCTCTACTGCCTGGATGTGTTCATCAGCTAGCCTGAGGCTTTGGGCTATGTGTGTATGGGAAATTATTGGGAATAAAAAAAGAGAGGGGTGTGTGTGTGTGTGAGAGAGAGTGACTGAATGTGTTTGTGTGCGAGGGTGGATGGAAATGCATGCGAGATGGTTGGGTGGGTGGGTGGGGGGCAACCGGGGGGGGGGGGGGGGGGGGGGCAAAGCCTTCGTTGGGGGGGGGGGGGGGGCAAATGCCCCCCCCCCCCCCCCCCCCCCCCTTCCCCCGTAGCGCCGCCACTGATTTCAACTGAACATTTTTAAAAAAATCAAGAATTTATTTTTGGATATGCGTATTTGATCATTTTTCCAATGCACGCAAACTGGATTTTCAGATGTTCTTGCATAAACTTTGACATGTAACAAATATTTCTGTTTCAGGTCATTGACCGTGAACTTTTGTATCGACTATCAATATCACTCGAAAGTAGTTGTTTTATCTTGAAAAAATTATTCAGCAGAATCAAAGGTTTTGTTAAAAAAATATTTTGTTCTTACGGCAATCTGAAGGTTGTTAAAAACCTTCGTAACTTTATATCACCTAATTTATGTTCATAGGTCAGCATTGCTACAATTGTTTTAACCGCATGTCATATTATAAATAGCTGAACTCACTTCAGTAAGAGGTGGGTTACGAACGGTTGTTTGATATTTAATTCCTTTTATATTCAACGCTAAATTAACCCTTCACCCAACGTAACGTCCAAAACCGGCCGGCGCTATTCTCAAAAATCGCCAATTAATTTTCAAAATATTTTCATTTTTTGTCTCAAAAACATAGGTTATGACCCCTCGTTGGAACGAGCTTGTCGAGCTCGTTCCAACAAGGGGTCATAACCTATGTTTTTGAGACAAAAAATGAAAAAAATTAATTATTCAAGAATTTTTTTTTGCAAGTGTCGTCTGCTTTTCATGTTAGGTAAAGAGTTAACGTATTTCTGAAGATCATGTGTTGATAAGGAACAAAAAATATTCTTGCGGCATTGAAACACGCAAAAAAAACAAAAACAGTTTACAACAAATTTAACAACGTTTTAACTGCACATCCCCGAGACGAATTGAGAACTAACTAATTCAGAAATATCTGCGTTCAGATGAGAGGGTCCGTAAGGGTGAAAAACACAGATTCATCCAGTGCGTCTCATTTCTCACTCAGTTCAGTCATCCGTCGCTTTTTGCGCACTGAGAGTGAGGTGGACAAGTTAGTCTCATGTTTCAATATGGATGTATTTAACGCGTATATTGAATTCGCCATTTATGTTCTTTTTTACGTAGTTAAAATAGTGGTCATGGAAACAAAATCCTGTGGGAAGTGGTCTGGAGCTAATCATTAATCCAGCCCCGTGAGGGGAGTGCGCGGGGGGGGGGGGGGGGGGGGGGGAGAGGGGAGGCGGGGTTGCGGTGAACCTAGATATCTTTTTACATTCTAAATTTTTCAACTCTATGGTGTGCATTGGGTGTCAACCGAGGGAATCACAACGCCTAACGTTCCATTTAGACACACAATGCATTCAACTGGCGCCATTTAGGTCACATTTTTAAAATGTAGGCCTTTCCGGGTGAGGCCCTCGTCCTACGAACGCAATAGGTGCTACCACCTTCAAATCTTTCCCCAACTCCAGACCTCGATTCTTGTAGTCCTATGGGTCAAGAGCGTAAAAATACTCAGCGCACAAGAACGAAGAACCATTTGCCCCCGCCCCTCCCCAATACCTAAAAGGTCCTACAGTCTGGTCCTGTCCTCAGTCAAGTTCAATAAATTACAGTTAACTCACATTGAAATAACTAAGTGTGAACCTATCGTTGGATTTTTCGCAGTCGTTTTTTTTTTTACTTAGCTTTGAATCAAACGCCATGTATGCGGTCTATTGGGGCGCGGTGGCTCGGTAGGTAGAGGTGCGGGCTGCAAGCCGAGAGGTCCTCTGTTCGAATCCCGCCTGCGGCAACCACGTTGTGTCCTTGGGCAAGACACTTCACCCCCATTGCCCACGTGGGGGCACGGTGACGCTGTGCACTAAGGCGTACTGCACGTTGATGGCGCATCTGTCTTCAACCAATGCTAACCCTGCTTGTGTGGAGTTAGTATGTTGGGGAGCTGACTGTTGCTCGCCGTTGCTCGGTGGTTCTCTCCGGGTACTCCGTCTACCTCCACCCGTAAAACTGTCGTGGTCATAATTAGCCATTGTGCTGAAATATGCGACCTTAAACACCAATAAAAAAAAGAAATGAATATGTGGTCAATTTTAAACTCGTTTTTTTTGCAAAATGAAGAATTTCAAAGAGTTGATATTCTTATGGACATACGCTAAAAAATATATTTTTCTCAGTCGTGATTTTTGAATGTTGGCCTTGGATCATACGCCCTGGATAAACGTATGCGGTCTAATTTAACCCTTTACCTAACACGAAAAGCAGACGACACTTGCAAAACAAATTTTTGAATAATTATTTTTTTCATTTTTTTGTCTCAAAAACATAGGGTATGACCCCTCATTGGAACGAGCTCGATGAGCTCGTTCCAATGAGGGGTCATAACCCATGCTTTTGAGACAAAAAAATGAAAATTAATTGGCGATTTTTTAGAATTGCGCTGGCCGGTTTTGGCCGTTACGTTGGATAAAGGGTTAAACTCCTGTTTTGCAAAATGAAGAATTTCTATGTTATTATTTATTTATTGGTGTTTGGGGTCATATACTTATACACAATGGCTAATCGTTACCGTGACAGTTTTACGGGTCGAGGAAGCCGGAGTACCCGGAGAGAACCACCGAGCATCGACGAGCAACTGTCAGCTCCTCAACATTCTCTGTTGAAGTTCCTCTCAAGCAGGGTTAAAGCAGTTGAGGACATGTGTACCATCGACGTGCAGTACGCCTTAGTACACGGTGTCATCATGTCCCCATGTAGGCAACCGGGATAAATTGCCTTGCCCAAGAACGCAACGCGGTTCGTCCCGGTCGGGGATCTAACTCGGGACCTCAAGAAGAATTCCAAAGAGTTTACGTTTTATGCGCAGTGAGAAATATAACGCAAGTTTATTGACATATTTGATTTCTTTGCATTGTGTAAATAGTGTATGCATAAAGAGAAGAAGGGGGTGGGGCGAAATGGGCTGCGACTCCTCCGAAAAATAATGTTCGAAACTTTTGCCAACATGCAACACCTCCCCACCAACCCCCACCCCCCCCCCCCCCCAAGAAAAAAAAAAGAAAAAGAAAAACCCGGATTTGTTCAATGTTGAGAACTTCAACAGTTAAATTGTTTAATATCATTTTGGTGGAAGCGCGATCGCCCATGTAACCGGCTAGAGCACCAAATTTCAAACTGAAAGGTGCGATGCACCGATCGATGTGCTCAGCGTTAACTGCTTTGTTTTTTTATAATTGGGCAAGGCCCTTAACGCCCATTACTAATGCACGTGGGCAATGTATTTATCTGGGTCCAAAGATTCGGTAGAAAATGTGGTAACTGTTAAACATCCAAGTGACCTATTTTAAAACAAATCTCATTGGTTAGGCATATATATTGAAACACTGTGGTTACCATTCTAATGTTTATTCGTGTAGGGCGCGTAGACTGAGCTACTTATCTTTTTGAGCAAATGGTCGCATAGCTGGTTTAGGGCGTGCTTAGTTTATTTTTTCCCACAAATCACAAGTTATGTTTTTGACGCCCCAAAAAAAATGAAATAATAGTTATTCAACAATTGCTCGGTGGTTCTCTCCGGTTACTCCGTGTCTCTTACTCGTAAAACCATCCGACGCGAGGTGACCTCGGCTGCCTATTTATTTATTGGTCACATACTTATGTCAGCTCCCCAACATTGTAACTCCGCACTGCATACAGACAGGGTTAGATTGGTTGAAGACATGCGCACCATCGACGTGCAGTACGCCTTTGTACACGGCGTCATCGTGCCCCCATGTAGGCAACCGGGATAAAGTGCCTAGCCCAAGGACACAACGCGGGTCGTCCCGGGGGTCTAACTCGGGACTCTAGCATAGAAGTCCAACAGTCTACCATTGAGCCACCGCGCCCCCTCCTCGCTGCCTGAAGTGTTCTTAAATTCAAATAAATAAATATATAAATGAATAATTAAATGTTTCTGGCATTTTGAAGTTTGAAATAAGGACATTAAAACTGTGTGTCTTATAAATGGTTAATATAAGCCATATATTTATATATGTATATTTATGGATTAGACAAGTTACATTACTTAGATATATTTATTTATTATTTATTGGTGTTTAACCGTTTACCTAACACGAAAAGCAGACGACACTTGCCAAAAAAATATGTTTTTTCATTTTTTCTCAAAAACATAGGTTATGACCCCCTCATTGGGACGAGTTCAATGAGCTCGTTCCAACGAGTGGTCATAACCTATGTTTTTGAGACACAAAATGAAAAAAATAATGAAAATTAATTGGTGATTTTTGGGAATACCGCTGGCCGGTTTTGGCCATTACGTTTGGTAAAGGGTTAAGGTCACGCATTTCTACACAATGGCTAATCATCACCACGACAGTTTTACGGATGGAGGAATCCGGAGAGAACCGCCGAGCAAGGGTGACCAACTGCCAGCCCCACAACATACTAACCCTACACATTTAGGGTTAGCATTGGTTCAAGACAAGTGCAGTATTTACGTAGGTACGCCTTAGTACACAACGCCACCTTGCCCCCGTGGATAATGCGCGATAAAGTGTCTTGCAATAGGACACAACGCGGTTGCTGCAGGTGGGATTCGAATTACTTAGATCATCAGTTGCAAAAAACACATTTTCGTCTTCGTGTCAGACATTTTGGTACTATGAATTTGGGAAGCAGATCAGATACGATATTTGACAATGTGAATTTTGTTTCCCCTCAATTTGATTGCGCTTTGCCGGTAAACCTTTTGGGAAAAATGCAGTACTTAAAGGGAGTGCAAACGAGGACACGCAATTCACATTTGTCATATGGAATTGGCAACACTTAAAAAAGAGGATATTCACATTTGTCATATGGAATTAGTGTGCTTTATTATTCTGTTTATGTTGATTTTATGTGTACGTAGTAATCTGCCTTTCTTATAGTGTATTTGCTGAATAAATCTTACCTAATCTTACCTTTCACACAGCATTTGCGAGTATTCGACTAGAAAACGCATTACTGGTTGTTTGACAGCGACCATTCAGTTATTTTTTATTACAGCCAGTTTGTCCGATTGCGCTGAAATGTAATCAGGGTGCTTTCAAGGCATTGAATGCAAGATGCACTTTCCATGGTGGGAATTTACAATTATATGGGTCTAAAATCTACAGGCATTTGGGTTAAATTGAAATTGAAATATTTTTTCACCAGTTACTTTTTATTTATTAGTTTTTGGAAATGCGTCAAGGGGTGTAAAAAAGTAAATAACAACAATGAACAAAGTGAAGTCACATGCAACTTTTTGAAATATTGCATTTGCATTGATTTGATTTTTAGCGCAACTTTGACATACGTCAAATTTAAGGTTATGTCATGGTCCGTCCGTCCATGCGTCCGTCCGTCCGTCCGTCCGTCCGTATGTCCATCAACAATTCAATACAGCTCGGGCTAGAGGCCATATTTATGAACCGATCTTTACGAAACTTATTGGGTACCTTCGTTATCACCGTGGGATGAGAACGAGTGTTTTGGGGTGCAGTCCGAAATTCAAGATGGCCACAAGCAGCCATTTTGTATCTTAGTTAGTGCAATAAGTTTTTTGTGCAATAATTTTTTGTCTGAATGTTTAGTAACATGGAATACATATAATACGGGTGTTTTTCTCGTGCAGAAATTCTGCAAATTGGATTAACTTTGATTTTTTCAGTGCTACTTACACACAGCCAGTACACATGTCAATACGGCTCGGGCTAGGGGCTGCATTTATGAACCGATCTTCACGAAACTTTTTGGGTATCTTTGCTATCACCTTGGGACGAGAAGGAGAGCTTCTGGGTCCGGTCCAAATTTCAAGATGGCTGCTAGCGGCCATTTTGTACCGAAATTAGGTCCAATCAGCTATCTGTACACACATTCTATACGGCTCAGGCTAGAAGCCGTATTTTTTGAACTGATCTTTACGAAACTTCTTGGATACCTTTGTTATCACCGTGGTACGAAAACGAGTGTTTTGGGGGTGCGGTCCGAAATTCAAGATGGCCACCGAAACCCATTTTGTACCAAAATTAGTGCAATCAGTTTTTTGTACAGAACTTCTGTATGAAAAGTTCTGATTTAAATAAATTTTTGTATGAATGTTTATTGACATCGAATACATAACATATAATATGTTTTTTTTTCTCGTGCAGACGTTATGCAAATTAGATGGACTTTGATTTATTCAGTGCTACTCATACACAGTAAGTACACATGTCAGTACGGCTCGGGCACGGGGGCTGTATTTATGAACCGATCTTCACGAAACTTCGTGGGTACCTTTGTTATCACCTTGGAACGAGAACGAGTGTTTCTGTGTGCGGCCCAAAATTCAAGATGGCTGCCAACGGCCATTTTGTACCGAAATTGGGTCCTATCAGTTTTGTATACACAACTACTATATGGCTCAGGCTAGTGGCCGTATTTATGAATCGATCTTTATGAAACCGCGTGGGTACCCTTATTATCACCTTTGGACGAGAACGAATGCTTTTGGGTGCGGTCCGAAATGCAAGATGGCTGCCGGCGGCCATTTTGTACCAAAATTAGGTACCATCAGTTTTTGGTACAGAAATTCTATTTTTGAATGAATGTTTAGTAAAATGGGATACATCACATATAATACGTTTTTTTTTCTCGTGCAGAAATTATGCAAATTAGATGAACATTGATTTATTCAGTACTACTTATACTCAGTAAGTGCACTTATCAATACGGCTCGGACTAGAAGCTGTGTTTATGAACCGATCTTCACGAAACTTTTTGGGTACCTTTGTTATCACATTGGGACAGGAACGAGTGCTTTAATGTGCCTTTGTTACCACTGTGATATTAGAACAAATATTTTGGGGTTCAGTCAGACACACTCTGGGACTCAAAGATTTCCTTTCTCGTTTAGCATCTAACCTTCGCCCACCTTTCCAACACTATACCTATGTATTTTTACAGGCTATGGTCAGAATTTATGTACAATTGTTATCAGGTGATTACCTAGATGTGTCATTGCTGTGTCACGTACTGTATATGTACATGTCTTACACAAGTTGAGCTACAGTGTCACTGACACTTTAATTTTTTTTTTTTTGTTGGTAAATTAACGTTTTAAGCATATAAGGTAAACGTTCGTTGTTTAAAGGGCCATTACCCTCATGGAATAATAATTTGAAAAAAATCGTAATTGGTCAAGTCAGGTAGGAAAGGTGGCGAGTGTTAAACATCGAAAGGACCTTTTATGAGAAAAAAAATCTAAAAGTTATAGATATTGAAAGGCTAGTGTTGTCATTTTAACGCTTATTCCTAGGGTAGTCACGAACGCAGATTGAGCTACTTTCGATTTTTGAGCATCTGTTCTCCTTACTGGCTTTGTGCGAGCTTACTTTATTTTTTCCTATATATATCCCCAATTAAAAATTAATGACTAGTTCTTTTTTATATAACCGTATGCATTAATCAGTGGGTTTTAGGCCTATAAGCACGTATGTTTACGATATTGGCATCAGTCTGGATTTGGGTTAGTTGAGAATTTGCAAAGTGGTCTAGTTTTTCTTTACGGAATGTTTTGCGGCCGGTCAAAACTAATTTAATATAACAGAAAGCACCCCCCCCCCCCCTTCAAAAAAAAAAAAAAAAAAAAAAAAAAACAACATAAAATACAATATTAATTCAAGACATCTATGTTTATAGGGTCGATAGTTTCAGATCCACTTATGATATTTAGATAGATTAATTACGAAACAGTAAAAAAGAGTTTTCATACACAGATATGTTACATTTGTTTTCCCTACAGTCCGACACAGATTAGTGGATTTTTGTTTGAATCTTGAAATTTTGGTGTCGGCGCAATTGTTGTTTTGGTGTTTCTATGGTAACGTTGCGTGCTAAATTTGAAGACTTTTGATGCCAGTGTTGGGGAATTTGAGCTATTTGCATTTAAAAAAAAAATGGCCGACAAAAATGGCGATCGAATTTCGGAACGTTAAAACTTAGCTATTCCTGTGCTATTGTACCGTTATTTATAGGTTATATCATTGTGCTAAAATTAAACCTACCTACAGATTACACTAAATCCAAATAATTCAAGATATTTGACCAATTGGTCGTGGAAATCATTTTCATAGCTAGCTGAGATATTCTGGAGACTTTATTAGGAGAACAAATTAGACAAAGTAGCAACACTTTCCTGTTATAGATTGAGTGCAAAACGCAAACGTATTCCAGTCCACTGAGTTCAGACATGGCGTCTAACATGCGCACTACTTTCACAAAATCCACTCATCTTGCACCGAGTTCATTTCAAGAGTCCGTCATCAGCATCATCATCTAAGCGGTCGCGTCGCTCGACATCCCCCACGTCAGCTCAGTTGCCACGTGTTTGAATCACCTTTCCAATGGCATAAAACGGTGCATGGGATGTTTGCGAAGACACAATTGCATCTCTTGGATTAACACGCTTGGACGAAATACAACCTTACTTTGCAAAACCCAATATCTGTTCTGGGCAGAGTCGAGAATACCTATTGGCCTCAAAGTCATAGATTTGTCACCAGTGGCCCATCCAAAATCAGATGGATCGAGTTTTGGTGGAATGCCAGAGTCACAAGAATACCAGTGCATGTCTTTAAGGCGGGCCCTTTCAACATCCTCGTGGAATGACTCACTCAGTTGTGGGTGGAGGGTTTGCTAGCTTGGGGCAGATAATCGCGCCTTTGCTGTTTTGGATGTCCAGACATTGACCTTGGCTTCGGTCATTTCTGTAACTGGATAACCATAACAAGCACTGATCAGGGGGACACGTTGGACAAACATAGCGCCCATGTCTGCACGATAATCGCCAAGCCCGCCCAATGAATAACCCTGCAGTTTCCTCAACATACCTACTTTGCCAACATCGCTCAATTATGCGACAGTGCCACAGCCCGATAGTGCATGTGCTGCGATGAGTTTTTGGACAATTGTGGCATTATTCTTGCATGTTTCACCTATGTCAATGGCCTTTGTTTTCCACTCGTAGCTTCAATTATCAATAAGCAACTCATTTTGTTCTTCCAATCGAAGACAGTTAGAAGGACAAACGCGTCCGTGTCAGTCATCTGATATGACATTAACGCAAGAAATGTCTTTGCATAATCTCTGGCTGTTATTAACTTGTTGGCAAATGATAGCATTAGTCTCTTCATATTCTCTGAATAACTCACCAAATTCTTGCACGTCGCCTGACCTAATGAGTGTAGGTGTGCAAAATTCACCTGTTTTGACTAGTTTATTCGAGCGACTACCATTCGCGACGCATCCGGTAATGTGTGAACATATGAGGCTTATGAGTTGCTTTTTGATTGTGAAACTCGACAGAACTACTTGCTTTTGTGGCAGTGGAATGTAAGGTGTCAACTTGTACTTTCTGGGTATGCATTTGCAACGTTCTGGGTGGGCAAGCGACTTGATGCTAAAGTCAAAATACCTGTCAAAGACAAGATATACATTCGACTTCATGAGGTATGTCGTTATTAGAGAATCTTGGCACAAAGTCTGCGACAGTACCGTTTGTGGGCCAGTGCAGTACCCTCATGATTGCACAGCCGTCGATCACAGTGCACTGCGGTACTGGTAACTTTCATAAGGTTACTACACATGCCAGCTTATTCTTCAGATCAGACTTGGATTTGGCAATACGCAAGTCATCCGACACGAGGAACACAGATAAAGGGAATGGTGCAAGCTCGTATTTCAGTATATCCTTCATTGGCAAAGTTTGACCAGAGGACTGGGGCAATTGTTCGTGAATATATGAGAGAAGTTTCAACAATTGATGTCTCTCCAACTTTGATTTAACTTCATCAGAAAACTTTTTAATTAATGAAGAACCGGTTTGTACCCTTCAATAATTAAATGTTCGATGACTATTCCTATAATTATTGTTTTGAATCTAATATTGTTGCATCAGTAGAAATATTATCCATCCGATGAAAGTGATCAGTTCACGACAGATGTATGTAAAACGGCTTGAAAACTCAGAACCCAAACCGTTATAATGACTTGTCAATCAAGGACAAAACTTGCCAACTCTTTATACCGACTCATTTTAACGACAGTACAGTTTGTTGTAATAACTTCACATCTCGCTATCACGACTTGGCAGCTTGGTATAACGACTTGATGACTCGTTATAGTTATGACTCATGGCTTGTCAGTGCAGAATACAGATTTCTAAACTTGTTATATACCAAGTTTCATAATTACTATAGAAACCCTATGGGAAATTACATTTTCATCTTCTTCTCCAGAACTGTTGAGCCGACGTGAACCAAACTTGACAGGGATGGTGTATGGGAGGTCCTATATACCCGTTCCCCATTGTATTCCTATCGGCTAATATACATGGCCGCCAGTCGCATTCTTTAATTCTGATTAGTGGATTTTGATGAGTGATGACCGGAACACCCTCGAACCACGGTCTTCATTTAATGTTGATCGGGTTGCAACATGGCCGCAGTTGCGACTTACGGTTACTATAGAACACAATGAGAAATCACATGGTTTCGATTGGTCGATTTTCAAAATCTTCCCTGAAAGTACAAGAGCAGATGTTTTGAAACTTCACGCAATTGATGACTGGGACACCCTCTACCAACGATCGTCATTTAATGTTGATAGTTAACACAGAAGCCCTTTGGGAAATCACGTTTTCATCTTCTTCTCTAGAACTACTAAGTTGATGTGAACCAAATTCACTAGGAATGGTATATGGAAGGTCCCCTACAAATGTTTCTCATTTTGTTCCCGTCAGATGGAAAGCATGACCGTCAGAGGCTTTCGTTGATTCTGGTTGGTCTAATTGAGAAATCTTCTCTGAAACCACAAGACCAAATGTTTTGAAACTTCACACAATTGAAGACTGTGACACCCTCTACCAACGATCCTCATTTAATGTTGATTAGCCTTCAAACATGGCCGCAGTTGTGGCTTATAGTCACTGGAACTACTAAGCTGATATAAACCAAAACTTGGTAGGAATGGTCTATGGGACGTCCTCTAAAACGATCCTCATTTTGTTCTCGTCGATTGGAAAAACATGGCCGCCAGAGACATTCGTCGATTCTGACTGGGAGATTTTGAAAATCTTCTCTAAAACCACAAGGCCAAATGATTTAAAACTTCGCATGTTTGATGACTGGGACACCCTTCACCAACGATCCTCATTTAATGTTGATCGGGTTGTAAACATGGCCGCAATTGCGACTCATATTTACCATAGAAACCCTATAAGAAATCACATTTTCATCGTCTTCTCTGGAACTACCGAGTAGATGTGAAGCAAACTTGGCAGCATTTGTCTATGGACATTCCAGTACAAACGACCGTAATTTTATTCCCGTCGGATGGGACACGTGGCCGCAAGGGGCATTCTTTGATTCTGATTGGTGGATTTTGAAAAATCTCCTCCTCTAAAACAACAAGCCAAATGTTTTGAGACTTCACATGCTTGATAAGTGGGACACCCTCTACCAACAATCCTCATTTAATGTTGATTGAGTTGCAAACATGGCCGCAATTGCAGCATATTGTCACTTTCGGGAAATCGCACATTCATCTTCTCTGGAACCAATGAGCCGATGTGAACCAAACTTGGCAGGAACGTTCTATTGGAGATCCTCTACAAACTATCCTTATTTTGGAGTACATGACCGCCAGAGATATTCTTTGATTCTGATTGGTGGATTCTGAAAAACCTTCTAGTCTGAAACTACAAGGCCAAATATTTTGAAACTTCACATTATTGACTTATGTACTGTTGATCAGATTGCAAACATGACCGGCCTTGCATCGCATGGTAACCATAGTTACCATGGAACCCTATGGGAAATCACATTTTTATCTTCTATCTTCTAGTGAACCAAGTGTGAACCAAACTTGCAAACAAAATGTACGGAAAGTCCTTAGAAAATCATCATCATTCTGTTTCGCACAGATCAAGTAGCATGGCGGCCTTTGATTAGAATAACTAATGGATATGCAGTTCTGCCAGCTGAGATATTACAGGGTCTTGAGAGCCTCTTGTTCTAACTTGACAACTCACTATAATGCTTTGTCAACAAGGTTTGTTTTCAAAACTTGATATAGCACCTTATCAGCTCGTTATAACTATTTTTCAATCATTGGGATTGTGCCCACAACACACCAAAGCGTCAGCTCTACTCTTTAACCCTTTACCCAACGTAACGGCCAAAACCGGCCAGCGCTATTCCCAAATATCGCCAATTAATTTTCAAAATATTTTCATTTTTTGTCTCAAAAACATAGGTTATGACCCCTCGTTGGAACGAGCTCTTCGAGCTCGTTCCAACGAGGGGTCATAACCGATGTTTTTGAGACAAAAAATGAAAAAAATTAGTTATTCAAGAATTTGTTTTGCAAGTGTCGTCTGCTTTTCATGTTAGGTAAAGGGTTAAAACGATTCCACAACTCCTCGTAATGATATGAGAACTCGTTATAACAACTTCACAATTCCCGTTTATAACTTGGCAACTCGTTTTAATGAGATTGCAATTTATCATCAATTTACATTTCCTTTTAATGACTTCTATTCTGTTCTAAAGACTTATTTATACGTTATTATTTTATCATGTTTTTATCCAACTCCTTGTAATGACATGTCAATTAGTTTCTTGTACACTCATATTTCTAACTTGACAACTCACTATAATGCTTCATCAACAAGGTTTTCACACCTTGTTACATGGGATTTTAAGCTCATTATAAGGATTTTTCAATCATTGTAGTGTGCCCACAATTCACTATAATATCAGCTGTACTCGTTAAATCGATTTCACAACTGTTCGTAATGCCACCACGACTCGATATAATGATGTCCGAGATTCACTATAATGATTTGGCAGCTCGTAATAACGACTTGTCAACAGGTATAATGAGTCTGGGACTCACAACGATCTGTCAGCTCATGATAATGAGGTCACGACTTGTTATAACTATTTGTACACAAACTTGTGAACTCATAAAAAATAACTTCCAACTCCTTATAACGGATTCAGAATTCATTATGACGAATTGGCAATCCATGACTTTTCAACTCATTATAATAACCTTCCAACTCGTATAACATCACAACGCATTGTAAATTCCCAACTCATTATTATAACATCACTCCTTGTTATAGAGAACTGGGAAATTGAGAAAATGACACAACAATTCGTTGTAATCATTTCACATCTCGTAATAATGACTTGTCAACTCTATAACGTCTTGCACATTCGTTATTATGTCTTTACCCCTCGTATTAACTAACTGTAAATCCATTATGGCTGATTCGCAAACCATTATAATAACAACTTGACAACTCATTATAATGACATGACTTTACCGCACATAAGTACTTCTATACCAGTTATAAAGACTCGTCAACACATTATAGCGACTTTATATATAACAACACTGCAAGACATTATAAAACTTGTCAAAATGAACTGACTTGTTATGTCGACATCATAACTCAATATAACAATTTTACAGTTCTTTTTAGTAATTTTTCAAACCGTTTTAATGTCATAACAACTTCTTATAAAGATTCCATAACTAGTTATAACAGCTCGTCTAATCCTCTTAATGACATTACAACTCATCAAGAATTTAAAATTCTTTATAACATTTTGCGAACTCGTTATAAAGACTTGTTAACCTGCTATAAAATCAGTGGGTGTCGTCGCAATGATTACACATCTTGTTATAGCGGGTTGTCATTATAATGGGTTGTTTGCTTGTTATACTGATTTATCAACTTGTTATAATTATTTCGCGACTGCTTATCCATTAGTTATATAATTTCAGCTTATGACAACTCATTATAACAACTTGGAAAACTCGTTATAACGACAAAGCAAACACTTATAATACTTTTGTAATTAATTATAAGGATTGATCAACTCGTTATAATAATTTAACGACTGGGCTTCCATTGGTTATATTATTTCAATTCATTATAATGACATGACAATTCACTATAATGACTCTGAAAACTCATTATGACGACAAAAAACACCCTTTTAATGATTTATCAATTGGTTATAATGATTGATCAACTCACTATAACTACTTGTAAAATCGTTATAACCACTTTACGATTCGTCAGGACTTCCCACTCGTTAACAGTACTTGCCAATTTGGTATAATGACTTTACAGCTCCTTATAACGAATTGTCCAGTCAGTATAATCGTTTACCCACCAGTTATAGAGACTTTCAAACTCGTTATAATAACTTCAAGAATAGCCGGCTTATCATAATGGCATCACAACGCGATTAACAACTGGTCAACTCATTACTATGACTACTCAATTCATTATTAATTTTACTTGTTATAACTTGTCAGCTTTATATCTTATTATAATGACCCTTCGATTCATTACAATGACATAGCAAATCGTTATGATTATTTCACATTTTATAATAACGGCTTGTGAACTTGCTGTAACAACCTATTAGCACGTTATCATGACTTCACAACTCGGAATAACGACGTTCAACTCATCATAACGATTCAGCTTGTTATAACTTGCCAGCTCACCATAATGATCTTTTGACGGCCAAATTTCTTGAAGCAGTGACTAGTTTGAAGTTATTTCACTTTTGACATTGATATCACTCGTGCGAATGCGCTGCATTATAAATGAATGGGAGCCGAACACCTCAGACGCCAAACGCGTTTGACAAAAAATCCAAACAATCGAGCCCCCACCCCCCCCCCCTCCCTCTCTCTATCTCAAAGTCAAAAATGTGCAAACTTTTAATAATATCCGAGCTTAACAAAATTGTAAACAATTACAAGATTAGCCCAGACATTTGTCTAATAAATTCGCTCTTCATGAAGGTTAGGTGAGTTACTAAGATCAAAATAAGGTTAAACATATTTCATAAGACTGACAGTTAGTTTAAACAATATTTATCCATAAAGCAGTGTTACACGTATACATTACATAATAATAATACCATAGAACGGCAAACATTTTTCATGGTTGTACACGGTATAACAGAAACAGAAGTAATCGGGATTGTAAGTAGACGAAGATTCGACAGGACTCCATAGGCTTATATGAGGCGTCTCCTTTATTCAAGAACACTTTTCACAGGATGATGGCATGAATCAGCAGTGGATCTCGCATATCGCTGCCCAGGGGCATGATCCCCGCTGGCAATGAACCACACCATAATTGAAAAGGTAGCCAAATTGTCCTTTAGGGTACTGCTGTTCATTTGCCCACATCTGCACAGAGAAGCACCGAAACTTGCGTAAGCAGTTACAAATAAAGCGCCGAGGGCTCGTCACAAAAACTGATTAAAGAGGAGGTCAGTGTTATTTCGTTAACAGTAGAACTTGACCTACAGGCCCCAGCCCCCGGGCAGCGATCTGCGAGATTGTTTAAACTATAAAAGGACAAGAGTAGAAGAAGTTAGACAGAAAAGGGAAGAAATGAATAAGAAGTAGATGTAGGCCATCCTGAATACATAATGCCATTAGAATAATAATTCAAATGATGCGTTGTCAACAATATGAATTCAAATCCCTGCCTTTGCGCAGCTGATTTAATAATTGCATAAGTAGGAAGAGTTTTATCTTGAAGATGTTAATACTAAGGGCGCAAAGTCCAGGGAAGATGAAGTTTGTGAGAATATGAGTTGTTGTCACCGACACCTGCCACTCGATAAGATAAAGTCATGCACTACATCAAAAATTATACTGTTCAAAAATTCAGAACCGAACTGAAGTATGGAAATGTCTATAGAAAAAGGGAGTAAGTTGATTGTTTCATTACGTGCGTTAAGAAAGATTGGACAGTGGAGGAGAAAGTGCTCAGGTGTCTCGAGCTCGCCACACTGACAATGTGGATTAGGTGCTAGGCGATTTTCGTGTAAGTGGACGTTAAGACTACTACAACGTAACCTCAATCTACAGAGGTAAATTTGAGCTGCACGAGATTTGGCCCCGCTATAAAATAACGGTGGCCGTAGCTTGCCAGCTTTTTGGAAGGTCTTAAACTCACTTAATGAGGAATTCTCGCAAACTGGTTGCGGCAAGTTATTCCACTGATCAGTAACATTGGGGATGAACGAGGACTGATATAGATTTGTTCGACAAAATGGAACTCTGTGGTTTTGCCTAGTTCGAAGGTTGAATGATGGATTTGTCGAGGATATGAGAGGTGGAATTTTAATAGCAATATAAGGAGGCGACAAGTCGTGATACATTCTGAAGAACTGAACCAGTTTATGTTTACGACGTCTTTCTTTAAGAGGGTCCAATCGTGTTTCGGTGTATAGCAAGGATTTGCTAGCACTAAGTGTTGCACCTGTAACTATTCTCGCCGCTGCGATCTGATTTTTGTCTAAATCGGCGACTTGGGTTAACGAGCAGTTATCCCAAACAGTATCGGCGTATTCCAGTAGCGGTCTATTAAAGGCAAAGTATATCTTCTCCAAGACATTACGGTCGAGATCAAACTTGTGTTTCCTCAGCAAGTCTAAACGAGACCAGGCTTTGGGATAGATATGGTCAATGTTGTTGTTCCAAGTACATGTGGTATTTAATACCACTCCTGACTTCACATATTTGAGTGACACCTAGAAATAGGGGTGGATTAACAGTGTGGTTGGTTTTGCGTGTTATAATCATACTCTCTTTTTTTTGAGGATTAAACTCAACTAACCATGTTTCAGCCCAGTGTTCAATTGCAGCTAGATCGTGATTGACTTGGATTGGATTTTCCACTTTTAGATATAAAGAAGTATCATCAGCACAAAGGCGTATACTACTAAGTAGATTTTCAGTTATATCGTTTATATAGATCGGAAACAATAAGGGCTCAAGAACAAATCCTTGTGGTACTCCAGCATTTATAGGTCGCCATGAAGATGCCTCTGATGCCACCACCACACACTGAGTTCTATTCGAAAGGTACGATTCTATAAATAATAGTAGATCACCCGAAATACCAATACGCTCCGGCTTGTAAATGAGACCAGCATGCCATACCTTGTCGAAGCCTTACTGACGTCGCAAAAACGACCCTAACCTCTTTCCCTTCGTCTAACGCTCTGCAGAATTCGTCATATATGTCAGTTAGTTGGAGAATAGTCGAATCACCTGGTCTAAAACCTGACTGGAATTGACTAACAGCGTTTGTATTGTTCAGGAATTGCCATAGTTGTTTAAAAATACATTTTTCAAAGACTTTACCAACGCAGCTAATCAGGGATATGGGGCGATAATTACTAACTATGTTTGCGGTTTTTTAGGGTTGGAGAAACGTTTGCCTTTTTCCACATCGAAGGGAAATATGAGTTATTCAGCAGTATGTTGAATAAAACCGAAAGTGGTTCACTTAAGGAAGTTTTACACTCTTTAAGAAGACGTGGACTGATAAGATCAGGACCCGACGCCTTGGACACCTTTAAAGATTTCAGTGCTTCGTACACCTCACTACAGTGAATGGTTATACTATCAATTGTTTGTGTGTGTGGGGGGGGGGGGGGGGGGCAGAGTATAAGATCTGGCAGGGAGGCACGGGAGTCATCGACGGAAGAGACAGAACAGAAGTATTCATTGAGTACTTCCGCTTTCTCAATATTTGAGGAATATATTTTGTTCATGTGGTTGATAACAGGAATTTCAGCTGGGCGTCTACTACCAAGGGAGGATTTTAGTGTTTCCACCGCTGTGAAATTGGAGTTTCGTTACTCCTCAAGGTAGACTGGACTTTGGATAAGTGTGAGTTTTTTGCCTTCCTAATAGCTGAAGCAACTTCATTCCGTTTATGTTTATAGTTTGCCCAAGCGTTCGGAGGCTCACTTCGTTTGGCTATGCGGTACAAGCGTTTTCTTTGTCTTATTAGTAATCGTATTTCGTTGGGCATCCAGTTCGGCTGATTGGACCTCGAAGTGATGTATTTGTTTGGTATATGTTTAGAAGCAGTATCGATTAATTTGTCAGTGAAGTTAGAGACTATGGTATCTAAACATGGATTATGAAATAGAGAATTCCAGTCATCGCGAGAGAGGGCGGCATTTAATGCATCATAATTGGGAGTACAACCAAATCCGCCTTCTGAAAGTGTGGGGTCTTGGTTTTGGAAACTCGACTTCAATGGAAATTGGACAATGATAGAGGGTCATGTCGTGGATAATCGGTTCTAAGACCTCACAGGTTTTTCACATTCACTGTGTCGCTAACCGCAAAAAAGGTCTACCAATGAAGCTGACGACTCGGTAAAACACGTTGGCTCACATACAAGCTGTTTGAAATTAAAATAATTCATTATTTCAGAAAATCTGCTTCCTGTGGGGTTTAGCTGGATATCATTAAAATCACGTGTAACAATTAAGTCATCCACTCGCGTATCTCTGACAGTTACTGAAGCAGACTTTGAACTGAGTCACCCCTTTCATGGTATCGGCTTGTTATGCATTTCAAATTTACTAACTCAAAAACAACCCTCAAAAACAATACCAAAAGATAACAACATTCTGGATTTGTATTATCTGAACGCGTTGAGAATGTATAACTCCTTTTCCTCTGATAACAGCATTTTGGATTTGTGAGTCCAAATCGTCCCAAAAGTAGAAATTTCGTATTCTTAATAAAATACAGTTATGGAATCTAAAATGCTTTATTTGTGTGATTTCAAACTGAATATATGTTAGATTTTACAAATGACCTTGTTTGGTACTCATGAAAAGGATTAGTTAGAGGGCCCCCGCTGAGATGCTTAACTAGCATCTCTTTGTTACTTGTTTTCAAGTATATATACCCCATGATCCTCATGTGAACGTGGTCGGTGAGTTTATTTCAATGTGGGTCCATTATCTATGCCTTGAATGGGGCAATGGAAGTGTTTAAACGTATAGTTTATCCAGATTGTTTCGAAACAATAACAACAATAAAAATAAGAATAAAATAATGTTACTAATAATAATAATAATAACATTGTTGGGGATGTGACAAGCGTTACTTATTCCCAGTTTCTACTACTATTCTATAATTTTTATTTAACGGTATGTAAAATATAATAGTCAATACATTTACAGCATAATATTGTGATACATATACATATCGTTGGGGACAGCATAGCCAGATTGGCTGTCTTCCTGCTATCCCCCGAGGTAAAAATATAATTAGAGCAACACCATATCAGACGGAGTATACAGTCGGGAAGAGAGAAATACAGATCCCTTTGGAGTAATGTTGTATTGTTGCATTGTTGCATTATTGCATGGGAAACAAGACACTTAAAATAGCAATGATATTTTAGAATACATTGAAAATAACACTGAAAATAATTAGGGAATAAGGCGAATCTGAGGCATTTATAGCTTGTATGGCCCTCTATTGGAGAACAAGTTAGGGTTCTACATGTCCTGGGAAAGTTCTATTGGGCCCATGTTCTGATGGGAAGGGGGTTGCGCATAAATCGTTGTCAAGACCCCCCCCCCCCCCCCCCCCCGCGCTTCCTCCTTCGCTACACCACTAGACCATGAATCCGTCACGTTGACGAGTTAGTAGAGTGAAAACAACACAGATTCGTGACCAGTTCAGCTTGGTATTTGCTTGAATGCATTTTGAAGGCTTTAAGTCATTTAAAAATAAATAAAAAAATACTATAGTGATTGTAACACTTTGACGAGAAGGCCTTGCTTAACAATATACTCCCAAATAACTCCCCACCACCTCGTCTCTCCTCCTAACACTCGAAAAAGAATTTGTTGATGACATCCAGTACCCCATTCTTCCCAATCTCCCCGGTAAGCATACTAACCCTCCCCCTGTGTCACCCAATGCCCATATGTACTTCAGTTTCCCACATCTTTAAATTCACAGTGAATATTATTGTGTTAGACTGTTTTGGACAGTCTAATGGAAGTGTTCCACGGAGTCGTCTTCTCCAAAATTGCGAATTTGGCACTCCTTTCACTGTCCTTCCCAACTTTTTAGCTCAGTTCCAATGACCGTTCTCTCAGAGTAAACAGCAATGACTCCACCCCCTCCCCCTCCCCTCGAAAGGTATCATCAGTGTATTCTTCAAAACTTGGCTTCTATTCATCACGCTTTCAACACAAATACATCTTTGCTTTGACCATTCCCCCCACCGCCTCGTCGATTTTGGTTACAACCCTCCTTCTTCTCTTACGATTTTCTAACCGGAAATATCCCGTTCTAAGTGAGAGATCTTTATTGACAAGTTCTCTATCAACCACCCCATTTGCTCAGTCCACCCTGTCTTTGTATTTAAATTCCAGATCTTCTAGAACAGTCGTTTTCACCATCGAGTGTCGGAGAGATTTTCAAATAGTTGAGATAACAACGTTTAATTTGACTTAATCTATCCTTGATCCTTATCCATCTAAGCCCACCCGCAAATTCCTCTAGCAAACTTCGTTATTACTCGATCCTATAATCCATCGACTTGCGCCATTGTGCAGAGTTTCCGGACGCTTTACCATTGTTTGGTTTAGAGGTTTCCCATCCATACCATTTGTTATACTTGGTACACACCCCGTTTCCCAAATCGTTTTCCCCACAAAAACCGTATTCAAGTTGTTGTTCCGTAAAAGTTTCATTTGATTATGGATTCGCTTCAACTTCACAATTAGTCTGTGGTTTCGATAGATGCCTCTTTCCGTGCTGTATATATTTACACCCAAATACTCAAAGCCACGTGTCTCTCCCACTCTAGTAAGTTTGCTGATCGTCGCAGAATGGGCTGGTTAATATACCTCACGAGAGGAGGAAGTTCTACGTTTTCGCTAGAGTCGCAGTCGACATCCAGAGGCTGTCGTCTCGTCCACAGTTCGAATGTATATCTGGCCACCTTACCAACGCCTCATATAGATGGGGCAGTTCGTGCTCCAGAAGGGAACACTAATTATTTAAAGAAGTTCGACGACAACGCACCGGAAATATAATACATTTGCATGCATAGAGGAATATACACTGCAACAAATATAGGTTCTCTTTAGAACCAAAACTGGTTCTAATCTTGTCCCTGAGATGGAACCAGTTCTGCTTAAACAGTATTTATTTCAAATCAAATAAATTTATAAAGATTAACATTAAATATTAACAGAATTAAACATAAATTGAGGGGGGGGGGGGGGGTTAGCAGTAAGTTTAGAGCTTATACGAGGTTGTCTCAACTCATTATTAAGCAAAGGAGATATGAGCAGATGGCATATCGAACCAGTTTTGGTTCTCTTCAGAACCAAAACTGGTTCGATATGCCAACTGTTCATATCTCCTTTGTTTCAAAATGTTTGGCGACTGCGTTGAATAAGCGCCAAGTTTACTGCTGAATCTACTTCAGTTCATGTAATATTCTGTTGAAATTGAATGCTAATCTTGGTAAATTTATTTCATTTGAAATAAATACTGTTTAAGCAGAACTGGTTCCATCTCAGGGACAAGATTAGAACCAGTTTTGGTTCTAAAAGAACCTATATTTTTTGCAGTGTATGTTACACTTACATGTACTCACAAATTCATCAGTCCGAGAATATATAATGTTTATACACCTTTACAGAGCTTGGAAAACAAGAGCTTGAAAGGCTGACTACCCTAGCACTATACGTCAATAATTAAACTTTTTTCGGTTCATGCGTTTTCAGATAAAACGATTGGCTCACACGATTCTGTTTTTTCTTTTCATAACTCAATGAACCGAAAAAAAAACACAATTAGGTCCGCCCCCAGCCACGCCCCTAAAATACCAGTCTTCGGAGTTGCAACTTGGTGTCAAATCAATAGAAGTTAGAACACTGGCACGTTCTAAATCTGAAAAATAAAAATAAATTTATATTACTAATTTATCACCATGAAATTATTTATAACATATTTAAATGACCGTGGTGGTCAAATTTTCTTTTTCTTCACAACTGTATTCATTTGACATTTCAATTTTTACGCACACTGGGTGATCGTCTGCGTTCATCGTTTTACCCAAATCGATTGTAAACAATGGCTGGTCACGACGAATACGGCAATTTTGACATTGCTAATTTATATCTAACTCCACTTTTACTTTTACAAACTGTGTTTTTCAGTTCTAGGGAAACGGTCAAATCTAAATTACAATGTAATACTGATGGCCTACTTCCACCTACCACGGAACGTAACTTTTACGTGAAGTGAACAGTTGAATGAAATGTGAGGGAGGCGTGGCTTATGACGTTTTCTTTGCATTACATAATTAATTGGTCAATAAAAAGTTTAATGACATAAGTGCATTTGACTTGGAAAGTGTGTCAATTGCTACCTGCATTTCAATAATATGCGCCCTCTTTTATGCCAGAAAAATAATATGTCTACCAGTTTTAGTTTTTAAGTCTTTGTTCGCCGACGTAGAGGACGACTAACACTATTTATTTATTTGGGTCGCGAACGTTTAATTATAAGGAATGATCGTTTCTTTTTATCTATTTCTTGAGTTATGAACCCCAAGATACAAAGTCCGCACATCGCGTAAATGGGCTATTTACACAGTTTGGACTTTGTTTTTTGGGGTTCATAACTCAAGAAATAGACAAAAAGAAACGATTATTCCTTAATTATATAGAGTTTGGGAGGAGTTACTCTAGTAATAATTGTCTTCATTGAAAGCGGAGTAGAGATGGGCAATATACCGAAAAATCGAACCGATACCAATACCATGGAAACCGAACTAATCGTTAAATACCGAAACCGTTTGAATTTTCAAATTTCTCCATTCGCCGTTTATAAGTCCCCGTTGAGGCTTGAAGACAACCGTTCATTTTCATGAAAAATGTGTCTGATTTTCCTTTCAGTTTTGTTAAACCTCTTTGGGCCGGCTAACTGTCCTGAATTCCTACTGGACTACAACCTGTACATGCCAAATTGCTTAGCAGTGATTTCCAGTCAAGACTTGGCTGCCTTCACTGCCTGTTAGAAATCGCTCCCCATGTGATTTGTCTATTGTCCGCAAACACAAAATTATTGCAGATATGATTTGTGATCGAATGTGGAAGAATGCACCGTTGAGCTCATTGGCGGCGGCATTCAATGATGGGGTAGAGTGATACAATAATTGATTCTGTTTTTCCTATTGTGAATTCCTCTTTGGTACTATACTACTCAGAGTTTGCTAAGCACCAATTTATTTGACACATCATTGTGAAATTTGCTTGTGACATATTTGCGATATTTTTGGTGGATATGATTGAGGAATGTATTGAGATGGTCCCGAGTGTTTACATTAGCTCTCTTGGCAGGCAGACTTTTCGTGACAGCCTTGGAAAGCATGTACCTCTTGATTTTCATGATGTGTTCGTGTACTGTCTACATGTACATGACATGTGTAGGGTATTCAATCTTAATTTCAACACAATCCCTTGTGAGTTAATGATTGAATATGGCAAATGCAAATGTAAGAAGACATTTGTCTGAAGCAGAAATGTGGCGGGCTGTAGGGATGGTGGAGCAAGGGGCTACCCACCACCCGGTTGGTGAAGCCCTTGGTGTGCACCATACGGTGATCACCAGAGTCTGGGCAAGATTTCAGCAGTATGGCACACCGGTAAGTCCGCATTATGGTGACAGAGACAGAGCAACAACTGCAGCTGAGAACCGGCCTTTGATTATTGAAGCCCGGAAGAACAACTTAACCACAGCTTTGCAGTGACCTTCAGAATGCATCCGGGGTAAAGGTTTCGACGTAGACTATCCGGGCAAGGTTGCACGAAAGGTGGTCTCGGATCGAGAAGACAAGGTATTCGCATTCCGCTGTCCCAGAACCACCCCCAGGCACGATATGAATGGGCAATGAACCACGTTGGATGGACCAGAGAAGATTGGGGACCTGTCCTTTTCACAGATGAGTCAGGGTACTGCCTCCATCACACAGATAGGCGTGCTAGGGTATGGAGAATACCAGGCAAGCGATTCCATGCAGCCAACATTGCTGAGCATGACCGCTATGGTGGAGAGTCAATCATGGTCTGGGGCGGCATCAGCAGGGATGGACGTACATAGCCCTGTATCCTTGAACGCGGTACATTGACTGCGCAGTGGTATTTTGATGAGATCGTGGATGTCCACGTCAGATTGTATGCAGGTGGAGTGGGTGATAGATTCATTCTGATGGACGATAATGCCCATCCTCATGTTGCCCATGCTGTCGGGGAGTACCGACAGAGGGAGGGGATTGAGCGTATGGACTGGCCAGCAAGATCCCCTGACCTCAATCAAATCGAACATGTCCGAAATGAGTTGCAGCTTGCAATTTCAGCCCTTCCAGTCCAGCCAAGAAGTGTCCAGGAGCTTGGTGCATGCTGGTCCAACAATGGAACAACATCCCACAAACGACCACCAGGAACCTGAAAGGGAGCATGAGAAGGCATTGCCAAGCTGTAATTAACAGTAATGTGTCTCATACTCGATACTGAACCCATACCAGTTCGCTCCATCAACTTTTTGGCAAATTCAAAAATGTCCACTTTTACCAATAATATCCATTTTCCATGGTTATCGTATTCAAAAGCTAAAAAATAATGTCAAACACAAATAAAATCTCATTTTCTGTACTTAAACTATTAATGATATAATTAAATAAAATATATATACACTTTTCGTTACAATATTTCAACTAAAACGTAAAACAGGTAGTTGGAAAAACTTGGTGATTAGCAAACTTTGAGTAGTATATTAGCAATACTCAGTCAAGTCAGATACCAAATACCGAACCGATACCGAGGTATAACCACTAAAATACCGAAATCGATATCGAACTCAAAATAACAATACCGCCCATCTCTCTCGGGTAGATTGATGCTTTTTAAACTTCACTTCGTTTAAAGTTCTCAGTCTCAGATATTCCTGATCATAACAGATGATATTTGTAGATGACTGGCGATCTTTGCGTTTCTGTTCTGAAGAAATTAGCTGGACCTCTCAATTAAAATACGATTCATTTCTGATCGTTACAAATCGTAAATGGTTTTACTGACAACACTATTTCCAAATGAAACACTGCGAACCAGATAATGAACAAGCTGCCTCAGCTAGTGTGCAATAATTACTTCATTTAAACGCATGTGGACATTATATGCAGCTGGACTATCGCTAATTATCACTACACTTTTACAAAATAAATTGAAATAAATTGCTTAACTCGTCACTTATCTTGCTGTTTATACGTTTCACAATATTGTCTACTTTTCTCCAATCTTAGTTGAAAAGATGAGAATATATAAGTCTTATTGCAACTGTCCCTCAAATCTTCTACCTTCGCCCCAGGAAAAACACAAGACAGTCCGATTTGAGCTGCCAGTACGTCACACCTTGTCAATTCTGCGAGCAGTGCTACTCACTGATTAGACTAAATTTCGTTTATTCTCTTCCCTGCTTCTCTCATTAGGTCCGATATCGACCAAAACTTGCAGCATTTAACTGGCACCCAAACTCGTCTTTCTCTTGGCGGTTCTCCAAAGTGACAATTCCAACAACGAACCACAGCCAATGAGTACTGGCTGACAGAACAGCGATCCATGTCGTCTCAATGTCTATTTGTAGAGTTCCGAAGGATTAGGGAATCATGAAACCGGTTGAACATCCAGAATCTCGAGATAACCACCCATTTGATAGGATGCCGAAGGAGTGAGATTGTATTCAAGACCAAAGTGGATATATTTTGTAGTTGTGGCCTGACAGTGATAACAAAAAATTATATCTGCCATTGGATTCCTTCCCTTCCCATCTCCGAGTGTTCCATCTCTTTGGATGCATGTGGCAGTCAATGATTCCATTTCTTAAGTAATGCTTTCCTGTCGTTTTGTAGAAGTTTATACATCGATGTTTCAGGCATTATCAGATTTCCTATCATTATATGGCTTATAAAAGGTACCTGTTGTATTAAAGAGGCAATATAAGTCACTGACAAAGAGTACTTTTCTTCAAGGTGCAGGAAGGCGGACACATCAAGACTTCAACATTCCATAATTGTATATTAAATATTTCTGATTCACTACATTACGCATGTCTGCACAATATGTAGCTAAAATAATTATGTTTAGTGTGTAAACAGTTTCACTTTTCTTTGTTGTAGTGTTAGCGTGATGGCGACAAAATGGGGCATTGTTTGTGCTGGTAATATAGCAAATGATTTTTGTACAGCGTTGGAATTGCTTCCCAAGGATAACCACAAGGTAATCTTGGCTATTAACACATATTACAATGTAATGCTTCTCGCAACATCGTACGAATACTGGAAGAGTGTATACAAACTAATCAAACAGAGTGAGAAAAAAATAATATCAGCGTACTTTTACTGAAAGGGGTGGGCATCATACAAATTAGTCTGTGTGAAACACACAGACTATTGTTTTTGTATGGTTTATTTTTCTTTTTTTTTCTCTGTTCATATCTCAGGCATGGTATGACATATGGACCTGGGACCAACACCAAGCGAGTCGACACTTAATGAAGGTTCAAACTATGGATCAAGGTCTCTGAGGTCACCCATGAGTCACATAATGCATTTTGCAGAATTGCTGAAAATCACATTTTTATCCCACCAATGCATTCCCGAAGAACATACATGCATTTTTTACACGTAAACAAATGGGCGTAGCCAAAAAATGGAAAGTGGGTAAAGGTCACATCTCAAGCATGGTATGACGTATCGAACTGGGACCAACATCAAATGAGTCGAAACTCAAAGGAGGTTCAATATATGGGTCAAGGTCACTGAGGTCATTGAGAGGTAAATAAGTGATCTTTTTTAGAATTGCTGGAAATCACATATATTGTTCCCCCAATGCATTCCAAAAGTGCATACAAGGTCACTGAGGTCACCCAGGGGTCAATGAGTGCATTTTTTAGAATTAATAGAAGTCAAAGATCATACCTGCATTTTATGTTCAAAACGTGGGCGTGGCTCAAAATTTTTAAAGTTGGTCATGCTCGTATCTCGAGCATTGTGTCACATATGGACCTCGGACCAACAACAAATGAGTCGAAATTCAATGAAGGTTCAAATAAGGGCCAAGGTCACTGAGGTCACCTAGGGGTTATTGAGTGCATTCTTTCAGAATTATTGGAAATCACATTTTTGAATGTGGCGTGGTCAAAATTTTGAAAGTGGGTCACGATCATATCTCAAGCGTGGCATGTTATATGGACATCGGACCAACAATATATGATTCGAAACTCAGTAATGTTTCAGAATATGGATCAAAGTCACTGAGGTCAGTAATGGGTCATTGACTACAGATATCAGAATTGCTGGAAATCACATTTTAACCCTCTAATGCATTTCTGAAGTTCATAAATGCATGTTTACATGAATAAAATGTCAAAAATGTCCATTGATGATTTCTTTTTTGAACGTATTTAATACTATGCACGGAAGTTATTTCTAGTTTCTTCAAAAATTGTATCTGAAACCTTTATGAAAATCTTTAAATGTTGTTTACGGAAACCTATTTCTGAATTCTATTAAATATATTTTAATTCTGAAAAGAGGTCTTCATGAATTATTTTTCTATGTAATTTAGTTCTAATGCGTTCACCAATTTCATACAGCTCGAATTTACTGGTTGCAGTAAATTCTGTTTCTCTAGTTAAGGTTTCAGGTTTCAGTGTGGTACTGACTTTATCTGTCATTTTTCCATCATGTGAAATTGTGCATTGTTCTAGTGTGGTTCAAATGAAACGTGGCAGTTTGGTCAGAGAAAGTATAAATGAAACAAGTGCCAGATAGCATCTTCATAAACGATTCTAGATAAAGCGACTCTTTTTGAAAATAGATGTCTTGTCACAGTCAACGAAGAAAATGCTCGTTAGTTAATGCACTCCTTTCTGCATGCAAAGGAAATAGTCTGAAATACATCAGAGCGTTTGCGCTGTGTAATGCAAAATATAAAGCGCTATTAGCGAGGTCGGTAGTGAAATCACGAACTGAACCGATCAAACTATTCAATAGTACAGCATGTATACCGTTAATAACAAAACTATACAAAGAGGTGGCATACTTCTGAACTACATGACTGTACCACTGGGAGATGACGTAGCCACCAGTGGCTGTCTTCCCGCCATTCCCGTTTAAAAAAAAATGATCAAGAAAAAAAAACAGAGAAAGGAAGAGAAGAGAAAAATAAAAGAAGAGAAATGGAAACGAGAAGCAGACGTGACAATCGAGGCAATCGTGACAACAGCATGTTCACTTATTAGAGAGGATTTTTTTTTTGCCATACTGCAGATGACATGTTAGACTGGTTCTTTCTGTCATGTGAGAAATCTATTCTATGTTTCTAACATGTCATCCCCTGAGTTCTAATTTTCTCCATGTGTCAGCAGACATAAAGAACACATTGGAAACCAGTGACGACATGATGATGATTGAGTTGAAGAGAGAGGTAGCGATGGGATAAACAAAGCTTTGACCTATAATCGGGGCATACTAGTTTGTTACAGTTGACATGTTGTGAATATGAACTTTTGAAATAATGAGGTCACGGCATGTGTAGGGTAGATTACCACTGACACGCTGTGGAAAACTTATAAATTATTTACAACTTCCCAGGATAAATAAAACATAAGAAACACTTGCAAAATTTTATCACACGGACCACCAACGATCGGTGTGTGGATTTTACTCTCACTGGAACATAACGATGTGTTACCTGGATTCTATAGGAGTGACCGTTCGTTTAGATCACCTTCTGGCCTACCAAGTTCACAATTATCGTACAACAATATTCTTTATTTAAACAAAAAGGCAAGGAATAATGTATGAGTTCTAAAATTCTTCCAATAACTGTCATAGCAAATGTGGCCAAGCAGCCACGATCTCGTTATCTAGTCTGGCCATAAACCAACATTTCCGCGCGCCTTTACTTTCTCTTGAGAAACACTATTTTGTAACACATCGTCGGTAAGGGCTCTTGTTACAAAAACGCACTACATAAGTTGAATGTGCGAATTAAAAAAAACAACATTATTTAAATGCCAGAAATTCCAAACATGAAGTGTTTTATCCTGTATCAAGGTTGTTAATAAGTCGTCCAGATGGGAGTTAATATCAGATTACCTCAAAGACTGTTCAGTAAACTTCGGTTGGTCACTAAATCGGTTCGATTCGAAACCATCCCCATTATTCGAAAAAAAGATTTGGATTCCGTATAATTCTTTATCATCGACATTGTGAAGATAACAATTCACCTGCAGTTTTCTGATGAATACGATTGAACATATCCAATCTAGCAAGATAGCATTTGAAAAGAGAGAGACAGAGGGGAGTCTACGTCACCATTCGTTTGCACAATACATCGTCCGTTAAGTGCACCAAGGCGCCATCTGTGATGTTTTGGCATTGCAAACCACCTTGTTGCACTGAGAAGACGATACAAGTTTTTTTCTTCGACCACCTTTGTGATACCTGTCAATTTCCTAATAGTTTAGTATGCCTATTGATGTTAGGTTCACGATGGAGAAAGACAGCACCAGCAGGCCGTAGTATCGTAACAATGGAAAAGTGGATTCGATTCCTGATTCGATTTGGATTCGAACGTTTTGCTTGAATCGATTCGAGAGAAACATCGCGATTCGCAGAACCTAGCATGGGTAGATTTTCTATCTTTAAATTGAAATGTCGAAAGATTTCTTTCAATTTAGTTTTAACCCTTTGCCTAACATGAAAAGCAGACGACACTAGCAAACAAAATTCTTGAACAACTATTTCTTTTCATTTTTGTCTCAAAAACATAGGTTATGACTTCTCATTGGAACGAGCTCAACGAGCTCGTTCCAAAGAGGGGTCATAACCAATGTTTTTGAGACAAAAAAATAAAAAAAAATAATAAAAATTAATTGGCGATGTTTGTGAATCCCGTTGGCTGGTTGTGGTTGTTACTTTAGGTAAAGAGTTAAGTTAGATACGCGTAGAACGAACGAGAATATAAAGAGCGTTCTCATGGGAGATTCCATGGCCCTGTGCCCTGGAATAATCGAAAAATATCAGCGCATCGAAAGCATTTGTTGGTGGCAGTTGCAGAATAAGACAAACGATTAAATACAAGAACCTGTACTTCTCACCGCATTGCCGTCACGTTATATTTACAACAACAATGAATGTTGGCGGTATATCGTGTGTCGATTTATACTTTACAAGTGGATGTATCGCGTAACCTCAAATAAAATTTGATCCAACAAACTACATTGAACGAAGGGCTTCTGTGTCAGGTTTGCTAATATTATTTAGTTGTTTCCTTTCAGATAGTTGCTATTGCTGCTCGGAGTAAAGAGAGAGCTCAAAAGTTTGCCGAGAAATTTGGAATACCAAAACGTTATGGATGTTATGAAGACCTGGCTAAAGATCCAGATATTGGTACTTTATTTATTTTCGTTACCAGCTGTGATCACACCCTCCCCACCCTCCCCCCCCCCCCCCGCTTCACGTGACAAAAATGACGCTGGACTCAATAACAATGTGACGTTTCATTATATGCTATTGATGGTGGAGAAAACAACATAGTGTAAATTAATCCAACTTGTTAATGTTCGTCTCTTTTTCCGCGGAGGAGCGGGATAAATGAGTGAAAATAGGTGGGTTGGGTGGGTGGCCTGGTGCCAAGAAAAAATGCGTGAATAGTTAAAACATTTGTTCGAACTAATACGGCATCTGTGTTTCCCCAGTTAGCCCATTAATATGAAAACAAGTATTGGAGAATTTAATCCAAACCTGACTTGATGATAGGGGTGGTGTCAGACGTTGAACGGAAAAAAATGTCCTATAATTTTTTCCAATAATTGAATAAATTAACTTTTCACAGCATAATTCATTCATATTCGAGGTGTTTCCATGGAACATTTTTAAAAGGAAACGAACAGCGCCGCTGGAGACTATCCATCAGTGGAGAATTCTGGAGGAGGTGGAGACTTGTCTCCCCACCTATCCTGAAAAATCGGCCGCCTGAAATATAAACAGTAATGCTTGAAATCCTCAAAAATGTTCTGTAAATGAAAACAACTTTTAGGTTGCATACTGCAAGAAAAAAACGTTTTAGTAGGAAATGTCTGTGCCGTTCCGAATTTTTCAACTTAAACACAGGCAGGCAGGCAGGCAGGCAGGCAGGCAGACAGGCAGGCAGACAGGCCCGAAAACCCTCCTGCCCGAACGCCCGCCCGAAGCACGCACGCACACACGCACGCACGCACGCACGCACGCACGCACACATGCACAAAAGAATGAAATATCGAAATAGCAAAAATGTTAAAAGATGATTTCAATTTAACCAATGCTAAATTAAATGAATCTTCGACCTGTCATGGCCTATAAGAAAAACAAAATCTTGCGTAGCATCCTTGTAAGGCCTAAATTAGAGCCCATCGATGAATAACATCAATTATTGCCAGTCAGTGTATCCAGTTCCTAAGCTCATCACTTTGTTTAAATCAACTTTATGTATTTTTTGTCATGTTTGAAACCCATCAAGGTTTTAGTAGGAAATGTCACACACACATACGCAAACACACACTCTCTCTCTCTCTCTCTCTCTCTCTCTCTCAGAGAATCTTCTTTTTGCTGTCGTTGTGGGGACTTGCTATTTATGTTTGTTCTCGGTGAGTGCCAAACAAGTCCTCACAAAATCGCGAAGTCAAACCATAAACCATTATTTTCTTTGTGAAGACATAGTGAAAACAAAATAAACCATTGTGTAGACGCGAACACTATTGTCTTGGTTGCATAAAAATATGACCTTAACAACACCAATAAATAAATAAATTGTCTTGGTTCTCACAAAATCGGAAAGATGGGCTTGGCCACACGCTCATGTACATACAGCCCCCCCCCCCCCCCCCCCCAACACGCGCATGTCGCATCTCATCTCACCTTCCAAAGAGCACCGTAGTGTGAACCAATATTCAGCCATTGCTCATTGTTTCAGTGAAGGTTTTCCTTATCCCTGATTGGGCAACGTCCCATTTTCTTTTTTATAGAGGGTTTCTATGTAATAATATATATAACTGATGTGTAATTCTATCACCTGCTTTGTTGTTGGAAAGAACGAAAGAACTAGCTGAGACCTTTCCAACAGCCAATCAAATGATAGTGATATTATGCACGTGTCAGTACATGTAGAACAGCATACGCGACAGTAGTTGCCATTGATAGCGAGGTAGAATGAAGATGAGATGACGTAGAGCCTTAGACTGAAAGTTGAGCAGTATGAAGATATCTCGAACGAAGATAAAAAATGTGGAATCAAATCGAATTTTAAACTTTGTTGATCTTAAAGTATATTTTAGTTACGGGTAACTTTTTTATAGCAGAGTATAATGGGTTTTTTTTCCAAGCCCATCGTGTTACAACCTGGAATGCAAAAATAGTCGGTGTCAGGACGCAGGGCCTGAGAATGTTAAATCCCTCTCTGCATGGAATCAACATTTTTAGCAAATTTGTAGATGTTTCGGACTATGCTCACTTCCCCGAAAACAGGCTATGCGAATGAAGTTGTAAAATTCCCTTTACAGAAATAGCATACGTTGCCTCAGTGGTCTCAGAGCACCCCAGACTTGTCAAGATGATGTTGAATCATGGGAAGCATGTATTGTGCGAGACGACAATGACAAATGATTTGGAGTCAACGAAAGAGCTGATAAAAATCGCAAATGACAAGAAGCTGTTTCTGATGGAGGTAATAATTAGTGTAAAATCAGTTTTAATACATTCGTTTTACAAAGGAATTATGAACTATTTTATCTTTTTCAGCTGATTATATTTCCAAAACATCAGTTAACCGACTAACAGCGGTCATAACGATAACACAACAAAACTAATTCTACGATAGAAACAGATGATATATTATACGTTATGAAGTTGAATTGGTGGTAACATGGTGAGGTTTGCGACTCAGAGTTTATATTCAAACTACAAGCGAAGCTTCCAAGATGAACATAAGCCTTGAGCCGCAAACCGCAGCCCATATTACCGTCTATTCATTGCAGTAACAAATATATTCCAATAAGACACTACCACAACCCCCGACCTATATCGTGAATTTGAAAAAGGCAATTTTTTAATGATACAGTACAAACAGCGTGGAATGGTCACTTTCCACGAGAGGGCAATATTTCCACGGACGCAATAATATTAGATTCCAGTCACTAATTACAGGAATAATCATAACAAAAAATTAATTAATGAAGCACCGGGTACAACCCGGTGCTTCTTTAATTATATTTTGCTGCTAATGATTTGTATACCCCGGTAAACGCATGCGTGGACATTACTACCCACGTGTGGATTAAGACCAATCGACGGCGACTGTACCGTAGAAAGTTTAGTGAATGGACCTCTTGTGTGGGCCACGTCATCACTTGGCAAATAGTTCATAAATCAGTCGAAGGTCGAGGTCGCATCATCAGAGTTCAAATCGTAAACTGATTTGTAATTCAACCAAAATTTCCTTCAGAACATGGTCTGTTGCACGTGTCTAAAATAGACAAAAAAGAAGCGATTTGATGAAATAAATTACGAAACAGGCAACTCGGTTTCAAATATCTCGCTAAGGACGTCAAACGGTAACATATGCCCCAGGGGCAGTAAACACGGAAAGGTACGCGGACTCTCGTCCAATAAGAGGACGGAAATTTTAGTCCTATTGGGACACAGGATACATATCGGCAGACCGTTCCGCTGTGCATATACAAAGGCCAATGCCAAGAAGATAGACGTACGAATGTTTATTTATTTATTTATTTATTTATTTATTTATTTATTTATTTATTTATTTATTTATTTATTTATTTATTTATTTATTAGTGTTTAAGGTCACATACTTATGCACAATAGCTGGTCGTGACCGTGGCAGTTTTACAGGTGGAGGAAGCCGGAGTACCCGGAGAGAACCACCGAGCATCGACGAGTTACTGTCAGCTCCTCAGCATTCTAACTCTGTTCAAGCTCAGCTCAATCAAGGTTGCAGCGGTTGAAGACATGTGCACCACCGACGTGCAGTACGCTTTAGTACATGGTGTCATCGTTCCCCAATGGAGGCAACCGGGATAAAGTATCTTGCCCAAAGATACAATCCGGGTCGTCCCGTACGGAGATTGAACTCGGGACCTTTAGCAGAGAAGTCCAACAGTTTGCCAATGGGCCACCGCTCTCCGTAGGGGTGTTTATACCGAATCCGGGTCATAGTGTATTTGGTAGTTTCAATTTACCAAAGCATCATATTTTCAAATGCTTCAATGGTGTTGTCAATACAAGCAGATACTGATGTCCCTGGTGCAAGGTCAAAACAGAAGTTTAATTGACATGCTAATGTTTTTTTTTTTTAAATTAATGAAAATTCAACATTTTGCAGGCTACCTTCTTATATGATTTTTAACAAACTACAATATTACATAAATAGGCATAAATGCCTATCTGGATGGAGGAACATGGAATATCAGACCCGATGGTACAATGGGCGCTCATATTGCTGCATGCACCTCGGGATTCGCAGGGATGTACATGCAGCAATATGGGCGGGATCCAGCCTCTCATATTGCTGCATGTACATCCCTGCGAATCCCGAAATATGAGTTGAATCAGGCAAAATATATTGAGTCGAATCTAATCTGCGTGATATGCTGAGTGGATTGTAAATAATTCGCCCGTACAGTAGAGTTATCACCCAAATATCCCTTTCACATTCCCTGCATATGAACAAAAAATACAAGAAATGTTTGAGCTAATAGACAGCCGGTATTAACCTGGAGGTCTATTGGCTGGGACTTTGCTTCTGCTTATTATGCTTTGCATCAAATTTGCAATTATTGCATGGATGGAATCTTCCTCTACAGGTTGTTTAATGATGATACGCATTCTACGTAGTGTAGAGACAAATCTCACGGCTCTTCAAAATGTAGAATGTTGCGTCTTTTGACAAATGTATACAATGCCACTCTCCACTAATAGCTTGTTACAGCGGCTCGTCTATTTCAGGAAAAAACAACAAAAAAGGAAGAATAGGCCAATTATGAATCAACATACAGTTGGAACTAGAAGACCTGCCACATTTAGCGCAGAAAATGCTCGTTAGTTAAGGCGTCCCTTACTTCAAAAGAATGTAAAAGTCTGAAATACATACTTGCATCTACTCATACACTGTAAACAATATAATGCGCTATTAGCGAGGTCGGAAGTGAAATCATGACACGACCAAATAGAAAAGAAATAGTGAGAATACAGTATTTGGAGGGTGGATTACTACTAAATCGCCGTGGGATAGATTTTTCACTTATCAACTATTTACAGCTTCTGAGGACAAAACAAAAGAAACACTTGCAGACTTTCATCATATGTACCACCAGGTTGCACCCGGTGGTCTATGTGACGAAAGTTTTCAAGTGTTTCTTGTGGTGTTATAAACCATAATATATATGTATCGAGTGGAGAATAAAGGGCTCTGTGATTAAGTAGTAACCAAGTCTCTACATTGTGTACATGCAGTCACATTTTAATATCTGTTTACGTCATCACATCTACATGTATCGTAGTAGAGTTCAGGATTGATGTTAATGACCTCTATGCTCTGATATAGAATTGTACAGAGATGGGTACGCTGTTTTTCTACGGGAACTGAGTTACTCTAATGGTGCAGTTTGATAGGGACAACAGTGCACGTTCTCAGCGCGCTATTGGTTCTATCTCCAAGATGAGTTTCGGAGAGTCGACAATTCGAAATATTCTGAATTAATCTAATTCAAATCGATTCAAGAAATGATTCCAAATCCAATCAAACTTCAACTTTCCATATGGTTCTATTTGCATCATCTTCCACTCGCGTAACATTCGCAATCGGTAACTTCAAAGATTCCAAGAATTATATTTCAACAGAAACCAACTGTCGACTACCAAAACAACTTTTCGGAGAAGGTTTCCTTGCATTGGAAGACAAGGCAAGTAATACGAATTTCAAGACTTAAAAAAATGACCCCTTCCTCTTACTGTTAGTGATGCGGGGAATGTAAACTAAGCGATGTTGGTACCAAATGTAGACAAGAAAACGTTTTGTACAAGCACAAGAGCGCGATAAATGCACATGGGACACTTTTATTTTGTGCATGCATCATGCGATCTCTCCGTATTAGAACAAAAGCCAGAATCATTCTGTTAATAAAGCTGAATCTCTCTCACTGGAAGGAGGTGACATCCACATCTCAAAGCGTGACTGGTGATTCACAAGGAATTAATTTAAAATAAATTCAAGTATATTGGACAAGATTCCAGGCTATGGGGGTTAATATCTTCTTTCGAAAACACGTGAAATGGCACCCCCCCCCCCCCCCTCCCACAAACACACACCTAAAAGGAAATCGTCCTGGTTCTACACTCGGCTTTGAACAAAACGCAGCTGCTTTTGAGAGGAAATGCTCCGGCCCATCTCCAAGTATAGTTAGTGGAGGTTCTAGAAAATTATTTTTAAAGACTTTCAAGCTTATTGCACAAGGGCGGTGGTGGTTACACTTTGTGGGTTAATATCTCCATTCAAAAGTACTTGAAAAAAGTACGGTAGATCCACCACACAAGACAAACAAAGTAGAATACTTAAATGTAGGCTACAACCATTTCACAGCTTGGAGGAAAATATTCACACAGACATCCAAAAAAATCGAGGGTTAATGTGTCAAAATGAAAAAAAGGTTTTAAAAAGCACTGCTATGTTTGCAGGTGACAAAACACAATACGAATATTACTGCCATTGCAAACGGTAAAACCCAGTTAACCCTTTAAGGAAAACAATATTCAAAAAATAAAAAAAAACGAAAATTAATTTCCATATTTTTCGAAATTCACAATTTTTCAATAAAGCCATACAAATATGGATACCATTACAACCAGCTCGATGAGAACAATGGTATCCATATTTGTATGGTTTTATTGAGAAACTTCCGAGATATTTTAGGCTGTGGTAAGCTTATTCTGGTTAATTTTTCTGCCGTTTTGTCCGCTATGCTAGGTAAAGGGTTAAGTAGCGAATTTCACATATTAGTGGATCCAGTATATATACGTTTCCATTTTTCATTGTTTTCCAAGTCAACTGAATCGGGAGTAATAATTCCCGCGAGCTTAGATAACTACAGACCAATTAGCTTATCACCAGCTTTTTCCAAAATTATGGAGAAAATAATGAACCAGAGACTCTCTAATTTTCTGAATGATTTTAATATTCTGTACGAACATCAGTACGGCTTTCGCAAAAAAAAAACACTCCACTTTCCATCATACTATGCACCTTTTGCAGCATGTTGCTGAGTGTAACGACAAGCCAACAAAAGATTCTACTCTTGCCGTCTTCATAGATTTGTCCAAGGCATTTGATTCGATCAGCCATGAAATATTACTTAGTAAACTGGAATTTTTCAGAATAAGAAGGATAAGTAAAATTTGGTTCCAAAGTTATTTATCAGACAGAGAACAATCTGTGGAGTATAATTCGAACCGATCTCCAAACCGACATGTAACTTGTGGGGTCCCCCAGGGGTCTGTGTTGGGACCTATTCCATTCTTACTTTACGTCAATGATATGAGATACTCAACTGTGCTTAACTTACTGTCCTTTTCTGATGACACAACCCGGTTTACAGCTGGACATTACCTGAATACACTGGAGACTAATGTGAATACTGAGCTGAATAAAACATTTGACTGGTGCTGTTGTAACAAACTCCAGGTAAACGCCAATAAGTGTAAATACATCATGCTACACACACCAAACAGTCCGCACAAATCTGATTGCTAAACATATTTCTTAACGATACCAACCTCTCACCCGTAGGTAACTCCCAACAAGATAAAGTGGTTAAGTTCTTAGGAGTATACCATGTCGAAAATCTCAACTTTAAGTACCACACTTCCACAATATGTTCTAAGATGTCAAGCGCAATTTATTGTCTGACAAAGTAAAAAACGTGCTTCCCAAGAAATCATTGAAATTATTGTACTATACCTTAGTTCATAGTCATTTGCTATATGCAATCCAAATCTGGGGTCACGGGTCATCTAACATGCAATAAAATAAATTTTCTGCAAAAGCGCTTTTTGCGAGTAATTAGTTGTAAGAAGTTTAATAGCCAAACTGATCCCTTATTCAAGACCAATGACATCTTGAAATGTAACGATCTCTATACATTGAACGTTTCCTTATTTGTGCATGATTGGAAGAATGATAATTTACCCTAAACATTTTGCAATATAAATTCTTCAGCTGGAAGTCGAAACAAGACAAGTTGGCATGATATAGTCGCACAAAGCTAGAACCCAATTCTCTGCTAACCTGCCAAAACATAGTTTCCCAAAAATTTAAAATGAAATTGATACCAACTTACGGGCCGTATTCCTCAGGCAAGTCTTCAAGAAACAGTTTGTTAATAAATGCATAGAAAGCTACTCCTCACATGTTAACAGTTCGTACATGTATCATATGTGCCCAGACTGTAGGCGTAACGCTCAGTGACACATGCACGCTTCCATACTTCCCCGTGGGACCCTAGACAGAGAGAGAGAAGAGAGAAAGAGAGAGAGAGAGAGAGAGAGAGAGAGAGAGAGGGGTGAGGGAGAGAGAGAGAGAGAGAGAGAGAGAGAGATGTGCATGAGAGTTATGGAGATGGGAAGGGCAAGGCCAGTCCCACTTCGAAACAGATACTTCCATCTCCCCATCGCTCTCTTGCCCGCTTTGAAGTGCTTCAGCCCAAGGCGCCGTTTGTTTTGGGTCAAGGAAAAGGAAACCGCTTGACGCAGGTCTCCATCTGCCTGACCACAACTGGGATTTCACCTGCTATCTTGTCCAACCGACCTCGAATTAACCACGTTCAATGTGTTGTGAGCCTTCACCGAAACTGATTAGCTCTGATTATTACCTTGCCATTCTAAAGTAACGCTTGGCCCTCACTGGAACTAACTTGTGGAGCCCGTCTCAGTGGGGGTTTTGGGCTTTGTTCCGTCAGCGGGAAATAATTTGATTGGCTCTGCATGGTGGGTAAAACTGGCTAGCGTTAATCACAAATTACGGCATTCGAATTTTATCATATTTTTCGGATTTTGTTTCGGAAGCGTAGCTTATGGCCCCTCATTTGGAGAGAGCTCGTGGAACTCGTTCTGGTGTGTGTGTGTGTGTGTGGGGGGGGGGGGGGGGGGGGCGTGGGCTATGCTTTTGAGGCGACAAATGAAACTGTTTTTTAAAACTGAAATTTATTTTGCCTGTGTCATCTTCTATCTGCGTTGGGCGGGGATTTAATTTAATTTAATTCAACTTAATTTAATTTGACTTAATTTAATTCAATTTAATTTGAGTTATTTTAACGTAATTTAATCTTATTTAATTTAATTTTATTCAATCTAATTCACAGAATAACTATAAAATAAAATGTCTGCACATGTTGTGTAAACTTTCAATCAGGATGGTTGGAGGGCCAAATACCGATTCGAGGTCTTTCTTTCATCAGTTATTCTACTGTTGAGCCATACGCAGTGGTAATTGTAGATATATTCCAGTCTACTCCATGACAGTGTAGTTTTATTCACATATTTCGCGGGGACAACAGGAAGACAGCCAATGTAGCTGTGTTGTCTCCTAACAACGTACCACTATACCTTATATATGAAAATCTTTCTGTACAAATCTAACATGTGAATATTTGGTATATTGTTGAATAAACTTCCTTCCTTCCTTCCTTCCTTCCTTCCTTCCTTCCTTCCTTCCTTCCTTCCTTCCTTCCTTCCTTCCTTCCTTCCTTCCTTCCTTCCTTCCTTCCTTCCTTCCTTCCTTCCTTCCTTCCTTCCTTCCTTCCTTCCTTCCTTCCTTCCTTCCTTCCCTCCTTCCTTCTTCCTTCCTTCCTTTTTCATTCCTTCCTTCCTTCCTTCCTTCCTTCCTTCCTTCCTTCCTTCCTTCCTTCCTTCCTTCCTTCCTTCCTTCCTTCCTTCCTTCCTTCCTTCCTTCCTTCCATTCATTCATTCATTCATTCATTCATTCATTCATCGACCTGGGGATGCAGTTCCACGTGATTTGGAGCAATAAAACCAGACAACCCGAGTAACGCAATAAAAAAGGAAATGCGGTGTGAAAGCCTAAAGAGGTGGAGACAAAACAGTAGCGAAATGTACTGTAAAAGCCCACCTTGAAGAGGCCGAGAAAAGAAAAACACTAGCGAAGCGCGCTACTGTCCCCACAACCCCCATCCCCCTTTGTATCTGCTAAGATTTATACTTGCCATATACAATAAAGCGTATACTATACTAGAAGGTGACCGTCGAATCTCAAAGCAGTTTGACTAGTTATATGCACTGGAGCTGGACGTTTCGTACTTGGCCGTTTCGTACACGGCAATTCAGGACGTTTCGAACACAAACAGTTTAGGACATTTCGTACACAAGCTATCACGTCCTATTCAATGTAGCCATAGAAAAACAAGAGGTCCCAAAGGAGTGGAGGGAAAGCAAAGTGACATTTATTCACAAAAAGGGGGAAAAAGACGTTTTGGATAACTATCGAGGTATCTCTGTCAGTAGCAACATTGGAAAGGTTTTCTGTAAAGTCCTTTATGGGAGACTAGAAGAGGTAATTGAGGAGAAGGGTTTTTTGGGAGAAATCCAGAATGGCTTCAGGAAGGGAAGGAGAGTTACTGACCATCTTTTCACACTATCCCAAATGATAGAATCCGCGAAAGCAAAAAAGAAAAAGATGTTTATGGCCTTTTTGGATATCAAGAAGGCATACGATAGAGTATGGAGGGAAGGTATGTGGCGCAAGCTGGAGGCTATGGGCTTAGGAGGCGAGTTTGTTGGAATTATGAAAGCATTATATCAAGATGTACAGAGTGAACTTAGCCTGGGAAACATTACAACGAAACGTGTGCCTATGGAGATAGGCCTAAAACAGGGGTGTATCCTTTCGCCGATCCTGTTTGCATTGTACATCAAAGGCTTAGGGGATGAACTCCTGCGTAGCGAGGAGGGGGTAGCAGTTGGTGACGTGAAGATCCCAGGGCTATTTTTTGCAGACGATATGGTTCTAGTGTCAGAGAGCGAAGAGGGGCTAACGAAAATGCTGGGAATTGTTGGGAAATATGGGAGCAAATGGAGACTCGAACTTAATGAAAGCAAGAGCAAAGTTATACCTGTGGGCCGCAAAGTGGACCCCACTCGAAGGTGGAGAGTGGGTGAGTTCTGCATTCCGGAAGGGAGCAGCAAACTTCTCAGTGTGGGAGAGACGGGTGATTACGAGTATTTGGAGGTAAATATAAACATTACAGGAAGAGGCATCTACCAGAACCACACAAATAAATTGATTCTGAAGGGGAAGCGAATCCTTAACCAAATGAAACTTATAGGGAGAAACAGTTTCAATAAGGTTTTCGTGGGGAAAACCATTTGGGAAATGGTGGGGCTGCCAAGTATAACATACGGTACGGAAGTGGTACCCCTAAACCAGACGGCCGTAAAGAGCTTGGAAATCCTGCAGAACGATGCAGGCCGATGGATAACGGGGTCGAGTAATGCCGCAGCGCTAGAAGCAATCATGGGTGAGCTTGGGTGGATGAGGATCAAGGACAGGATAGACCTGTTGAAGCTCGGTTATCTTAATTATTTGGTAAATCTCCCCGACAGCCGATGGTGTAAAGTAATGTTCCTGAGAATTTTCAACTCAAATATCAAAACGGGGTGGATGGTCCAAATGAGGGAGCTAGTAGAGAACTACTCATTGGAGATCTCGGACCTGGACGTTGGGGCAAACCAGGGTAAAAAAATCGTCAGAGAAAGGGTCATGGAAGATTGTAACCGTAATTGGCGAGAGGGGGTCAAATCAAAGAGGTCTTTGGGTGGCCTGCGTGATAAAGAGAAGCCAGGTTTTGAAGAGTACCTTGATGGTACCTTTGGGGGGTCACTGTTGTTCAAGCTGAGGTCGCGATCCCTGGAGCTGAGGGGAAAAATTGGGAAAGACGGTGAAAGGGAGTGCCAGATGTGTAACTTGGACATGGTGGAGACCCTGGAACACTTTCTTCTTGAATGCCCAAAGTATCAGCCTAAAAGAATGAGATTCACTGGGAGTATAATGGGGAAGTGGGATGGGAGAATGAAGGACATGTGGTTAGGGGGAGACTCAAAGGAGAGGGTTAATATGCTAATCGGAGAGATTGGGAAGAATGGGACAAGGGATATCATCAAGCAGTTCGTCTCCGAGTGTTGGGAGGAGAGGAGAAGCGTGGGAATAGGGAGGCAGTTGGGAGCACAGGGGTAACCATGGCCTTCTCGTCCGAGAACCGCGACAAATCAGCGGCTGGCCAAAGTATTATTATTATGTTATTATTATTACGTTTTGTACTCGGGCTATGGCTGTCTTGAGCCAAGTAAAGATAACAACCCGTAAGTAAAAACAATAAATATGTTGCAATAACATACAGTACGTGGAGAGTGGATTGTAACTAAAACACCCGCGGAGTGGAGTATCACCCAGAGTATCAGTTTCAAATTCTGTACACATGGGCAAAAAACACAAGCAAAGTTTCAGCCAATGGACCTCCGGGTTTAACCCGGAGGTCCATTGGCTGAAACTTTGCTTGTGATGGTTATGCTCTGCAGCAAATTTTCACTTATTGCTCGGGTGGAATCTCCACTCTGCGGGTGATTTAATGATAATACACTCTCCACGTACTGTATTTATATAAAATACAAAACATACTGGAATGATACAAATATAAAGTTCTTGCAACGCCAAGTCTGACTTTGTGCAGTATACAAATAGAACATACTGGACAATATTTATTATAATTATAAGTAGGCCTATGTTAAGGATGGGACTTAGGACTTTGAATTCCCAAGTCGCCTCCTTTGCATGGGTGGTGTAATCCTTACATGACGTTTCAGTAAGTTGTCTTACTTATACTAGGGGCATGGTGGGGGAGGGGGTCTCTACATGATGACATACTGGGTATTTAACATTGCAGTAATAAAAAATGTTGTACATCTACTGAAAATCAAACGAAAAATCATTTTAATGCGTTCATGTGCTAATTATGACTCCAGCGTAATAACGATGCTGTGATTACATATTATTAGAACTGAACAAAAGCTCTGATTAATCATCAATGAGCTCACATCATAAAATTTTGATTTTTCATCATAGAAAGATGTTTTTACAGTCTGCTGTTCATTTTATTTCCAAACAATATTTTCAAATGTACGACATATTGTGTTGGACGTATTAAAGTTTATTCCGTGATATTTAAAATGTGGATTGTTTTTATGTTGGATTACAATACCTTACAAAGGTAAGTAGTCTATTATTTCATATACAAAAATACTTAAAAATCTTATATAATTTGCCTGTGTACGAAATGTCCTTTTGTGACGAATCCACTATCCCCAACCCAACACAAGTCTAGATTCAATTTCTCCCTCCCAAAAACAGTTCGATCAGCCGAGGCGGTGCGGTTTCTAAAACCACATCACCCCAGATGGTCGAACTATTTTATAAGAGATATTTAACATTTGCGTTTCCGACCGGGCTTTAAAATAAGGAAAAGGGATCGCAGTTATAATGGGTAGGTCGGAGCCCCACATAAAGTTCTCGGGTAGATGACCCACCTTTAGACTGAAATTAAAAACTACAAACCATCAGGATGTAGCAAGGTAACAATAATTCAACACTAAGAAATGTTATGGTATAATTTATTGAATGAAATTAAACATTATTACATATCCAAAAAGCGTTTGTTTCACTATCTTAAATTGGGCTGAAATTCGGAGGCTAGAGAAAAAAAAAATATCAAGAATCCGATAAACAAGGCCCTTTTTATTATGTCCAGGCCACCCAGATTTTCTAATATAATATTAGGAGACTACTATTCTCCCATAGAGGACGTACCAATGACCAAAGGGAACTGTCATAAGAAGCTTCCACCCTCGAAGAACCAGAGTTCGTCGAGTGTGAAGTCTTCCAATATAAATGAGGAGTCACCTTCGTTCCTCCATAGATGTTATCTCCCAATAGTAATGATCAGGACTACACAGGTAAGAAGCTTTCACCCTCGAAGAACCAGAGTTCGTCGAGTGTGAAGTCTTCCAAATATAAATGAGGAATCACCTACATTCCTCCATAGATGTCATCTCCCAATAGTAATGGTCAGGACTACACAGGTAAGAAGCTTTCACCCTCGAAGAGCCAAAGTTCGTCGAGTGTGAAATCTTCCACATATAAATAAGGAGTCACCTCTGCTCCTCCATAGGTGTCATACCAAATATTAATAATCAGGCCTCAATCAAGTAAGAAGCTTTCACCCTCGAAGAACCAGAGTTCGTCGAGTGTGAAGTCTTCCAAATATAAATGAGGAGTCACCGCTGCTCCTCCATAGGTGTCATACCAAATATTAATAATCAGGCCTCAATCAAGTAAGAAGCTTTCACCCTCGAAGAACCAGAGTTCGTCGAGTGTGAAGTCTTCCAAATATAAATGAGGAATCACCTACATTCCTCCATAGATGTCATCTCCCAATAGTAATGGTCAGGACTACACAGGTAAGAAGCTTTCACCCTCGAAGAGCCAAAGTTCGTCGAGTGCGAAGTCTTCCACATATAAATAAGGAGTCACCTCTGCTCCTCCATAGGTGTCATACCAAATATTAATAATCAGGCCTCAATCAAGTAAGAAGCTTTCACCCTCGAAGAACCAGAGTTCGTCGAGTGTGAAGTCTTCCAAATATAAATGAGGAGTCACCGCTGCTCCTCCATAGGTGTCATACCAAATATCAATAATCAGGCCTCAATCAAGTAAGAAGCTTTCACCCTCGAAGAACCAGAGTTCGTCGAGTGTGAAGTCTTCCAATATAAATGAGGAGTTACCGCTGCTCCTCCATAGGTGTCATACCAAATATCAATAATCAGGCCTCAATCAAGTAAGAAGCTTTCACCCTCGAAGAACCAGAGTTCGTCGAGTGTGAAGTCTTCCAAATATAAATGAGGAGTCACCGCTGCTCCTCCATAGGTGTCATACCAAATATCAATAATCAGGCCTCAATCAAGTAAGAAGCTTTCACCCTCGAAGAACCAGAGTTCGTCGAGTGTGAAGTCTTCCACATATAACTAAGGAGTCACCTCCGCGCTGCCATCTCTGACACCCCGCACACTCGGTGACTACCCAACAAGAAGAACTCACACTCGACAAAAGTTTGTCGAAGGCGAAATTCTTCAAAAAAAATATTCCCGGAGTTCCAGAGAAAAAAAAAACTACTCTAAAACTTACTTAACTCTGATTCCATTGATCCGACAATCCCGGTCTCACCAATGGCACAGAGAATTCGGTGTTTAGTTTCTCATTCCGGAACTCCAAGGAATTACTATTTAAACTCATGACCAGCCGGCTCTTCCCAAACCTTCCAGAGAAAAGCTAAACAACCTACCCCAGTGAAATCCTATCTCGAACTGACTTTTTCGACGGTCCAGATCACCCACTTCAATTCATACACAACACGAAAAAATCATGCAACCTCTGAAATCTTGTATCGATTCAGGAAATCGCTGGTGTGTGCATTTCCCTCAGTGAAACTTGACAACAATTCAATCAACCGTTACTAGATCTCGTGCTACCTGGCACTCTAATCACTGGTGGAGACAACCACCACAGAGAGAGCAAATAAGTAATATGGAATTAACCCCTGTTGGACGACAAACCCCCGACTCCATTTATCAAAAAAACAGCACACTACCCCCACCCCAAGGTAAACGTCCTCGTTTTTGGATGGCTCAGATAGTGTTTTTGATTTCTTATTAATAAAGATAAAAATAAAAAAAAAATGATTAATGATTTATAATGACTATATTTACACAAAAAAAAATGGGTCCGAAAAAAAAAATTGAGTACGATCTGTTCATACCTACTATCTAGATTAAATCTTTAGGCATGGGAAGTGCTACATCTGACGGAATAATCCGCCATCACATTTTATGTTTTATACAGCGGTAGGCAGGCCTGGGATACAGAAATCCAACCACCGACCAATTTCAATAAAAATTGAAACCGCTTACCGCCACGATCACTGACATGCGATAAGAGATGTTACCGCCTGGATTAGTTAAATCCCTGATCCGAAAAAAGCCACCACTATAACTTATATATTTATAAAACAATTAAACGGACCATACTTCATTGGAACACTACCCATAATTTACTACATATGAATTTTATCATCGTCCAGATGATGCTGCTCGCAGCGCCAAAAACTATCTTGGAAACCCTGCACACTACTGTATCCTTTTCATCACGACAACCCAGACAACAGCCACAAGATCCATTTATTGTTGGCGCGCTTGAATCATTCTAGATTAGAAAACAATTATCCAATATTTTTATGAATCCCGGAACTCTATTTCTCAATCGCCAACTCCATATTTCCAATTCAAAACAGTTGCAATTAATGCTTTGCTTGGGCAGCATAGTGAGCCCAACAAGGAATCACCATACCATGCCCAATCGAACCATCAACAGAGCCAACAATTGCCATCAAGGTCAATGTGAAATATCTCCAACTTTCACATTAATCACTTCTTTCCCACTTAATAAACCATCAACACATTCCCAATCACCCTGACTAGGGGGTTTTAAATTATAACATCTGGTAAATTTTCCTTTTTATTCTATCCCAAAAATTCTTTTGTGCATTCGGCCGGAGATGTACACCATCTGACAGAAAATGATGAGGATAAACCTGTCGATGGTGAAAATATAAAATATCTTCATCACCTACAGCCTTAAAAGCATCATTGACAGCCATACGTCTAAACTCATAAATCTCATAAGATACATTTCGGGGCTTTACTCTAGGAAATATACTACCTAATGTTATTTTCTTCACCCCAGCAAGCTTCCATTTCTTTAGCAATTCTCGGAGGTCCCGCAGGAAACATTCAAAAGAGAATGTAGCGCAATCAATATCATTACCCCCAATCTGAAGAACTATCCATCTAGCCCCTCTGACATTAATATTTTGCAAATGGCTAATCTTTCCCCCAGGTATCCCAACAAATTTCACGGAGGCAAACGGTATGGTACAATGCCATACTTCTGGGCACAATAATAAAAATCGGTACAATCTCGCCACAAAACTGTGTCCAATCACCAGACCCTCCATTTTAAGGAGTCAAAATTAAATCCTAAAAAGCAAAGTTAAATTAGGAAGGTTTACAAGAACCAATTCACATTCAAGAGTCAATGTTAATGGACAACTGTCAATATCGTCTGAACTCATAACCATCAAATACCATGATACACCTACACAACTTCACTGTCACTGGACAACCATCAATATCGTCTGGTTTCATCACCATCAAATACCATGATACACACACATAATTTCAATGTCAATGGACAAATATCAGTATCATCTGGATTCATCGCCATTAAATACCATGACTCACATACATAATTTCAATGTCAATGGACAACATCAGTACCGCCTGGACTCATCGCCATCAAATACCATGATACACATACATAATTTCACCGTCAATGGACAAACATCAGTATCATCTGGATTCATCGCCATCAAATACCATGATACACATACATAATTTCACTGTCACTGGACAACTACCAGTATCGTCTGGATTCATCGCCATCAAATACCATGATACACATACATAATTTCAATGTCAATGGATAACATCAGTATCGTCTGGATTCATCGCCATCAAATACCATGATACACCTACACAATTTCACTGTCACTGGACAACTACCAGTATCGTCTGGATTCATCGCCATCAAATACCATGATACACATACATAATTTCAATGTCAATGGACAACATCAGTATCGTCTGGATTCATCGCCATCAAATACCATGATACACATACATAATTTCAATGTCAATGGACAACATCAGTATCGTCTGGATTCATCGCCATCAAATACCATGATACACATACATAATTTCACTGTCACTGGACAACTACCAGTATCGTCTGGATTCATCGCCATCAAATACCATGATACACATACATAATTTCAATGTCAATGGATAACATCAGTACCGCCCGGACTCATCGCCATCAAATACCATGATACACATACATAATTTCACCGTCAATGGACAAACATCAGTATCATCTGGATTCATCGCCATCAAATACCATGATACACATACATAATTTCAATGTCAATGGACAACATCAGTATCGTCTGGATTCATCGCCATCAAATACCATGATACACATACATAATTTCAATGTCAATGGACAACATCAGTATCGTCTGGATTCATCGCCATCAAATACCATGATACACATACATAATTTCACTGTCATTGGACAACTACCAGTATCGTCTGGATTCATCGCCATCAAATACCATGATACACATACATAATTTCAATGTCAATGGATAACATCAGTATCGTCTGGATTCATCGCCATCAAATACCATGATACACATACATAATTTCACTGTCAATGGACAACATCAGTATCGTCTGGATTCATCGCCATCAAATACCATGATACACCTACACAATTTCACTGTCACTGGACAACTACCAGTATCGTCTGGATTCATCGCCATCAAATACCATGATACACATACATAATTTCAATGTCAATGGACAACATCAGTATCGTCTGGATTCATCGCCATCAAATACCATGATACACATACATAATTTCAATGTCAATGGATAACATCAGTATCGTCTGGATTCATCGCCATCAAATACCATGATACACCTACACAATTTCACTGTCACTGGACAACTACCAGTATCGTCTGGATTCATCGCCATCAAATACCATGATACACATACATAATTTCAATGTCAATGGATAACATCAGTATCGTCTGGATTCATCGCCATCAAATACCATGATACACATACATAATTTCAATGTCAATGGACAACATCAGTATCGTCTGGATTCATCGCCATCAAATACCATGATACACATACATAATTTCACTGTCACTGGACAACTACCAGTATCGTCTGGATTCATCGCCATTAAATACCATGATACACATACATAATTTCAATGTCAATGGATAACATCAGTATCGTCTGGATTCATCGCCATCAAATACCATGATACACATACATAATTTCACTGTCAATGGACAACATCAGTATCGTCTGGATTCATCGCCATCAAATACCTCCCTCAACCTAAAACAAAAAAAAGGAACACCACAGCAGTATACAAAATTTCGCAATTTTCTGTTTCCAACAGCTGAAATTAATTTATGTAATTTATTAGTTACATTACATGAAAGGAATGACCTCCAGTATTAAAAAAAAAAAAAAAAAAAAAAAAAAAAAACAATCTTTCTGTGACTCAGTCAAACTGCAACCAATAGGTTTCCAAGCAATCCAAATTTTTAAGTCGTAAATTTCTGGTGGTCTTGCATATTTACCACGGACACATCACTTACGAAAAGTTACATACTGGCGACGCCATCATAAATTACTTACGAAACCCATTCTTACCCTAGCAACATCAACCACCACCCATCAGACACAATCATACCTAACCCCCACCCCAAATGCCCATCCCACATGCGCGCCATGCAAGTCACACCAAAATAAACGACGTATTTGGAATCACTCTTCTACTGGCTCAATTTCACTAGCGTATAATGCTCCCGCTCACGAGCATTTCCAAGTGTAATTCCCAGGGGTCACATTTACAAAACACAAATAGCGCTAGTATTTTTGAGATTACTAAGGTAATTTTTTTACATTTTTAGAATTGCGCTGAGTTAGGGTGTTCGTTTACACAATTTTTCCTAATGGAACACCTCCATTACGACACCCCGTAAGGGAAACCATGGAATCAATTGATTTCCATCCTTTCCCTACATTATGTGACCCATGAGAATACTATATCATTTATCAATCTTTACTTTATCCAATCCACTACCATAGGACATAACCACCGGTCCAATGACCCTACAACTTGTCCTATATATGACTGTTTGAAAGTCAAAATTAAACAATTCTGATTCAAAAGTTTCCAAATGAATCGAACAGCAAATTCAAATGAATTTGCAGTTTATTTTGTCTCCGCCCATTAACCCTTCCTTGGATCCCCAGCACCATTCCTCCTTGCCTATTAATTACAACTTCCAAATGGAAGACATAATTTAACCCTTGCATCGACATATAAGGCACACTCCGGGTAATTTAACAATTTTCCCATGATCACTGGGCACCACATCAAAAATTTAGCAAATCTTATCTTTGCTCGTGAGCTAGAGTTCTCGCCAAATGAATTCATTAAGCCAAATCTTAAATCATAAAATCACCGAATTTAGACCGGGGTCATTCCAGAATAATAAATACAAATCTTTTTTTTTTTTTTTTTTTAAGACAGATCGTACTCATTTGAGTTCAACCAGCGGGGACGACGGACCCTTCGCCCCCGGTGGGTGACAGGATCTCCGCTAGGGGCAGGATTGTTTAAGTTGCTGGAACTGCCCTGAGCCGACCGGTCAGAATCTTCCTCCCGATCAATGAGTTCCGAAAAAGGTAACCTACCAGAATCTCCTGAATTGTCTACACTTGTTCCCATATTAGGTCGTTCAAAACATTTTTTTAATCTATTAAAGTGGACCACCTGCAGCCGACCACCATGCTCTCTACAAATAACATAATTTGCATCAGAGAGTCGCTTTTTAACCACAAATGGCCCAAACCAATATTTAGCAAATTTGGGGGTTTGACCTTGCTTTATTTTTTAAATATATAGCCACACTTTATCACCAACCTCATAAGGTCTTCCATGAACTCTACGGTCGTACAACCTTTTCCTATGTTTAATAGCAGTTTCACACTTACTGCTCACAAACTGGAAAATGGTTGCCATTCTATTTTCCAAATCCATCACATATTGAACTCGACTAAGATCCTTATCAGGAACTTTACCAGCCATAAATTCAATAGGTAATCGGATTTCTTTCCCAAAAAGGATCATATTTGGAGTAAGGCCCGTGGTCTCATGAACAGCACTACGATAAGCCATCATAACAAAAGGTAGATAGTATTCCCAGTCGTTATGATTATCTTCAACAAAACATGCTAGCATAGCTATCAATGTTCTGTTGAAGCGCTCAACCTGGCCATCAGACTGAGGGTGATATGGAGATGTTCTTGTCTTGGAAATCTCAAAATATTTACAGATTCCCAAAAACAATTCAGACTCAAAGTTGGCCCCTTGATCAGAATGGATAAACTTAGGCATACCAAAACGGGATATCCACTCTTTAACCAATACTTCTCCAATTGTACTTGCACGCTGATTAGGCATGGCATAGGCTTCAGTCCATTTAGAGAAATAGTCAGAAACAACCAGAATGTAAATGTTTCCACTCACAGATTCCGGTAGGGGACCCAATACATCAAGTGCAACCCTCTCCATCGGTTCCGAAACACGGTCGGTAACCAGGGGGGCCTTTAACGCTTTGTTGGGACTTTTCCGACGTTGACACACCTCACAAGTCTGCACCCACTGTTCTACATCCTTCTTTAGACCAATCCAAAAAAATCTTTGCCTAATTTTCAAATAGGTTTTCATCATACCTAAATGGCCTCCCACCACGGAATCATGGCAATGTTTTAAAATTTCAGGTTTTAGTTTCCCAGGAACAATCCACAAAAATTTATTTTCCTTTCCAAATTCCAACCATTCTCAATAAAGCATACCTTGGCTAACAACAATTTGTTCCCATTGGGCTACATATTTTTTAAATATTAATTCTTCACCCTTCATTTGCTCAGCCGACGGCTTAGAATCATTTGTTTTATTTTCAAACAATTTCTTTAATATTGGATCACTCATCTGATCATCAACCGAAATTACACCTCCTGGAGACAAATCAATAGCATTAGTCTCCAAAGATATCCTACTCAAGGCGTCGGCATTCTTATGTTGCTCTCCTCTACGATGGATGATAGAAAAGTCAAATCCACTCAAATATTCCAGCCAACGAGCCACTTGCCCCGTTGGTTCTTTAAAATTAAACAACCACCTCAAAGATCCAGGATCGGTGCGCAGAGTAAAGTGTTTTCCTATCAAATAATGGCGAAAATTTTTAATGCTTTTAATAACTGCCAATAGCTCTTTCCGAGTGACACTATAATTACGTTCTGGAGGAGAATGCACTTTACTAAAATATGCAATTACCTTCTCCTGTCCGTTAACTAACTGAGACAACACAGCCCCACTAGCCTGATCACTCGCATCTGTGTCCAAAATAAACTCTTGCTCAAAATTTGGAAATCCCAAGATTGGACTCTCACATAGTTTATTCTTTAAAATTTCAAAAGATTCTTTTCTAGCCTTATTCCACTCAAATTTTACATTCTTTCTAGTTAATTCCAACAGGGGACCAGCCAAATCTGAGAAGTTCAAAATAAATTTTCTGTAATAAGAACACAAACCGACAAAACTGCGTATATCTCTGACACATCTTGGAATCGGCCAATCCTTAATCCTAGCTATCTTTTCTGGGTCAGCCCGTATCCCCTCTGAGGACACGATATGGCCCAAAAAAGATACCTGTTTTCTAAAAAGAGCACATTTAGAAGGCTTGAGTTTCAAACCAGCTTCCTTAATTTTTGTGAACACCTCTTCCAACCTTTCTACATGTTCTTGGAAAGTTTTAGCATAAATAATTATGTCATCCAGATATATCAGACAGGTCTTCCAATGAAGGCCCTTCAAAACGAGCTCCATAAGCCTCTGAAAGGAATGGGGAGCCCCAGAAAGCCCGAAAGGGAGTACCTTGAACTCATAAAGCCCTTTACCTGTACTAAAGGCAGTTTTTTATTGAGCTGAGGAAGCCATCTCCACCTGCCAATACCCTGAAGCCAAATCTAATGTAGAGAACCAACTGGCCCCCTGCATTCCTTCAAGGCTGTCATCAATGCGTGGCAAGGGATATGCATCCTTCCGAGTTACAGCATTTAACTTACGATAGTCTACACAAAAGCGTAGGCTACCGTCTTTTTTTTTAACCAGGACAATGGGGGCCGCCCACGGACTATCCGAGGGTTGTATTATCCCCTGTTCTAACATTTCTTGTAACTGCCTATCAACTTCCTGTCGCTTATGTACAGGAAGTCTATAGGCTCTTTGTTTTATGGGTGGATGTTTACCCGTGTCAATATCATGTTTTATAATACTTGTTCGACCTAAATCTTTATCATGGCGGATAAAAACCGACTCATTTCTATCAAGAAGCATTTTAACTTGAAATACCTGATCCGTAGTCAAAACAGTTTCATCAATTGTTTGCTGGAGAGAATACTTATCAACATTTTCTTGTTTTACATTTTCTTGAATTACACTATTTCCCAGAACCTCCCCTTGCTGGAATACTGCCACTGTTTCACCTTTTTTCAAGGACTGGGGTACCCCGGTGGTATTTACTAACCTCATTGGCACAACATCTCCATTTGAAGTACCCACAAAACTTCGCCCAACCATAATCCCATTATGTTTTTCTGAAAATTTTTGATCTACCTCACAAATTCCCTCTAAAAGAGAAACATTACTTACCTTACCATTAATTATAATCTCGGAAGATGGAGGTATAGTTACATTTTCAATAAGCATGACCTCATTACTATCGTTGTTATTGCCAAAATTTAGGGGAATTTCTTTTCCTGCTAATTTAACACAATTCCTCCCCAGATAAATGTCTAAGTCTAGGGCAGTCATCAGATCAACCCCCAATATTCCCTCAAATGATAACTCGGCAACATAAAACTCTTGAGCAAAACTATTATTACCTATATTAATGGGAAGGTTGATAACTCCTGGCACCTGCAAGGGTTGTCCGCTAGCTCCACAAACCTCTCTAGGAGCTGCTTGTAATTCTGAAGAATCCTTTCCAAATACCTCTTCCAATACCTTAGTACTTAATATGCTAATGGCTGATCCAGTGTCCAGCAAAAATTTTACCTCTTTGTCACAAATGGTTAAGGGAAGAAAAAAATGACCAATCTTTTTCTCAGGGTGGGCCCCATTCTGTTGGAGCTGAGGTTTGACCCCAACCCCAGCTCTTATTCTTTTAAACCTTGCCTATTAATCCACCTTCCACCTCTTCGACCCCCATAATTCCGACGAACATTTCCTCGACCACGTCCACGAGAAAAATCTTCCCGAGTATTTTGTATTTCCGCTATTTTGTCAATTCCATCCTCCTTCCCCAATTGTTCTAAAAATTCGCGTCTCACTTCCCTTTGTTCTTTGCGCAAATCATCAATCTGAAACCGCAGATCAGTCAGCGTCTGAGTTAATAATTCCAATTGCTCGGAATTAACAGCTTCGTTGTCAGAAGGTTGGACAGTGGAAGCAACTTCCACTCTCCTATATGATTCTTCCTCTAATGCCAAACGAACCGCGGCATCCAACGTCTCGGGTTTTCCACGCAACACCTGCATCCGAACGTCTTTATCCGTTATGGCTTCAACAAAAGCTTCTTTTGCCAAATCGTCCCTTAAAATGGATGGGGCTGAAGGGTAAGCTTTCTTTACCAATCTACGTATACTACTAGCCAGCTCGGGGAGTGTTTCTCGAGCGGTTCGCCTTCTTGAACGCAATTGTGACCTATAAATTGCCGTACCTCTAAAGGGATCAAATCGATCTATCAAACTTTTTAATATTTGTTTTAGGCCAATCTTATCATTACTATCTAGATCTTCGTAAAATTGCAATGCGGCCCCTCTTAATGAAACTACCAAAAATCTACAAGCCACCACCTCTGACCATTCATTGATTTCTACACATTTTTCAAAATGCGTCACCCAATCAACCACATTGGTGGACCCATTAAATGTTTCTGGTGTAACCACCGGTTTTCTGGGCCCGTTATATTGTTCACCACTTTTGGATGGACGTTCCTTAAGAGCAGGAAGGTCCGCACCCGGTGCCACTAACGCCCGATCACCCTTATCTTGATAGCTGACCCTCGCAAGAGGAGTTTTAACTTTCTTAGGAATGGCACCCGAAGCTCTTCTTCTACAAAATTCACGCGCAGAACTTCCTACCTGTTTATGAATTCCATTGTCCAAACCATTATGTTTTGGAATTTCACTCACTTGAATTTCTACATTTTCATTAAAAGACGTAGGAGTGGCCTCTGGTGTTTCTTGAAAAAAATCTAGAGCCTCAGCCATGGGGTATCTCCTTGGTGTGCTAATATCTGGATTTGTAGCCAAATCAGTTAACTTTTTAGATGCCCCCAAGTATTCATCCAGCCCTTCCGAAATTCCCGTAGCCATATTAAATTTGAACCAATACTAAACAATTTACCTGTATTAAATTTCTATACATCAGTCTTATGGTATCATAAAATATCCTGTCGGCGACGCCAATAACTGTGACGAATCCACTATCCCCAACCCAACACAAGTCTAGATTCAATTTCTCCCTCCCAAAAACAGTTCGATCAGCCGAGGCGGTGCGGTTTCTAAAACCACATCACCCCAGATGGTCGAACTATTTTATAAGAGATATTTAACATTTGCGTTTCCGACCGGGCTTTAAAATAAGGAAAAGGGATCGCAGTTATAATGGGTAGGTCGGAGCCCCACATAAAGTTCTCGGGTAGATGACCCACCTTTAGACTGAAATTAAAAACTACAAACCATCAAGATGTAGCAAGGTAACAATAATTCAACACTAAGAAATGTTATGGTATAATTTATTGAATGAAATTAAACATTATTACATATCCAAAAAGCGTTTGTTTCACTATCTTAAATTGGGCTGAAATTCGGAGGCTAGAGAAAAAAAAAATATCAAGAATCCGATAAACAAGGCCCTTTTTATTATGTCCAGGCCACCCAGATTTTCTAATATAATATTAGGAGACTACTATTCTCCCATAGAGGACGTACCAATGACCAAAGGGAACTGTCATAAGAAGCTTCCACCCTCGAAGAACCAGAGTTCGTCGAGTGTGAAGTCTTCCAATATAAATGAGGAGTCACCTTCGTTCCTCCATAGATGTTATCTCCCAATAGTAATGATCAGGACTACACAGGTAAGAAGCTTTCACCCTCGAAGAACCAGAGTTCGTCGAGTGTGAAGTCTTCCAAATATAAATGAGGAATCACCTACATTCCTCCATAGATGTCATCTCCCAATAGTAATGGTCAGGACTACACAGGTAAGAAGCTTTCACCCTCGAAGAGCCAAAGTTCGTCGAGTGTGAAATCTTCCACATATAAATAAGGAGTCACCTCTGCTCCTCCATAGGTGTCATACCAAATATTAATAATCAGGCCTCAATCAAGTAAGAAGCTTTCACCCTCGAAGAACCAGAGTTCGTCGAGTGTGAAGTCTTCCAAATATAAATGAGGAGTCACCGCTGCTCCTCCATAGGTGTCATACCAAATATTAATAATCAGGCCTCAATCAAGTAAGAAGCTTTCACCCTCGAAGAACCAGAGTTCGTCGAGTGTGAAGTCTTCCAAATATAAATGAGGAATCACCTACATTCCTCCATAGATGTCATCTCCCAATAGTAATGGTCAGGACTACACAGGTAAGAAGCTTTCACCCTCGAAGAGCCAAAGTTCGTCGAGTGCGAAGTCTTCCACATATAAATAAGGAGTCACCTCTGCTCCTCCATAGGTGTCATACCAAATATTAATAATCAGGCCTCAATCAAGTAAGAAGCTTTCACCCTCGAAGAACCAGAGTTCGTCGAGTGTGAAGTCTTCCAAATATAAATGAGGAGTCACCGCTGCTCCTCCATAGGTGTCATACCAAATATCAATAATCAGGCCTCAATCAAGTAAGAAGCTTTCACCCTCGAAGAACCAGAGTTCGTCGAGTGTGAAGTCTTCCAATATAAATGAGGAGTTACCGCTGCTCCTCCATAGGTGTCATACCAAATATCAATAATCAGGCCTCAATCAAGTAAGAAGCTTTCACCCTCGAAGAACCAGAGTTCGTCGAGTGTGAAGTCTTCCAAATATAAATGAGGAGTCACCGCTGCTCCTCCATAGGTGTCATACCAAATATCAATAATCAGGCCTCAATCAAGTAAGAAGCTTTCACCCTCGAAGAACCAGAGTTCGTCGAGTGTGAAGTCTTCCACATATAACTAAGGAGTCACCTCCGCGCTGCCATCTCTGACACCCCGCACACTCGGTGACTACCCAACAAGAAGAACTCACACTCGACAAAAGTTTGTCGAAGGCGAAATTCTTCAAAAAAAATATTCCCGGAGTTCCAGAGAAAAAAAAAACTACTCTAAAACTTACTTAACTCTGATTCCATTGATCCGACAATCCCGGTCTCACCAATGGCACAGAGAATTCGGTGTTTAGTTTCTCATTCCGGAACTCCAAGGAATTACTATTTAAACTCATGACCAGCCGGCTCTTCCCAAACCTTCCAGAGAAAAGCTAAACAACCTACCCCAGTGAAATCCTATCTCGAACTGACTTTTTCGACGGTCCAGATCACCCACTTCAATTCATACACAACACGAAAAAATCATGCAACCTCTGAAATCTTGTATCGATTCAGGAAATCGCTGGTGTGTGCATTTCCCTCAGTGAAACTTGACAACAATTCAATCAACCGTTACTAGATCTCGTGCTACCTGACACTCTAATCACTGGTGGAGACAACCACCACAGAGAGAGCAAATAAGTAATATGGAATTAACCCCTGTTGGACGACAAACCCCCGACTCCATTTATCAAAAAAACAGCACACTTTGATATATGTACGAAACATCTTTTGTATACGAAACAGTCAGTATACGATACGCCTGTGTTCGAAACAACACTTATCCATTATTCACAAGAAATTAGTTTAAAACAGTTCTGAGTTTATTGGATAGGAATCAAGGCTATAGTGGTTAATATATTTATTCGGAAACACTTGATAGGCACCCACACAAAACATCTCAGTTTCCCCTAAAAACCAGATGGTCCGGTACGAAACTCGACTTAGGACAAAACGCCCGTGCTGAGGTGATTTTTTCGAGGAACTGCCCGGCATCATCTCCAAGTATTGGTGGTTTTCGATTAAAAAAAACAAACTTCAAGCTTATTTGGACGAGAGGGGAGAGTGGCTGCACTTTTGGGTTTAGATCTCCGTTCGAAAAAAACATTAAAAATTATGCCACTCCTCCACACACAAAATAAACAAAACAGAATGCTAAAATGTAGGCTACAAGCATATCGCGAATTGGGAGCAAATATTCACGCAGTCAGCTTTGTCTAATGTTGTCGAATGTGGATGTACATGTAACATGACAACAAACGTTTTTAAAAAGTGATTCTACCTTTGGAGGTGACATAACACAGCACGAATATTGAAACATTTGAAAAAAAATGGCGATGGTGGTTGACGACTGATATTATCGACTTGGGATGAAGTCGGGTTTTATTTGTTTGTAATCAATGTGATATTTCTGTTTGCTTGTAAAAATGTCCGTTAAGCTGCTTGGAAGGTTATTCGAAGCTTGTTGGAGCCGATCATCATTGATTCAAGAGCGTATTTTGTGTTACCAGGCGGGATGGAAGAAGATCGCCTAAGTTCGACATAAATAATCGTTCATGAGTGATTTTTTTCGAAATGACTTTTCCAAAGAGGTTTGATTTTTCTTGTCGAGATAGTGTCTACGTATATTGATTATTACTGTTGCTGTTTATTCACAGGAAGTTTGAAAATTCGTAGTCGAAAATGACATCTCCAGAAGCCATCGAGTTGGGCCCAAGGTGCTAAAGGGTAAACCCGTAGTGTCAAGGCCAATTATTTTTCGCCTCAATAGCTACCGAACACGAAATCTCCTCTACCGTTCACGCACCAAACTAAAAACAGTCAGCCAAGCAGCCAAAGCCGACAACCCGTCGTCTCAAACTGGTATCGTCATTAATGAAGATCTTACCAGAGTCCGTGCCTCCATAGCGCGCGATGCCCGTGCACTAGTACGTGGGGGTAAGGTTAAGGAGTCGTGGACCTTCGACGGTGTCATCTTTGTCAAAAAGAAGGATGACGCCGTCGTTAGGATCACCACCCCTAAACAGATCAACGATTTGGAAAATAAATTTAGGCTAAGACAGAAAATAAACCTAAACACCTCCCAGTCACAGATCCTGTAAATGTTAACTTATTTCTCCTCCAACATAAACCCATTGATCCTTTGTTTTATTATTCGATCGCTCAGATGGTTGAAAGATAAATGGATCAAGTAATCGATCGGATTGCCAGTCAAATCACAAACAAACAATTGATTGGTCAATTGACCGATTGGTTGATTGATTGATCAGTTGATTAATCGTTGATCGATTGATTAAATCGATCGATTGATTGGTCAATTGATTAAATAAATAAATAAATAAATAAATAAATAAATAAATAAATAAATAAATAAATGAATGAATAAACGAAAAAAAGGAATAAATGAATGAATGAATAAATAAATAAATAAATAAATAAATAAATAAATAAATAAATAAATAAATAAAAAAATAAATAAATAAATAAATAAATAAAATTCCATCATAATGACGTTGGGGAAAGTATTTGTGGTCTTTATGTCTACTTACTTCCCGGTTGTTCTCTGTCTCATCCTGCTCCCCAGTTAGGTGATGCCCCCCCCCCCCCCACCTCCAACCCATCCACGCCCGCTGTATTCATGCCTCATTTCAATTCCGAGAGTTCCTGATTTTCCTATTAATCGTTCCCACTATATACCTTCACGTTTAATTACCTTCATTGATACCAGCATACCTATTACATATGATTACGAGCACAACTGTAGGAGACTCTCAGCGTGATAGAGGCACAGACGACAAACCCTCCTCCGAGAGATACTGCTATGTTATATTCGGGCCATTTACTGTAGCCAATGCCTTTGACAAACGCATTGGGAACTCTAGTCTTTTGGCTAATCCCGCATATTATGGATGATGGGGGTGGGTGTCACTGTCGCCTATTATCCCGAGCTTGTATAGAAGATTGACCTGACATGAGGGAACAATTTGGCTGGAAATTTTGATTGGCAGTTTTGCTAACCATTTTTCCTTTTTTTTTTCTTTTTTTTTTTTTAAACTGATCAGCAATCCAGATGAGTTGCATAGCAATTTTCAACCTTTCAGAACATTTGTCTCGAACATAACTCACCGCTGAGCAGTCATGTAAATGTCATCCCCAAACTAGTGTGTAGGTGATTCTCAAGAGAATCTTGTTTCCAAACTTCGCCATTTCCTTGAGTTGTTCTAACTTTTTAATTAACCTTTTGCCCAATGTACAGCAGTGCTACTATGGTTTTTCAGTGGAATTGTGTTGCCAAAATTTACCAGTCACTTGTGATGTTCTAACTTTAAAATTGACAGAACAGCCAAACTACCAAGAATTCTAACATTTGAGGCTTCTGCATACTGTAATATCTTAGCTGCTACTCAGTGAATTCATGTTGGTGTGAATATAATTGGAACCGGCTCAGCGAGCCGGTTCCAGAGGTATTCGCACTGGCATGTTTTTCATTGGGTCATTCTGGAGAAACTTTTTCCCAAATCTGAAATTTGGTATATCTTCCCTAAAAAACTGTCTTTTAACTTCTAAATTGACAGAAGAACCAAACCACCAAGTATTCTAACATTTGAGGTTACTGCATACTGAAGTATCCTGGCCGTTACTCAGTGAATACAAGTCATTGTGAGTATAATGGAGACTGGCTCGCAGAGCCGGTTCCGGTGGTATTCGCATTGTCATGGTTCTTATTGAGTCATTCTGGTGAAACATTTTCCCTAATCTGAAATTTGGTATATTTTCCACAAAAGCTGTCTTTTAACTTTTGAACAGACAGAACAGCCCAATCACAATTAGGGTGTTTTTTTGTTCTTGGTGTTATGAAAATATATTCAATTAAGATGAATATGAAATTAAGTGATATCCGATTAAGCGGTTTCCATTGTACTGGCACTTGGCAAAATTGGTGATATGAAGAATGTGTGTTTCCAACTGCAATAGACGGAAAATATCGGTGTAAATATTTCCCCAAACACCCATACACATATGCATATCACTGGAACAAGCCCATCGAGCTGGCTCTAGTGATATCCATGTTTGTATGTTTTAATTATATTCTTAATAATAACTAAGTAATGATGCATATCAGGCTTATACTTATCGTCGTCTCTGTATCGGAGGTATGGCAAATAGCCCGGTATTTGAAAAATATATTCAATTATGATGAATATGGAATTAGGGATATCTGATTAAGCTGGTCTCACTGTAGTAGTACAGGTAAAGGCTTGAGAATGAAGAATTTGTTTCTCCCTCTGTCATCTTCTTTCTTTACCTCATCCCCAAAATACCAGTATTTTTTTCCAAAACACGCATAGACATATGCACATCACTAGAACCAGCCCTAGAGCTGGTTCTAGTAATACACATATTTGCATGTTCGAATTACAATCTGATGTGAGTGTCTGTTGCTGGGTGCTTACGGTGTAATATAAACGAAAATTATTCGCCTTCTTATTGTGTTATGCTTGTGTGTGCGTGTGTAAATGTGTGTGAGTGGGTGAGGGTTGGTTTGGGTATTAGTACGTGTGATTCGTATTGGTGCAAAGTATAGTACAGTTCTTCTGTATGTGTGCGATCAATGTGCACCCCCTAAAACAACTCCGACAGCATGCTATTATGTATGACTAAGCACATTCAAGCTATCTATATTTGTATGCTTCTACTAGCGAATTTTTTCTCGTGATCCAAATTGCATCCGAAATGATAAGCTGGCAGATGCTCTATAATATGATAATGTCCAGTAGCGTGATTGACTTATCAATGATATGACGTCTTGGGATTGGCGAGAGGTGTGTTAATGTTGGAATCAGCTAGCGATGACGATCTAGCATTCTACTGTAAAGTACGCCTCTCCCCCTTCTTATTTGTAGTAATGCATATTTATAGATGATTGTACAAATGCTACACTGGGACACCGTATTATACTTCCGTCTTGCAATTGACAATATTATTGTGATGACATTTGGTAACATGTTGTTATCTTTGTTGTCACAACTATTGGCAGTTTGGCTATCCTGCTATTACACATTGGTGTTTTCTCGTCCCCTGCGATGGCATTCTATGTTAGAATGTCTTAATCTACGATTTTTAGAATCTCATTTCAGTAGTAGTGCCACACAGTAATAGTGTGTTTTCGCTTGTTGCAAGATGGAGAGTCCTCCCTCGGAGGAATGGGGTGATCCCATATGTTCCCTACCACAATAGGCTGGAGGGAGCTCTTCTGACATCTTTCGACTTTTCGCGTCAGAAGAGCTTGACCTCTGTTTTTCTCCTTTTCGCTTGTTTTTGTTATATCTGTATCAGACGCCTAGAGGTAGTTCACAACCCCAAAATCTCATATCAAGTCGTCGCCTGACCAATAAACTAAGTTTAATTGTCACATTTCACTCGAAAGTTCCTGCACTCCTGTAATAAAGGCACTGTTAAAACAACATGCACTAGCTATTCTCAAATATTCTTATGTAAGGTCCATCATAGCGACAACTTATGATCTACGACTTTGAGTGAGCCTCTTTACTAAAACATGAGTTGCTTTCCCAACATGATCCTTGTGATTGACTTCTGGATTTTTCTTTACTCTTTCCCTTTATATACCTCTTTTTCTTCCTCCAACTCAGTTTGTAAAAGTCAACCTGGACTCTTTTTTTATCAACTAAATAATTTGCTGCTTTTGACGCTCACCATTTCTCGAGCACATTATACATATTACCATCCTCAAATTACATAGTGTGTAGTCTTGAAAGTTATCGTGCCCATATTGGTGCGTTCAATGCAGTGATTACTTCATGCTGCCTCAAAAGAAAACTAAGAATAGACCGGTCCCTTTGCTTTCTTGCTTTTCTGCAGCTGTATTGTAAAAGCATCAGTCTTAGAGATACCTTCACTCTGGTGTCGGCATTGTTCCATGTTCTCTTCAACTTTTTCGGTGAACCAAATTGTGAAAGTTCTGTAAAAATTAATACCCCTAATCGGCTTTGTAAGAGAAATGGTATAGTGTCCGTCCCTGATTCGACTACTGTAAGGCTATCTGAGATCACTATTTGGCATCTTGTGTCTGTCGCATTAGTGTTGCTTTTGGTCCTGCTAATGTCTGGAGATATCGAAACCAACCCAGGACCAGCCTCCATTAATGCTAACATCACCTCAAATGGATTGAAAATCTTTCACGTAAACATTCAAAGCCTAAAACCAAAACTGAACGTCATAGAGTATGAATCACCCCCCTACGATATATTAGCCTTTACTGAAACTTGGCTACAAAGCTGCGACATAACATCCGATATTATGATTTGTGGATTTCAGGAACCATTGAGATATGACCGTTCAACTAGAGGGGGTGGCATCGCCATTTACCTAAAATATGGTTTGAGCTTTCGGCAAAGACCTGACCTTGAAATGAACGGCGTCGAATGTGTTTGGGCGGAGGTATTTACAAAATATAAAAAGTCACTACTCTTAGGAGTATTCTACCGCCCACCGAATAGTACCCCAGACGTATGGGATAATGTTATGGCCTCCATCGATAAAGCTAAAGACACTCTAATTTCTGATATCGTTATAACTGGAGATTTCAATGACAATCAGTATGGTGAACCTCGAGGACACTTCCGCGACATAAGCAATCAGTTCAATCTGAAACAACTTATTAGAGAACCAACGTGCTTTACCGAATCAACGGCTACATTGCTTGACCTCTTTGCTGCTAGCGACAGTGTTAATGTTCTAAGATGTGAAGTCCTCGAACCCCTTGTACCCGATATGACACGGTATCACTGCCCAATTTTTATAGAACTGGATTTCCAAAAAGCGCCTTGTAATAATTTTAGGAGACGTATTTGACAGTACGCTGGGGGTAATTACGATGGGCTGAACAATGCCTATAACAATTTAGATTGGAACAGTGTGTTTAACCACTCTTGTCTTGACGCGTTAGTTGAGAATTTTACTGAAAAAATACTTGACGTAGCATATAAATTCATTCCCTCTAAACATATAACCTCAAGGCCCAATCAACCAAAATGGATGCATAATAATATACGTTTACTTATAAGACAGAGGACTCGATTATATCGCCGGGCAAAGCGCTCTGGTTTATTACACCACTGGGATAAATATAAAACTAAACGTAACGAAGTTGTTTCCGCGGTTAGAAAGGCCAAAGTCGAGTACATTTCTAAAGTACAAGCAACGTTAAGTGCTCCAGAAACATCTTCATCTAATTGGTGGAAAACATTAAAAATATTCATTGGCAAAACAAGATTAGACACCCCTACTATAAGCCATTTAGGCAATCTTTATTCAACTAATCTCGAGAAGGCAGAAGTGTTCAATGAATATTTCTGCTCTATTTCTACCCTGGATGAGACGACTGCGTCCTTGCCAGGGTCACCCCAGCCAGCCCCGGCACATCTTCGGAAAATAACCTTGGAACAAACAGAAATACTCAAGGCAATGACGAATATCAAAGTGTCCAAAGCGTCTGGACCAGACCAAATAAGCCCACGACTTCTGAAAGAATGTAGACATTCGTTGTGTATGCCATTAACAACTCTGTTTAATGTCTTACTGGACAATTGTTATTTCCCTAAACTGTGGAAAAAGGCCAATGTATCCCCAGTATTGAAAAAGAACCCCTCTAACATAATTACCAACTATCGACCGATATCACTGATTAGCTGTACTGGTAAGCTGCTTGAAAAATGTGTTTTCAAGCGGTTGTAGAAGTTCCTATGTGACAATAATATACTGAGCCAGTTCCAGTCCGGCTTTATCTCGGGCGATTCTACGGTCTTACAACTGACTGACCTCTATGATGAGTTTTGTCATGCTCTTGATGATGGTAAGGAGGTTCGAGTTGTATTCTGCGATGTCAGTAAAGCATTTGATAAGGTGTGGCACGCTGGGCTCCTTTATAAGCTTGAGAAAATAGGAATATCTGATGACCTCTTAACTTTCTTAAAATCCTACACGTCCGACCGGTATCAAAGGGTAGTGCTGGGCTCCGAGTCGTCTCCCTGGAGACCAGTAATGACTGGTGTTCCGCAAGGTTCAATCCTTGGCCCTTTACTATTTCTGATATACATAAATGACATTACTGATAACTTGTCCAGCAGTATCCGTCTCTTTGCCGATGACACATCATTATACCTTATCGTCGAAAATCCTGACCAAGCTGCACTCATAATCAATCGTGATTTGGCAACAATTGAACATTGGGCCAAAACATGGTTGGTTGAGTCCAATGCTCAAAAAAACTGAAACGATGCTAATATCACGTAAAGTAAATGCCCCGGTTCACCCAGAATTATATTTAGGAAGGACCGAAATTGCCGACGTTACTCGTCACAAGCATCTAGGTGTAATTTTGAACAAAAGTTGCACGTGGAACGACCATATCGAACACATAAGCTCCAAAGCCTGGAAACGCATTGACATGCTGAGGACCCTCAAGTTTACCCTGGATAGGAAGATTCTTGAAAAAATATATTTTGCTTTCATTCGTCCCCTTTTAGAATATGCTGACTGTGTCTGGGATAATTGCTCTTTAATGCAGTCTGCTGAGCTAGAAAAAATTCAAATAGCTGCAGCGCGAATAGTCACTGGTGCCACTTTGAGCGCCAGTAAGAATCGTCTCTAATCAGAGACTCAGTGGGAGACACTACTGGAACGACGCCGAAAGCATAAACTAATTCAGTTCTTCAAGATGTACCACAAACTAACACCCACGTATATCTCGGCAAAAGTTCCGCCTCTGAATACAGCCATTAACCAAAATCACAATCTCCGAACTGCAAGTAATCACCGTGTCCCATTTTGCCACACCAACTTATATCAATCATCGTTTATCCCGGAGGTAACCAGTCAATGGAATAGACTGCCCCTTTTGGTCAGGGAAAACCCTTCACTCATAGATTTTCGAAAATTCCTCAACAATTCAACCATTCGGCCACCAATATTTTACACAGGGGCCAAATCCAGAAAAGCCCAGATATACCACTGTCGACTGCGTTTGGGATGCAGCAACATTAACACACACTTATATGAAAACCACTTATCGGCAACCCCACTCTGTCGATGTGGCGATTTAGAGACAGCTGAGCATTTCCTCATGCATTGTACATTATTTGATGTTGAACGCGACTTGACAATCAATACATTGCCGTTTACACTGGACCTATCTACACTCTTGTTTGGATCCGAATGGCTGTCTAATACTGAAAATGCTCTTATATTCAGTGCTGTACACGATTATATTATATTGAGTAAACGCTTCCAGTGACAGGTTGCGCACGCTCAAATGGCTGCGTGATGTGGTATCTTAACCACAACGGGCAGCCGTGAATGTGGGCGCACCCTGTCAACCGTGCGGGAACACATACAAGGTTTGGATACGGTATAAATTGAGAGATGTCCATCCTGTAGAGATACCCCCCAAGTTCCTACTCTAGGTCACTACGCTCATACAATGATACTCCTGCGACAACGGACCTATCTGCACTAGGGACACTGAAAGCCAAGCGTCGCTGTAGGTTGCATCTGCCGACTCACGCCGGTTGAAAACTTTGAGTCCAGGTTGGTTAGTAGAAACTTCCTCTTCTCGATCTTTTTCTATTTTCTTAACTTTCGTGTATGCTTCCCTAAGTCAATCAAAATTTTAACTCAAATTCGTTCTTCTTCCTTCTTTCTATAACAAAACAATATTTACGCAGTGCTTGCATCCACCGCCTAGTCATTTTCGTTATTAAGTTGCTTTGGGAGACGGCTTAACATATGCTCACAGCTTTCTGCCGAATCCCATAAATTTATTCTTGTGTTAATCATTTCTATTCCTATACGTACAACTGTTCGTGTAGTTGTAGTCATGTGTGCTTGTTCTTTTTTTTCTATAGTCTTGTATGTATAGCTCATGTACTTTTTCTGAATAAATATTGTTTAAACTAAAATTCGTAGTCAAACTTTGAGTATTAGTAGATTTGAACGGAATAATTTGTCAACTTGTTTGGTCATGAACTGTACTGGTTTGCGTCCTTAGTGTGCGTCCTTAGTGATTGTTCTACTGAATTGCTGAACCTGCCTTCACCAGTCACTCTACCGTTACTATTACGGTTATGATTGAATAACGCTGAGTAGCTAGTCATCAGCAGAATGTTGGATGTGTGCATTTGTGTTTTGACTCATTTACAAGATTAACAATTTCAATAACAATAACTTCGACCACTTAAAACTTGCACACAACATAACATAATATGTAACATAAAATATATCTCTCAGGTGCCTGACTCTTGATATTGCAATGAATTTGGATTCCGAAAATACAAGAGACTTGTCCAGTGTAGGAGGTGTGGGTGAAACCCCTTCTTTAAAAAGAGACTGTCCCGAACAGGGGACGCCCAGTTCCACTCCATCCCCTCACGAGAAGAAAAAAGCCAAGCAAGGCTCCTCGGGTAACTTTGATAAAATTGAGGAGGATAATATTAATCAATCAATCTTTGAATATAAAGAAGATGATGATGACCCCTCCCCCATGTACACCAGTCAGAGATCTGGTCGACCATTTCTATCCTTTGTCAAACAGGATTTCATCGAAATACTCCAAGACGAATCGGTTCAACAACTACTTGGGTCTATATTTCTAAAAGCCAATGATGAGCGGTTATCTAAAGCAGAGAAGACAATAGAGGCTCTCAAAACTCAACTCGAAGAGCGCGACAACAAAATTCAAATCTTGGAAGATAGGATCGATGACCTTGAACAGTATGGGAGACGTACAGGCCTAAGACTTTCCGGGATTCCCGAACAAGCTAACGAGAACACTGACACTATCATATTAGAAACCGCTAGTAAGATAGGTGTAGATTTATCCCTCAGTGATATTTCTAAGTGTCATCGTGTGGGTTCTAGGAACAAGGCCCCAATGAGACCCATAATATTTCGCCTTACCAGTTACAGGACAAGAGATCTACTGTATCGTGCTCGAACTAAGTTAAAAAACATTCCCCCCGTTAATAATACCGGTGCTCAAGATAAGACTCGCTCCCCTCAAAAGATCTACCTGAATGAAGATTTGACTCAGACGCGAGCCTCAATTGCTCGGAGAGCCAGGATTCTGAAAAAAAAAAACTAATACTTGACAGCTGGACTTTTGATGGTGTTGTTTTTGTAAGACTCAAAAACAACCACACCGAGAGACTAACTAACTCAACCCAGATTACTGCAATCGAGGCCATGCTCAAGTAATTAACTTTTGACCCTTTACCCAACCTAGTGTCCATAATGATTACCAAGCAAAATCTTCTCAGTTTGTAATATTTTCAAACCTTCGGCGCAGGTCACGCTTACGTCGATGTTGGTGGTGCCTGTTAAGCAAGCGGACTCCATCAATGACCATATTTTTTCAAGGTTTTAATCCAAAATATTTCGAAAATGTCAAAGAATCGAACTACAGAGAATCGCACTTGATTGGGTGTTTCTTAGCTGTGTGTTCCCGTCGATCGAGTTTAGCTTTCAAACACTGATCTGTTTGTCATGCCTCCAGAGCGGGTTTGACCTGTTAATCTCTTATGGGTAGCAGAGTAAAGTTCTTTTAATTGTATATAAATTCTGCAATACGTTGAATAATTACTTATCCAGTCAAATTCCACTTATTTATCAACCTATTTGGCCTAAGTATATCCAATACATGCATTCAATCTATGATATCTTGTTTGACAGAACTCAGTGAGCTTTGTCAAGCAAGATATAATAGGGAAAATGCCCAGTTTAACCCAGAACACAAGAGTACAACCAAATTCCCAACAATCGAATACTCCTGTTAATTGTTTATGGGTAAAGGAGTAAAACTCCTATTAATTGTACATAAGTTTTGCAATATGTCGAATAATTGCTTGGCCAGTTACAAAATTCCTTTTGTTTATAAACCCACTTGGCCCAAGCACATCAAATACATGCATTCAGTCTATAACATCTTGTTTAACAGAGCTCAGTGAGCTCTGACAGGCAGGATGTGACAGCGAAAATGCTCAGTTCAACCCAGAACACAAGAATACAACTAAATTCCTGATAATTGAATTCTACTGTTAATTGTTTATGGGTAGCGGAGTAAAGGCCTGTTAATTGTATATCAGTTTTGCAATATGTCGAATATTTACCTAGCCAGTCACAAAATTCATCTTATTATCACAAAATTCCTCTTACTTACCAACCTATTTGGCCTAAGTACATCAAATACATGCATTCAATCTATAATATCTTGCATGACAGAGCTCAGTGAGCTTTGTCGAACAAGATATAATGGGGAAAATGCTCCGGTCAACCCAGAACAAAAGAACACAACCAAGTTCCTGATAACTGAAAACTCTTGTTAACTGCCTGTGGGTAAAGGAGTAAACTCCTGTTAATTGTATTTAAACTTAGCAATAGGTCGAATCATTATTCAGCCAGTCACAAAATACTCCTCTAATTTATCAACCCATTTGGCTTAAGTACATCAAATATATGCTTTCAATCTATAATATCCTGTTTGATAGAGCTCGGCGAGCTCTGTCAGACAAGATATGATAGGAAAAACGCTCAGTTCAACCTAGACTACAGGAGTACAACCAGATTCCTGATGGTTGAGTATTCCTGTTAACTGCTTATGTTTTAGGGAGTAAACTCCTGTTGATTGTATATAAGTATTGTAATGTGTCGAATATTTACTTAACCAATCACAAAATTCCTCTTATTTATCAATCCACTTGGTAGAAGTACATCAAATACATGCATTCAATATATAGTATCTTGTTCGGCAGAGCTCAGTGAGCTCTGTCAAACAGGATATAATTGGGAAACTGCTCAGTTCAACACAGAACAAGAGAATAACACCAATTCCTGATAATAGAATAATAATTGAGTAAATTCCTGTCAACTGTATATAAATTTTCAAATATGTCGATATGTCGAATAATTAATTAGCCAATCACAAAATTCCTCTTGTTTGCCAACCCATTTGGCTTGGGTGCATCCAGTATATGCATTCAGTCTACTATATCTTGTTTGGCAGAGCTCGGTGGGCTCTGTCAAACAGGATATAATAGGGAAACTGCTCAGTTCAACACAGAACACAAGAATACAACCAATTCCCGATAATTGAATACTCCCGTCAACTGTTTATGGGTAACGGAGTAAACTCCTGTTAATTGTATATAAATTTTGCAATAAGTCGGATAATTACTTAGCCAGTCACAAAATTTCTCTTGTTTATCAACCTATTTGGCCTAAGTACATCAAATAAATGCATTCAATCTATAATATCTCGTTTGACAGAGCTCGGCGGGATCTGTCAAACAAGATATAATGGGGAAAATGCCCATTGTGTCTTGTTTGACGGATCTCTTTGTTGGGCTGAGCATTTCCCCCATTATGTCTTGTCTGACAGAGCCCAGTGGGCTCTGTCAGACAAGATATGGTGGGGAAGGGGGGGGGGGGGCTCAGCTCAACCAAGAACACAACCAAATTCCTGGTAATTGTATACTCATGTTAACTGCTTATGGGTAACAGAGTAAACTCCTGCTAATTGTATATAAATACTGCAATATGTCGAATAATTACTTAGCCAGTTACAAAATTCCTCTTGTTTATCAATCTAATTTGGCCTAAGTCCATCAAATACATGCATTCAATCTAATATCTTGTTTGATAGAGCTCGCCGAGCTCTGTCAAACAAGATATAATGGGGAAAATGTTCAGTTCAACCCAGAACACAAGAATACAACCAAATTCCTGATAATTGAATATTCCTGCTAATTGCTTGTCCTTCAAACTTGCGACTATATCTGTGCTATGGTCATGATTTTTCATTGTTGCACATGAACGAATGGCCCTTAACACAAATAATTAAATGAAATTAGTCAGCTGACTTCATCTCACCAGACTCATCAGATTTTTTTTTTCCACACTAACATGCCGATGCAAATTGTGCATCTTGTACAGAATGTTACCTTTTTAATTTTCTTTCCGTTGTTTACCCTTTCCGTTTTCACACGTTGCCCAATCACATTTTCTCCAGAAAACTGTCCCACGTCATCTAAAGCCTGCCTGAACACGATGTGCCCTCTATATAAAGTCTTGCGGTTGCTGACCAATGTTGTGACTCTCGACCAAACTTCCCGGTTATTTCACCATGAAGCGATAACATAATGTGTTGCACTGAATTATATCGCGCTCGGATCGGGTGTTACAATCTACGAGTGTCAGCACGCGACATCAAACGCAGATTAAGATGTGACCAGTCTCTCTGCATATTAATTTTCCTGCTCATGCGTCTCTGTGGTTTGCGGCTTTATGAATGCTTTATTATAATTACGGCCATCTTCTTTTGTATCGACAATACCCCAAATGATAATTATAACCACTGCTGGAAATATCAACCCGAATCAAACAGTAATACATTCAATTATGTGCATACACTGATTGGCTATGTGATATGGAAAATAATATTTATTTCTATCATTACGGTTCTTTTCCATTTGATTTTAATTATATTACTGGCTGGTGATATTGAAACAAACCCCGGTCCCAACACATGCCATTTTGTCAATTCTCACAATAACTTAAAAATTGTCCACCTTAATATCCAAAGTTTAAAACCCAAAATTGATATTATCGAATACGAGTCCTCAAATTATAATATTTTAGCATTCACAGAAATATGGCTTAATAGCAATGAGAGTTCCTCTGATATTTTCATCCAAGGATTCCACGAGCCTATGCGATTCGATCGAGCAACGAGGGGTGGTGGGGTTGCAATTTATATTAAAGAGAGTATTCACTTTCAACCGAGACCTGATCTTCAGACACCGAATACTGAGTCCCTGTGAGTCGAAGTATTTACGAATCACAAAAGGCCACTCTTATTAGGGGTATTTTATCGTCCACCTAACAGTCCACCTGATTCATGGGAAGCTTTATCAACCTCTATCGAAAAGGCAAAAGACACATCAGTTTCAGATATAATTCTTACTGGTGATTTTAACGATAATCAGATGGTTCACTCCACAAGCGGTTTATTGGATGTAATTTCTTGTTATAATCTCAGACAGCTCGTTTGTGAACCGACTTGTTTTACAGAAACATCAGCTTCGTTGCTGGATATTTTTGCTGTAAGCGATACTGTCAACGTGAAAGTATGTGAGGTTCTGGAGCCCCTTATTTCGAACATGACCCGCTATCATGCCCCAATCACTCTAGAAGTCGAATTTCCGAAATCACCACCTCAAACTTTTAGACGGCAAATTTGGTTATACTCCCAAGGTAATTTTGAAGCGCTAAACTCTGCCTTTAATAACGAGGACTGGAATTCCGTTTTTGACGACCCGTCTCTCGACAAAATAGTGTCCAATCTTACTGAAACGCTTCTGAGCACTGCATCGAAGTTTATACCCAACAAACATATAACGTCGAGAAGGAACCAGCCCAACTGGTTCCACAACGAACTTCGATTACTCATACGGCACCGAAAACGTCTATACCGAGTAGCCAAACGGACTGGCTTTCATTATGACTGGGAAAAATACAGATCAAAACGAAATGAAGTAGTATCGGCTGTTAGAAAAGCCAAGGCTTCACATCTTTCTAGAGTGCAATCCACTCTTGGCAGCAGCGAAACAAGCTCAGCACAGTGGTGGAAAACCCTTCGAACATACATGGGGGGGGGGGGGGGGGGGGGGCAATAGACCAAGAGGGATCCCAACCCTGAACCACTAGAAACAAAGTATATAGTGCAGATCTCGAAAAAGCTGAATTGCTTAACGAATATTTTTGTTCCATCTCTTCAGTTAACGACTCGTCCACCACACTTCCGGACCTCTCACCCCTACCACCAAATAAACTGGAAAACATAACTCTACATTGTACTGAAGTACTTGAAGCAATGAAATCAATTAAGGGTTCCAAGGCGTCAGGCCCAGACCTAATCAGTCCCCGTCTTTTAAGTGAATGTAAATCATCCCTCTATGAGCCTCTTACGGTATTATTTAACATATTGCTCAACAATTCATATTTTCCAGTGGCGTGGAAAAAAGCTAATGTCTCCCCAATTTTGAAAAAAACAACCCTCGAATTTGGTTACCAATTACCGCCCCATCTCTTTACTGAGCAGTCTTGGTAAATTACTCGAGAAATGCATTTTCAAACGCCTGTGGGCTTTTTTGGTTGATAATAATGTGCTTAGTCAGTTTCAATCGGGGTTTAGACCCAATGACTCAACTGTTTTACAATTAACTGACATATACGATGAATTCTGCCATGCCCTTGACGAAGGCAAGGAGATCCGAGTGGTCTTCTGCGAAGTTAGTAAAGCGTTCGACAAAGTTTGGCATGCTGGTTTGATTCATAAGCTGGAACAAATCGGCATTTCAGGGGACCTGTTGTCATTTATAATATCATATTTATCTGATCGATCACAGAGGGTCGTCCTCGCGTCCGAGGTGTCGTCGTGGCGACCAGTCTCCGCCGGTGTTCCCCAAGGATCAATATTGGGCCCCCTACTGTTCCTTATCTATATCAACGATATAAGCGACGACTTGCTTAGCAATATACGCCTTTTTGCGGACGACACTTCATTGTATCTCATAGTCGAAAACCCCGAGCTGGCGTCCAATATACTAAACAACGACCTTGAGACAATAAACCACTGGTCCAGAAAATGGTTGGTTGAGTTTAACCCCCTTAAAACTGAAAGCATGCTCGTCTCACGAAAGAATGATCCCTATGTACACCCGCCACTTTTTCTAGGAGGAGCACAGATATCTGAAGTCAATGCTCACAAACATCTGGGAGTAATTTTGAATAGCACCTGTACATGGAATGACCATATCAACTATAGTTGCTCCAAAGCCTGGCCTCGTTTGGATTTGTTGCGTAAACACAAATTCAATCTGGATCGTAAAATTCTTGAAAGAATATGCTTTGCTTTCATAAGACCGCTTCTTGAATATGGTAATACTGTTTGGGGAAATGGTTCAACAACTAAATTAGCCGAATTGGAGAAAATTCAGATCGCAGCTGCTCGAATTGTCACCGGGGCAACGGTCAGCACTAGTAAGACACTTTTATATGCAGAAACAAAATGGGATCCCTTGCCTGAGAGACGACGAAAGTCGAAGCTAATTCAGTTTTTCAAAATGCATCATCACATGGTGCCTCCTTACATCAGCAACAAAGTTCCTCCGCTCATATCGACCACGAACCCGACTCTTCGTTCAGCCCCAAATCATCGAGTGCCATTTTGTCGAACAGAACACTATAAATCTTCATTTATTCCAAGTACTACAGACGAGTGGAATAAGTTGCCGTTAAGCGTTAGAGAAAACGCATCATTAAGTAATTTCAAACCATTTCTGAATGGTGGGAACCTCCGTCCACCACCTTTCTTCTTTGGAGCCAAATCCCGGGTGGCACAGATACATCACTGTAGACTTCGTTTAGGTTGCAGTAGTCGCAATTCTCATCTGTTCGACAATCACTTATCTCTTCATCCATTATGTCAATGTGGAATGCGCGAGACAATATTTTCAGATATCCGCAATAACACGATTGGCCTCCTCCCGTTTGAAACAGATGCGTCATCCCTACTGTTTGGCTCAGAATCATTGAGCAGCAGCGATTATTATTATAATAAGTAAACGTTTTAATCAATGAGCAACACATGAGTTTCCTTACGGGTAGCCCACGTGTAATACGCGCTCCCAATCCAGGTACGACTGGTTGCTGCTGATAGTGCTTCAACATGCATACTTTTTCGAGCTACATGTACACGTGTTCAGGTCGGCTAACCAACCACTTCTTGTCCCCCTGTGTATATACACTTCGTTTCCTACTGTTTCTTACTTTTCTCTATTCTATTTCTTGGACCCAAAAAACATTAAATTAAACTAAGCATAGTTGTCGTCATCTCGGGACCGAGTATTAATTTCCCAACGCCAGTATCCTTCGTGGGCATCTAGCTGGCTACCATGTTGTTTCGAACGACATGGTCAAGGCAGTCGGTCGATGGGATATGGTGGAATTACACATTATAGGCACCGAATACTGGGTTACTAGGTGACGATACACATAGTCAACCATTGCCACACAGAAAACAGCGTAGGTTTCTGAACGTGGGGAGCCGACTCATATAAGCTCAAAGCTTTCTGTCAAATCCCCCTTTATACTGTTGCCAATTTGTGTTCTGTTGTGTTCTGTGCTATTTATTAACTCTGTTCTTTACATATGTGTTTATTTATTGTTAGCATGTAACATAGCATTTCTATTCAAATAAAATATTGTTTAAATTGAATATTGAAACATTGAATGCGGTGAATCCCAGTTTAATAACGAATTCCGCATTCAGTGAATCCGTTAAAAATATGTACAGTTACATTTTTTGATTTTCCAAGTCATTTGAATCTACCTGAGAATTCAATACAGCATGATATGGGGCAATTATCGCCCTAGTACATGTATACACTCGCGTTTAGTAACGTGTCCGTGTCCCTGATTGGTTGAGTTGAATTGCTGATACAATTTAGCTTGCCCAATGAGAGTGGAGATGCTAAATTATAGCTACAATTCAGTAAATTGTAGGTACAATTTAGCTCTCTTACAGATTCAATTTAGTATACTATAGGTGCAATTTGGCGAAACTGCAGGTACAATATATATCAGATTGTAGCTACAGTTTAGCCAAATAGTAGGTACAGTTTACTAAATTGCAGCTGCAAGTTGACAACTAACGAAAGTGTCAATAACACTGTATACTTGACTCTGTGTAGTGTTTGATGAAAAGGATAATGTTCAACGTTTATGAAGGATTATGAAATACGACAAGAATTGTGATAATTGAGATTATGTTAATTTATGTTTCCCGTATGCTGCTTTCAATAAGACTAATTTGAGGTGTAGACTGTACTAAAGAACTGAGTTCTGGGTTAATGTGGCCCTCGCAGTTAACGTATGCCAACAAAAGTTAACAAAATACAGTGAAATTAATCCAAAACCAGTCATCCTACCAAGTCACAATGAAATCCCTTTATAAATATAACTCGTAGAATTTGCCAAAGGAAGCTAGGGCACATGACGGTTCGGGAGTCATGGTTGACACCGACCGTGACCAAAATATGAAAGTCTCATCTAGATATTATATCAAATTATCCTACCAAGTTACAACGAACTCCCTTCATAAAAAACAACCGGCAGACAGTGTTAAAGGAAGCTAGGGCACGTGACCAGGTGGCAGTGACGGCTGACCGATCGTGACCAAAATATGGAAGTATCATTGAGACATCATACCGAGTCATACTGAACTATTTCTATTGCCTGAGTCAGACATTAAATTTCGAGTTGTCGCCCCTATTTTTTCACACTTGACTGCGCGGGTAATAATTAAAAAGCTTCGCAACTCGTTGTGTACCATCTATGAAGAAATTAATTTACAGTCGTCTCGAACGCACAAGTAGCCCAAGAACATTAGGTTTCACTAAGGAAAAAAATCGGAGAAAGCTGATTTTTCAGGGAATGTCGAGTGCATGTCACTGAACGATTAGACAAAAGTCCCCTAAAATCCCAGTTGAGCTTTTTTTTCTACAGCCTTTTTTCGAAAACGCGTTTGAAAAAAATCCAAAAAAAATCGCACGAACTTTGTAACCTCGAATTGATCCAACTGTATTTTTTGTTTACGTGTATTTCGAACAACATAATGTCTAATATACATTTACCTAGAGGAAAATGTGCATTCTGTGACAATTTCTGCGAAAAATTATTGAAAATTCACAAAAAAGTATCGGATTTACGCAAAAAATGACGATTTTCCTAACGGATTTGCCCAAAGGGTCGTAGGACAGAACGGGATGTTAGTTGGACAGACGATAAAAAATCCACCACCATTTGAAGACTTTTATCATTGCTTACAAAATAGACATTATGGAAGACCCCCTCTGCTTCTGGTCGAGTTCCCCTTTTGGCATAAAATTCGTCAGCATGAGAACTCAACTATTTTCGGGCTTGGGACCGAACAGACACGTCTGTGTCTGGCAGCATTAGATCAATAAATAATATTTACAGAATGTACAAAAATCAATAAATAATATTTACAGAATGTACAAATCAATCAACATGGATTAAGTTACATTGACTATTATCAACGCTATATACAGAAATGACATGAACTATATACATATTATTCATCGAACTCAGAAATTTCCGACAGGACAGTGTTTCTGTGGTTGTTACAAGAATCCGAACTGCAATTACACAAACCTGAGCAAGAGAGTCCTGCCTTCTTACACCCACACCTTTTTGTACAAGCACTCTTGCAACCACAACTGATCAGATTCAGTAGGTTATAGGGGGCACATGGCTTTGTGGCTGCAGTCGGTACAAGAAGGCCATTGTCTAGCGACCACCCCCAATCCGTCGGAGGAAGCGAAGTGCCCAGCCATTGTTGGACCTGGAGATAACATCTGTAGACATGTTGTTGTGCAGCATCGCTGCTTGGTGGGAGTGAGGCTAGGTCGATGGGTTTATTCAGTTTAGATTTTGCTACATAACGCTTGTAAGTGACATATCTATATTGGTCGAGAGAGGAAACAGTTTTACTCCCGTATAAGATCAGGAGAAGTTGTTCCCCGGCAGCGGCTACTGCACTTGGTGTACTGTCATCCGCCAAAATTGTGTTGACATACTGTTGTGAGTCGCTAGTAACATCGGAGACAATTGTACTGAATACTTTCTTCTTACCAACTCGAAAGAGTGCAGAAGTAGTGTCACAACCACTTATAGAATGTGCTACAAGGAGGTTGCTTCTATGGTCACCCATTTTGGTTGCTATTTCACTAACTGAAACTAGTAAGTTTGGGGTAATGGAATACATCATGTGAATATTACATCCCGGTTGAACTCGAGAGGTAAGAATGACTAACAAGTCTGTGTCTGTTCCCACAACGTCAACATTGTTGTCATCTTGAGCGATGTCAAGTGCAGTTTCGGCTATCAGTACATCAGCATCAGCGTGGCCTGCTTGGACTGAATATTGATAGCAGATAGCTCCTGCATTAGAAGATCGATCAGTTGGGTTTTGTTCTTGGCATTTGCAAGGAAATCGGATTGGGGTGTGGTGGCTGGTAACTCGGGTGAGATATTGATATCAATGGAATACCTGTCTTTAGATCTACGGGCTTGTTCCATGCCCTTTGTCGACATTGTACAAGCATAACCATCAAAAACAACCACGACGTTCGCCCCAAAATGTCTCACTAGATAATTGGAATATGATGTACATATGTCCTTATATGACGACTGTTTAGGCCATACAACTGCCCTCAATTAAAATCCACCATCTACAACAAACAGAGAATGTTCTGGGATTTTATTTTGCTCGGAACCGTATGTTTTGAGGATCTTACCGAGCGTGCTTTTCTGTGTCTTCCTCATTCCAGCAGAATCAAACAATGCTGGTGGTTTCGGGGCGAGTTCATATTTGAGATACTCTTCCATCTCTGCTTGTGACTGAATAACACATGTGATGCGGTTGAACAGAATTGTGGGGTCAATCACCACCTTACTTCCACGGACTTTGATGCTATTTGCCATCGATGCGAAAGACTTCACAGTGTCAACACGACGTAGTTTGATGCTGTTGAACGTTTTGCTTACAACATTCGATACGCAACATTCACCAATTTTGCGAACTTGGTCACAGTTCACAGTTTCGTCGGCCACAAGCCCGGTCGCTATAGAGACTAATTGTAGTGGATCTCTATTCTGAAAGGGGGAATGCACTCTGAGCCAGTTCAATAATTTGGTGATATCATTGGCATCAGTCAATTGTGAACTTTGACGGAGATCCCGATGTTGTTCGCCATGACCAGTGTGAACATGAACAAAATTTTCGTGAGCATTACATATCGGAAGGCAAAGAGGTAGTCCATGTACCCATTTCGCAACAGTGCTATCAGTTATTCCCCTGCCATGTGTGAGACCACCAGGGAGCTTGAACATTCTCATTAAACACTGCTGTATGGTCTGATCAGAATATATCCCGTCCCAGAATTTATCTGAGCGCCTTATGGTAAAGTAACCTTTCTCAGTGAACAACTTCAAATCATCCTGTTGCATTATTTCTGTTAGCTCATTCATCTGCTGCAAATAGAGATGAGAACTTTTTGCGTATGCAAAATGACCACCTGCGTGAAATACTGGAATCATATTGCGAACACAATATGTGTGGAGTTCCCAGTCGCCTGTGCGCTCTGCTCTCAAGAACAACTGGAGAAGACCTATTTGCTCGTAGTATTGTACCCAAAGCTTTCCTGTGCGTCCTACGGTCGCATTCTGGAGCAGTTCGTGTAATTTTGACAGTAGATGGTTGACACTTTCTTGATTGACAGCGTCAGCTGTTGTACAGTCATCTCTGGCAAGTCCACAGAATATTTCATTGACTTCTGTGCAGTCTATGTTATCTAGTGTTCGGCTTTCTTCAAACACAAGTTTTGTAATGGCAATTTGTGTTAGAAAATGGGCACGAATTGCTCTTGAATATGCATGACCACTGATCAAATGATGGATTGACCCACCAGCATAAACAGTCCCCCAAAGTTCATCCAAGCCGCTACCAGCCATGATCGAACCAATTGCCCCTAAATATGACATAATCATATGGAAGCCGCCGAGTCTAACAAAAACTTTTGTCAACTTATCTGACGAAGACACAATCTCCACTGCTTTGATATAAAGTGGTTGGTCAAACGTCACTGGACAAACGTTCAGTCCCTGTTTCTCACATTCAGTTTGTGCAAACATGAGAGCAGTGTAAATTGTGCTCGGGTTGGATGGATCAAAATTAATAAAGGGAAGTATCTCGACATCACTTGTTTCATAATCATCTGATGATGTGACAATGTGCATATATCCAGCCCAAGACGGGCAAGGTACTCTCAGTACATGCGTCAAAGACCAAAGACTGGCGACTGTTTTTGCGAGTTTCAAATTTTTCGGGTCAGATTCACCCAAAGTTGATAAATCCTTCATTACAATTTCGTCAAGGCCCGATTTGCTTGGTTTACTGTAACCTTTCAAAGGGATGTACCCGAATTCACCAGAGCCAATATTCGAATGATCACCAGTTAGTCGTTTTATCGGAGACTCTTCTGTGTGATCTCTGCTTGGAGTTATACAGGCGATGCCTCCCATACTATGGAAAGTATTCTTGCCATCCAGCGTGCGCACATTACAATCGGCGTTATCGAAAACGAATTGTGTGAAGTTCGCAAGTCTAGGCGACGGACCTTTGCTTATCATGACAGAATGAACGTATTGTTGAACTTCCCGGTAGCTAGAAGAGAACATTAGTCCATTCAGAATGTCGATCAATTCCCGAGATGCGAATTTCCTATGTATGTAAACTGCTACCGACAATAATACTGGTGACAAGAATGAACGGGGCCGACAAGAACTTATTAGAGACTGACCTATGGCTGTCACGCGTCTCTGGTTGGCTTGGATGTTTTGCCCACGCTGCGACGGAGCAACAATCCCTTGTAACACGGTTTGGAGTGTATCGGGTAGTAGATCACTAGATACAGATAACGAATCGGGTTTGGGATAAACGTCACACTCGTAAATGGCTGACCGAATATCATCGCGGACTAAAGCCGATGCTTTCTTGACGATGCGCATACGTTCATCAGTTTCATTGGTACATTTGTCTGAGTACCACGAATCATATAGTATTTTGTCTGATGAATCTCTGAATGTGACAACATTTTTTAGGGACCTCAGTGTTGTAATAGAGATTCTACTACCGAAATGCTCAAGTAGTTTGGTTTTAAGATGTTTAATTGTGTAACCGACTTCGTCACCAAGATACGATTCAAACGTCTCTGCCAATTCGCTCAAGGAAAACTGACACTCATCGCTGTTCTCCATAAAGGTACACAATTCATGGAATGCAAGTGTTTTCTTGTCTGCAACAGGCCTACCCCGTGAAAGAGTTCGCTCAGGCTTATCTCTGACAAATCCTGTCCAGCAATAATCGTGATACCGACCTTCCTCGGCCACTAGATCGATAGCACGACCGATCCGAGTAAGTACAGACTCACCCCATTCATCACTACGTTTCAAACAACGGGTTCTGATACTATCAACAAAAGTCAATGTTTCAACGGTGTGGACTTCTCTTCTACGTTGAACGGGTATATGAGTTTGTTTGTCGGCGGATTCTCCACAGAACAGACAATGGAGTTTAAAATTGAAAGCATCTTGATCAGAGCGCATTTTTTTTGTCATAGATGGACCAGCTTCGTCAGATTCAGCTGCATCTAGAGACATTCTCTTGCTTTTTCTTACAGAACTTTCCCGTGTATAATTCTTGTAACAGAATTTGTGAATTTTCTCACCAACTGTGGGTTTCTTCGAACCGGCAAAAAGATTATCGCCAAGCTCGACGCTTACAGCAACCAACTTTTCTATACCCCGCTCACCAAGTGTAGTTATTCCGGACGAGCCGGTCAACTCATCGTTACATTTGATACATTTATCCATTGCCAAAGTCACAACAGAAAAAAGATGATAGACACAATAAACTCAAGTACAATACCACAGAACAGATATCAATGTGCGGACCTGCTTCGTTGTCACCGTAAGGTATCAACAGGTAACGCTAAGTGATATGCCAACAACATAACTGATCAGTTCTACAAATAACACAAGACTCTAATAATCAACAGCAGGCAAAATTACATATATATCTATCAAGGGATCATTGGTTTCAATATCTAGGCATCAAATGCGGAGTGTCCAATACTGAACAGAGCAAATTGTGCAATGGACAGACCTGGAATGCGGAATTAAACAGCGTTTCCTGATGAAAGTCGTTCAAGGCTATTTTGCATCAAATTAAAGAGCGTTGCCTGTACATAAAGACCTGGAATGCGGAATTAAACAGCGTTTCCTGATGAAAGTCGTTCAAGGCTATTTCGCATCAAATTAAAGAGCGTTGTCTGTACAATACAAATTTGTTTATGAGTACACATCAAGGGTGTGCACACATTACATGCCAATGCATCTTGAGTGTAGGCGAACACCACATTATGTGATTTAATCGAACATGGAAATTAAAACAATGATGCTATAATACGGTATTTGAATGAGAAAAGTCGATGCCGTTTGAATTTGAGTTTAGGGGGTATGATTAATATTTCACACGTTTCACCAGTTCATTATGGAATAAATTACTATTGTTATATATCATTATAAAGCCACTGCTTTTCTGCTATTTTTGATATATAATTTAACTCCCAAAGTAGTCGTAGATTTGATTTAATGGACGTTGTGTACCGTTGTGTGTATGAAAACAATAATTTTTTTTTCGTAATTTTGTACATTTTCGTGAATATTTCACCATTGAGTGTGAGGATTGGTACAAAGTTGGCATTTTCTGTTGGGGATATGTATTCTCAATATAATTCAGCACGATATTTATGATTCTCACCCTACTAAGGCGAATAAGAATGAGAAATATGGCGCTGGGTCGAATTTTTTTTTAAATTGTTTTTTTCATCAAAAAAACGCTATAACTAAAAAAGCTCAACTCGGATTCCCGGGGACTTTTCACACTTTATCCGCAATGTGTGTCCCGGAAACATATAAAAAAAAATCAGCTTTCTCCGATTGTTTTCCTTACTTTCTCATTTTTATGTCTAATGTGCCTGGACTAAAGCACATTGGAATATGAAAGCGAAATGTGATTACCAATAGTCGGCGACCATTCGTTACCTGCACATCGTATTCATATCTCGGTATACTTGTATGTTTGGAATTGAATGCAATTCACAACTTTTCAGTTGGCTGTTGATCGCGTCATCTGCAGAACTGTAAATGTACAAAATGAAAAACAAAGACTAAAATTTGATGTGAAATGTTTTTATTATTAAAATTCAAAAACTTAAACACAACAAATAAATATTTACAAACAACTATCTTCCAAAAGCACACGCAAATCTTAAATAAGGAGATGTGAGGACTGGGAGTGGGAGGGATGGGGTGGCGTTCTTCATATTTGAATTCTTGGTTTGCAATAGTAGAGTAAAATGCATTTGAGAACAATTTTTTAGCCCGAAAAAAGGATTTTTTATGGCAGTTTCATTTTTTTTCAGGCAAGTTTGTGTTGCCCCCCAAAAATATGAACATCGCCTGAACTGAATTCATTCAACTATCACCTGGAAAGGAATGGTTTCGCGCGCCAAAGGCGCGCAAGGACGATATGGAGAACAAGCCCCTTTCGACCCTAAATGACTGTAGATGATCAATTCTCACATGTCTGGGCGTGTTGGAGGAGGAACGGGCTCAGGTACTCGGCAGGTGTCACCGGTTGCGGCGTGATGGTCTCTTTAGCTGATGTCGGTTAAACCCCTCGGGTGAGGACCAGTGTGAGAGGTTGGGTCCTCTCACATAGGTACTACCTCTCCCCGAGGGTGCAGTGGTTCTGAAGATGTACTGGTTTTATAATAATTAGAAACCTGACATTGAGTAATTGTTTAAAAAAAATACCCACATCAATGTTTTTCCAATTAGCTGTCAACTTCAGGTTAACCTAATTGTTCTAAACCTGTACACCGTCAGCAAAGTTATTAATTCTAAATTGTTAAAATCACATACATTGTGTTCAATGCAAAATTAAACACTTATATTAACGAGTCAATAGAAATGATGGAGCTTTTAAGTCCTTTCATTCACGTCAGTGAAGACAATATTAGCCGCGGAGAATCGTCTGTTGAAATCGCATAAATATAAAAATCACTATTTTCAAAGTGAAATGGAAACATTAAAACAAAACCATAATTGAAATATTTTTATAGAATCCAATAATTTAAAGTTTACTTTATTCCGAATGATGTACGCGGAATGCATGCTATTGATGGTTAATATATATTTTTAACTTTAAAGCTACCGCAGTCAGCCTTTTTTCATAAATTCATAAGGAAATACACACAGATAAAATAAGATATTTAAAACAAAAATGGAAACATGAAGAATTTTGTCTAGCAATAAGTATTAAACATCACTTTAAAGAGGATGTCCTAAACTATTTGACCATATGTACGCGAATTTTATTGAAAAGCAAATATGGATGAAAAATGAAGTTTTATTGCTTTCTCCCATTGACCTCCATAGTAAATTGGATAATGAAGATAGCTCTGTTTTTCACGCATGCGCAACTAGGGGGATAGAAATAGTTGTACATGTATCTTCCCAAGATACAATGAAATCGCTTCGTTAATATAAACCGTATACTGTGCCAAACAAATTTAGGTCACAGGCCTGTGCAGCCGTCACTGTTGACCTGATCATGGCCGAAATAGGATGTCGTCATCTTAATTATAGTGAGTTATCCTACAAATTTTCAATGAAATCCCTCCATAAATGCAAGCTGTAGACTGTACTAAAGTAATCTAGATAATGCATCCCTGTGGTCGTCACCCGACCAAAAGGACTTTCTCGTCTAGACATCACACAGAGCAATCCTACGAAGTTACAGTGAAAACCCTTCATAAATACGACCTGTAGACTGTGCGAAAGGTGTTCGGGCTTCGGGCCCGCGTAGCTGTAACGTTTGACCGATCGCGATCCAAAGGGGCGTTCTCTTCTAGACATTATATGGAGTACTCCTCCCAGGTAACAGTGAAATCCCTCCCTAAATGCGACATGTTGACTGTGGTAAAGGTTTTCGGGTTTCGGGCTCAGACAGCTGTTGAGGCTGACCGATCACCACTAAAGGGGGGGGGGGGGGCGATCTCATCTAGACCAGACCTCGAACCTCCATATGACATTTCGTGATGATCGGACAAAAACTACGGGGTGTAGCCTGTGCTAAAGAAAATGTGAACACAGTCACACACTTCCGCACGCGTGGTGGCAACAGTTTATCTTGACTTTGTCAAGTTAAGCTAAAAATTACATGACGCAAATAAGCCACCATACATGACAAACCCGACAATGATACGAGTTATGCAAAATACCTTTTAAAAACTGAGATAAAAATAGAACATGATTAGTTATATCCTTTTTCGTCAAAGCGGCTTTTAAAATAGTTGCCTTTTTCGGACCCAAAAATTAAACACAGTAATAATTAATATGTTTTTTTGTCTCACAAATCGTGTGTATTGTTCTAAAACAAATGTGATGTTTCTCAAAAGAAAATATACAACATGAAGCGAGTGTTGTCATTGCAGTGACCAATAATTGCCCTGAAGTCATTACTACACACAAAGATAGAGGCATGGAAAGGTTTGGACATTGAGGCGGAATTAGTCGGGAGAATATGAACGCATTAGAGGGGAGAACAAGAACGTGTTTGGGTTTTTGTTAGGGATGTGATTACAGATTTATAGCAATCTCGCTCGATCATAAATTCCCCCAAAGATACAGACATGAAACGGCTCTAACAGCGACGGCACAAGTGGAACAATTTGTACGCTAGCAAGAAACAAGTGGGATTTTTTTCCGAAGGGCTTTTCTCAGCGCAGTAGGATTTCTAATTTTGAAAAAAAACAGCATTTTCGATTTTCTTCAAATACAAAATCATTTCATTTTCTGAACAAAAATGATTTCAGGTATAAAGTAAGCATAATTTCAAAACGCTTACTCTTAAGAGATTAAGAGGAGAATATTAACCCTTTACCCAACGAATCGCCCGCATCCGCCCGCGTAATATTTAAATTCAGCAGCTGAAAATATTATTTTTCGAAACATTTCAACAAAACCATATCATGTGCCCCTCTTTGGAACGAGCTCGTCGAGCTCGTTCCAAAGAGGGTTCACATGATATGGTTTTGTTGAAATTTTTGGAAAAGATATTTAAAATAATAAATTTTGAAATCGTCTCTGTTGGGTAAAGGATTAGCCAATGTTGTATCATTCTATTTCCATGGTCCATTGACAGGAAAATAGTAATATTTAGTTCGTTGTTTAGGGGATTTTCGTTGTTAATTTTTTTTTTTTTTGTTTGTTGTTTTTTATCCATTCCATAACGTTATTGGTTGGAGAAATGATTATGAGGATGTCATATTAATTATTTCAGCACAACATGTGCGCCCTTTCGAGCCAATTTGTAAATTAAATTGATGCTTCAAAGCTATAGATGTATACGTATTTCTATATCACAAAAGTCATGAGAATAATGTTACTTCAACCAGCCTTCAATTAATATACTCCCAAATGAATATTTCTTCAGCAGCTGAATCGACTAAAATGCAACCGGCCGAGACGTATTGACTTGACGCCCAACTGACTAAAATTGTCAGTCGCCAAAATGGCTTGCATCCGATACGTGTGTATCCTTAAAACCCAGAAGACAAAAACAAAAAACAAAAACAACTGAGATGCTTTTGTAACATAAATAATCCACAAACGACCCACCAAGCCGCATTAATGGGGGTGGGGGTGGGGGTGTTTAGGAAGTACCAATGATTCTTATTTCTGTTCCCGAAATACTTTAGTACCACGGTGAAGACAAATGGAACACGACCAGTGGTATTCAATGTCGCCTGTCAAAACAATTGGGCCAGACTTTCTCGTCGGATTGTTTTCATGTCACTGTTGCAAAAACACTTTAGCAGACGGCATAAAAACACATATATCTATTGTGGATTTTTTGCGTGTATTATTTAAAGACACTGTACATAAATGAAAATAAAGTAAAATAAAATAAAGGAGAATTACAAATTTTCGTTTCGGATTTTGCAGATGCACATTTATTTTATCTTCCGAAAATTGAATCTTACAGAGTATTGAGTTCCCCATGAATTTTTCTCCGAATCGTCCCAAATATTACGCGCGCGCGCCTGCGCTACATAATCTTGTAGCGAGACATGAACTGTTTTGGCAGCCACACGGTTATCTGCTTGGAACGAGGTTGCTTCTGCCATATGGTATTCGTGATTCGTTGGAGAACGCACGTGCCACACCAAGCGTAGATCCGTCCATAAGTTTTAACTTCAAAACTATATTTGGCAAGTGCCCCTCCCCACGCCCCCCCCCCAAAAAAAAACGTCTTTCAGAATTGCAAAAATGTTTTTTTTCAGTTTTCGTCTCCAAAACATGGCTTATTTGGCTTGTTTCCCATCATTAACATACTCTCCATTGGCTCGTTTCAATGAAAATTCGTAAGCTCTGTTTTTGAACATGTTAGTTATTTCAGAAAAGTGTTGGCACACGTGGTATGCTCAACGCTTTGAACACACGTGGGATCTTCCATGTCAATTCAGTGGCAGCAAGCGGAAGATTCCATACTCGTTGTATAGGGTAAACCAATTAATATATTCAACTTGCAGACTGCGGCTGAACGTTGCAATACTGATTGGTCTCCACACACGTTCACTTAGCAGCCACCCTACTAATGAAATTTTGACGTATTATGTTCCTGAAATCGAAGAAATGGCCTCTTGTGCTCAAAGGGTTAACATCTAAGGTAAACAATTTAAAAGAGACATGTTTCTCGGTGAGGCTGATATACTATCTGTGCGGTTTATATGCTCAAATATATTGTTTTGATTACGTGTTGTCACCGAATCTTGCACTAAAATTATATCAAATTCATCCTTTGTTGTGTTTATTCTGCGTTTTTTTTTCGAATGTCTTCATAAAAAGAAATACCTTTCTTTAAGTTAAACAGGCCCACTTCGAGCTAAAAATGTTACCATAATAATCACAGGAAACTGTTTTTTTTTATAAGAACATTTCCACACACAGTTACCTTCCGCATCGCGAAGCCTGTTCAACGAACTTCTAAGTGGAACACGCAGGCACCGCACCTTCAATAGTTTAAAGTGTTTCTGTGTCTCCTGCACTGAACACATCTAAGGTCTCTCACAACATTTTGCTTGATATTCTTTAGATGGTTAACACGTCACCAAATTTTTCTTTTAGGCTCACTGGACTAGGTTCTTTCCCGTTTTCGATAAGATTAGAGAAGAGCTTCCTTCTATAGGGAATGTTCAGTTTGTTTGCGTAAGATTCGGGCTTGATGTTAATGTCTTCGACAGAATGCAGAGTCCCAGCGAGGGAGACGGAGGAATGTGTGAAATAGGCTCCTACCTTATAGAATTAGCCACGATGATGTTCGGATGCAGACCCGAGAAAATTATGTGTGATGGGACTTTATTCCCTTCAGGTATAAACATGTCTTTTCTTGTTTCTGAGATAAAGATGCCGAGAAAGGAAGGAGAAAAACTCAAACAAAATTGAAGCCCCAGCTGGGAATAGCTGAATATAAATTTTATGACGCGTTTCTCCGAGACATGTTTTGCTTCTCTAGAACTAAATTTTGAATATTTTCGGACTATAAAAATGGAATATTCCCACATGATTCCGTCAGTCTTTGGGTTTTTTGGTTAAATGTAACAAAACAAAACTCGCCGACCTTCACAGAACGCCTGCTGCATCATGTCAGGTGTTCTTTGACTTTTGTCTGGTCGTCCCATTTATTTATTTATTTATTTATTTATTTATTTATTTATTTATTTATTTATTTATTTATTTATTTATTTATTAGAGTTTAACGACGCATTAACAACCAGGGTCATATCATGTCGGTGACAGTATTACGGGTGGGGGAAGCCGGAGTACCCGGAGAGAACCACCGAGCAACGACGAGCAGCTGTCAGCTCTCCAACATCGCAACTCTGAACTCTGCACCGCGGCACAGGCAGGGATATATTGGTTGAAGACATGCGTACCATCGACGTGCAGTACGCCTTAGTATACATCGTCATCGTGCCCCCATTTAGACAATCGGGGTTAAGTGTCTTGCCCAAGGACACAACGCGGAAGCACGAATCAGTCGCTGAAATGGTTACACATCCATCTACTAACCACACTCGACGTTGCTCAACTTCGGTAATCTGACGAGAACCGGTTATCGCAACGCCACCTCGCCCTCTCTGGTCGTCTTAACTGTAAATTATTAAGAAACAGTTTTATATCAGTTGGACACTTTTTTCTAAAGCCAAAGGTCCAAAATATAACCTATGTCACTGAGTGATCTGAACTGAAATTGAAATCGATGTGTTTTCGAAATTTCTTTCCTCCTTAGAAGGAAGTAAGGTTCTGGTCAGATCACCGAAGTTAAGCAACGTCGAGCCCGGTTAGTCCTTGGGTGAGTGACCGCCTGAGCGATCGATTCGGACTCCCGCAGTGTGTCCTTGGGCAAGGCACTTAACCCCGAGTGTCCACATGGGGGCACGATGACGCCGTGTACTAAGACATACTGCATGTCAATTGTGCGCATGTCTTCAACCAATCTAACCCTGCCTGTGCTGCTGTGCGGAGTTACGATGGTGGGGAGCTGGCAGCTCCACCCGTAAAACTGTCACCGACTCGATATGACCTTGACGGTTAAAGTGTCGTTAAACCCTAATAAATAATAAGGGAGCTATGAAGAAAAACAAAAAATCAACAGTATAAAATACTTCGTTTAACCATTAATTATTGATGTGCTGTTCCAGGTTCAGATCGTGTAGATGTCCCATTGAGGGATGGTGATCTTTGGGCAAGTATAGGTTACATCGATAAATAAGCGTTTGCATGGGTCAAGAATTATCACACTCGACTGTTTTGGCCCAGGATATCACAAGAGCCGAAGGCTCAAGTGATATCCTGTGCCAAAGCAATCGAGTGCGTTAATTCTTAAACCATTGAAACGTATGAGCGGTTCTGTATTTGTCATACACCTCCCATGTAAAAACCAGTACACGGAAATTAAACTAAAAACCCTCGTCAACTGGACAATTGCTGTGTTTTCTTCGTTGTCAACGAAACGTCACTGTTAGATGGCGGGATGCCAACCCTAATTTGCTTTCTAACTGTCACGTTCACAATGATCGAACTTCAAATACTGACTAAACTGCGGGGAATAACACAACAACATTTTTTTTTTTAAAATAGCTAATAAGTTTAGCACACTCCTTAACTGTATGCCCACTTGTGGAAAATATTTGTCAAGGAACAAGCTGTCGGAATGTTATTCTTGTTTTGTAGATTTTTGACTCGAATTTGATTGTTTAAATACCCCGGGTAAACAAATCTAAACGAGGACTTTGGAATTTCCAAGCGATCTCGATCCCGGTGCATTCGACCAACGATGATGTATTTATTTAGACAGGTTCCTTCTCTATTTACGTTGCAAATGAAATCGAACGTGTTTTGTATCACCACAATTGTGCGATCTAACCCTTTACCTAACATGAAAAGCAGACGACACTTGCAAAAAAAATTCTTGAATAACTATTTTTTTTCATTTTTTGTCTCAAAAACATAGGTTATGACCCCTCATCGGAACGAGCTCGACGAGCTCGTTCCAATGAGGGGTCATAACCTATGTTTTTGAGACAAAAAATGAAAAAAATAATTAAAATTAATAGGCGATTTTTGAGAATAGCGCTGGCCGGTTTTGGTCGTTACGTTGGGTAAACGGTTAACTTTATTTTTATCGTACAGGCGGAACAGTGAAAATCCCGTGTTTTACATTAATAGGTGTGTGATAAACAGTTTTTTTTCTAACAATCAAATTCATTTTGGCTTGGAAACCATGAGAAACGGCGCGTATCACATAATGTGTTCCGAATCCGTATCATATAGATGACTCATTCTGATTCTGTATCATATAGACGACTCATTTCCGGGAACGCAACGGGCTGTCATAACAGGCGCATAAATACATTCTATGTTCGTTTCAGTGATCGACTCAGCTGATCGCTGACAAAACAAAACAAAATTCCTTACAATTAGCGACAGAACTATTAATAGAAAAGGACCCCCCCCCCCCACCCTCCCACACAATAAATAGAAACTACACAATTAAATAATGCACACTTGTAAATTCAAGCGTATCATCATAGGAAGCGACATTCTGAGTGAAAAATTTTACAACACAAGTTTGAAAATTTGTCGTGACTGCGTTAGTCATTGTTTTTTAAAGTGCACAACAATATTGTTCCATAAACTATGTTTTCTTTTTAACTTTTTTCTCGCCCAACATTTTGTCCCAAAACTGTATAAATAATTTAAGATTTAATCTGTTTATGTGACACAATTGTTAGATAAATGGATTATCACGGTAACCGGCTCTCGTCAGTTCACCGAAGTTAAGCAACGTCCAGCCCGGTTAGTCATCGGATGGGTGCCCGTCTGAGCGATCCAATCGGACTCCCGTGTTGTGTTCTTGGGCAAGGCGATTAACCCCGATTGTCCACATAGGGACACGATGACGCCGTGTACTAGGGCGAACTGCACGTCGATGGTGCGCTTGTGTTCAACCAATCTAACCCTGCCTGTGCTGCAGTGCGGAGTTGCGAAGCTGGCAGCTGCTCGTCGTTGCTCAGTGGTTCTTTCCGGGTAATCCGGCTTCCTCCACCCGTAAAACTGTCACGGTCATGATTAGCCATTGTGCATAAATAAGTGACCCTGAACACCAATAAATAAATGAATTATCGTTATAATGTGCATGTCCTGTGATTTGCATCAGCTTCTCGGTGATGTCCAGAATGGGATCACAAAGCCGGATAGTTGAGATCCCATTCTGGGCACCACCTCGAATATGATACAAATCATAGGACATGCACAATATCATGATAATCTGTATATCTTCACCTGATTCTATAAGATCTTCTGCGCTTCGGAGACTAGTATGAATTACGTTAGGTTGGTAAATTGGAGGTGTATTTTTAGTATCAGATATTTTATTACAATAGGCTATTTGTTGGACAAAAGAAATTTGAAGGTTTGGTTAAAGAGTTGGAGTCTGATGCATAGGGGGCAAATTACCGGAGTAATTATGAGAAACAGATGCTTCGAAAAACTGACTACTGTTTAAAATGTAACGTTTACACGGAGTTGTTAACAGGCATGTAACTAAAAATGAAATGGAAACAGGTGACTTTTTGGCAGTTTGGAAACAAGGGATGCTATGCTCCAGGTGTAGGGGGTGAGGGTAGTGGACAAATTCTGCCTTTACGGTGCTTGGTGGCTGAAAATGACTGGTTTCGGTATTATTTCATGCAATTTTCCAAGTTGAGGCCTTACATTTGACAGTAAATTATTTCACCTAAATTCAGATTGTTTATTTCTACTTAATCAGATAGTGCTGTATATTTCTAATGAATTGGGGGAAATTTAATTTATATTATGGTTAAGATAACTAAGTTAAAGTATATTCGCGTTTGAAGTCACTGTATGACATGCTTTTTTGGAACTTCCTGGAAAACTTGGAACGCAACCTCAGAGCGTACGTTGTTTTACATTGTAATACTATTGGATAGCGAGAAACGTCGATAGTACTAATTGAAAAGACAACCGCAGCGGGTGGAATTGTGTCATAATTAACATAATTACACCAACAAAGTCGTTAACGGTCCTGTCATCGCTTCCTCTGAAGTGCGAAAGCCGGTGTTGATTAGCCATGTCATTTTAATTGCCATGCATATTTGCTATTGGACGGGAACACCCCGTGACCCTCTCTACCAAACCGTCAGTCCAAACTGCGTTCACTGAGGGGTCCTGAGCCCGGAACCCACTCCGCCAGCCCACCTGGTCCGGGATAATTTGATGTAGGGGGTTCTGGTATGTTCTTCCAGTGATAATTTAAAATTATGCTATCACACCGAGTTGCAGGGTTCACGCAAAATACCAGTCGGCAGCAGTTAGTCAAAGAACGACTCCTCACATTCCTATAGATGCTACAGTTGTCCGCTCGTAGGGGTTTGACTCTGACTGACTGAGACCCTCATCGACAAGTAATATGTGCATTGTACACCTACCGAGCAAATGTCTCTAGCCCAGTACTGGTGCGTGGCTCATTCTATTAATGCCGATTTCCAATCTGTGCTTATCTTACGTTAAAAGTGTTGCCTCCACCTTCATGAGAAATTAGTTCATCGGCTTAACTCTGATGGTGTCGTGCGATATCAAAGCTTAAACCTTCCCATCAACACAAAAATCAAGATCGCAACTTACCTTATCAAAGTCTTCAAAACATACATGATTGTGTCCTTTAAGGTATCCATACGAGCTCGTTCCAGCATTCCTCTTGCGCTAACCATAACACTTTCGTGATGCTGTTGTCAGCACGTTTCCCACTTCAATGTAGCTACCACAAGGAAGTGGACGAAGCAATGACGAGAACTCCAGGTACATGTAAAAACTAGATAATAGTCATTGTGTTCGACAGCGTGCAGTGGTCAAGTGATTTAGGTACTCGCGATTTCTCATTTTCGACGTAAATAAATAAATTAATAAATAAATAAATAAATAAATAAATAAATAAATAAATAAATAAATAAATAAATAAATATGAGTGTAAGGGTGATTTGGTGTTTGCAGTGTGGGTGAATGGGAGTGTGTGTGGTGGGCGGAGCAAAAATGGAGATCGAAGTCAACGCTCTGGGACAAATACTTCTACGCTCCATGTAGAGCTCGCAACTGAGTGACTTTAACCCTTTACCTAACGTAACGTCCAAATCCGACCAGCGGTATTCACAAAAAATACCATTCAATATTCATTATTATTTTTTTTTAATTTTGCTTCAAAAATATAGCTTATGACCCCTTAGTGGAATGAGATCGTTGAGCACATTCCATTGATGTGTCATGTGCTATGATTTTGGCTAAAAAGATGAAAGCAAATTAGTTATACAATAATTGTGTTTGCAAGAGTGGTTTCTTTTCATCTTTATCAACTTATTGGAAGGCGATTTTTTTGTGGCTTAAAGTATCGAATTTCCATTCTTTATTTCAGGCGTGGACGAAAGTGCCTATATCATTCTCAAATACAGTGGAGGGAGATTCGCGCAGATCTCTTACACTCAAAGTTGCAAGTACTTGAATACCGCAGAAATCATGGGCCATGACGGTGCATTTCAGGTATTTATTACTTTCCAAAGTGTGATTTACTGGGATTTCCGGGTTTGATTATAAACGATAACTTCACAAGTGAATTATGCAATCAACAATTGTGTCATGTATCCGTGCGCGCAAACGAAGACGCTTTGCCGTGGATGTAATGGGGGCCTTCATTGTTTTGTTTGTTTGTTTTTTTTTAACCCTTTACCTAACAAGAAAAGCAGACGACACTTGCAAAAAAAAAAAAAAAAATTCTTGAATAACTATTATTTTCATTCTTTGTCTCAAAAACATAGGTTATGACCACTCAATGGAACGAACTCGTTCCAATGTGGAGTCATAACCTATGTTTTAGAGACAAAAAATGAAAAATTAATGATAATTAACTGGCGATTTTTGAGAATAGCGCTGGCCGTTTTTGGCCGTCACGTTAGGTAAAGGGATAAATAATATAATTCTCATTAATAATGAAAAGTAATAAAAAGAGTAATCGCTTGGCTGGACTGGTTACGTGAAATAATTCATTCGAGGCGAGGGACTATATTGTATTCGTTCACTCGCGCACTCGTGTTTGTACAACGTCCCTCACCTCTCATGAATTATTTCACGTAACCAGTCCAGTCAAGCGATTACTCTCTATGTATTTGTCGATAGTTAACTGAAATTACCATAATATTATATTCAAGGAAAGTAGTATTAGTATTTATCTAACAATCAAATTCATTTTGGCTTGAAAACCACGAGTAACGGTACGTATCACATAATGTGTTCCGATTCCGTATCATATAGACGACTCTTTCTGAGTCCGTATCATATAGACGACTCATTTCCGGGAACGCAACGGGCTATCATAACAGGCGCATGAATACATTCTATGAGCGTTTCGATGATCGATTTGGCTGGTGCTTTCAAAACAAAACGAATTTTTTTACAGTTAGCGGCAGAACTATTAATAGCAAAAAACACCCCCCCCCCCCACCCCCGCTCCCCACACACGATATTGCACACTTGTAAATGCAAGCGTATTATCACAGGAAGTGAGGTTCAGAGAGAATAATTTGACCACGCAATTTTGAAAATTTGCGGTGACCGCGTTACTTATTTTTTGTTAAAGTGCACAACAATATTGTTCCATAAAATATGGGTCTTTTTAAAACTTTTTCTCGCCCAACATTATGTCCCAAAACTGTATTAATAATTTAAGATTCAATCTGTTGATATGACAGAATTGTTAGATAAATTAATTATCATGATAATGTGCATGTCCTGTGATTTGCATCAGATTCTCGGTGGTGACCAGAATGGGATCACAACTCTCCGTAAAGCCGGCTGGTTGAGATCCCATTCTGGACACCACCTCGAATCTGATACAAATCACAGAACATGCACATTATCATAATATGTATGTGCACAATTAACTGCTGCGTGTACCTATTTGCTGATAAATAAATGAGAAGACCTTGACAATTGGTCATATTTTTACATCATCACTAGCCCTCCTACTTTACCTAAGTAACTTGATTGTATGGATATCTGCGGTTTTCGTCCTCTTACAGACTTAAACAGATTGATGGTGACCCAGTTACAGATCGAGTGCTTTCGGTATCTATAACTTTTCTGCGGAACTGGTTGCTCAGTCACCCCAAGCTGTACGGAGCCACAAACAATTTAAATCCGCTCTCAAACAGCACAATATTCAAAACGCACATCCAGCTCTCTACTGGTCAATGGCACTGATATACCTGTACATAAAATCATTGTTTTTTTGTAATTCTTGCATTAGATCACGTTTTCTGTATCGTTGCTCTGAACTACATGTAAACGCCAAAAACTAAAGTGTTAAAAACTACACTTGAAGTGCTGTCTTTAACACTTACTAAGTGCTGAACTAGCACTTTGTTCAAGTGTAGATATCCCAGAACTTGACAGGTGTTACAATAATACCACTTGACAAGTGTAATGTCGCGACACTTTAAATGAAACAACGCATGTGACGCGGAACAGGCTCGAACTCTCGAGCCTGATCCGCGTCATCTGCGTTGTGTCCTTTTAATTATGTACCCACCAAGCGCAAATCAAATTATGGACGATTCTGGAAGAACCACCAATGCTAGACACATGGGAAGTGCCATCCATTCAAGTTTCAGATGTCTGACGATTGTTATGTCTAAGTGCTTAAAGCATTGCACTTTGAGTGTTCAAATCAAACCCCAAGAGTTAGAATGGGTTTAACACCTTGAAAGTGTCAGTTTTAACACTTTAGTTTTTAGTGTGTACCTGATACTTTTGTATTATTTTTGGGTTTCAAAACATCCTTGTGTATCAAAATGTAAGCAATTGGTTTCCTCATATACGCTTTTAATATGCCAAGAATGCCGAAAGGCAGGTGTAAAAATTATATTCTCAACAATCTCGAATTAATTTTCATTCTCTTTTATTTTTTGTCTCAAAAACACAGGTTCTCAACAATCTCTAATTAATTTTCATTCTCTTTTATTTTTTGTCTCAAAAACACAGGTTATGACCCCTCGAGGGAACGAGCTCGCCAACCTCGTAGCAATGAGGGTCATAACCTATGTTTTTGAGACAAAACATTTAAAAAAAATAGTTATACAAAATTATAATTGCAAGTGTCGTCTGCTTTCATGTTAGGACAAGGGTTAACTGGAAACGTTTGAGCGTGATTTGATAACCGTGCCTATGGGGACTGTGCCAAACACTGCAACAGGGAAAACCCATGCACACTAAATATTTTCACTTTAAGATAATATCAAGCACACCCACACACCATGAAACCTTGAGGTTGAAGTATCTGCACTTGTGCATAATGATCAGATATGACCTTCTAGCACTCTGCCAGTTGAAGTGAATGGATTCTCACAAACGGGGGTTGAAATGAATGTTCAGTTGTGTATCGTCTGCTTTGAAATATAAACTGAGGCCTTGTTTTCGAATGGTGTTCCCCAGTGGCAAACCATGGATGATGTACAGAAAGAAAATATATTGCAAGGACCGAATCCCGGGGTACGTAAAACCTGAATAGTTTTTGTGGCTCCTTAGAACATACGTCTTTGATATTACCGTGTAGATATCAATCCTCTTGGTGAGACGGGAGCCAATCAGTTGATGCGTAGCTTATACATGCAGACCGAAACACTTTGGACAAACTGTAGTGTGTCGGATAATTCCAAGTTGTTCTTGCACGTTCCAGACATTTGGATATGAAAGTAGAGCTGGACATGGTCAGTAATATTTTGAAATATCGAGATCGAGATCTGGCTTTTTCAAGAGCGGTGTTACCGACACCAATTTGATTTTTGTTTCTGACACGGGGTGACCCTGGCTGTCGAAAGTGTCGTTAAACACCCAAAATAAATAAATATATCAATTGTTATGGTTCCGGGATTGATGACATGCTGATTTCCAAGAGCCAAGGAAGAAGCAAAGCTTGAATGTAAGATAAATGATTACGAATATGGACAGTTCCGTACAAAATAAAAAGTGTGCACATTACAGCAATGCGCTTGCAAGATGGTGAGCGGATGTTGGTTTTTCGGTCAATACTTGTTTACAACACCATTTGACCGAGTTGTCATATAAACAACCTCAGCACAGTACAACAGTCAGACTGAGTCAAGGAAAAGAAATAAAGGAAATTTCATATGAGATGCCAAGCTTTTTAGCTTTTTTTACAAGCGTGATTATGCAGTGATATGAACGAGAACATCGGCCTGATTCTGACTATATCTTTGCTTTTATTATCACAAAAGTACAAATTGACGACCGGATCGCAATCCGATCGAAATTTTCAGAACATTTACCTCTCAACAACACAGTACAAAATCGAGCGCACTGAATGTCAGATTTTGTTCATTCATTTTACAGTCTTGTTTTCGTCAAATTCGGTTTCGGAGTAAGAGTATTGTGACCGATGGCCAATACTACAAATTTGTTACAATTGTATTTTCCAGAATTGTATTTTCTAATTATGATTTTAAATGGCTTGATATGACCCATTGGCATTTTCAAAGATATGGCAATTTGCCAACTGGCAAATTGCCATATATTTTAAAATGCTAATGATTCATTTTAGACTGTTATATTAACGGGCAGAAAATACAATTCAAGAAAACACAATTGTAAACGATTTATTATACTAGTTCCAGGTCGCATTCAGACCATGCAATGAAAGAAGCAGAGAAGTGCTGATTTCCACAAAAAAACGCATTAGCACGTGTGTTTTGTTTGTTCTGTCATCCACGTAGTAAGGTGGGGATACAGGAATTAGTTCCGTCTATCCTTCCATACGCCCCCCCCCCCCCCCCCGTCCTTCCGTTAATCTTTCCGCGCATTCTCTCGTTCATCCGCCCTTCCCCATTTCTTGTCATTACATTTTTACGAAAACCCTTCAAACGATTCAAAATGCATATCCCAAGTTTGTCTTATAGCCTATTGGTGATGGCATTCTGAATGCAATTGCGAGCCAGCTGTGTCGAAGTATGTAATAAGGAGGTTATTGCTCCCGTTACACTTAGACGTCCTTGCTATCAAATTACAATTGCTTGTCATTACATTTCAAAGAGAATCGATCAAGAATTTTTCCCCAAATTTAATATATAATATTTTGGTTACTATATCACGATGAGGATCGCGTACCAGCCATCTCCAATCTTTCTTTGTTCACGAGTTATTTCCCAGTTAGAGTTGTATTTCCTGTCATCCCATTATCATTTTTCGTCAGCACATTTAACCCTTTACCTAACATGAAAAGCAGACGACACTTGTAAAAAAAACTCTTGAATAACTATTGTTTTTAATTTTTGGTCTCAAAAACATAGTTTATGACCTCTCGTTGGAACTAGCTCGTCGAGCTCGTTCCCATGAGGGGTCATAGCCTACGTTTTTGAAACAAAAAGAATGAAAAGATAATGAAAATTAATTGTCTATTTTTTAGAATAGCGCTGGTCGGTTTTGGCCGTTACGTTGGGTAAAGGGTTAAAAGACAACCGTTCGGGATGGGGGTGGAGGAGGTGGAGGGGAGGGTGGTTTCAAGAAATTGCAGATACAAGACTGAAGAAATGCAACCCTTCGGATATCCCACCGCCCTTCCCATGCAATACATTTGTTTTTCCTCCTGACTTTTGGACAACCACCCCAACCCCACTCAACGTTGAACATAAATCTAGTATTTTTTCATTCGTAATTTAGATTCTAATGATAAACTTCAATCTTTATACATTTCCATTCCCACAACACATGCAAAATAGACAACACTGCTTCCCTGACTGTATTTCGTGTTTTCTGGCTACATCCAAATATCGGAATATTTAAAGTACTATTCAATCGGCGGAGTATTTTCAACAGTTTATATCGTCCCTCGACAGGAACAAGATGCCGTCTGCAATGCTTTAGCATTGCAGATGGCACTTTCTTGTTCTCAACGCATTACATAAAAATGATTTATCATTGGTGTTTGAGGTCACTTACTTCTACACAATCGCCAATCGTGATCGCAACACGGAGATAAAGTCAAGTTCAGTCAATCGTTTAATCTCAGGTTACCCATTTTATAGGGCTAGCACCTCAAGCACTGGTTACTGTGTCCTAGTTTACCAGTACAACGGAGTTTGCTTACCACAGTAAAAAACACTGCTTCACTTCCAGGGGTTCCCACGGGAGGGAGGATATATATAATGCCAGTACAGTTGAGTGTAACATTGCAGTTTATGGTACGTTTTAAACTCTCGCTCTTAATTCATACCCAGAGTCGAGTGTCTTTTCTATTCCATCCCCCTTTCCCCTCCTCCTTACGTGTCCAGAAGATGGCCGACGTCACAGTTGCGAGCCTGGTGGAGGCAGGAAAAGAAATTGTGGGAAAGGTCAGGGTGCCAACACGGGAACTTGGGTACAGAGTGAACGAAGAACTGAAAAGGGCCATAAAGGGAAGAAAAGCTAAATGTGCTGCATACAGGAGAAGTAGAAAATTTAGTTTTATTAGGACGATAAGAATGACGGGGGGGGGGGGGGGGGGGGTCGAGTTCGAACGTATTTTGGAAATGGGTGAATAAACGTAACAAAGGAAGTAACCCACAGAGTATTAAAGTAGATGGCAGAGTTTCAGACGAGCACATCAGAACTAGTCAAGCACTGGGAAAAGGTAAACGATAAGCGATGGGGCATGGGGAGCCCACCAGAGTGTCCGAATCAGGTCGAGGAAAACCTATCGAGCTTCGTGTGTAGCGAAATTAAAACGGAGGGGGTGCGAAAGGTGATATCAAAATTAAGGGATGGAAAAGCGGGAGGAGTGGATGAAATTCCTGACGAGTTTATCAAAAAAGGGGGAGAGGAACTCGTGGAAAGCCTAACTGCCCTATTCAAGCTAGCCATAGAAAATCAAGAGGTCCCAAAGAGTGGAGAGAAAGTAAAGTGACATTTATTCACAAAAAGGGGGAAAAAGACGTTCTGGATAACTATCGAGGGATCTCTGTCAGTGGCAACATTGGAAAGGTTTTCTGTAAAGTCCTGTATGGGAGACTAGAGGAAGTGATTGAGGAGAACGGGTTTTTGGGAGAAATCCAGAATGGCTTCAGGAAGGGAAGGTGAGTTACTGACCATCTTTTCACACTATCCCAAATGATAGAATCCGCGAAAGCAAAAAAGAAAAAGATGTTTATGGCCTTTTTGGATATCAAAAAGACATACGATAGAATATGGAGGGAGGGTATGTGGCGCAAGCTGGAGGCTATGGGCTTAGGAGGCGAGTTTGTTGGAATTATGAAAGCACGAAATAAAGATGTACAGAGTGAACTTAGCCTGGGAAACAATACAACGAAACGTGTGCCTATGGAGATAGGCCTAAAACAGGGGTGTATCCTTTCGCCAATCCTGTTTGCATTGTACATCAAAGGTTTAGGAGGTGAACTTCTGCGTAGCGAGGAGGGGGTAGCAGTTGGGGACTTGAAGACCCAGGGCTATTTTTTGCAGACGAAATGGTTCTAGTGTCAGAAAGCGAAGAGGGGCTAACTAAAATGCTGGGAATTGTTAGGAAATATGGGAGCAAATTGAGACTCGAACTTAATGAAAGCAAGAGCAAAGTTATACCTGTGGGTCGCAAAGTGGACCCCACTCGAAGGTGGAGAGTGGGTGAGTTCTGCATTCCGGAAGGGAGCAGCAAACTTCTCAGTGTGGGAGAGACAGGTGATTACGAGTATTTGGGGGTAAATATAAACATTACAGGAAGAGGCATCTACCGGAACCACACAAATATATTTATTCTGAAGGGGAAGCGAATCCTTAACCAAATGAAACTTATAGGGAGAAACAGTTTCAATAAGGTTTTCGTGTGGAAAACCATTTGGGAAATGGTGGGGCTGCCAAGTATAACATACGGTACGGAAGTGGTACCCCTAAACCAGACGGCCGTAAAGAGCTTGGAAATCCTGCAGAACGATGCAGGCCGATGGATAACGGGGTCGAGTAATGCCACAGCGCTAGAAGCAATCATGGGTGAGCTTGGGTGGATGAGGATCAAGGACAGGATAGACCTGTTGAAGCTCGGTTATCTTAATTATTTGGTAAATCTCCCCTACAGCCGGTGGTGTAAAGTAATGTTCCTGAGAATTTTCAACTCAAATATCAAAACGGGGTGGATGGTCCAAGTGAGGGGGCTAGTAGAGAACTACTCATTGGAGATCTCGGACCTGGACGTTGGGGCAAACCAGGGTAAAAAATCGTCAGAGAAAGGGTCATGGGGGATTGTAATCGTAATTGGCGAGAGGGGGTCAAATCAAAGAGGTCTTTGGGTAGCCTGCGTGATAAAGAGAAGCCAGGTTTTGAAGAGTACCTTGATGGCACCTTTGGGGGGTCACTGTTGTTCAAGCTGAGGTCGCGACCCCTGGAGCTGAAGGGGAAAATTGGGAAAGACGGTGAAAGGGAGTGCCAGATGTGTAACTTGGACATGGTGGAGACCCTGGAACACTTTCTTCTAGAATGCCCAAAGTATCAGTCTAAAAGAATGAGATGCACTGGGAGTATAATGGGGAAGTGGGATGGGGGAATGAAGGACATGTGGTTAGGGGGAGACTCAAAGGAGAGGGTTGATATGCTAATCGGAGAGATTGGGAAGAATGGGACAAAGGATGTCATCAAGCAGTTCGTCTCCGAGTGTTGGGGGAGAGGACAAGCGTGGGAATAGGGAGGCAGTTGGGAGTACAGGGTAACCATGGCCTTCTCGTCCGAGAACCGCGACAAATCAGCGACTGGCCAAAGTGTTATTATTATTATGTTACTAACTGCATTATTGCTCAAGTGAATGATCAGAAGGTGGAAAAAATGTGATAAAGGAGGAAATGTCAAGCTTACGACCAAGATTCTACTGCTTGTGCAACGATATAATATCTTTACACTACCACATTTTCAGATTGCAGAGCCATTCTGGTGTCCGACTAAGTTGAAAACTCCAACAGGAGAATACGAGTTTTGTTTGAAAGAAGGAAAGCATCCATTTAATTACCCAAACTCAGCTGGTTTAGGATATGAAGCGGAATACGTGAGGAAATGTCTTCAGAGAGGTGCGTATAACCCCCTGACAGTGATCTCAAAATACTGAGATTTGAAGCAACCGGTTGTTCCGTTATGCGACTAGAATATTATTCAATTCAATCCTGTTTAACAGAGCTCACTTGTGAAGTGGTTAATTCCTTATTGCATTTGGGAAAACGTTCCAGCTTAATTTGTTTTTCACGTTTAGATATTAGTTGGCGGAGGGTTAAATTTTTATCCTTTTATTTGATCCTTAATCTGCTTGTGACGAAATCCGCGTCTCTCGTTTTTGCTGCTTGTTGGGTTGACTTTCATTTTGTTCATGTGTCCAAAGGGTCTCAAGTGACCAGTCAAATTATGTAACGAATGCACGTTGTCATGGCAATGAACCAGTTCTTAACTGGTCCATCGACTATATTTAGGTACACTCGTCTGGAATAATGTAGTGACTCAGCAAAGCGAACCTATGGTTCGCTTTTCTGACCAACTAGAATGCTCCATTAGGTCGAATCTTAATCATATCACAAACATTTATCTTCGTTGAATCAACACAAAAAAATGTCTCTCAATCAAGACTTGATTTGATCGGGTCTTTAATGACTTCACCAATACTACAGCATATGTTTGTTTGTTAAATATTATACAATTATGGACTTTCGTGGTGGTGAATATGATGTGATATGAACCTAGAAAACTTATGTTGACCGAGGCGTTAGCCGAGCTCGATATCTCAGTATAAGATTTTAGGTTCATATCACATCATATTTACCAACACAAAGGCCCATAACTGTTTTATTATATACACCATCCTCAAAAACAATTTTCTATTTGTCAATTAAAAGTCCAATTATATAAACCAGAAATACTTTTATTTAACAATAAAATAGTTATCATCTGCAGAATAACATAAAAATAAACAATGTTTTAGAAATTATGTCGATTGAAATAGAACTAGAGAGGGGATCTCCAATAGCTATATTTAGAAAGTTGATATTCACTGGAAAACCGGTGTACATGGATTTGGGGGTACTAGTCACATGTATGGGATCCAGCCAATAGAAATGTGGTTATTGTTTATACAATGGTGTTTTAAATGAATTAAATACTTATTGATTTGATAAATTTATAACTGGAACACGAAATAATATCCTATATTTTCTCAAGTAAATGGCATCACATTACATCAGTGGTGCTATGCACACAAATTGTTTAACTCTACGAACAGTGAGTAAGCAAATACACAATAAGAGCGTCGAATTCCCAACATAATAAAACAAGATGTCTGGAGCTTGGAATACAGAGAAAAAATATGCACTAATCATGATCTGTCACGATATATCAATTGCAAACAAACATAATTAACCTTTCACCCAACATACAGGATGTCAAAATTTACAAAACCATATCATGTGACTCCCCCCCCCCCCCCCCCACACCTCATTGGAACGAGCTTGTTCGAATGAGTGACAATTTGATGAGGTTTTGTTGGAATTTGTTTAACAAAATAGTTTTTCAACTGCTCAGTTTGTAAATTAGACGGACGGATGCGATCGATTCGTTAGGTAAAGGGTTAACAAACGTTGTATCTATATCCCGATAAGTTATGCATTCTGATTGGTCAGAATGCCGAGGACAAATAGCCATGACAAGGGCCCAAACAACACCAAGGTATATGAGAGCGTGCAACATCCAGGGTATAAGGGACAGCGAAGCATCGGAGGCACATGGTTTAAATGAAAGTTGTTCGCATTCCCTGCCTCGATATAAAATTGAACTAAAAAACCGAAAACAATCACAAATATCATCATATTTCCAACAATTCGATTATTTTTTGCTGTTATACATTAAACTGTCGAATAATTAAATCAAACAACTTGTGAAAAAATAGAGCAGATCTGTCAACAAAATACTGTTTACTCGTTTCCTTAATGACCCAAGGGATGTAACTCTATATGTTGTCTTCTACGTTTGTAAAAACAAGGCAATTTTTCAAGAATATGGTCCAACTGATTGCAGAGCTTGAGAAACGCGTCCACAAATTTAGTTACACTATGTTTCTATTGTGTTTCAAACGGGACAAAAACGTGGTCTTCGCCACCATGCATTGTATATGGAGATTTAATACCTGAATATCTCATTTAAACATATCGCCCGCGGCGCGGTGTTTAAAGGCCGACATCGAGGTATAAAATCTCCATATACCAAACATGTTGACGGAGATAACTTATATAGTACCTTTTTATCATGTTAAACGCATTGGGATTTTGTTGATACATGTTCACAGAATACAAAATGGAACTTTCTTGAGAGTGCACTTCGCAAGTTAGCAAACACAACCCGATTGCTCGTGAAAGATAAAAATGCATAGGAATACAAAAAAAGATATCAATAAAGTTACAGAATTTAAAAAACAAACAAACATTTACCGCCATAGTTTCTGAACTGCGTGAAATCTATGCAGTTGATAAGACGTGTCTAAATTATGTCCCGCATTTTCCCATTATGTAGTAATAAAATCTGGTCTACACAAACCGCATCTGTAACAGAATATAACGTTGTTTTGGAGAACATATTATACATACACATAACACATTTAAGAATATCCCTGTGGAATTTGTGTGAGGTTTCCCATTAACACAAAACAATTGAAATTTATTGGCAATGAGAGTGTGAATTAAGTGCCCTGTATTTGACAATAAGTCACCAAAGCCCAAACAAAAGCAGGGAACGAACGGAAATAGGAAAAAACCCGAATCTCGTGGAATATTCACAACCACGTGTACGTGTCATAGTTTTCTAAGTAAAGCGTAATATAGTGGCGCAAAATACAGGCATCCGTACATCTAGGCTGCATGCCAAGAAACCCGAGTTAGAAGCAAATTTCAACGGAAGTACCGAGAACAATGGAAACGTATGTTACTTAATCCAAATAGGTTAATGCAAATACACAAAAAACGAACTTATTTTTAGCTTTTAGTGCATAACAGTCTTAATATTTGTTTATTTGGGCTTAACGACACATTCAACAGCCAGTGTCATCTGTTATGTTAAAATAATAGATTCAGCACCTGTGTGATCCTATTTGTTGTGAGTATAATAGACAAAAGTAACATGTGAACCCTCGAATTTTGGCTTGATGTTGTCGTTGTGAACTTATTAAAGGCAGCTAATCATTGTTCCAATAGATTTGCTTTCAATGTCATTCGTGCTAAAGTGACAAATGATGTGGGGTTTGAAATATATCCCATTCGCCTTTACTGATAATATGCTGAAACTATGCCCCCTGGCTATTGAAAGTGTCATGACCTCTTCCCCCAAGAAAAATAGATGAATAAAATAAAGTGAGTCTATCAGTCATACGTGACACTGTATACCCTGGAACGTGACCCCAAAACACAGACAGCATTGATGTACTTGAAAATGGAGTCACTGAGTACACTGCAAAAATATAGGTTCTCTTTAGTACCAAAACTGGTTCTAATTTGTCCCTGAAATGGAACCAGTTCTGTTTAAACAGTATTTATTTCAAATCAAATAAATTTACCAAGATTAGCATTCAATTTTAACAGAATATTACATGAACTGAAGTAGATTCTGCAGTAAACTTGGCCCTTATTCAACGCAGTCGCCAAACATTTTGAAACAAAGGAGATATGAACAGTTGGCATGTCGAACCAGATTTGGTTCTGTATAGAACCAAAACTGGTTCGATATGCCAAAAGTTCATATTTCCTTTGCTTAATAGTGATTTGAGACAAACTCGCATAAGCTCTAGACTTACGACTGAAACTCCCTCAATTTATGTTTAATTCTTTTAATATTTAATGTTAATCTTTATAAATTTATTTGATTTGAAATATTGTTTAAACAGAACTGGTTCCATCTCAGGGACAAGATTAGAACCAGTTTGGGTTCTGAAGAGAACCTTTATTTTTTGCAGTGTAGTGGACTCTGCATTATTGTTTAGATGGAATATGACCACACAATTAATTAGACGTAGAAATAATGAATGAGTTCGTTCGTGTTATATATGACAGTTAATGTGTTTTGTAATTGTAAAATAAATCAACAGACCAGCGGCCTGTCAACTAAATCAGTTTGGGCGGTACTCCAGACTGGAAAATACAGAATGTCGCAACTCTTCTGAAACTAAGAGATGAATATTCAGAAGGATCGCTATTCTGCATCAGTCAGTAAAATCTCTAAATTGGTTGCAGCTGGGGACTTAATTAGGGAATGGGGTCTTCCATTTTAAGGTTATGCACTCTAAAATCAGTTGGATTAAAAATCAACTAAAATCAACTGAGTGGAATGAACAGGAATATTGATTTGGGTTGACTTTTAACCCCACCCATTTAGAGTCTTTATCTCTGTGATTGCTGCTGGCGGGTATTCCTGCCCAGCACACGTTTCCTCTTGTCAGCAAAATAAGTATAATTTGGGTACATATGATAAACTTTTCACCCTGTAAATCAAATGGATTTTATCACCAAGGATTTGTTATTTCACATTTGGATTAATTTTTCATCAAATCTAGTCATGGCTGCTGCACAGCAGCCATGACAAGATTTGATGAAAAAATATCTTGAAAACACTCAGCGGGTTAAGAGTTATTGGCACCCGTCTTAATTTCAAGCATTCTGTGTGAATGTAGCAACTTGGCACAGAGAAGAATTAAGAAACCCACATGTCAATAGAGAAATGCAATAATCTTCAATCTCAAATGCTATTTTTGCTTGTTATTCTTGACGCGGCCTTGATCTATCAAACTTGTATTTATAATATCTCTGTCGCAACCAGAATGAGAACTGTGGGTGCACGGTATTCGAAACGATATACTGGTATCGGGATTAACCAAAATACCGCGGTATACTGATATGTCGAAAAACTGTTACTTGAAAACACGTACCATATTCGGGACTTGGGCGATCACACTCGGGACGAATCAGAATGCCGTGATGATGTAGTTCAAATAACCCTTTACTAAACGCAGACCTCTTCAACACTTATTATTTTAAATACCAGTTCGTGGAAAGTATTTTTTTTTTAAATCGCCAAAACAATATAATGCGACCCCTCATTGGAACGAGCTCGATGTCCTCGATTGGCCACGTAATATAGTTTGGGTGAAGGATTTTGAGAAATAATATATTTTCAACTGCTTAATTTGTATGTTACGCGGGCGGATGTTGCCAATTCGTTTGATAAAGGGATAATATCCATTCAGGACTGCAGCTTAAAAAAAACTCAAAATATCTTGAAAATTAAATTGTGGGTAAATAAATAATGACGATAAATTGACCTTTTTGCAATTATGCCGGCATTACATCGATACAGGTTTAAATTCCGCTGTATGACGGTTTATCGACATTCCGTGCACCCCTAGATAGACACCGCTTTTACGGCCACTTAGTCAAACTTAACACTGTAGCAATGTGGTTAGGTTACTCGAGTATCTGGAACCAGTAAAAAAGTTGGAGGGTTCTCAGAACAGGATTGTGTACATTGTTCTTTTTCAATGCTGAGAAAACATGTTCTGAAAATGAATTTTGAATTCTGCCCGTGCGATATTTACGCGATTCTGTATTCGCGCCTGATATCATGCCAACAAAGCCAAAATGGGTAGATGTCATTTCCAGTTTTCTAACCCCATACTTTGAACAAACAATGCTAACTCTCTTATCAGCGTCGTTCTCTAGGTTGTCGTGGTTCTCGTATGAGAAGGCTTTTATGATATATGCTCCCAAATACCGTCCACCCACAACCGTCCTGTTCTCTCAACACCTTAAAATGCATTATTTAACCCTTTACCCAACGTAACGGCCAAAACCGGCCAGCGCTAATCACAAAAATCCCCAATTAATTTTCGTTAATTTTTCATTTTTTGTATCAAAAAACATAGGTTATGGCCCCTCAATGGAACGAGCTCGTAGAGCTCGTTCCATTGAGGGGCCATAACCTTTGTTTTTGAAACAAAAAAGGAACAAAAATAGTTCTTCAAGAATTGCGTTCACAAGTGTCGTCTGCTTTTCATGTTAGGTAAAGGGTTAATGTTAACCCGCGCTTCTTTCTTTCCGATTCCCTGATCAACATACAAACATTCTCCTTTGTATCGCCCAATAACCACCTCAATTTCACACCCTCATCCAAATTAACGTTTAATGCCAGGATCGGCAATTTCACGGCCCTGGGGGTCCGAATTCTGATAGTTAATCACGCTACTAGAGAAATTCAAAGGCCATGGTATCAACGATATCAATGATGATTGCACATAAAAGTTTAGGAGATTACTGCGAATATCAACTTCATCCGAGACCAGCAAAACCACAGAACGACACGAATGTGTGAATTGGTTAATCGACATTGCACGAGTGCCATGTCAATTAACCCATTCACTACTGCAGGCTCAGGGTATTAAAAGGTTGTTAAAATCCAATTAAAAAAATCCCATTAAAATCCCTTTAAAACCCTATTAAGTGCATCCATTAAATTCCATTAAAAGGAACATAGTTAAGTGGTATTAATTTTCAAGAAATTAATGGCCAATGCCATTAAATAAGTGTTAAACATTTTAAGGGTTCTCCACTTCTTTAATAACCATTAAATACCATTTTAATTGTTATAATTTTATTAATATTTAATAGCCATTAATTGTTATTTAACGGCCCCCTGTAAAAATATTTTTAAGTGTCTTTTAATGACATAAAACATTTGATGGTCATTAATTTCCATTAAAAGGAACATGTTTAATGGCAAAATTAATAGCTGTTAAAGTTATCACTAGTTTTATTGGATAAAGTTAACAGCCATTAAAAATAAGACCAGTTTAATGGATAAAATTAATGGCTATTAAAATTAACATTAGTTTCAATGGATAAATTAATAGCAATTAAAAATAACACCAGTTTCAATAGCACTTAATAATTATAATGCAGCAGTTTCTCAGATCAGGACTTTTAACTATTATTAAATTGTTAATGGTAATTAAAATTAAAATTACGGCACACACAAGTTTACCATGAAATGGAACAGCATTCTAACGCGTTTGAAAAAGAGGCCTAGATATTGGGGCCAGCTTGCCTCCCTCCCCTCTGTGGCATTTCTGCATGGCTGGAATTTTTTATCACTTTTTCTTTCAACTGGTGGGGGTATTACCACTAAATCGAGGTGGGGGTAGATTTTCCTCCAGATAAATATTTTCAATTTTTCAAAAAAAGTAACAAAAAAAACTAGCTAATAATGTTGAGCTCATGGACTAGTGTGAAAATCTGATTTTGCAACAGGCACTTTGTTTTCAGAAACTGTAAATAATCTTCAAGTGGAAAATCCACCCAACTGTGATTTAATGGCATCCTTGCATGAACCGTACATACATTTCATTAGTATATTTATTTATGGGGTGCATTTGTTCCTTTTACTACGAATATCTTTCAACATTAACACTTTTTTTGTTTTGAAGAACAACAAGGTTATATTAATATAATGATATGTAATGTGTTAACTTTCAACACCCCCCCCCCCCCCCTCCCCTAAAAAAAAACACTCCGATTTTCACTCAATGTGAGTTTCAACTACCCCACCCCCACCCACCAGATTATTATCCGTTGATATCATAACACAATAACCCCGTTTTATAGAGCCAACACCGACTCACCTTATCCCCACGATAGCATCTTCCCTGAAAATTCTCTCCAGCTGGAGGTCGGCCGCTACCTCTATTTTTAATCACCCACAACTCAAGGATTAAAACCTACGAGATTCTAAAAAAATCTTATATTTTTGGTCGGTGCTCATTTATGTTTTTGGTCGGTACTTATTGATTTTTGATCGGTAATTAGCACTTTTGGACGGTTTTGGTCTGTAATTAGCAGGACCCATCACACCAAGAAAAATCCCTGCCATCACTATTATTCAGCCATCACTATTATTTGGCACTTCAGAGTACAGCACAGGGATCGAGAGCGTTGGACCCAGATGCTGTACCAACTCCAAAAATTATATTACTGACCCGACCTGACACCCCGGGCTCCTCATTATACGGAGGCCGAAACGTCCCGGGCCGAAACGTCCCAGTACCTAAATTAACAAAAACCTATTAAAGTGTTGTAGCTGACAGTTAGTAGGTTCATTTTCAACCGGTTGATGCCGTTTTCACCTGATTCCTATTGATATCCCAACAAATTCCCAATTTTCGAGAAAAACAATATTCAGCACTGGTACGAAATCCATGCGACACTTTCGTCATTTCTGTAGCGGTTTTTAACTTCGTGCTCGCTTAAATTAGACAAGCTCCTTCAAAATTTCGACATGCATCGGAAAACAAATCATTCATGGTTTCAACAGCCTGACTGCTCAGATTGTCCACACTGGATTATTTCTTTCTGTTTCTCAAAATCCGTCAGTTTTAAACGTGCCGATGACTAAGTGCATTTTTGGCAATCGCGCGTCTAAACGGTTTTCACCGCTTAGGTTGTGTTGAGTTGAGACAGACATACCCAAGGCAAGCGTACATGTCAACTCGTACACACAATTAGACAATTAGCACCCTTCTTCGACTGATGATTCATTACCCAAGAGTACAATAGGCTCTACCTGTGAATGAGCCATTGTGTCAAAAGCATCCCAGTGAAACACAATAATAAATTATCAGTGACACAAGATCGGGCCGACGTTTCTTACCGAACCTGCACATTTGTCCCCCCCCCCCCCCCCCCCCCCCCCGGTCACCACCACCACAGTCGGACATCCTAAAATACGCAAAATAAAGTGGATGACTGTGTCCAGTTGAATTGGGAGTGGTGAAGTAATGTTCAATGGAACTTTATGATTACTTTTCTCAGTTTCCATTTACAATGGATTTTTTTCTTTAAGCTCAGTATCATTATCAGTATAAGGTTACTTAATTATTTTACGATTGTTCATACCATACTGACCCGTGTCGAAGCCCATATTCGTGATTAACCCCCCCCCCCCCCTCCCCCCTCCCTCTTTTTCAGATTTGTGAACCAGGGTGCCCTACTCGAGTCAAAGCCCACCCCAAAGTTTCAAATTGGACGAATGTTGTTTGAGACAAGACGTCAAATTTCCAGGCGAATACACCCAAACCGTCCTCTAGCAATTTGACCCAAACCGTCCTCCAATCTAACCCGAACCGTCCTCTGAGCAATTTGACCCAAACCGTCCTCCAGGGAAAGAGCGAATGAAAGAGAAGAGTGGTAGAATAATAACATGAAACTGGTTGTTTATTTATTGATTTTATTGATTTTTTTCATTTTCAACTACGTTTCAAAGGTTATTTTTTTACAAAACATAATAATGATAATATGGCACGAATACACGATAACAAAACAATATTTGTGATAATAATAATATCGAACAAACACGATTTGTGATGATTACTTTGAGGTGATGAGCTACTTTCTATTCTTTCTTTCTTTTTTTTGGGGGGGGGGGTGGTGGGGGGTGGGGCGTTTACGAGTGATTTTCAGTTTTAACTGGGCATTATTTCTTTTCGGGGAGGGGGGGGGCGGCTGTTTACAAATATATTTTTTTGTTATCATGCATTTAAAATTACCGGCAGTGATTTTCAATGCATGATGACAGAAAATAATATTTTTAAACAGGCATTGTTTCTTTGTGAAATCATCACCAGACTGTTTTACAGTTGCCAAACACACATTTGATTTTGAACTTCTACTAAAATACAGACGTTTGACCAGTAACGAACCGGGTTGATTGAAAATGTCGCAATCTTTTTTATTCAGCGAAATTGACGGAAATTCCAACTGGGATTTTGAGAATAGATGTCTTTCGTATGTTCATACAAAGTTTCGGACATCATAATCATTTCAAACTATACATACAGCGCTCGTTTTCCAAGGTACTGATTTGACCAGTAACGAAAAAATTTACCAGTACCGAATCAACGTTCATTTTACGAACAAAACGTCATAAAAATCTAAAAAAAATCCCATGAAAAGGATACAAACACCTTTGAAATTATGCTCATGTACTACGAGAATAAAAAAAAAACAGCCAGAAAGTAACAAAACTCATTTTATGGGCGATTTCAGTGAGAGCAGTGCTAGCGCGAACTTGGGGAATTTCCATACTTTTGCTGAAGGTATCAGACTGATATAAGCTGGCTAATTCTGACCATTAATGACTCGGAGCTGATTTTCTGGCTGATTCAGGCCTCCACTCCAGTCTGGCTGATCGAAGGTTCGGATCTCAGTCAGCTTAACAGTCAGGCGACCCGGGTTCCGCAAGATGGTGACACCATCCAATTCCAAAACACCCCTCCCTTTTTCAGCAAGGCTCCCATTCTTTATTTACTACTTATTTACCTGACGCTCCATCCAGGTAGGATTTTCAACCAAAGCACTATGGAAAAAAGAACCATCAGTCCAGCACATTTGTCACGTCTCGGAAGGAAGGGGGGGGGGGGGGCTATGTGTGTTTGTGTGTGTGTGTGGGGGGGTGCTCTTAGTTGGGGGAGGGGGGAATCCATCTAAATCGGACCAAATGATCAGGGCTTGTTGTTTAAACTTCTTGGGAATTAAGGACGGAACCCTTTCAAGTCCTACGCTAAGTAGGGCTGAAAATTCCCAGGATCAAAATTTTCCATTTCTCAGAAAATGGTGGGGGGGGGGGGGGGTCTTGTCATAGATAGCACTAACTTTGGACACGCTTTACTTGAACGCTGCCATTGGAATGATTTATTGCACCAGATGACTGGTGCAAGGATTGATGGTCTTGGCATCTTTGCAGTGTGTGTGTTGTGTGTGTGTGGGGGGGGGGGGGGTGGGGGAGGGTGGTCATTAAGAAAAAAATCCAGAGTATGATGTAATTGATGTTATACGAACGATTTTAGGCAAATTGTGGACCAAAGCATTTTATTCGTGGATAGCCAATATGGATTTTCAGGGCAGCCAAAACCATGTAGCAGTAGCACATTGCTCAGGTAACGCCGCGACATATTTTTTTCACTCCCGTAAATTTGATCTCGAATTTCTGGGAGTGTAAAATAGATCCCATAATGATATGATGCAGGTAGGTCACCTAAAGACTTAACTTACGCAAAAACAATTCGCGGGACCCATTTTTAGGTTACACAAAATTTTTATTCACGCAGGCCTTATTTTAAGCAGCTATTCTAGCTTCTGGTATTGAAGTTTGCAAAAGTAGGGGGGGGGGGGGGGGGAGTGGGTGACTGGTTCTGCCACTGCACAGGAAACGAAAACAAAACAAAACAAGATTTTCCATTTGGGTGAAAAATAAAGCTCTGAAAAATTTAATATAACCTTAACAGAATAACATTACAATAAACATATACTAACAAAAAGAAAATAAAAGAGGTAATCACTTGACTAGAACAGTCTTAACAGTACAACCTTAAGTTAAAATGTCCACAATGAAACACAAAAGTAATGACGTGACTAGATCAGTCTATGTGAAAAATAAAAAAAAAATCCACCTTGCTTTTCTGCATGTTGAATGGTGACTGCCGTATGGGGCGCCATCCCTCTATTTATTCCTTATTTAATGATAGCATTAAATGAATTAGTGATATCACTATTTCCTTTAATGATATCACAAATTATTTAGTGATATCACAAAATGATTTAGTGATATCATGAATTCGTTTTGTGATATCACTAATTCGATTTAATGATATCACTTAATGTTGATTTAGTGATATCACTTATTCGATTTAGTGATATCAATAAATCATTTTGTGATATCACTAAATCGTTTTGTGATATCACTAAATAATTTGAGATATCATTAAAGGAAATAGTGATATCACTAATCCATTTAATGATATCACTAATTCATTTAATGATATCATTAAACCGGGAATAAACAGAAGGATGACGCCCCATATTGCTGCGGATATAGTACATGTGTATTTTCAGAGTACAGTACAGTCAGCGTGGACAGACACTTTTCCACGAGTGGACATTTTGTCCATGCCAATCTTCTGAACAGCGCTTGCCTTGAGTCGGGGCTGATCAGCCCAGGCCCCGAGATCAGCCCCGAGGAGCACTTGCTGGGGGCTTTTTTTCAAGCCCCGACATTTTCCACAAAAAAGCACTAACAATAATGGACAAAATGGAAAATCAGCCCCGAAAAGGCCCCGACCTCAATATGTGGGGCCCGACCATTTTACTCAAGGCGAGCCCTGCTTCTGAAGCCAGCAAAATTTCTATTAAAGAAGTACCGGTTTAAACCGGTGCTTCATTAGTAAAAAATTCTGCTAGACACCACAATAGGTTTTACACAACATCGCCTGCATAAGCAAAGGGCCACACGTGGGAGAGAGTCCGTCCACACTGACTGCATTGCAAGTTACCTTGAAATTATCGTAGGATGAATGAAATGATTATTGAACAGTATTGACTGATTGGAGTCACACTTAGTATTATGGGTCAACAATCAATGACATTGCATCTTTTTCAGGCATCTCGTTTAGGGCTTTTTGTATTTGCTCAGTTACAGTCGACAGAGAGTCCCTTGGGCAGTTAACAATAAAATTACATGGAATAGCAGCTCCCCCCCCCCCCCCCCCCCCTTTTTCCATAACGTTTGGCCATGGTGCAAAACTTTACACTGGTTCTCCAGTGGCTTCTGCATCTACATGATATCCTTCCCTAATCGCCCAAGCAAAAGCTTTTGAACGCCCGAGTGGGACATGACCAACAGGTAGACCAGCAATATCTGACAACTTAAGAAACCTTTTAGTATCTACATTCTGTTCTTGAAGGTTACTCGAAAACGAGTCCAATTCAGGGATCCAAACTGAACAAGCACTTTTGTCTTTCTGACTGGAATATTCAATGTCTGTTCGAAGCTTTGTTCTGGGGTCAGTGAGTGGTGGTCTTATTTTGTAGATGTGATACCCTTTTATCACTGAATTTTGCACAATGACTTTAGATGAATTACTCTGTCCCTGAAATGAATGGATTTTGTTAAGATTGCTGAGACAAAAAAAAAAAAAAAAAAAAATAGCCAATGTATGATAAAATATTCCAACACGGCATATTAACACGACTGTCTCTAGTAATTTGGATGTAGTGAGGAAGATTAAACGTAACAGAAACTTCAATTGACTATAAATTCTGGAATAATCAGGAATAATAAATATAATATTCTTAGCTATCTAAATGATTTTTCATTAACCCTTTACCTAATGCTAGTAGCAGACGACACTCGTAAAACAAATTCTCATATAACTAAACTTTTTCATTTTTTGCTTCCAAAACATAGGTTGTACCCCTCATTGGAACGAGCGCGTCGCGCTCGTTCCAATGAGGGGTACAACCTATGTTTTGGAAGCAAAAAATGGAAATAGAAAAAAAAAATTGAATGGCGATTGTCATGTATAGCGCTGGTCGTTTTTTTTTTGCCGTTACGTTAGGTAAAGGGTTAAAAATTAACATCTGAAAAAAAGCTTATTAATCTGATGTGGCTAAAGAGGTTGTAGTACAATCTGCACACTGTGCAGATAACATCAATGCAGTTATCAATATTTGCACTAGGAACATTTATAGGAGAGTGCCTAAATGGAGCTTACTCTATAACCTATATTCAATAAATGGGTCAAATGTGTTTTGTGGGTTAGTAAATGGTTTTGTGTTTTGAAATTATGTTCAATTAACAGGAGTATTAAATTAAAATATGTACAATTAAATGGGCTTCACTGTCTATTACATGTAGACAAAAATCTATCTACGGTGCGGTGAGCGAGTCGGGCACTTTTCCACGCGTGGGAAAATGTTACTTTCCTGGATAAAAAATGTCCAAAGAATCCGAAACATTCAGCTTCCAAACTGAGAAGATTCAACTGAAATTTGGGACAAGTCTTCTTGGGCGAATTTTCCCAGGGTGGTCTTCCTGGGGCCAAATCTTGCTGATTTTATGGATTTCGTAATTTTCACGTGGTTCATAACTGGTCAAAGTGGCAATGGTTTTCAAACCAAGATAAGTAAAATAAAACGAGGCGCCTACTAGTCAATCTTTGGGTAGGTTATAGTTGAATGTTGTAACAAATTGCGCATATGCATGATTTTTTAAAATCTTACCACTTCGCGCCGTCACCTTCTGTTGATTTGTTTTTCACGTTTTTTTTCTGCAACGAAATTGGGTCACGAAAAAGATGTCAATAAAAATCTCGAAAAATGTCATATACTTCAGTCTGATAAAAAGCCACTTTTAATTTTTTGAAAGAGTATTAATATATCGATAAATATCAGATTTTGTTGTTTCAATCGGGGTTTGAGATTTTTATGTACCGTGAGTGAAAGTTGAAATTTTCCGAAACTGGTCAAAATCCGTTACCGGTCAAATGACTGTATAATCAAATGTAAACTAAGAAAACATGTTCTCACAATAATAGTTTCAAAGTTTATTCAACATGTTAAAAAAATTATAGAAACATTCCATTTTTTTCATTTTCTACTTATTTTCACTGGAGGACGGTTTGGGTGTATTAGCAGACGGTTTGGGTCAAAATGTAGCGGATGGTTTGGGTCAAAATGCAGAGGACGGTTTGGCCAGAGGACCGTTTGGGTGTAATTCAAATTTCAGCATCGAGATTCAAATGGAAAAACAGTTAACTTGTTGCAACACTGTACTTGCCAAATAGAACAACTTGAACTGTAATACTGTATTAGGTATAATTTTTGGAGTGGAGGTTTTTGTGTTGTTAAATTCGTCTTTTGTGTAATACATTATGTCTGTGTTCAGTGTAATAAGTCTTTATTAACAAATTATATATCCCAAGGGCCAAGCAAAATTGACATGTTTATTTTTCTGTCGACCTCTTTTTTTGGAAGCTGTCACTTGTTTCTAATGAGTGTGCACGCTGATGTCAATAGTTTTCTGAAACACGCCCTCAACATATAGTTTTCACAGTGGTTGAACATCATCAGAAAGATATTGATTGAACGCTGCCACTTATGAGCGGTGCACAACTCATTGTGAAAGAACACTGCCACTTTCGAACGTGCACAACTCACTCACTGTGAAAACGGGTGTTCAGAAATTAATCAGAAAGTGGTAATTAAAAATAAAAAATAATTACAACTCTGGTATATGAGAATTATACTGTAATATAACCAGGGATATCTTTTATGACTTATTGGTTCAATAAAACATGCTCATTTGTCATTTCTGCATGCTCTGCAACATGTGAAGTTATGACTTTCAGTGTAAAATCAATTTTTTGAATTTTGATAAGGGAGACAACTATTTTGTTATTCACGAGTATTCCGCTGTGTAAATTTTTTCTGGTCTTCATATTATGATTTTTTTTATTGATTTTGTGTGAAGCTATATTTTGTTTTATTCGTAATAAATGTACATATTTAAAAAAAAACAGCTATTTATAAACAGACTATGTGTGTCTCTTTTCAAGAGGGGTGGTTTGTAGTGTTGATTGACATACGTCCATTTCTGGCTTCGAGAGTGACCTGTACAAAATGAAAACAACACCGCATGGTTTTCTGTTTGTTTTATTCATTAAATTGAGGATTAAAACCCGAAATCTGAAAATGAAACGTATGTACAAGATAATTATGAGAATTTTTAAAGCAAATTATAGAAAATAGAAAATTGGTGGGCGGTTTCCAAAGAAACGTAACATACCCAGTGGATACTTACTTGTCTTATAAGTTATATTATAGGCTTATCGCCAATTCCGACGCACCCCAACACTATTACTCTTTCCGAACCCCCCCCCCCCCCCCCCGCACACACACACACACACACACACACACACACACACACACTTTGCAATTTATCCACTGCAAGCACCCCCTGGGCTTCGACACGAGTCAGTACGGTATTGTTTTTGATGATGATGTCTGTATATCCAAATATCAGATAATGTTAGGGGATAGTTGTTGTTATCCTTTGCATTTTCGAAACGGTAGGTCGACTTTGTTGGGAGCGGGTCAACTCTCCCAGGGCCAAGTCGCCCTGGGTCAAGTTGGCCGGGTTAAGTTAAATATTTTCTTCCTAAACTCTTGATGCATTAGTGTTTCAAAACAGATGGTGATTCTATCATGATCAGTTGTACACATGTATATGTACTAGCATGTCCAACACATCCATTCAAAGTACATTGTATACATATGCATTGTTTCAACTGCTATATTTTGATAGTAGACAATGAAATTAGTAAGTTAAAGCATATATATACATATGCATTGTGACAAACCGGTGCATGATTACATTTGCATGTGTAATTGATAGTGTGCTTTCTGTGGGGACGAAGTGAACTGAAGTACACATGTAGTGCGTTTTCATTTTGGTATACAACATGGTCAAGTAGTTATAACCAATGCATATAAGGTGAACGTGGAATTCCTCTCAAGTTGACAATGGGTAGAAACAGTTAGTTAATCTTTAATACAGTTACTTCATACTTGTTCTGGTCATGATATAGCCATATATGCTGAAAGTGACCTTAAACACTAAAAATGATAATGATTTGTGATAGAAATTGTATGAGACATGTACATATACAGAAGCTATTAAAATCATCCAAACATTCAGATACGTTTTAAATGGTCATTAATTTCATAAAATATTTATTCTGATAATTAATTGCTATTAATTTTTTTATCTTAAAGAGAAGAAAATAATTCAGATTTTCATTGCCATTAAAAACAAGTTTTATTCATCAGTTCAATTAATGGCCATTAAAAGATGAAGAGTTTTGTCATTTAATTGATGTTAATCACTTCATTACGAAAAGTAATGGGTTTTTATGTTCATTAAAATATATCCAAAGAATATTTTTTAATTTTTAACAGTTTTTAATGGGTTTTCTTGTTTTTCATGGTCATTAAATACAGTTATTTAAACATTTTAATGGGCAACACGAGTTTCAATTAAAAAAAAGAAACAGAAATTAATGGCCACCTTTAATGGAAAATGATGGTTTTAAAGGGGTTTTAATGGAATTTAATGGGAAATTAATGGATCGGTACTGCAGTAGTGTTTATTACAAGCCTTCACGTCGATAAAAAAAAAAAAACATTATTAGGAGGACACTCAGCAATTCATTTGACAACTTTTAACACAAAGAACACATTTTATCGCCAACCAAATTTGCGAGGAGAACCCGTGTTACTTTTTCGTCCCCGGTGATCCAATGTGTTCTATGTGCATACTGGCAGCCTACTGGCACATAGAACACAAAGGAACTCAGGGGACTATTTCCAGCTTTCGCTTGATTCAAATTGTAATAGCGTTGCACGATTTGTAGAAAATCCCAGTGAAATTTCTCTTCTGTTTAAAAGTAGAATTTCGCTGGCCGGTTTTTTACCGTTACGTTGGGTAAAGGGTTAAACATTGTAAGTGTTCATGATAGTGTTCCGTGATCTGCACTTCTCCAGATTACACACTTGGCATTTATTGTCTCCGCTTTCCTCAATTGTTCCCAAATTCCAGCGACCTCGACCTCAGTTTTAACAGCAATGACCTAGAAAAGGTGCCACCTATGTATTCTTCAAATACTGGCTTCTCCATATCACCCAAGCCGTGCAAAGATTTCTTGGTGTTGACCCCTTCTCGCCAATTTCGGTTACAATCCTCCATAATTCTCTCCCTGGCGAGGCTTTTATCTTGAAATGTCCCTCTGTTGTCCTTTATCCATCATACTTCTTTTCGAAAAAGAGAAGATTTATTTTACTAATCTTACAATCACTTGACTGACCTTCTGTACTCTTCATTACTTCAGGAATGACAGAATGTGATTTGATGACACAAGAACACAGTATAATTGTTGCCGAAGTCATGTGCGAAGCTTTAAGACAGCTTAAGGCTAAATAAATTAATATTAAGTGATAATATAATTAGTGTAAGTGAGCAGCCGAGCTCCACAGAATGGCGAAAATGATTTACTGTATCCGAAATATGCAATGTAGCTTAAATTTTCCCAGGATAATTCTGATATTAAACTTTCATGTCGGTGGTGGTGTATGGAAACTCGAATGTAACATTTCGTTAGCATATGAATGATACGCAGTGCTTTCAAGCCTGGAAAGAAGCAGAATGATCATCTGCAGAATTAACCCTCACATGGTAGCATCACAAAATTTAACCTCTGTAAACCCCAGTCTGATGCAAGGTCTCGGGCATAAGCAGAAATAGGTAGGCATTGGATTATTTATTTATTTATTTATTTATTTATTTATTTATTTATTTATTTATTTATTTATTTATTTATTTATTAAGGTTTAACGACACTTTAACAACCAAAGTCATATCGTGACGATGACAGTTTTTCAGGTGGAACAAGCCGGAGTACCCGGAGACAACCACCGAGCAACGACGAACAGCTGTCAGCTCCACGACATCGTAACTCCGCACTGCAGCATAGGCAGGGTTAGATTGGTTGAAGACCTCCTACCCGCAGTACGCCTTAGTACACGCGGCCATCGTGCCCCCATGTGGACATCGGGGTTAAGTGCCCTGCCCAAGGATACAACGCGGGAGTTTGTATCGATCGCTGAGACGGTCAGCTACCGGGCTCGACGTTGCTTAACTTCGGTGATCTGACGAGAACAACGCCACCGCGCCCACAGCCAGGGGAAAAATTGGCGGATTCTAGCCAACGGTATGAGACAGCATCAGAAAATTCGCCAATGGGGACCTTATTCTGCTAATGACAGATTGCGTATTTCCAGGTTTGGATGGATTCCACCGGAACAACGGAATAAGCAACGATGCTCCTTGTGGGAAAACGGCGGGTTTTCAAACCGCACTAGGAATAGAAAAAAAAAATACAACAAAAAGCAAACGATACTCTTCGATACTTTTGTGATTTATTTTATTTTCGTTGAACCAAACTAATTAAACTGTTTCAAGATTATTTTGTTTTGTTTTGCGTCACATAAGTTAAATGAACACAACATGCTGGCTAAAACTGCTAATCCCCTCTGCACCAAAAAATTAGGAATCCACGTGGAAATTTTGTGATGTGTTTTTATCCACGTCAGACGGATATTTTGTGCAGTTGTTTTGTTTTGTTTTTTTTATCGTTGGAATAAAAATTCTGCTTTTTCGAATCTAAGTGAGGTGGAAATTCATTTTTTCAGTTTTCTTTTCGAGTAAGATATTTTTGTGATGTTTTGTTTTTCGACGTCGGAAGAGAGGATCTCTTCTTTCGAATCAAAGCGAACTGAAGAAATTAATTTTAGATAGATAGAATTTTTTCATCGAAGGGTTCTCTAGAAGGAATCTAAATAAAAAAAACAGAAAAAATAACAACAATAATCTAATAAAATATGACCGACGTAATGAAAAGGAACCCCCCCCACCCCCCACCAAAAAAAAACAAAAAAAAAAACAAAAAAAAAAACAACGAGAACGAGAAGGAGATGAAGCAGAACGAATGCGGAAGAAGATTCTCAGAGATAGTTTATATAAAGCGTCTGTATATCTTGTTGAAAAAGTATTACTAATGCGTTGCGTGAACAATGTGTGGGCTACAGGTTGCACTATCAAACTCCAAACAAGCAATCTGTCAGATCACGGAACACGAAAACGCCATAGTCACATGTTTTACATCGGCATTAAATATGGTCGATGAGGAGGAGGTAATAGTATAATCAGGTATCATGGCATTCCTATAGATTCCGAACTTTCACATTTCCGGAGATTTGTTAAAAATCTCATGTCCGAAGAGCGAGAACATATTATGTTTATTAACGGATAAGAAATCTCCTATTTCGATATTCCGATCTTGTGAAGGAAGCCGGGAGAAAGAAAATAAAATTAGCTGAAAGTGAAAAATGTTTTATTAAAAATTCAAAAACAGAATTTTAACATAGTGATAATTGTTTTTCTTATATATACTATTAAACAAAAGTAGAGGGTATTTGATAAAAGTGAGATATATGAAGAAATATATTAATATTTTCATCAAAAAGACAGTTGAGGCATTGCACTGTGGCATCTGGTGAATGATTTTAGCGATAGTTGGGTGTCTGACAAGCACACATTCCACGCACTGAGCTGTAGAAGACATGGACGGTCAGTCAGAGAATTTACCACATATCAGTCCAAGACCTCAATACTTTGCAAATCCTCCTCGGCTCGCGAGACTAGCGGGGATCCGACGTGGCATAATCCTCACCAAACGTCCAATATCAGCTTGACTGGTGTTATTCCATTCTTCCTGCAGTGCAGCGGCGAGTTCCTGGACATTGGGAGGGGGCTGTTGGCGTTATCGTAGGCGCCTGCCAAGCATATCCCAGACGTGCTCATTTGGTGAAAGGTCTGGACTTAGTGCTGACCAAGGCAGTGTAGTGATGTTCCGCTCCTGGAGTGCTCTTGCATTGTCATCTTGGAAAATGAATCGACGGCCGTGACGTCGCGCAAATGACACCACATGAGCTGCTAACATATAATCGCGGTAGTACTGTCTTGTGACACGCCCTTGGATGACATGTAATGTTGTTCTGCTTGTCATGGTTATGCCTCCCCACACAACAACCGATCCACCAAAAAACGATCGTGCTGCCTAACGGTTACGTCATGGTATCGTTCGTTCCGCCGCCGCCACACTCTGGTTCGCCAGTCGTGGAAGTCGAGGATGAACTTCGATTCATCAGAATACATGACGTTGCTCCACTGACGATTGTCTCAGCGTTGTCGTGCTCCACACCAATTACGCCTTGCTGCGATGTGACGTTCAGTCAAACGTGGAATTATTCGAGGTGGCCGAGCGTACAAATTCCAGCTGTCAGGGAGATTTCGGATAGTCTGGCCACTGACTCGCAATCTGTCGCTTGGTGCAACTGGTGTCTAATTTAAGAGGCACTTTGATGGCGATTTAGTAATGCTGTGGTTCGGATGAAACGATCCTGGTTAGCAGTTGTCGCCCTTGGACGACCTGGCCGACCTCTGCCAGCAACATTGCCTGTCTGACAGTAGAGTGACCTCAACCTGCTAATCACCGATTGAGTAACGTTGAGAATTTGAGCTACTGCTGCCTGTCTGTTGCCAGCTTCCAACATGCCAATGACACGTAAACGTTCGTCACGTGCCAGTCTTCGCATACCTCAAAAGTACTTTCGACCAGAAACTATTGATGAACGTGTTGATACCAAGAAAAGAACGATAAGACCCCCGAGAAATCCCGTCCATTGCAAATGAAAATTTCAAAACGTACCTCACAGACATTAACGCGGCGCTCGTGCGAACAAACCTGCACGAAGTTTTCGTGGGCCGGTGATATTCATGATACACACTAAATTTGGTAACACACTAATGTGTCCAGTCACGCATATTCAATACTATTTTCCGAAAATATCAACATCTGTTTGGATATCCCCTACTTTTTTGTAATAGTACGTCTGGAAAACTTCGGGACGTATGACATGACTCCCGCGGAACAGTACGGGAACAACACGATGAAACTAACTCTGGCCGAAGAGAAAGCAGATCGTCTTCTTGTTCTGACAAACGAGGAGGTGTGCGTCATTGCGCCGAGAGTGATCGAAACATTTGACAGAGGCAATCTGACGTTGGTCTACGATCGTTGCGTGTATCTCAAAGTTGACGAGAGACTCGTGAAGAAGTACGGTGAAGACGACTTCATTAAGTTGGGGGAAATCAAATCGGGAGTGGTAACCAGTTTCCCAACGCCTCTCGATTTTCGATACTTTTTTAAAATATACATTGATGTCTGCGAGAAAGAAATATGTTGAAGATATGCACATTTTTAGTGTCAATGAAGAATGTACTTTTGATGTCTGCGACAAAGGAACACGTTGATGGAATGCACTTTTTCCTGGCAATAAAAGTGGAATATTTACAACATATTTTAGTTTTATTAACCCTTATCTAACGTAACGGCCAAAACCGGCCAGCGCTATTCTCAAAAATTTCCAATTAATTTTCAGTATTTTTTTCATTTTTTGTCTCAAAAACATAGGTTATGACCCCTCGTTGGAACGAGCTCGTCGAGCTCGTTCCAACGAGGGGTCATAACCTATGTTTTTGAGACAAAAAATGAAAAAAATTAGTTATTCAAGATTTTTTTTTTTGCAAGTGTCGTTTGCTTTTCAGGTTAGGTAAAGGGTTAAAAACGTGAGTGCCGAGATTAAATATTTGATATAGTATTATTAGTATATGTTAGGTAAACTCCATGACGTCTGATGAAGTGAAAGCTGTTAAGCTTCAGCGTAACTGCTTTCTCGTCGCCAAACGTCATGGATTGGGAGTAGATACCACGTTGATTGACTTAACGCGACCTTGGGAGACTGAACAGTTTAAGAGACGACGTTTTACGCTGGCATTTCAGCAACTCTGTTATATAGTGTTCATTGGTACTAATTTACAATAAATGGTTGAGCTAGAGGTTCGGCTCACAGGGCGCTGCTTCTTTATTGAATGTCATCTGCATAATAATGTCGGTACCGCTGGGGTCAGCGTTATGTGATCGATTACGTCAAAAGTTCGTAGACTTACCGATATCCATGCAAACTACAATCCACTGCTGCGCTTCGCACCTGGCAGTTTTGTTTGTGTATATAGCAGCCTCCGTAGGAACCACAAAAAGGTTGAGTAGTGCTTGTTTACTACGGTAAACATATCTGTCTTTACCGATAAAATAGGACCATGAATCAACACCTGGAGATTCCACATGCTTTGGCAATGGTGGAACTCGTTGGATCCTTATGGGCAGATAGAAGTTAATTGTCGATTGTTTTCAACTTCAATACGAACTGTCAAGTCGGTCAGAAGATGGGAATGCTGAGAGACAATGTGATTTAGTGCACCGGTCGCACGTATTCGAGGTTACGGTTGAATCAAAGTAGGTTTTACCCAAAGAATTGAAAACAAAAAAGTGCATCGTTGATGGATGATTCTTGATGGCTCTTTTGGCAGAATATTAATTTAAATCGTTTTTGACATAAATTGTTTTCGCCATCGTTAATAATAGTATAATATAGTGCTGTAACAGTAACAAATGTTACACGTAACACTACAATTGTTATTTGAAAAAAAATACGTCTTTCTTTCGTTGTAATAGAGAATATTTTCTTGGTGGGTTTCGGCACTTGCAGAAAAGGATCTACCATGTGTAATCTTTGTATTCCAACGATATAAGCCAGAACCGAAGGAAGAGGTTCTGTTCGAATATGAATGTTTTAAAAATCGCGTTACAGTAAATACCCATTTCGTTATAGGAAAGTCAATATTGATCAAATAACTACACCTTTCGTATGCAATGTTGTTGCAATGCCCTTCGTTAATGCCTTTCCTTACTCACTCGTTGTTAGGAAGTGCTATGACGTGGGATACCATCTTGTTTTGAAAACGCAAATGGTTGTTTTATTGTTACACGGAACACACATGATGTTACACGAAAAACGTTGTTGTGATGGAATTGCTCATCTGAACATTTGGAGATGCAGATTCCACAATTTACTTTGATTTGTGTTTTTTTTTCCTATCGCCATATTGATTTTTCAAACATATGTACCAATGTTTCCGAGAAATTTTCACATTTTCTATAAAGATGATGTCATTTTCTCCCGTGACATAGCAAATGCATATTACAGAAAATGCCATTTTTGTATGACTTGCCATAAATGTATCATTCATGGATGAATTCTTCCTGTTAGTGTTTTATCCGAAACAAGGGGTAAGAAACGACTAGCCATCAAAATATTACAAACGACACACGTTTGCGGTTACCCCGATTGCATTGTAATCGCCATTTGTTACCGAAAATACACGCTCTTTTACAGGAACTACACAACACGGGGGAAGGTGAGAAGGTTGAGTATGAGGCCCCAGATGTTAGTAGAGATGTTAGTGATAGTGATGAGAAGGTTGAGTGTGAGGCCCGGGGTGTAGGTAGAGTTGTTAGTGACAGTGGTGAGGAGGCTGAGTGTGAGGCCCCGGATGTAGGTAGAGCTGTTTGTCATAGTGGTGAGAAGATTGAGTGTGAGGCCCCAGATGTAGGTAGAGCTATTAGTGGTTGTGGTGAGAAGGTTGAATGTGAGATCCCGGATGTAGGTAGAGCTGTTTGTGATAGTGGAGAGAAGGTTAAGTGTAAGGTCACGGATGTAGGTAGAGTTGTTAGTGGTAGTGGTGAGGCTGAGCGTGAGGACTCATATATAGGTAGAGCTGTTAGTGGTAGTGGTGAGAAGGTTGGGTGTGGGACTCCTGATGGGGGTAGAGCTATTAGTGATAGTGGTGCTGGTGGTGATAACTTTGGGTATAAGGCACCGGATGTGGCTAGCACTGTTAGTGATAGTGGGGAGAAGGTTGAATGTGTGGTTCCGGATGCAGCTGGAGCTGCTAGTTATAGTGGTTAGGGGGTTGAGTGTGAGGTCTCGGAGGTAGCAAGAGCTGTAAGTGTTAGTGGAGAGAAGGTTGAGTGTGAGGCCCCGGATGTAGCCAGGGCTGCTAGTGATAGCGGTGAGAAGATTGAGTGCGAGGTCCCGGATGTAGCTAGAGTTGTTGGTGATTGCGGTGAGAAGATGGAGTGTGAGGCCCAGGATGGAGCTAGAGCTGTTTGTTATGGCGGTGGGGAGGTTGTGTGTGTGGTCCCGGATGTAGCGAGAGCTGTTAGTAATAGTGATGAGAAGTTTGAGAGCGAGGCTCCGGGTGGGGCTCGAGCTGTTAGTGATAGTAGTGGTGAGGGGGCTGAGTGTGACGTCCTGGGTGTGGCTAGAGTTGTTAGTGATAGTGGTGAGAATGTTGAGTGTGAGGCCCCATATGTGGCTAGGGCTGTTGGTGATAGTGTTGAGAAGGTTGAAAATGTGAATGTGCTCATTGTTGGTGGCAATGAAAGAGAGGTTAACGGAGACTTGTGGTGCAGGGGGTATTGGAATTTGATGAGAATTCGGTTGATGAGCAATCTGGAATGGAAGTTGTGCGCGCTGTCGGTAACTTGGATGGGCCAGCGGAGAGTGCTACCAGTGAGTGTACCTCCAGATGTGATTAGCCATTGTGCGCTAAGCAAACAAGTTGAAGGTGCCTGTAAGTCTGAATGGTCTAACATCCCCCACCCTCCCTCACGAATGCATAGGAAAGTATTCTTAGTACGGTACCATAAGGCTTTGTACTCAGGACAAGTAGAAAGTGTGTCAGGTGTGGCCTTTGCGATGTACAGACGTGCCGCGGTACGGTCAAGAAGAAATTGTCGTGGTAATCCAACCATAATTTTGACCAAATTTATTTTGTGGAACTAAGTTTTTAAACTGCAGATGTCAATCAAGCACATGTACGTTTATCGACCAGCTCATCACTTGATTGTAGAACATCCCAAAATGGGGCATGTGGTTAGTCAAATCTTCATTACTCGCATTACGGGTGAGTATTATTCCGATTACAATTGACTATGTCTGAAAATTTGGAAGTTGGTTCTGACTCCATTCTCGGTTAATTCACATACCTTTGGATATTCCATTACACATTGACTGCGACGAACGTATTTTATAGAAACAACAGCTGTCGCTAAACTCCCCTTTTCTTATTAATATTGTTAATTGACTTTCCTGTCGATATTTGAAATTATTCATTATTTATGTTTTTCCGTTGTGATTGGTTTCGTTGAGTCTTTGTCATTGTGGTTGCATATCACTGTAAACTGACGTCAAATATAGTTCAACCCGTATTAGACCACATTCCTTGCAGTCATGGTACATCAACTGAAAGGTAACAATGTTGTTTGTGTTGCAAACCAGATATCATATCATGCCCCCTAGCATATGAGGTGGTACATAATTAACTAAAGTATGAATAAATTAATCTCGAGCGAGTTTCATGTCCTTCGTGTAACCCCTATGTATTTACTGTAACACATCGAAAATCGCCATGGTTCCTCAGTTATGACATATTTTGTGCAAGTCGATACTCTTATATGATAGAGCAGACCTAATCAAGATTAAACTTCACCGCAATGTTGGGGTAGCATATGATTCTTAGCCCCAACCGCTCATATAAAACAACATAAGCAATCGATACAAAACCAACGCCATGTGTAGCGCATATTCAAATGTCTATAAAATTTAAGTTTCTGGATATCTATGCTGATACTTGTCACAAACATGTAACAAATATATTCTGTTCCCTGGTTTCTGGCATTACATAGTGGAAGTTGTCACCATCATGCAATATTATCATGATGTAGACCAGTTATGACAATACTGCAAATCGTAGGAGTTGACTGAAGTTGCCGTTACAGTAAGGGCATATTATGTTGCATGTCATGCTACAAGCCATCACTGTATGAAAGCTCTAGACATTTTAGACTCAAATCGAGCATTCATGTAACTGACAATGCTTGATGGTTCGAAATATGTAATAAACATTTATTTCGCCATGTGTTTGTTTTCGTGATTTGTGCTAAGTGAAGTGGTACATTTTTTGATATTAACTCTTATACGTCGGTTCATTATGTCTCCCACAAGCGTACCGTGTCATGACGACACGTGTTCGGTAGAGGTCAGAGGTCAAGAAGTCCGTCTTTAATATAGGAATAAATTATTTCAGTGTTAAACTACGGGGGAAATGTATCACTCTACTAGCAACTGCCATCATGTGAATAAAGTAAACAATTATCCAAGGCTTTTATTATTTGAATACACGGTCATTTATGGGATGACATCAAATGTCATCGTATAAAGCAGAAATTAAGTGACACATGTTCTTAACACCATCTCCTTGAAGTGACAAAACTGGGCGTTGGCATTGCATCGTTGGATGTCATGTGAAGATTCACTCGCGATCTAAAGTAGACCTCAAGGCTGTAAGTGGTTTTGTTTGGTAATTTTGTATTGTAACGCTTGTGGTTTCTAACAATAATTCCAGTGTCCGTTATTTTCTCCGAGAAAGTACTCTCAGAACTGTCCGGTAGACAATGTCAAAATACAGTCTTTACTACAAAGAGCCCTGCAAATCACATATTTTCGATTCGAATAGAATGTCGAATCAAATCGAATCGAACCTCGAATCGAATGCAGGCGTCTCGAAGTCCCGACTGATAAAATATTCTAACTGCATCACCAAGGCATGACTTCGTCGAAGGCATGCCTTAATGATGTAGATAGAATATAACCCAGTAAGAATTGCTGTTCAAGAACAAAAACGGGTGCGTGAATTCAGGACTGAGCGCTGAGCGGGATGACCGCTAGCAACCGTGAGCTCATTGTCGATACCGCTTGGGAACTTTAAATTTGCTTTCAGCAGTGGTAGTGACTAGAGAAGCTGAAATTAGCATGGATGGCGGCATGGGTACATATGCTCTTTACGTTAAAAAAACGCAAATTACACCAAATCTTTATTTTTAGCGTAATGTTTGTACAAATTCTATCTCAACTATACATTTTGTGAGACGACTGAGGTGGCTGATACCAAGCGAAATTCTAGTGAAAAAATTCAAAGGAAAACGAATCGGGCAACCGATTTCGACCAGAACCCAATACCAACAGAAGATTCGAAAACGGAGTGAATACTACATTCAACCATCATTATGGATTTCACGTATTGCATGCCAATAAAAACACTTTTAAGTCAGACTTCGCCTTTAACACTGAGAACCATAATGGTATATTACATACCAGTTCAGAGCCATCAACTTGTAGAGTCAATTTAAACCATGCTCACCTATGTTACTACCTGCTAAGTTTAAACTTTTAAGCCCACTATCGGCGTAAAGCTTCTACTGCGGTGAAAACGTTTTCAGTGGGAATTCCATTAAAAAAACACATTCTCACCTCGCGATGTTTCATTCAAACATACGAAGTATGGCGGTACTATCTGCTTCGTGCAATGACTTATTAAGTTTAAAATGCCTACAATTAAATTTTGAAATAAAATTTAAGAATTGTTGATAATAATTTGACTGAAAAACAAGAAACATATGTGCTTGAGATAGAAGGTGTCGTTTTTTTTTCATTTTAAGTGACAAAGTCGATTATCTATTGAGAGCATTGTATATCTGAAACAAATAAGTACCCCAGTGCCGGTGGGGACGAGATGGCTTCGTAGGTAGAGGCGCAGGCTACAAGCCGAGACGTCCTCGATTCGAATCTCACCTGCGGCACCCGCGTTGTGTCCTTGGGCAAGACACTTCACCCCATTACCCCATTACCCACGTGGGGGCCAGGTGACGTTGTGTACTAAGGCTTACTGCACGCGGATGGTGCACCTGTCTTCAACCAATGCTAAACCTGCTTGTGTGGAGTTAGTGTGTTGGGGAACCTTACAGTTGCTCGCCGTTGCTATGTGGTTCTCCCCGGGTACTCCGGTTTCCTCCACCTGTAAAACTGTCAGGCACGAGGTGACCCTGGGTGTGAAAGTGTCGTTAAACCCCACTAAATCAATAAGTAAATAAATACTAGGGGCGGTAACCAGATTTAAAACACTCGTAGACTAAGGGTTTTAACCACTCGGCAGAGCCTCGTGGTTAAAACCCTTATCCTACTCGTGGTTAAAACTGATTAACGGCCCAAGTACCTATTTATTCTATATATTCGTTATGTTGAGGAAGACCAATCAATATTTTGAAAATCTTGATTGCTCTACCACACACTTTCCCTGGGTAATTATCTTTTTTTCAATTCAGGTATAATCACGATACTGGTGCGGAAAATGGGTATTTCCGTTTTAGGGGGTTAACATCCAATTTCCCAAAACTTGAAGCCAACACACATAATGTGCCTCTTGAAAAATTAAAACTTCAGCAAAGTTTCTGCTGCTCATCGCCTGAGTAGTTCGCACCCGTAATGTCGTGATAACAAGGCGATGTTTTGCGCATATCTTCAGCTGTTAGAACATTAAGTTACTTCTATTTATTCAGTTGGAATTTGCTTTACCTTGAAGTAGTTTGAAGGTGGCTTTCAACACGGTGCACCCCCCCCCCCCCCCGACTGGGATTTCCGCCTAGTATGCTGGCTAAAAAGTACTTGAAGGCAGTTCAGTATTTACTCAATCGAACAGCCCCATTACATAAGTACTGACATTCTCTCCTACTACTTTTCTGTCTATTGCGTTCTTTGCTAACATACAGTACCTGGATTTGGATTGCAACTAAATCACCCGCGGAATGGAGTTATCACCCAAACTATAACTTTCAAATTTTATACACATCGACAAAAAACACAAGTAATGTTTCTGCCAATGGACCTCCGGGTTTAACCGGGAGGTCCGTTGGCTAAAACTTTGCTTATGCTTGTTATGCTTTGTGACAAATTTGCAATTATTGCTTGGGTGGAATCTCCACTTTGATGGTGATTTAGTGATAATACACTCTCCACGTACTGTACCACTCAGTTTTCCTTTACCCAAATTTGAGCGTTCTGGGGTGAAATGGTTAAACAACAGGGGAATAGAATAGTTTATTTCTCAGCAAGACGTGCAGACCCCCGGACATTACCAGGACGTTGAGGAGCTATGCATATCAAGGTAGCAAATGGAAACTAGAGCAATCATTTCGTATTGACCCAAGTGTAATAGTTTTCAAATTATGTGATCAGCAAGCTTTTATACAGGTATTTGTGTAGCCTACATATCGATCTATGTCACGTTTTTTTCTTTTCTTGAACATTACTTTAAACATATTCGTTTGCTAAACTTTACTTTATAAGAACATTAGGCCAAATAAAAAAAATGAATTGATTCTCAGGCAATTTTTTTTTTCAAATCAGTGAGGGGGGGGGGGAGGGAGGGAGGGAGGATTTTATTTTTATTTTATTTTTGTTTTTTCGTGTAAAGGGTTCAGTATACTCAGTAAATCTTTTTGCTGTCTTTCCACTTGAAAAAGAGAAAAGGTTGTAGTTTAGTGTAATTATAATATACCTTTTATAACAAACTGATGTAACAACAACTGAAAGGATTTGCATTTTAATGTTCTTTTTAATGGTATAGACCACTCAAACATGATCCATTAGAATATGCCCCCGTGAGTAACCAATGCTTGGGGTAGGAGTCCTTTAAAATGGGAAACATGGCTCTAAATGATTGGTTAAACTTGAGTGAGTTTATATCTGTGTTGCGGCCATTATTAGCCATTGTGCAGAAATATATGTCCTTAAACACCAGCATATAAATAAATAATTAAATCATGATCCAGTATATCAGAATTTGCCTTGTTACAGTTGATGGGAGAGTGCCTCTGGTTGGAGAGATTACATTTTTGTTATCATTATAAACAGAACTCATTCGGTATAATAAAATAATGATGACCCCCACAGGAACCAATACTATACAACGTTTACAATTGTATTTTCTAGAATTGTATTTTCTACCTATTAATATAACTGACTAAAATGAATCATTAGCATTTTAAAAGATGTGGCAATTTGCCAACTGGCAAATTGCCAGATCTTTGAAAGTGCTAATGGTTCATTTTAACTCATTTAAAGACATAAATAGAAAATACAATTGTAGAAAATACAATTGAAAATGCTTTATAGTATTGGCCCCTGCTAAAGGGTGGAAATTGCAAATATTTCCCATTGGAACCATTGTCTCCGCCTGTTAACGCCCAGGGAGAAAATATGTTCCTCGTGAAGACAATCGGCAGTGTCCACCTTGAACCAGGTCATAATTTTTATAATGTTCCAAACATTATGTATTCGTTACTTTTTATTTTACATTTTACTAAGGTAATATATATAGGCCCTATAATGAGGCGCGATTGGGAGAAGATTAATTCAACACTACCCCCAAAACCAACTCACCCAGAGCGTTACCGCGTCAACGTGGACTTCTGAGGTCATTCTCACCTTGGATGTGATGTGAACAATACTTTCCGTAATGAGTTATTTGATGGTGATTATGTGCTAAAAATATGTTTGGCAACATCATCCTACTCATGCCATGCAGCTCCGGTCTGTATTCAACTATCTCAAATAAAATGATCACCCCGAGAACACCGCGATGACACAACTTCTGCACTGAGAAAAAAAACATAAATTAATCACTTGTCACACATACGCTTTACAGTCGTGGTGACTTCCCAGTGAATAATGTCGAATACCTCATGGTTAGACGGGATCCAGAGAATGGCAGAACATGGCAACATAATATTGTTGGAGATGTGACAAGCGTTACTTATTCCCAGTTCCTTATTTGACATTAGTAGGTATATTTCGCGGATTTACGACCACTTTGAACATGTACGTGTACACGATGCGTTTACCAACGCGGGATTCAGTGTTGAATCGCACGCTTGTTCACAAAATTGTTCAGTGGTCTTGAATCCCCCATGTTTTTTGTGACTCCTAGATCGCACTTTTAACGTTCAAATACTCGTGGTGAACGCGCGTTTTTTAAAAAAAAGGTGAAATTGTACATCTTCACTTTTATCTTTTACTTTAAAAATTTTTGTCGACGTTCCCATCGCAGATCAGACCATCGATCCATCGTTGGTGAACGCGAGCAAAAAATTCCAGGCTATCATCAAAAAACGGTCTGCGGATTCTAGACCAGTGGTCCAGAATCCGCAATTGTTTTGAGGCGATGGGTTTTTCCCATTTATGACGTCATTAGGGGAATTCCCACTATTGACCAATCGGATCGCTCGATTCTCATAAACTCGATCATACAGAGTTATCTCCCCTCGCCATGGGGTGGGTGGGGGGAATACTCGGATTTTTTTTTCCTCCAAAAAACTCGACGGACGACTGTCGAACGCTTCCATTTCTGACGTGAGCGGGGGGGGGGGGGGGGGGGGGGAATACCCGAGGAAATAGGTGAAAAAAAGTGATCGATATATATAGGAGAGATAAAAAAACATAAACCTAAAAATAATTATACATTTAATTTTGAAAATAAACAAATAGAAACGAAAGATGTTTTTGCAGATGGATCCTAGACACCGAGATCGAATTTTAGAAGAGTTTGAGTGTGCTAAGAAGGGCATTCAGGGTGCTGATAGGAGCAGACGTCTTGGTGAGATGGAACTCAAACGCGAAGCCACAAAAATATTTAAACCCGTGACGGAGGGTCAAGAGCGAAGCAGGAAGGAGATAGTCGAAGAATTGAGACCCATAAAGGAGAGTTCTTTGAGAATGGGTTCGTTGCCTCCTAGTTTTGGAAATCGGTATTCCGTTCAATCTACACCGGATTACGTTCCCACGGGAATTCAAACAGAGAGCGAGTCTGATGATACGGCTTCGACTATCACCACTAGTAGCGTCGCATCGTCCGATGATGATGGCGGTAAGAGAGATCAGTTGTACGGATTTTATAAGGATTCGGAGGGAAGGATTTTTGTAGGTGACACGGAAGTGGATATTGGGGATGATGAATTGATCGTCGGTTCGAACAGATACGAATTGACCGATGGTCTGCGCAGATTGCTCCTTTACGACAAGCCTAGCGATTACACGGATCAGGATTTCGACAATTACGGCGACATTCTGGTTCAGACCCACGCCATGAAGAGAAATAACGATGCCAGAGAGACGAAACCCAAAGCCAACAGAGGTTACAAGTGGACGAAAGTGGTGAAACCCATATGGGATATGAACAAGAAGTTCATCGAATCGGTGACTGGCAAAGGGGTGAAAACCACTTTTCTTCCGAGCGATTCCGAGCGATTCCGACGCTCTGTCTCAGAGATTGAGTTTGTTGATGGCGAGCAGACGGGCTGGTAACACAGGATTAGATAATCAGATAGTTGCTATATCTGACGAATTGTTAAGACAGAAGGTTTTGAATAAAAACCAGTATAAAAGGCTGATGAACGAATTGAAGGATTGATGTATATAATAAGTAGAGAGAAACAAACAAACAAACAAAAATAAAACATTAAATTTTTACACTAGAATAATAAAAGTATTTAAAACCGACAAAAACAATTTTACCAGTAAAAAAAAACAAAAAATATATTATAAAAATAAAATATGTTGGTGATTAAGAACAGGGGATACGTCAGGACTTACGTTCAAGGCGGTTCTGGCATCGTCGATTCTATAATGCGAGCGTTCACGGGCGATGCGGGTAGAAAACTCGCATCGACCGCGTTTGAGGTCGGTAAGAAGACGGCTTTGTATGCTGGTAAGAAAGCCGCTTCCGAAGCCAGTGGTAGGATAGCTTCTGTGGCTGGCAAGAGGGCAGCCGACGCGTTGATCGACAAGTTGATCAGTCCGCCGGCGAAGCGAGCTGCGTTAGAGCGAACGCCGAAAAGTTGGAAAGATTTTAAGGATGCCGTGTTGCCCATACAAGATTTAGCCAAAATGACGAGTAGATCCGGATTGAAGAGAACTCGCGACGGCGCGATATAAATAAATAATAACATTAAAAACAGAGTTTGAAAAACATAAAAAATTTGCGTTTGAAAAGAATCTAAAATAACAAAAAAAAAAAAATAAAACAATGATGAACATTAAAGATATGTCTTGGAACGACGCCGCGACCAAGAGGTCGAATAACGAGTTCTTCCCCAAGAGCATAAGAGGCTTGATAGTGGGAAAATCGAATTGTGGAAAGACCAATCTGTTGATGAATCTGTTGTCCCGACCCGACTAGTTGGATTACGACAGATTGTTCGTTTTTGGCAAGAGCTTGTTTCAACCCGAATACAGATTGCTTCGAGAGTGCATGGATCGCAGATTGCCCAAGGACGTCATAGCCAGAATCTTTGACAGTAGGGAGGAATTCGACAAGAGCGAAGCTCCACTTTCGACCATTTTGGACGGTGCGGCGATGGAGCTGATGAAGAGAAATGCATCTTCGAACGTCGAGTGTCGATTTTATGAGAACGCTAGCGACGTTCCGGATCCTAGAGAATTGAAATCGGAAGATAAGAATCTCATGATTTTCGACGATCTGCTTTTGGAGAGACAGAACCGATGCGAATCGTATTACGTTAGGGGTCGACACAGCAACGTGGACTGTTTCTACCTGTCGCAGAATTATTTTCGATTGCCCAGACAGACGATAAGGGAGAACGCTAATTTTCTATGTCTCTTTCGCCAAGATCTCAAGAATCTCAATCACATCTACGGCGATCACCTCGCAAACGACATGAGCGCGGCGGAATTCAGGAGATTCTGCAAGAGGGTTTGGGATGGTGGACTTTACAATTTCGTCGTGATCGATTTGACAAGCGAATTTAATCGCGGAAAATATCGGTGCGGATTCGACAAGTTTTATGTTTCTGATGATAATAAGATAGAGCGTGAAAATAAAATTTAGAAAATAATAAATCTTCAAATAATTAGTTTTGAATAAAAAAAAATAAAATTAAATATAATGTTCAAACATGGAGAATTGTTAGGACGGATAGCTGAGAATACGGCTGCAAAACAATCCATTCAAATCGTGGTGAGTGGCGATTCGACTCGATTCGCTACGAAATTCGAACCTTCCATCGAATTGAATAGAGATAAAAGTTACGAGATGGCGTTGGTGAATCTGGAGACTTATTATTCCTTTCCCAATGTCACCGAAAAGAATAACTCGTTCAAGTATTCCGACGGAACGGATTGGTTGGAGATTCGAATTCCCAAAGTGAGTTACGACATAGACAATTTGAACGATTACATTCAGACGCGAATGAAGACGGATGGAAAGGGAAGCAACAAGATCAGACTCGCTCCCAATCCTAATACCTTACAGACGATGTTGGATTTGGAAGATAATTTTCGAGTGGATTTCAACATGGACGATTCTGTAGGCAAGATGTTGGGATTCGATCGAAAGATGTATCGAGGCCACACGGCATCTGAAAATACGGTCGACATTCTCACTGTCAATAGCATTCTGGTGAACGTAGACGTGATTGCTGGAAGCTACGTGAATGGTAGCGCTCAACCGACGATCTATTCCTTCTTTCCAAACGTGTCGCCGGGTTATAAGATCGTGGAGCGACCTCGAAATTTAGTTTATCTACCAGTGATTTTGGACACGTTGTATAGTCTGAAAACCACGTTGACGGATCAAAATGGTGAACTGTTAGATCTTCGCGGAGAGAGAGTGACGATACGATTTCACATAAGAGAAATATAAAAGCAAAAAAAATTGTGTATATATATAGATAACAAAAATAAAATAAACGCAATATTAATTTTACAAAATTTTTTTAATATAATTATTAAACAAGAAACAATTGAAGTAAATATATTTTAAAAACAGAATTATGACACAATACGTGGTTAAAAACGTGAACATATCCGCAGGACAGAGGAAGAAACTTAAGAGAGCATTAACAACTCGAGGGAGGCGAGGCGGTGAGATTCAAATTCACTCACGAAGATCTGACGAGAGGCAGTCAGGATTCGATCGCCTGGACCAGAAGTAAAATCAAAAGGATGGAGAAAGCGATTCGCGATGGAAGAGGATTGACGGTGAGATTGAGTCCCGCTCAATTGAGATACAATTTGAGAATGAAAGGCGGTTTCCTACCACTATTGGCAGGAATCGCCGCAAAAGCATTACCCTTCGCCGCAAAGGCACTACCCTTTCTCGGAAAGACTCTCGGCGTGGGAGCTCTCACGGGACTCGCTAGTTCAGCGGTTGAGAAATTAATGGGTGGCAGCGGACTGTTCTTGAAGAAGGGAGGAGCCGTGTGTCGCGTCCACGTAGACGACAGTGGTAAAGGATTGTATCTAGAACCCGTTAGAGGTGGCAACTCTCTGAGAGGAAACGGTCTCCATCTGAAGAGTGGACGGAATGTTGAGCGACTCGGCAAGGGTTTGTTGCTCGGTGAGAATTCGCCGTTTAAGAATATACCGATTTTGAATATGTTATTATAATATAAAATTGTATAAAATATAAATCATAGAAAGTATAAAATAATATATTAAAATTGGTAAAAAAGGTTGAGAAATAATTTTATCATCAGGATGACAAGGTGGAGAATTTATCACCTGGATGAATTTGACGATAATGACAAATATCGCAAGACAGAGAGCGAAGAAATAAAAAAATGTGAAGAAGAAGGAAAACACAAAAAAACTGAGATCTAAAGATGATCTCATTACTTTTTTTTTCATTTTTCTTCGCTAAAAATCAATCTCTCTATTGTTTATATTTCCAAGCTCGTTATTAGCATGTTGACACTCATGTTTTCAAGATGATCTCATCACGTTTTTTCTTTCTTCTTCGCAAAAAAATCAATCACTCTATTGTTTATATTTCCAAGACCATTATTAGCATGTTGACACTCGTGTCTTCTCCTTTTTCGAAAACGTGTTGAATGTTTATCTTTACTCTTTTGAGTTTTTTTACATCGGTCAACTCGCTCTCACCACCCAATTTCTCCACGAGTTCGAATGAGATGTTTGGAAATATGTAATTTCCATAGGGCAACAACAAATCGTCCTTGTCGAATTCTCTATCTTTGGTGATGACGATGTTCTGCAGGTCACTTTGGCACTCGTAAAACAAATCGAGCACAGCTTCATCCAATTTCAAAGGCATGTGATATTTGTCGTATTTGTGCTCTAAGCCCTTCATCTCGACTTCGTTCAATTCGATGGGATCGTGTCGTTGTAATCTATAGATTTTATGACCGAATTTCTTATACGTTTCGACTCGTTTCAATTTCAATTCGCATCTTTTAGGTGTTGCAGTCTTCATGATCGATTATTAGTTTTTTTGTTTTACGAATTCTTGCAAATAATGTATATTTTAAATTTTGTATTTAAATAATAATTTGTTTAAAAAGTTTTTTTTTTTGCTCTTTATATATATATAAAAAAGTTGTTTTTTTAATTTTTAATTTTTTTTTAATGCAAAATTTTTTAGTAAAAGTTTTTTTTCTCTTTATATATATATAAAAAGTTAAATTTTAAATTTCAGTCTCTCTATTGTTTATATTTCCAAGTCCGTTATTAGCATGTTGACATTCGTCATTTTTCCACTTACGAAAATGGTTTGAATGTTTATCTTTACTCTTCTGAGTTTTTTTCATAGGCGAATGCACTCTCACCACCCGATTTGTTCATGAGTTCGAGTGAGATTATTGGATATATGTAACTTCCATAGGACAACAATAAATCACCCTTGTCGAATTCTCTGTCTTCGGTGATGATGATATTATTCAGTCCACCATCTCGAACTTATTCAATTCGATGGGATCGTGTGGTTGTAATGTATAGATATTAAAACCGAATTTGTGGTAGTAGCACTCTAAGTCCACCATCTCGACCTAATTCAATTCGATGGGATTGTGTGGTTGTAATGTATAGATATTAAAACCGAATTTCTCATACGCTTCGTCTCGTTTCAATTTCAATTCGCATCTTTTAGGTGTTGTTGTCATGATCGATTATTTGTTTTTTATGAATTCTTGCAAATAATGTATATTTTAAATTTTGTATTTAAATAATAATTTGTTAAAAAAGTTTCTCTTTATTTCTCTTTATATATAAATAAAAGTTAAAAAAAAATATTCTTACAAACTCAATTTTGAGGTAAAAACAATGATCAAGTCTAAACATCCGAATTATAGTCTAGAACGTGCAAGACTTCAAACGTTTAAAAATTGGCCTTCGCATCTCGCTCAAAAACCCGAAGATTTAGCCGCTGCAGGTTTTGTTTACGTGGGTAAAGGCAACAAAGTCAAATGTTTTTGTTGTAACATACATTTGATGAATTGGGAACCTCATGACAGACCTTTACTAGAACACATAAATAATATTGAAAAAGGCGAATGTGATTATTTGAACAAGATCCTAACGTTGGGATTGATCAAAATAGAAGACGAAGAGAGGGATAGAGATCGGACGAGTTATCGTCACTCGTTGAAAACGAGCCGAGCAAAACGTCCACTAATTGTCTGGTCTGCAAAGGTGTCGCAAATGTCTTGTTTCTACCGTGCGCACACCTGTGTTGTTGTAGAGAATGTTATTCCAAAGACGAGAAAACGTGTTCATTTTGCAAACGAGAAATAAAAGCGGTCTTAAATTGTTTTTGAATAAAAAACACATTAAAGAAAAAATTCAATTTAAAATTTAACTTTTTTTTTATATATATAAAAAGAGTAGAAAAGCAAAACTTTTTTAACAAATTATTTAATACAAAATTCCAAAAAAAAATATTCTTACAAATGAAGCAAACAGATAAAACAATGGTAAATTTAACTGAGAAAACCATACCTCAGTTAAACGAGATTTGTAAACTATTACAAATTTCAGATTTCAGAAATCATAGAACTAAATCAAAAAAAATTGAAGTCGTACAAGAATATTTGTGAAACGTTAGAAAGGCAAATGAAATGTTGATAGCAACGACATCAAAAGATGCATCGGTTGTGAAAAATGAGAAGACAGTAAAAGGAATCGAAATGCCGATGTCGAAAAAAACCCAAAACGTTTCGATTCTGAAAAATAAGAAGATGACTAAACAAAAAGCCGTTGAAGAACATCAAGTTTCCAAAGAAAAGAAAAGAAAAACTAAAACGAAAACGAGTGATGCACTTCAGATTCAAGACAAACGAGATATATCAAGCGAAATTCAACGAGCAATTGACGAAAGGAAAGGAGAAGAATATGTAACTCATTGCGGAACTATTCCAATCAAAACCCATAGAATGGGAGAGTGCGATCAAAGGCATTTTTAAAACTTTTGACGTGGTTCCCTCGTTCAAGAAAATTGATCCAAAATTGTTCATGGAACGGGTGAAGAAAAAAGTATTGGATTTGTTTCAGGAATACATGAATGTGGGGCTAAAAATTAAGATGATACTCCATTGCGTGATGAATAAAATCAGCGTGAAGTCCGGCGAGAGCATCGTGAAAAATGCATATTTCAGATCTAACGTCGAACCCGTATTTCGAGGTTCAGATTTATCGGACGTTTTCGAAAAGATGAAAGACAAGATGTTGACGTCTCTCACGAATTATCAACATGAAGGTAGTAATTGGACGTTCGATGAGGTGTTGAAACTCGAAATTCACATAAATAAAAATGATCCGTTGAAAGGATCTTCCTACTTGGAATTACCGTATTTCTTGACTAAGAAACACGCCGTGGTCAACGTGAGAAATAAAGATGATCAGTGTTTTAAATGGGCAGTCACCTCCGCTTTATACCCTGTCGAAATACACACCGATAGAGTTTCTCGTTACATGGAAACTTCTAAAAATCTCGATTGGACCGGAGTGACTTTTCCAACAGAGTTAAAACATATCGAACGTTTCGATGCTCAACATCCCACTGTAGCGGTGAACGTCTTGGGATATGACGAGGAAAAACGAACGATCTATCCTCTCAGACAGACTTCATATCTCAGAAGAGAAAAGACGATTATTTTATTATTGATTTCGAATGGTGATGATCGTCATTATTGTTGGGTTAAACATCTAACCTGATTACTGTCGAAACAAAATAATAAACATAAAGGAAAGATATCTTTATGTTACAATTGCATGAACGTGTTTCACAGCGAAGACTCGTTAGCGAAACATCAGGAATATTGCAACGAAAATCAAGGTGTCGCCGTCGAAATGCCCAAACCTAACATCATCGTGAAGTTTGAAAATCACAATAGAAGGTTAAAAGTACCATTCGTCGTGTACGCCGATTTCGAATGTTTCACCACGAAAATGAGTTCCTGTCAACCCAACGCTCTTCAAAGTTACGTCGAAAGATATCAAAAACACATACCTTTGGGCTATTGCATTTATGTGAAATGCGCTTCGCAACACGACATGGGTCCCTTCACCTACACGAAACAGTGCGAAGACGACGACGTGGCTCAAAGGTTCATGGAAGAGTTAGAATCAAAAATTCAAATGTTATACGACAAATTCAAAACTCCGGCGAAAATGATCATCACGCGAGAGCAGCAGGACGAAAATAACAGAGCCACCGAATGTCACATATGCAGACAATCGTTCGATGAGAATTCGGAGGAAAATAAGAAGGTCAGAGACCACGATCATTACACGGGTCTGTATCACGGTCTGACTCACAGCACGTGTAATTTAAAATATCGAGATGCCGCTTTCTATCCGGTGATGTTTCACAATCTCTCGGGTTTCGACAGTCATCTGTTCATGAAAAATCTCGGCACCTCACATGAAGAATTAAATTGCATCGCGAACAGCAAAGAAAGATACATTTCCTTCACGAAATGGAAGCTCATGGAGAAGAAAAGAGTAATCGACGGAGAGACGTTGAAAGAAAAAACGAAATCCATTCGTAGATGCATACGTTTCATCGACAGTTTCAAATTCATGTCGACCACTCTGGAAAAATTAGTCGATAACATGAGCAAGGATAAATTTAAAATCACGAGCGAACATTTCGGAGAACGAGTAGACGTCATGTTGAGGAAAGGAGTCTATCCTTACGATTACATGAATGATCTAAAGAGATTCGAAGACACCGCACTACCTTCGAAAGAAGATTTTTATTCAAAATTATACGAATCTGACATTTCCGATGAGAATTACGAACACGCCAAAAACGTGTGGAATTCATTCAATATGAAAACCATGAGAGATTATCACGATCTCTATCTGAAGACCGACGTTCTGCTCTTGGCAGATGTGTTCGAAAATTTTTGAGACGTCTGTCGTCAAAATTACAATCTGGATCCCGCTTGGTATTTCACCGCACCCGGTCTGGCATGGGACGCTCTGTTGAAGACCACCGAAGTCCAATTGGAATTATTATCCGACGTGGACATGTTGCTCATGTTCGAAAGGGCTGCGAGAGGTGGCATCTCGATGATCTCCCACAAATATTCTGAGGTTAACAATCCCTACATGAAAGAAGGTTTCGATTCAAAACGCTCGACTAAATACATACAGTATTGGGATGCTAATAATCTGTACGGTTGGGCTATGAGTCATCCTTTACCGATTGGAAATTTCAAATGGGTGACGGAACCGGAAGAGATGCAAAAATGGAGAGACTATCCTTGCATTTTAGAAGTCGATTTGAACTATCCGGAAGAATTACACGATCCACACAACGATTATCCGCTGGCTCCCGAACAAATGGAACCGAATGAAGGAGACGAGGAAAAACTCATTCCCAATTTATTTAACAAACGTAACTACGTCATCTACAGTGAGAATTTGAAACAGTACGTCGATTACGGGATGAAATTAGTCGACATACATTGCATCATTCGATTCGACGAAGAGCCTTGGATGAAAAAATACATCGATCTCAACACGAATCTCAGAACTCGAGCCGAGAACAATTTCGAAAAAGATTTCTTCAAACTCATGAACAACTGCGTGTACGGCAAATCGATGGAAAACATCAGGAAGAGAATCGACATTCAACTCATCACGTCTGAGAAAAGAGCTAAAACATTAGTGGTGAAACCCAATTACAAACACCGAACCATATTCGACGAAAATCTAGTGGCCGTTCACATGCAAAAGACGCACCTGAAGTTCGACAAACCGTATTATCTCAGACTGATCATCTTAGATATCAGCAAGCAATTGATGTACGAGTTTCACTACGATTACGTCAAACGAAAATTTGGTGATAAAGCCAAACTACTGTTCACTGACATGGACAGTTTAGTTTATGAGATAGAGACAAAAGACGTCTACCGAGATATATCTCCAGACGTTGCTGAGTGGTTCGACATGAGCAATTATCCTGTCAATCACCAGTCCAACATTCAATCGAACGACAACAAGAAGGTGTTGGGTAAATTTAAGGACGAGAGCGGTGGTAAACAGATCGTCGAATTCGTGGGCTTGAGACCCAAACTGTATGCTTATCGTCTAGAAAATGATGAAGAGATCAAGAAGTGCAAAGGAGTTAAAGCGTGCGTGGTGAAGAAAAACATCTCTTTCCAAGAGTATAAAGATTGTCTGTTAGGAAGTGGTCCGGTGTATAAGATTATGAAATCGATTCGAAGCAAAAATCATGACTTGTATACCGAAATAGTCAACAAGATTTCGCTGACGGCTGACGACGATAAGAGATTCGTGTTAGATGATAAAATAAGCACTTTAGCACTCGGATATTGGACTGTGGATCTAATCAGAGATGATATGAATATGGATGATTGGATTCTAGATACGATTGTGGATGATAAGATTCCAGATATGATTGTGGATGATAGGATTCCAGAAAATCAAGAAGAGTTAGATGAACACAAAATTATAGAAATTGATAGTGACATCGAGAAAGTTAGTTTAAAAAGAAAAAGAAAAAAAGAAAAAAAAAACCCTAACAAACTCCAATTCTTAAATTCCGAAAACGTTCGAGCTAAGAGAGACAAACTACGTTTGATATCTGTTTTTGTGTCGTCTTTTTTTGCAGGTAGCGAAAAAGACGTATTTGAATATAATAGATATTTGCAGTTGTTATTCCTGTTCAAAAAATTGTCAAAAGATCAAGTGAAATACATTTACGACACGGTATCTAAAAAATTTCATTCGTTAAATCACCACAAAATGATCGAATCTCTTCTACTAAAAGATGGTAATATCAGGATTCCAGAAAATCAAGAGGAATTAGATGAATTCAAGATTATGGAAATCGATAGAGACATCAAGAGTGTTAGTTTAAAAAGAAAAAAAAAAAAAAAAATAACGTCATTTTAGTGAATTATAATAAAATAAATAATTAAAAAAATATATATGCGTTTATGAATAAGAAAATAAAGATATCCGTAGAAGGTGTCGTCTTACCTAACGAACCCCTATCCAACATGGATCTGTTCAATGCGGCAAAAGATTTGAAAATCAAAGATTTTCTAGGCGTGTTTTCCAGAGATGCCTTGCCAAAGAGAAGACCTCGACAATTGGAATGCGGAATTTTAAATCTAGACGATTCATCGGGTGAAGGCACTCACTGGGTGGCGTGGATCAAGAATGGGAAGAAGAAAAATTATTATTTCGACAGCTACGGAATCTCGTCGCCAAAAGAAATAGAGAACTATTTCAATAAATCGATGGTTCGTTACAACACGGAACAAGTGCAATCACCAGATCAAGTGTTTTGTGGTCACCTGTGTCTCTATGTTCTCAAGAGATGGTCTGAAGGAGATTGATTTCAAGACATTCTCAATGATTTACATTAGAGAGAGATTTTTTTTTATAGTATATATAAAGATAAAAAAATATTTTAAAAAAATTTTAATCGAATAAAAATGAAAAATAAAATAACATAGTTCATTTTTAATAAACTGCGTTTTGAACATATTTGTCTAAAAACAAAAAATCCCACAACAACATGCCAGTCGATAAATTTGGTAGAAGTGACGACGAAAAAGTCAACCCGAGAAAGAAGAGGAAGATGTTCGAAGTCGACGATGGTTACGACGTTGCCAACTTGGACGAACATTACGTTCGGAGATACGAACCTCGAGAGGAACCTTTGTGCATGAACGATAAGAAGCTCTACAATCTTCCCGAGCCAATAGATCTCGCAGATGCTGCGACTAAAAAATACGTCGACAGGGGGAACGCCGATTTCGAACAAAAATTCTGCTGGATAATTACGTGGATAAAACCATGACCGACGATCTCGATCTGAAATCCAAATGTTTGGTGAACATCGCAAATCCCATAGATCCCACCGATGCTGCGACCAAGAAATACGCAGACGACTCTCACGCGAGATTCAACGAACACCTGAGAAATAGATACGTTACGAAAACGTTGCACTCGGAATTGAACGCCAATTATAACAAGATAACGAACGTGGCCACTCCCACGAATCCCAAGGATGTGGCGACCAAACACTACGTAGATCTGGAACAGAGAAAGTCTGACGTACGAGAAATGAAATCGAATCTGAATGTGGGATTCCACAAGATATTGAATCTGTCGGAGATCAATGACACGGATGCAGACTCAACCACGGTCAACAAGGGCTATGTAGATTCTGCCATGATACAATCGCAAGAATACCTAGAACTGCAAGTGGATGATCTCTACCTGAACAAACAATCTGGCGGAACCATGGAGAGTAGCATCAACATGAACGGTCACAATTTATTCGGTCTCGATCACGATCCCGAATTCGATTCCAGCATGGTCAGTAGAAAGTACGTGGATGACATCTCGGTCTGGAGAAAGGGGCGACATCATGGAAGGTAAATTAGACATGGGTGGACACGCGCTCACGAATCTACCGGATCCCGTGAACAAGACGGATGCCTGCGCCCTGATTTCGGTGGTGGAGAAAGTCAAATATGCTAGACAATTGATCACCGTGTGGGCCGAAGAGGCCGGCACCTTAGATGAAGGAAAAGCTGAGTGGTCTTTCGGAAATGGAGGTAGCGGATCGAAACATGGTCAGGTGGGATATCCCATGCCGCTGGGAGGTGAAATCCTTCGAATGAATCTGGCTTCCTCGGATTTGAATAACAGAGCGGTCGTCAATCTCATGGTGAATGGTGTGGAGAGCGATAAGAGATACAGCGTCGAAAAGACTGAGAATCAACACGCGAATGTTAGCATGTTCGGCACGCCTCTCAAAGTGAACGCTGGAGACAGGATTAATTTTGTTATGAAAACCAATAATCCCACTTCCGTGGTGAGTCTACTGATCGAACTAGAATCTTTGAACAAACAGTGAACGCGTGGAAAATAATGAATTAAAAAAAAAATAATGTGTGATTATTAAAAACAAAAAAAAACAAAAAAAAAAGTAATGAGATCATCTTTAGATCTCATTTTTTTTTGTTTTCCTTCTTCTTCACTATCACCATATATTATAATAATGTTTCCTTTTTTCTCAATTTTCAGCATTGATTCTTCTTTTTCTTTTTTTTTTTGTGATATGATACGTTTATAACAACACTTTTGTTTATCTGAATCATAATTATGAACGAATGTTGTGCATCTCTTGGTAACACTCGCATCATTACCATTCTCTTCAGAAGGTAGTGGTGATGGTGGAAAGCGTCTCATTCTTTTCATTTCCAACCGTCTATCCCGCTGTTTACCTAACCATTTTTCCACATCTTTTTTTTGTTCTTTGGCTTGCAACACAGGATGGAACATCTGACGGAAACGGAGAGATGATCGCACAGGATCGAACAATCTAAGATCTGTTCGAGTTTTAATATCTTCGTCACGAAATATCCTTTTTGTTTCTCTCGAGTGAATAGCATGCGATCATTTAAATAATTCAGAACTTAATCGTAAAAATCTTTTTTTTTCAAACGCGAAAATGAAATGTGTATTTCGTTTTCTACGTGACTACTTACGAATTGTGAAATTTTGTACATCGAGAATGTTGAAAAAAGATGATTTTTTCTCGGATGAATTTTTTTTTTTGTTAAAAAAATATCATTAAAAACGAATTTATTTTTTTATTCTTTTTTGTTTTTTTTGTTTTTAATAATTACTCATTACTTTTTATTTTTTTGTTTTTTATTTTTTTTTCACACTCGTCTCTCATCGAATGATCGACATCTTATTTCCGTCCGATTCGAATTGTAATTCTCTGTCTGACAGGACCAGGGCGAAGGCTTCGCTTTTTCTTGGCACGTTCCTATCGAATTGCATTTTGATCTGAATGTCTAACACGCTACTCTTGAGTCGTTCACTCTGTTTACTGACGTCGAATACGGACATGGGATACATCGACTTGTATTCACCGGGAGATATGTTAGGATTGCTCATCAATTCGTCTAGACCGTGATACTTCTTTCTAAAATCAGCGGCGTCGCCGTACAGTCTGCAGAAATCGTTCTTGTTGAACGACACGTTGTAATCGATTGCTGGATATCTCATGGCGTTCAGAAACACTTGCATGTTTCTCAAACTGCAGTGATCGAACAGCGAAGCATTCTTTTCCTGAGACCCGTCCCTATCAGTCTGAAATGCAACCACGATGAAACGCGGTCTCTCGGAAGCGGATTTCACCATCAATCTCCAATCGAAGTGATTTGTGTAGGGAGGAATGCTAGCCGTGTCGCACTGTCTCATTCTAAATCCCACGGGTAATTTACTCTTGGATTCTATGATCTTGTAGAGACGCGCTTTCTCCGCGATCGAAGGCTCCACTCTATCTTGTGTAGAGTTATCTTACCCGCATCGGTCGCAGTGAGTCTCACTATTGCATCGTCGTTTCCTTTTCGAATCAACGTCAGATTGTGTTTGAATCCGTACATGATCTTGTTGTAATCGTCCGCAAATCCGAAGATGTGTTTCAAAGGTATCCTGAATGAAAACGTTCCTTTAGGTCTGGACGACTTGATGGCGTAGTCGAATATCAAGGTGGCGCCTGCGCTAGCAGGACCTACGGTGTCTTTCACCCACAACTGATTAAGTCCTCTGGATTTCGAAAAATCATCAGGATACGTCAAGAGTCCGAACATCGTGGTGGCCTGACCGCGATGAAACACAGATTCTATCTCTTGTCCGGATAGCATGTATTTTATGTTACTCAATAGATGCATGATGCCATTATTGGCAAGAGTAACCATGTCGTCATTGGCGTAGTCGCTCCCATCTTCCTTGGTGAGATGTCCCTGCACCACTATGTAACTCTCGCTAGGATGTACGAATAAATCTTGAGTTTTGACATTGATTCTTATCTCTCCCACATTGTTCAAACTCGTTCCGGTTACCAGTTCGTATTCGTGAACCTCATATTCTTGAATACTTTCTTCTTTCACTATGCTTTGTGCTATATCTAGTATGTTTGTCATTTTAAAGGATTTTTTAGTTTTTTGTTTATTAATTAACTTGCTTTCTTTATCTAAAAATAGTTTTTAATTATTTTTATCATTTTTTTCTCTCTTACATATATGTGTGTAAACAAGAAAATGTTAAAGAGAGTAAATAAAAAAAAAAATTGTCTTCTTCATCAAAACTTCGTCTTCTGTAATTGTTGTTCGTAAAACTTTCCAATGATTTCTTCTCCATCCAAAGCTTCGATTTCGTAAGTCACCGGATCGGTGTGAAATATTTTGATTATCACGAAGATTTCCGAGGTCCATCGAGGAGTATAACCCTTTTCGAAGTGCTTCTTATAAGCGTAAATTCTCACTTGATCACCGACCGCAAATTTCGGCGTTCTAGACTTCTTCCTGATCTTAGATCTCTCAGGATATAGATTCGCGTAGACCCATTTTTCGTTTCGAGGATCGCTAGATTCTGCGGGAGTCATCTTGATCGATCTGTGTTGCGTGTTGTTGTAATCTTTGACCAGTCCGTTCAGAGCGTATAAGTATTTCTTGGTCGAATTCGGCGTGAAGTATCTGTGCATCTTTTCCTTCATCGGTCGATTCCAACGTTCCACCACGCTGGCTTTCTCTTCATTTTCGATCGAGTAGAGGTCTACCAATCGACGAACGTGCTTGTTGTAGAATTCCTTTCCCTTATCCACCCACAATTTACTCGGTTTTCGAGAAGACAAGTCGAACACGCTCTTTAGAGCCTCGGCGACGCAAGGTCCCGATTTATCCTTCAAAGCTCTGATCCAACCGTATTTGGAAAACACGTCGATAACCGTCAATAGATATTTGACGCCCTCGTTCCACCTCGAAAACGATCTCATGTCGACCAAGTCGGCAGACCAAATATCATCCAGACCCTTCACGAACACCCTTCTCTTTCGAAATTTACGCACTATGGGTTTGTGTAACTCCTCGGCCAATTCGCTCACCAATAATCATTTCTTCTTCTTTTCAGATGCGCTTTTTTTTTTGAACGCCCCATCCGAATCGACGTTTCGCACCGATCAGATTGCCGACCAGCGAACGTTCCATCTTCTCTCTCCTGGTCGGATTCGATATGCCTCTCAATTTCCCCAACATATTTTTGTCGCAGACGTCGTTGCGAGTCTTGGTGTCGGGATGTCCGGCATAGCACAGATCGTGATCATACGCGGCCGCGTCCACCCTATTCACAGGTTTGCTCCAAGATTTGGGTGTCAGATCGGCGTTGAGTCTCTTGTTCAATTTCGTTCTGGGTCCCGTGAAACTGTGACCGGGCAGATGCATTTCGAAAGGTAGATTATTAATCATTTTATTCACGATGCCTTTACCTTTGCTCGCATTCTTTTTTTTTGACGAATCGTGTCTTGATAGAACCACACACGTCGCAAATTCCGCGAAGCATCTGTCTGTCCTTTTTAGTTCGCACTTCTCTAGAATTACTCGTCTCGGTAACTCTCTTACACTTTATGCAATACATTTTTTAAGAGTTATTTAAATTAATTTCGCTTTTTATTTTATATATAAATTTAATTTTTTTTAAAAATTCTGTTCTTATATATATTTTTTTTTCAATCGCTGTTCTTGAGTTCTATCATCTTACTGAATTCCTCCCTGGCCTCTTTCCTCCCCTTTTCCACGAGAGAATCCTTCATCTCTTCCTTGATGATCTGACGAGTCTTGATTCTCACGGCTTCTTTCATGGCATCGTATTTCGTTTTCTCGCTCAATATCGCGAAGTATTCTCCGTCCGATATCCTACCGTCTTTCAACGCCATAGAGATCATTTCGGATATCGTGTCGATCTTGGAGTCGGCCAAGACGCGAATCTTGTCGTGTTTCCTCGCCTTCAGATATAATTTCCTACTCAAAAAGTTTCCGAGCGTGCTAAACAATCCGGCGGCGAGGGCCACACCTTCTACGGTCAACACGATCGGAATGGCGACCGCGGTCGACAACAATCCGATGCAGGCCGCGTGTAAACCCATGAAAATCGTGATGAGTGTCATGTCGATCGCGTTGACGAATGTCACGAAACGCGAATACTTCTTCTTGAGGGAACGACGAGAATCTCTCTCTCGAGTTAGATACTCTTGGATTCTATTGATTTGATCGATGCGATACCTCTCTCCTCTTTTTCTTTCTTCTAGCGACGGTGCCGTCGGCAAAACGTCGATCGGCTTCTCGTCCTCGTCGTCCACTAACGTCGGATACAATTTATTTCTGGTTCTCATTTTTTGTTTTTTTTTTAATTCTAATATTAGATAAAAATTTTATGTGTGTATTAATTTTTTCATTTTCTATTCTCCCTTATTAAAACTTGGACGTATGCTTCATTCAGCAATAATTTCTTGATGCATCCCTTGTCTTCTAAAGTCAGACTTTTACGCGCCAATTTCAGTTCTTCCGAATCTGTGGGCTTGTCTTGATTCTTACAGAAGACTAATCTCTTCCAAAACGTGATCACATCGTTGAATCTAACGCGTTCGAACGCCGGTTCGAAATACATGACGACCATATCTTCCCATTCCATCGTCAGACACGAATGATTCTCGTGATCGAAGTCTAGATGATCCTGACATCCGACGCATCGTTCGAACAAGATGGGACGTAGTTCTTCGTTCACGCAGATTGCGTATGCTCTCATCAGCATGTTTAAAAGAAACCTCGCTCTAATAGTCTGAGAATCGCTCATGATTTACGTATTTTTTTTATTATCTATTCGATTTGATATATTTATTTTTCTAAATAACTATTATTTATATATTTTTTTTCTCTCCTATATATATCGATCACTTTTTTTTCACTTATTTCCTCGGGTATCCCCCCCCCCCCCCCCCCCCCCCGCTCACGTCAGAAATGGAAGCGTTCGACAGTCGTCCGTCGAGTTTTTTGGAGGAAAAAAAATCCGGGTATTCCCTCCACCCCACGACGAGGGGAGATAAGTCTGTATGATCGAGTTTATGAAAATCGAACGATCCGATTGGTCAATAGTGGGAATTCCCCTAATGACGTCATAAATGGGAAAAACCCATCACCTCAAAACAATTGCGGATTCTGGACCACTGGTCTAGAATCCGCAGACCGTTTTTTGATGATAGCCTAGAATTTTTTGCTCGCGTTCACCAACGATGGATCGATGGTCTGATCTCCGATGGGTACGTTGACAAAAATTTTTAAAGTAAAAGATAAAAGTGAAGATGTACAATTTCACCCTCTTTTTAAAAACGCGCGTTCACCACGAGTATTTGAACGTTAAACGTGCGATCTAGGAGTCACAAAAAACATGGGGGATTCAAGACCACTGTACATTTTTGTGAACAAGCGTGCGATTTAACACTGAATCCCACGTTGGTAAACGCATCGTGTACACGTACATGTACAAAGTGGTCGTAAATCCGCAAAATATACCTACTGACATTCGTCATCAACCCACTCATAAAATCAGTTGATATCGAATGTCGAATAAGGAACTGGGAATAAGTAACGGTTGTCACATCCGTAACAAAACAATGTTCAACTACAACTCTTGTTTTACTCTGTGTGAAGATGCTGCTTCCTCTTTCAAAGACATTCGCAGGGATATGATCAGAACATCTATCAACAATTATGTTCCCCTCTAAGAAGAAGAATCGAACATGTTTATTTTTTATATAAAATATTTGAGGGTTAGAATCAGCTCATTTTAACTTAAAACATCTTGACATAAACTGAAATGACAAAACTAATCCCAATCCCCTTAATATATCATAATGTTTAAATGTATATCACAGCCTTGTTAACAAATCCGACCCAATATCGATGATGTCAGTGGAGGGGAATGGGGTGGTACTTTTCGTAAAAGAAGACGAAATTCGTCATGATTTGCCCTTTTTCGATGTTACAATTCACCATAATTTATCCTTTTATACCTCATGTTACTGAGTATCTTTTATCAAATAATTCTGAGATAATATCGTGACGGGAATCATCCACAGACCAAGCTCCCCAGCCGAAATAGATACTGACCTTTCCCACCCTTTTTCCTTTTGAAACCCTGGGAGCTGTAGTAATGTTGGCTTACTGTAATGAACACGCTCTGTTTTACAAATAAAATAGGACCGGGTAGCCAATGTCTGGGGTGGAAGTCCTCTAAAATGAACAGCATGGGTATTAACGTTGGCTGGACATTGCTTTATATCCATGTTGTGGTTATGATTTACCATTGTGTAGAAATATGTGACCATAAATAGCAATTAATGTAATTATATAATGGGGTGTCGACGACATTTTTGATAGCGAGGGTCACCTTGTTTCTGACAGTTTTTAGGGGTGGAGAAAACCTGACTACCCGGAGAGAACCACCGAGCGATGGGTGAAGACAAGTGCACCATCGACGTGCAGTTCGCCTCAGTACACGGTGCCACCGCGCACCCACGATAAACACAAATAAATAAATAAATAAATAAATAAATAAATAAATAAATAAATAAATAAATAAATAAATAAATAAATAAAACAAGAGGCGACACTTGTTGGGTGTAGATAGGCAATAAAGCAAACATTCAGAATGATGTGTAGGAATTTTATTGTTATTGGACGTAGATAAAACAGAATATATTCTTTTAACAATTCTATTCACAACACAAGCATTTCTTTGAGCAACGATGCTCCCATAAATGATCAAGAATCAAGTTGGGTGGGTTCCAATAAACCCTCAAGTCGCTTAACGTGCTGCGTATCCAGTTGGGGAGAGTCTATCGGGTCCACGCGTCCCAATGTATTCACATGCAAATTAGGCTCTCAATAAGCACATAGAAGGAACGTTTGGGGTGTCGTTGTTGTCCAAAGTTAGATCCAAGCCACTGGAGTTGGAGAAAAGAACCGAGAAAGGCGAGGAGAGTGCGTGATAAATGTGTAATTTAGTAGTAACGGAGACCCTGGAAAATTGTATTTGAGAATTCCCCAACTATTTGCCTTGTAGAAATAAGACTCCATGGGAACTAATGGGAAAATGGGATGAAAACACGAACGATAGGTAGATAGGGAATAACATGAGAGAAATGGCGAATGGTCTAGTCGGTGAGATCGGAAAGGCGTGAGTGGTGGGAATAAGATACAGTTTTGAGTGAATGCTGGAAGGTAAGGAGGGAGAATGGGGGATAACCCGACGGGAGACTGGGTTGATGCAGGCATCTTCGTAAGAGGACCGCAGAAGATCAAAGGGCTCTCATTAACGAGGTAAAATATACTTCCACGCGGTTCTTTCATAATTCTATCACGCTCTGATAGCCATTTAACAAATAGAATTGATATGTGCAGTTCTCGGAAAGTAAACAAAAAGCTTTGCTGATGCACGTCAGGAAATAAAGCGCTTCCATCGTAACCCGTCATCAAGTTACGCAAAATAACGTGGTGGAAACCTATAGGAATATCATGTCGAGATGCTTTTTGCATTCCTTGTTTTACAACGAGAGACATGCTGGTTACATCTAAACAGAATTCCCACCATAATAACTATAACTAACGCGCGATCTCGCTTCGGCGAGATCGCACGTTAGTTGTTGCTATTAATTGTGGCGGAAACTCTGTTGAGACATAAACGGCATACCGTCCTAATCATTTGTGAATGCAATGCGCAACCAATGCGTCCAGCTAGTGCCGAAGGATTGCCAGAACAGGCAGGAAAATATGCCAAATTTGGAATTTAATTTTGGTTCTTTTGTGTACTTCCCAACAGACGGACCCTGCACCAAGCGTAACCTAAAACCATTTTTACCGCTACATACACCACTTATGTTCGAGCGAGATATGGGAAGTGTTGTGTAATCTTTACTGAGTATGAACTGAGCTCAGTGGTTCAGTGGTAGACCGCTGGACTTCTGTGCAAAAGTTCCCGAGTTCGACCCCAGTCCGGGACAACCCGCGTTGTGTCCTCTGTCAAGGCACTTTATCCCGGTTGCCTACATGCACATGGCTGCACGATGACGCCGTGTACTAATGCGTACTGCGCGTCGATGATGCACATGTCTTCAACCGCTATAACCCTGCTTGAGCGGAGCATGAACAGAGTGAGATTGTTGAGGAACTGACAGTTGCTCGTCGATGTTCGGTGGTTCTCTCCTGGTATTCAGGCTTCTTCCACCCGTAAAACTGTCACGGTCACGATAAGCCATTGTGCATAAGTATGTGACTTTAAACACCAATAAATAAATAAATAAATAATTTAATGGGCATGAGGAGCATCGATAATATACCCCGAACATTGAGGTTGAAGCAAGTATTTCTCGCGACTGCAAAGAACAGGGGCGGCGGAAGCTCGATAAATGTTGAGAGGCACAAATCTACAATGCTATCATGGTTCGACCCAAAATGTGAAAGGTTACAATCGTATATCGGTAAATGTACCATGGCTCGCTATAGTCTCTCGTTTAGATAAATATGCCGCTGTGTGGTCACTGTCTTATCCGTTTCTTCTACTTCAATCATCTTCCAACCTGAAGGCCAGTCATGGGTTATTCCCAGGCCCGTGATGCAAGTCGATATCTCTGTGTAATAAATACAATGGAAGAAAGTAAACTTACGCCCGTCCTTCAAAGAAATTTCTTAAGGAGTAATTGATAATCAGGTCAATAGAATTGCCTGACCGACGCAAATTGACTTATGTAGAACCAGGAAAATTCATTGGACAATGCACCTAATGTGGAATGAGCTAAATTCAGTTATTCATTGTATTAATCATACTTAATGTTAAAAGGAAGAGATAAAAATGCACACACGATAGAAATTCTGTAGCACGTCAGATTTCACCTCGAAGAGGCCTGACTTCAAAATTAGTCGGAATTCACTGCGTTATGTCCTGGATCAAAACACTTGGTCTCATTTACCTGTGTGGAAGCACGGTGGAAGACTTTGTTAAAGCACTTAGTACGCTGACAGTACGCACCCCCCCCCCCCCCCCCACCTCCCCCCCCCCCCCCCCCCCACACACACTAAAACAAACCGAAGTAAAAATTCGAACGTTATCAGTAAATTGAAAAAATCTGATATGGACGAAGATGAATTAAAAAAAGTTTGAGGAGCATGTCCCACTAGGACTTGACTGTATCGCAAAATCGACCACCCTATCTCCCTATTCATTTAAACTAGGCCCCGAAAAGCTCAAGACAGTTTGTTTCAGATTATCGAGGCTACATACTATCTGACCCATACCCTTCAGGTGACACGGCATGCCCCATTCCACGTACGCCTCTCATAGGACATTGTGGCCATTGGTAGTTCATCGTCACTTAAGTACAACAAGGCGCCATCTGCACTTCTGATTCATTGAAGAGTTCGCCTTATTACACACCCGTAACTGTAAATGTCATGATCACATGGATTGTAGTGGCATGCGGTAATTTTAACCAGAAAGCTCTAGTGCGATCCGATAAAAAATTAACATTCGCATGCACAAGTTCTCTTGTTAGACTGGTTCTTACAGTTTACAGCGTTCAATGGAACATAGCCAATGAGAACCATCGGCTATATTTATCTGTCGGAATTACCGATTCTCATAACGAAATAGTCGATGCACAACTATGATAAACACTATCGATAGACATCAAAGATACATGATCTCTACCAAGAAAATGAACAGTGAAACTCAACCTTTGCTTTCGTTATTGAAAACCGAGGAAAACTGAATTAATTTTAGGGCACAATGTCCAATTGGGTTCGATATTGGCGCCAGACACTGGTACAGTGCCTATAAAATTTGGTAACAGAGTTGCTCGCACCGCTGCGAGCTCCCAACGAGTCAATACGAGACCTACTGTGTAATCCTATTCGAGTCTCACTTCGGCAATGAAGCAGCCCCCAACCCACAATGTGAAACACGAGAGGCTTGTTTACTAAACTTGCGATCGTTAAAAGTTGCCTTCTGCAAGGCAACTTTTAACGATCACAGGTGTGGTAAATAAACCTCTCGTGTCCCCACGACTACGCTGGATAAATAATCAATAAGCAGGAAAACTCATTCCGTCTTAGTTCAAATCGTAAATCGATTTGTAACTTAAACAACTCTTCACCCGGAATGCAGTCTGCTGCACGTGTGAAACATCCAGAAAAATGAAGCGGCTTGCTAGTCACTCCGTTGATGAAGCAATTACGAAACGGGCGACGTAATTTCAAATGTTTCGCGTTGTGACGTCAGACGGTAAACTACGCTAGCTCTCATCCAATCAGAGGATGATGATTTTACTCTTTCTGAAACATAGATTGATGTGTATTTTTAAATGACTAATTAAGGATTCTGGTACTATTTCAGTTTTATACAAGGATATTATTTTGCTTTATAGCCTTTAATTATCAGCATCAAAACTTAACACTTTACCTAACATGAACAGCAGACGACACTTGGAAAAAACAATTCTTGAATAACCAATTTTTTATTTTTTTTGTCTAAGAAACATAGGTTATGACCCCTCATTGTAACGATCTCGTCGAGCTCGTTCCAATGAGGGGTCAAAACCTATGTTTTTGAGACAAAAATGAAAAAAATAATGAAAAATAATTGGCGTTTTTTGAGAATAGCGCTGGCAGGTTTTTGCCGTTACATTGGGTAAAGGGTTGAATCGAATGTTACCTATATTATTTAGCAATATAGGTGTATGAGATGGGGTGGGAATGGGGGGGGGGGGGGTACTGCATTCTCATCCCCCGCCATCAACAACCAGCTAATTTTGCAGTTTTAATTGCAAGGGATTGGTATTTTAGAAAACAAATTGTTCAGAGGGAGGGGTACTTTTATAATGTTGACAAATATCAGGGCAGTGGGCAGAGCATTTTCATGGGCTTCCCGTGCAAATTCGAGGTAATAGCTTGCATTTTGACTTTGAAACAAAAAATCAGGGCAGTTTAATTGGTCATCCCCCATTCCCATGAAATGTCATCCAGAAGCCTGTCATTAGAAACATTCTATCAGTCATATTTAAAACTACTTACTAAATGCAAATTCAGAACACCTAATTCCAAAATTTAGACTGACAAAATATAGGAGCAGACACCTAAAAAATGTTTTTGTTTTGAACCAGTTACCAAGACAACAATATCGATAGAACCGTTCAGATTGCAAATTGGTGAAGTTTAGTACTCGGACAATATAATAAAAATATTATATAAATCAATATTTGAAAATACTATCAACGACCATATTAGTTGGAGCTTACTGGAGAGAACACCCCCCCCCCCCCCCTCTCCCACCTCCTCCTTTTATTTCTCTTTCAACCTCTGACAAAGACATGTTGATACTCATTCCGTGAGATTTCAAGAAAATGCTGTCTGATAAGTGATGGGTGAGGTTGGGAGGTTGTAAAGGTGTACAAACTTCATTACTTGCGGTGATAACAAGGCATGATATTTTCTTACAGTTATCATACAATATATTTCTCGCTTTGTTGTAATTGTGGACAACCTGAAGCCTTTACTGTAAGTGCAGTCCGTCTCACACAAAGGTTATCAAGACTTGAGGTCAATTAAAAAGGTTAAATTTCAAGTCAGAACATTTATATATTATAAATAATATAATGCTAAAATTATAAATTAAATAATGTTACAATTGTAAATACTATAATGTTAAAATCTTACCAAGACTGCACTGCAGAGTTCACTCAGAATAGAATCACAAACTGCCTCAGTTTCCTCTAATCGATCGAATGAATGTCCCGGAAGGTTAATTACTGCACAAAAAAGTCTTTTCTCGTCCAGTGTGTAAATTGTAATTTGTTACAGTGCAGAACAGAAATGATCGATATCCATTCCACATGCGATTGCCCAGTGCACAGCCCAGCCGGGTTTTACTTTAGTAACTTTTAGTTTAAAAAGCACGAAATTTAAACAGAGAGGCCAGTTGACCCCGCATTTAAATTGAAATCCTTGTGCATTTTCCATCCTCCAGATATAATGAGGCCTGCACTTTTCAAAACACATTTTAGAGCTCATAATTTGTGATGTCTGATGCTGAACGCAACCTTTTCAGTTTTGACTGTTCGTACCAACATTTTTGCGAATAAAATGAATCAACAACGATTCTACTGGTGGCAAGGTCAAAGACTCAAGACTGGTTACCTGACAAAATTGCCCATTTCTCGTTAAAATCCTTTCAACCGTTCAAATTGTCAACTGTTTAATTCAATAGGCGATAAATTGCAGTGAATTATTTATCGCGGTTGGGTGTGTAATAAATAAAGATAGACACTTATGTTTGAATGGGTTAACGATTACTGAGCTCGGGCGTTTGACGCTGGGATACATCGCTCTCGTCCAGTAAACGTTAACCCTTTGAAACAGAGCGGCCGCTTTTCCAGCCAGGAACATGATACTTCATAACGTCCTTATATGGGATGGCTGTTCAGTAAATGTGTGGGGAAGACCCATCAATATTTTTAACGCACAGCTCAGAGGCTGCACGTTGAAACTATTGATTGGTCTGCCCCAAATAATGAATATGGACTCTTCTAATTGCAGCCATTGAACTAGCATGAAGATACCACCAGGGTTGAAAGGCTTAACCCATTCAAACATAAGAGTGGTTCTGCATATTTGTTGCACTCAAAAGACGACATGTCATCTTCGGAATTGTGGACGTTCAGCCATTTTTTACAGTGTTACTAACCATTGGTAGATGTTGTTTATATCCGTAACTGACCCTAGTTTATAGAACTGTTTGGCTCAGTCATGCTAGCATTTTTCTCAGCTACCGAAATAGCTACGTCAGGGTACTGACCAATTATCCAGCCAAACTCGATTTAATAACGCGACCTCGACTCGAGTTTCAAGACATAGTTGACTTTTTTTGACTGCCAGAACGCTTCTCGTAGTTGATCACCAATTATATGCTCCATGTCTGACATGAGTACCATGTTACCCCCCCCCCCCCCCCCCCCCACACACACACACCTTATAAGTGAAAGTGCCACGTTATGTTTCTTTCGTTCGTTTCCTTTGTTCTCTTCCTCCCCTCAAGTCACTCACTCCTGTTTTTAGCTTCCGCTTCCACACTCCATATAACCGCCTGACACCCCCATCCTGCAACTCCAAGCCTTTCGAGTTGAGAATGCACAATCTGTTCGTCAAGCTGCATCCCATGTTTGCAGAATGCAGACATCGATCTCCTATTAATCTTACCCTGACTCCCTTGTTAATGACACCCTCTCAACTATCTCCTGCCACAATATCTATATTCCGTTCATCGCCCATATTCCTTCTTCCTCCGTTATAACTTTACGATCTTCTTTTCCACTGGAAAATTCCCCATTTCCTTCCACCATTCACGGCGAAAGGCCTTCCTCCATCCAATCGTCTCATCTGTGAATATCCATGCACTTCCCACTCTTTATGAAAAAGCCAAGTTAACGTGTATAAGGCCTGATACACACACACCTCCGACTTTCCTTTCAACCTAGTATTCTTCCGCTTATACATGATAATAGCTTCCAGTAACCGAAAAAAACCGTTCAACAATTGAATCACACCCCTAAACTACGCATCGACTGAAAGTCCCCTCACATCAAACGTTTTACATGTATCGAAACCAAACTCTTTTCTTGAAGGACCAACCGATTTACCCTGGGACTGCACCTCCCTACTAACCAGTGAATAATAAATTTTCAAATTTTACCTCCGCCTTCAAATAAAGCTGAACTGTTTCCACATTTGAGGGATTTCTGTTGAACTTCACATGTTATAATAACTGTTACTCGTTCGCCACAGAATCGATTTTCTGTTTCACCATCATTATGGCAATCAAATAGGCCCAGGGAACTGAATTGTGAATAGAGCAATTATATTTGTGTCGAACTACTGGCTTCACGGCATATAACACATAAAATGCATTGTAAATTGAGATGCCATACCGCATAAATTACCCCCTCTGCTAACAAAATCACTACCTCTACTCTCATCTATTCGCACATTGAAATTATCAGCCACACCCAATCACAATTGTGTAAAAACGTTTTAATTAGAGATACATTACCATATTTGGTGTAAATTGGCGTTTTACTGAGTCCGAAAGTATCTCCGGATAGTGCCATCCAAGGTTTTTTTTTTCAAAAGGTCGCTTGTGGATGTATCTGGCCCCACAGTGAGGTATGAGAGCCCTTTCCATGCAGGCCTTTATGCTGTGCACCAGTAATATAAACACCACGATATACACGTTTCCGTTCCGCCAACCCCTTATAAATTCCCAAACAGATGTCTTTTTGCGGGGAACACGGATAACGAGAACTGTTTTAAATAAATAGCCCGTACGGTGTTCCTTAGATATCAATTATGCAACTGCTGCATGTGTTGTGCATATTCTGCACGCTTTCTGACTTTCATTGCAAACATGTAAACGAGTCGGAGTAAATTACATACGTTTTAGCAGCTGTATACAGAGAAATCTACATTACATTGTGATCAGGCTCCTCACGGAACGTACAATTTATATCATCAGGTAATTGTTATAATTTATTTCTACTGTTTTCGTTTTACCTAAACCTTTTTTCATTGAAGGAGAGAGGGGTCCCAAACATTCAGAGATGCATGTTCTACCATCCGATACATTCCATCAAAGCTGGAACAAATCAGTGGAATCGTAACTTAATACACAGACCGACACTTCCAGTGAAATTTCGCTTTTATTTAAAAATAATCCGTCGACAATTTATGTTACGCACATTTTTTCGGATTTTCGTTTCCCGCATTGTTTAGTGTTTCTGTGGATGGTGATTTCATAGAACAGGGGTGTAATAAAATGAAAGTAGGCATGAATTGTTTTTCATCTTCAAGTATATATACCTCATGTGAACGTGGTCAGTGAGTTTTTTTCAATGTGGGTCAATTATCTGTGCCTTGAATAGGGCAATGGAAGTGTTTAACCCTTTACCCAACGAATCGCCCGCATCCGCCAGCGTAATATGCAAATTCAGCAGTTGAAAAAATATTATATTTCAAAAATTTTCAAGGAAACCATATCATGTGACCCCTCTTTGGAACGAGCTCGTCGAGCTCGTTCCAACGAGGGGTCACATGATATGGTTTTGTTGACTTTTTTTGAAAAAGTTAAAAAAATAATTTTTAAAATAATAACTTTTGTTATCGTCTGCGTTGGGAAAAGGGTTAAACGTATAGTTTATCCAGATTGTTTCGAAACAATAGCAACAATAACAATAATAATAATATAATAATATTAATAATAATAATAATAACATTGTTGGGGATGTGACATGCGTTACTTATTCCCAGTTCCTACTACTATTCTATAATTTTGTTTTTAACGGCATGTAAAATGTAATAGTCAATATATTTACAGAATAATATTGTGATACATATACATACCGTCGGGAGACAGCATAGCCAGATTGGCTGTCTTCCTGCTATCCCCCGAGGTAAAAATATAACTAGAGCAACATCGTATCAGACGGAGTATACAGCCGGGAAAAGAGAAATACAGATCCGTTTGGAGTTATGTTGCATTGTTGCATTGTTGCATTATTGCATGGGAAACAAGACACTTAAAATAGCAATGATATTTTAGAATACATTGAAAATAATATTGAAAATAATTTGGGAATAAGATGAGTGACAAACTGACGAGCTAGTTACTACTACTACTACTACTACTACTGCTACTACTACTACTACTACTACTAACAATAATAAAAATAAAAATAAAAATAATAATAATAATAATAATAATAATAATAATAATGGGCTTGGTACCTTCTGTACTTCTAGAGTGTATCAGAAGAAGGATGGGGGAACAACCGGAGTTAGTGCTAGGCTTCCCACCCGAAGAAAATGTGACACTTTGGCCGGCCGCTGATGAGAAGGCTTTGCTTTACAATATACTCCCAAATAACTCCCCACCACCTCCTCTCTTCTCCTAACACTCGTAAAAGAATTTGTTGATGACATCCAGTATCCCATTCTTCCTAATCTCGCCGGTAATCATACTACCCCCCCCCCCCCCCCTGTGTTACCCAATGCCCATATGTACTTCAGATTCCCATCCCTTTAAATTCATAGTGAATATTATTGTGTTAGACTGTTTTGGACAGTCTAATGGAACGTCTTCCAGGGAGCCCACTACTACAAAATTACGAGTTTGGCACTCCTTTCACTGTCCTTCCCAACTTTTTAGCTCATTTCCAACGGCCGTTCTCTCAGAGTAAACAACAATGACTCCACCCCTCCCACCCCCCCCCCCCCTCGAAAGGTATCATCAAAGTATTCTTCAAAACTTGGCTTCTATTTATCACGCTTTCAACACAAATACATCTTTGCTTTGACCATTCACCCCACCCCACCGCCCTCGTCTATCAACCGCCCCATTTGCTCAGTCCACCCTGTCTTTGTATTTAAATCCCAGATATTCTAGAACCAGGGCTCAAAATAAGCGGTGTCGCGTCGCTTTCTGCTATGCAAAACTTGCAAAAAGCTACATAATGTTCAATTATGTGTAGCATTTTGCGATACAAGACAATCAACTGCAGCCCATTAGGCTGCAGTTGATTATCTTGTATCGCAAAATGTAAATGAAAATTTGAAGAAAACTAATTCACTGATGCTTTACTTCTGATTGTGGAACATTCCAGGCATAACTCAGATTAACTCTCCATCAAGCACCATTAGCAACTTCATATGTAAGATGAATTCTGTTGGTTTAAATTCTTCCTGTTTTTACAACATTTTGCATAAAATGTACATTAAAAATAACTTCAAGCCCATCAATTTAAAAAATCCCAACTTCCATTTTGAGAACTCTTTTGAACAACCAAGACGCTATTTGAAAATATCCAAGTCCATGCAACCCTTAAAGGCAGTTCAGTTAAAAAAAACATAGTAAATGTTTCATGTGTTGCAGATCATTTGGAAAAGCCCAGAAATGGATGGAAACTATTCTATCTACTTAGAAGAATTCAATACAAAACAGCAAAACATAACTCTAGATACAAAAATAGCTATGCAATTTTTACAAAATGCTATTCATTTTTTTTAAATTTGTAGCATTTTGCTACGCAAAGAAAAAAAGTTATTTTGAGCACTGTCTAGAACAGTCGTTTTCACCATCGAGTGTCGGAGAGATTTTCAAATAGTTAAGATAACAACGTTTCGTTTGGCTTAATCTATCCTTGATCCTTATCCATCTAAGCCCACCCGCAAATGCCTCTATTATACCTCGTTATTACTCGACACTATAATCCATCGACTTGCACCATTGTGCAGAGTTTCTGGACGCTTTACAACTGTTTGGCTTAGAGGTTTCACATCCATACCATTAATTATACTTGGTACACACCCCATTTCCCAAATCGTTTTCCCCACAAAAACCGTATTGAAGCTGTTGTTCCGTAAAAGTTTCATTTGATTATGGAGTCGCTTCACCTTCACAATTAGTGTGTGGTTTGGATAGATGGCTCTTTCCGTGCTGTATATATTTACACCCAAATACTCACAGCCACGCGTCTCTCCCACTCTAATAAGTTTGCTGATCGTCGCAAAATGGGCTGGTTAATATACCTCACGGGAGGTGGAAGTATACGTTTTCGCTAGAGTCACAGTCGGCATCCAGAGGCTGTCGTCTCGTCCACAGTTCGAATGTATATCTGGCCACCTTATCAATGTCTTATATAGTTGGGGCAGTTCGTGCTCCAGAAGGGAACACTAATTATTTAAAGAAGTTCGACGACAACGCACTGGAAATATAATACATTTGCATGCAAAGAGGAATATACACTGCAAAAAAATATAGGTTCTCTTTTGAACCAAAACTGGTTTTAATCTTGTCCCTGAGATGGAACCAGTTCTGTTTAAACAGTATTTATTTCAAATCAAATAAATTTATAAAGATTAACATTAAATATTAACAGAATTAAACATAAATTGAGTGGGTTTCAGCCGTAAGTTTATAGCTAAAACGAGGTTGTCTCAAATCATTATTAAGCAAAGGAGATATGAGCAGATGGCATATCGAACCAGTTTTGGTTCTATACAGAACCAAAAGTGGTTCCAAATGCCGGCTGTTCATATCTCCTTTGTTTCAAAATGTTTGATGACTGCGTTGAATAAGCTCCACGTTTAGTGCTGAATCTACTTCAGTTCATGTAATAGTCTGTTGAAATTGAATGCTAATCTTAGTAAGTTTATCAATTGTATAAAGGTCGCCGATACATTCTAACTCATTTATCGTATCACCAACGTCAGTCTGAATTACCTAACTGTCGTCAGACGGATACACTCTAATGTCAACAATGACTCACCCAGATCAATGGATGAAGCTATGAATCATACATAGCCAGCATGTCGAATCACGATTTGACCTAAATAAACTGAATTACACGACAAACAGCACTAATCAGACTCCAGTTTCTGAAATGAGTCGTACGCTGGAATAAACACGAGAACTAGTCCTGGCGGAATACACATAACTCAGCCACAAGTTCTATGCGCAGCACATTGTAACCATATTGGGACTCCCACGGTTGCTTCCGACTTGCTCGTGGTGCCTGACCCCCCCCCCCCCCCATACACCTACAACTTTTTAGCTCATTTCCAACGACCGTTCTCTCAGAGTAAACAACAATGACTCCACCCCCCCCCCCGAAAGGTATCATCAAAGTATTCTTCAAAACTTGCCTTCTATTTATCACGCTTTCAACACAAATACATCTTTGCTTTGACCATTCGCCCCACCCCACCGCCCTCGTCAATTTTGGTTACAACCCTCCATCTTCTCTTACGTTTTTCTAACCGGAAATGTCCCTTTCTAAGTGAGAGATCTTTATTGACAAGTTGTCTATCAACCGCCCCATTTGCTCAGTCCACCCTGTCTTTGTATTTAAATCCCAGATATTCTAGAACCAGGGCTCAAAATAAGCGGTGTCGCGTCGCTTTTTGCTATGCAAAACTTGCAAAAAGCTACACAATGTTCAATTATGTGTAGCATTTTGCGATACAAGATAATCAACTGCAGCCTATTAGGCTGCAGTTGATTATCTTGTATCGCAAAATGTAAATGAAAATTTGAAGAAAACTATTTCACTGATGCTTTACTTCTGATTGTGGAACATTCCAGGCATAACTCAGATTAACTCTCCATCAAGCATCATTAGCAACTTCATATGTAAGATGAATTCTATTGGTTTAAATTGTTCCTGTTTTTACAACATTTTGCATAAAATGTACATTAAAAATAACTTCAAGCCCATCAAATTAAAAATCCCGACTTCCATTTTGAGAACTCTGTTGAACAACCAAGACGCTATTTGGAAATATCCAAATCCATGCAACCCTTAAAGGCAGTTCAGTTAAAAAAACCCATAGTAAATGTTTCTGTGTTGCAGATCATTTGGAAATGCCCAGAAATGGATGGAAACTATTCTATCTACTTAGAAGAATTCAATACAAAACAGCAAAACATAACTCTAAATACAAAAATAGCTATGTAATTTTTACAAAATGCTATTCATTTTTTTGAAATTTGTAGCATTTCGCTACGCAAAGAAAAAAAGTTATTTTGAGCACTGTATAGAACAGTCATTTTCACCATCGAGTGTCGGAGAGATTTTCAAATAGTTAAGATAACAACCTTTCGTTTGACCTAATCTATCCTTGATCCTCATCCATCTAAGCCCACCCGCAAATGCCTCTAGCACACTTCGTTATTACTCGACCCTATAATCCATCGACTTGCACCATTGTGCAGAGTTTCTGGACGCTTTACAACTGTTTGGTTTAGAGGTTTCACATCCATACCATTAGTTATACTTGGTACACACCCCATTTCCCAAATCGTTTTCCCCACAAAAACCGTATTGAAGCTGTTGTTCCGTAAAAGTTTCATTTGATTATGGATTCGCTTCACCTTCAAAATTAGTCTGTGATTTCGATAGATGCCTCTTTCCGTGCTGTATATATTTACACCCAAATACTCGCAACCACGTGTCTCTCCTACTCGAATAAGTTTGCTGATCGTCGCAGAATGGGCTGGTTAATATACCTCACGGGAGGTGGAAGTTCTACGTTTTCGCTAGAGTCACAGTCGACATCCAGAGGCTGTCGTCTCGTCCACAGTTCGAATGTATATCTGGCCACCTTATCAACGCCTTATATAGTTGGGGCAGTTCGTGCTCCAGAAGGGAACACTAATTATTTTAAGAAGTTCGACGACAACGCACTGGAAATATAATACATTTGCATGCATAGAGGAATATGCACTGCAACAAATATAGGTTCTCTTTAGAACCAAACTGGTTCTAATCTTGTCCCTGAGATGGAACCAGTTCCGTTTAAACAGTATTTATTTCAAATCAAATAAATTTATAAAGATTAACATTAAATATTAACAGAATTAAACATAAATTGAGGGGGGTTTAGCAGTAAGTTTAGAGCTTATACGAGGTTGTCTCAACTCATTATTAAGCAAAGGAGATATGAGCAGTTGGCATATCGAACCAGTTTTGGTTCTCTTCAGAACCAAAACTGGTTCGATATGCCAACTGTTCATATCTCCTTTGTTTCAAAATGTTTCGCGACTGCGTTGAATAAGCTCCAAGTTTACTGCTGAATCTACTTCAGTTCATGTAATATTCTGTTGAAATTGAATGCTAATCTTGGTAAATTTATTTCATTTGAAATAAATACTGTTTAAACAGAACTGGTTCCATCTCAGGGACAATATTAGAACCAGTTTTGGTTCTAAAGAGAACCTATATTTTTTGCAGTGTATGGTACACTTACATGTACTCACATATTCATCAGTCCGAGAATATATAATGTTTATACACCTTTACAGAGCTTGGAAAACAAGAGCTTGAAAGGCTGACTACCCTAGCACTATACGTCAATAATTAAACTTTTTTCGGTTCATGCGTTTTCAGATAAAACAATTGGCTCACACGATTCTGTTTTTTCTTTTCATAACTCAATGAACCGAAAAAAACACAATTAGGTCCGCCCCCAGCCACGCCCCTAAAATACCAGTCTTCGGAGTAGCAACTTGGTGTCAAATCAATAGAAGTTAGAACACTGGCACGTTCTAAATCTGAAAAATAAAAATAAATTTATATTACTAATTTATCACCATGAAATTATTTATAACATATTTAAATGACCGTCGTAGTCAATTTTTCTTGTTCTTCACAACTGTATTCATTTGACATTTCAATTTTTACGCACACTGGGTGATCGTCTGCGTTCATCGTTTTACCCAAATCGATTGTAAACAATGGCTGGTCACGACGAATACGGCAATCTTGACATTGCTAATTTATATCTAACTCCACTTTTACTTTTACAAACTGTGTTTTTCAGTTCTAGGGAAAGGGTCAAAACTAAATTACAATGTAATACTGATGGCCTACTTCCACCTACCACGGAACGTAACTTTTACGTGAAGTGAACAGTTGAATGAAATTTGAGGGAGGCGTGGCTTATGACGTTTCCTTTGCATTACGTAATTCATTTGACAATAAAAAAATTAATGACATAAGTGCATTTGACTTGGAAAGTGTGTCAATTGCTACCTGCATTTCAATAATATGCGCCCTCTTTTATGCCAGAAATATAATATGTCTACCAGTTTTAGTTTTTAAGTCTTTGTTCGCTGACGTAGAGGACGACTAACACTATTTATTTATTTGGGTCGCGAACGTTTAATTATAAGGAATGATCGTTTCTTTTTGTCTATTTCTTGTGTTATGAACCCCAAGTTACAAAGTCCAAACATCGCGTAAATGGGCTATTTACACAGTTTGGACTTTGTTTTTTTGGGGTTCATAACTCAAAAAATAGTCAAAAGGAAACGATTATTCCTTAATTATATAGAGTTTGGGAGGAGTTACTCTAGTAATAATTGTCTTCATTGAAAGCGGAGTAGAGATGGGCAATATACCGAAAAACCGAACCGATACCAATACCATGGAAACCGAACTAATCGTTAAATACCGAAACCGTTTGAATTTTCAAATTTCTCCATTCGCCGTTTATAAGTCCCCGTTGAGGCTTGAAAACAGCCGAACCGTTCATTTTCATGAAAAATGTGTCTGATTTTCTTTTCAGTTTTGTTAAACCTCTTTGGGTCGGCTAACTGTCCTGAATTCCTACTGGACTACAACCTGTACATGCCAAATTGCTTAGCAGTGATTTCCAGTCAAGACTTGGCTCCCTTCACTGCCTGTTAAAAATCGCTCCCCATGTGATTTGTCTATTGTCCGCAAACACAAAATTATTGCAGATATGGTTTGTGATCGAATGTGGAAGAATGCACAGTTGAGCTCATTGGCGGCGACATTCAATGATGGAGTAGAGTGATACAATAATTGATTCTGTTTTTCCTATCGTGAATTCTTCTTTGGTACTATACTACTCAAAGTTTGCTAAGCACCAATTTATTTGACACATCATTGTGAAATTTGCTTGTGACATATTTGCGATATTTTGGGTGGATATGATTGAGGAATGTATTGAGATGGCCCCGAGTGTTTACATTAGCTCTCTTGACAGGCAGACTTTTCTTGACAGCCTTGAAAAGCATGTACCCCTTGATTTTCATGATGTGTTCGTGTACTGTCTACATGTACATGACATGTGTAGGGTATTCAATCTTAATTTCAACACAATCCCTTGTGAGTTAATGATTGAATATGGCAAATGCAAATGTAAGAAGACATTTGTCTGAAGCAGAAATGTGGCGGGCTGTAGGGATGGTGGAGCAAGGGGCTACCCACCACCCGGTTGGTGAAGCCCTTGGTGTGCACCATACGGTGATCACCAGAGCCTGGGCAAGATTTCAGCAGTATGGCACACCAGTAAGACCGCATTATGGTGACAGAGACAGAGCAACATCTGCAGCTGAGAACCGGCCTTTGATTATTCAGGCCCGGAAGAACAACTTAACCACAGCTTTGCAGTGAGCTTCAGAATGCATCCGGGGTAAAGGTTTCGACGTAGACTATCCGGGCAAGGTTGCACGAAAGGTGGTCTCGGATCGAGAAGACAATGTATTCGCATACCGCTGTCCCAGAACCACCCCCAGGCACGATATGAATGGGCAATGAACCACGTTGGATGGACCAGAGAAGATTGGGGACCTGTCCTTTTCACAGATGAGTCAGGGTACTTCCTCCATCACACAGGTAGGCGTGCTAGGGTATGGAGAAGACCAGGCGAGCGATTCCATGCAGCCAACATTGCTGAGCATGACCGCTATGGTGGGGAGTCAATCATGGTCTGGGGCGGCATCAGCAGGGATGGAAGTACATAGCCCTGTATCCTTGAACGTGGTACATTGACTGCGCAGCGGTATATTGATGAGATCGCGGATGTCCACGTCAGATTGTATGCAGGTGGAGTAGGTGATAGATTCATTCTGATGGACGATAATGCCCATCCTCATGTTGCCCATGCTGTCGGGGAGTACCGACAGAGGGAGGGGATTGAGCGTATGGACTGGCCAGCAAGATCCCCTGACCTAAATCAAATCGAAAATGTCCGAAATGAGTTGCAGCTTGCAATTTCAGCCCTTCCAGTCCAGCCAAGAAGTGTCCAGGAGCTTTGTGCATGCTGGTCCAACAATGGAACAACATCCCACAAACGACCACCAGGAACCTGATAGGGAGCATGAGAAGGCATTGCCAAGCTGTAATTAACAGTAGTGTGTCTCATACTCGATACTGAACCCATACCAGTTCGCTCCATCAACTTTTTGGCAAATTCAAAAATGTCCACTTTTACCAATAATATCCATTTTCCATGGTTATCGTATTCAAAAGCTAAAAAATAATGTCAAACACAAATAAAATCTTATTTTCTGTACTTAAACTATTAATGATATAATTAAATAAAATATATATACACTTTTCGTTACAATATTTCAACTAAAACGTAAAACAGGTAGTTGGAAAAACTTGGTGATTAGCAAACTTTGAGTAGTATATTAGCAATACTCAGTCAAGTCAGCTTCCAAATACCGAACCGATACCGAGGTATAACCACTAAAATACCGAAATCGATACCGAACTCAAAATACCAATACCGACCATCTCTAAATCGGTGATCCCCGGGAAGATTGGTATATTTTAAACTTCACTTCGTTTAAAGTTCTCAGTCTCAGATATTCCTGATCATAACAGATGATATTTGTAGATGACTGGCGATCTTTGCGTTTCTGTTCTGAAGAAATTAGCTGGACCTCTCAATTAAAATACGATTCATTTCTGATCGTTACAAATCGTAAATGGTTTTACTGACGACACTATTTTCAAATGAAACACTGCGAACCAGATAATGACCAAGCTGCCTCAGCTAGTGTGCAATAATTACTTCATTTAAACGCATGTGGACATTATATGCAGCTGGACTATCGCTAATTATCACTACACTTTTACAAAATAAACTGACACACATAAACTGCTTAATTCATCACTTATCCTGCTGTTTATACGTTTCACAATATTGGCTACTTTTCTCCAATCTTAGTTGAAAAGATGAGAATATATAAGTCTTATTGCAACTGTCCCTCAAATCTTCTACCTTCGCCCCAGGAAAAACACAAGACAGTCCGATTTGAGCTGCCAGTTCGTCACACCTTGTCAATTCCGCGAGCAGTGCTACTCACTGATTAGACTAAATTTTGTTTATTCTCTTCCCTGCTTCTCTCATTAGGTCCGATATCGACCAAAACTTGCAGCATTTAACTGGCATCCAAACTCATCTTTCTCTTGGCGGTTCTCCAACGTGACAATTCCAACAACGAACCACAGCCAATGAGTACTGGCTGACAGAACAGCGATCCATGTCGTCTCAATGTCTATTTGTAGAGTTCCGAAGGATTAGGGAATCATGAAACCGGTTAAACATCCAGAACCTCGAGATAACCACCCATTTGATAGGATGCCGAAGGAGTGAGATTGTGTTCATGACCAAAGTGGATATATTTTGTAGTTGTGGCCTGACAGTGATAACAAAAAATTATATCTGCCATTGGATTCCTTCCCTTCCCATCTCCAAGTGTTCCATCTCTTTGGATGCACGTGGCATTCAATGATTCCATTTCTTAAGTAATGCTTTCCGGTCGTTTTGTAGAAGTTTATACATCGATGTTTCAGGCATTATCAGATTTCCTATCATTATATGGCTTATAAGAGGTACCTGTTGTATTAAAGAGGCAATATAAGTCACTGACAAAGAGTACTTCTCTTCAAGGTGCAGGAAGGCGGACACATCAAGACTTCAACATTCCATAATTGTATATTAAATATTTCTGATTCACTTCATTACGCATGTCTGCACAATATGTAGCTAAAATAATTATGTTTAGTGTGCAAACAGTTTCACTTTTCTTTGTTGTAGTGTTAGCGTGATGGCGACAAAATGGGGCATTGTTTGTGCTGGTAATATAGCAAATGATTTTTGTACAGCGTTGGAATTGCTTCCCAAGGATAACCACAAGGTAATCTTGGCTATTAACACATATTACAGTGCAATGCTTCTCGCAACATCGTACGCGTACTGGAAGAGTGTATACAAACTAATCAAACAGAGTGAGAAAAAAATAATATCAGCGTACTGTTACTGAAAGGGGTGGGCATCATACAAAATTAGTCTGTGTGAAACACACAGACTATTGTTTTTGTATGGTTTATTTTTCTTTTTTTTTTTCTCTGTTCATATCTCAGGCATGGTATGACATATGGACCTGGGACCAACACTAAGCGAGTCGACACTTGATGAAGGTTCAAACTATGGATCAAGTTCTCTGAGGTCACCCAGGGGTCATATAGTGCATTTTGCAGAATTGCTGAAAATCACATTTTTATCCCGCCAATGCATTCCCGAAGAACATACATGCATTTTTACACGTAAACAAATGGGCGTAGCCAAAAAAATGGAAAGTGGGTAAAGCTCACATCTCAAGCATAGTACGACTTATCGGACCAACATCAAATGAGTCGAAACTCAAAGGAGGTTCAATATATGGGTCAAGGTCACTGAGGTCATCGAGAGGTCAATAAGTGATTTTTTTTAGAATTGCTGGAAATCACATATATTGTTCCCCCAATGCACTCCAAAAGTGCATACAACGTCACTGAGGTCACCCAGGGGTCAATGAGTGCATTTTTTAGAATTAATAGAAGTCAAAGATCATACCTGCATTTTGTGTTCAAAACGTGGGCGTGGCTCAAATTTTTTAAAGTTGGTCACGCTCGTATCTCGAGCATTGTGTCACATATGAACCTGGGACCAACAACAAATGAGTCGAAATTCAATGAAGGTTCAAATAAGGGCCAAGGTCACTAAGGTCACCTAGGAGTTATTGAGTGCATTCTTTCAGAATTGTTGGAAATCACATTTTTGAATGTGGCGTGGTCAAAATTGTGAAAGTGGGTCACGATCATATCTCAAGCGTGGCATGTTATATGGACATCGGACCAACAATATATGATTCGAAACTCAGTAGTGTTTCAAAATATGGATCAAAGTCACTGAGGTCAGTAATGGGTCATTGATTGCAGATATCAGAATTGCTGGAAATCACATTTTAACCCTCTAATGCATTTCTGAAGTTCATAAATGCATGTTTACATGAAAAAAATGTCAAAAATGTCCATTGATGATTCCTTTTTTGAACGTATTTAATACTATGCACGGAAGTTATTTCTAGTTTCTTCAAAAATTGTATCTGAAACCTTTATGAAAATCTTTAAATGTTGTTTACGGAAACCTATTTCTGAATTCTATTAAATATATTTTAATCCTGAAAATAAGTCTTCATAAATTATTTTTCTATGTAATTTAGTTCTAATGCGTTCACCAATTTCATACAGCTCGAATTTACTGGTTGCAGTAAATTCTGTTTCTCTAGTTAAGGTTTCAGGTTTCAGTGTGGTACTGACTTTATCTGTCATTTTTCCATCATGCGAAATTGTGCATTGCTCTAGTGTGGTTCAAATGAAACGTGGCAGTTTGGTCAGAGATAGATGAAACAAGTGTCAGATAGCATCTTTATAAACGATTCTAGATAAAGCGACTCTTTTTGAAAATAGATGTCTTGTCACAATCAGCGAAGAAAATGCTCGTTAGTTAATGCGCTCCTTTCTGCATGCAAAGGAAATAGTGTGAAATACATCAGAGCGTTTGCACTGTGCAATGCAAAATATAAAGCGCTATTAGCGAGGTCGGTAGTGAAATCACGAACTGAACCGATCAAACTATTCAGTAGTACTGCATGTATACCGTTAATAACAAATATATACAAAGAGGTGGCATACTTCTGAACTACATGACTGTACCACTGGGAGATGGCGTAGCCACCAGTGGCTGTCTTCCCGCCATTCCCGTTTAAAAAAAAAATATCAAGAAAAAGAAAAAAAAAACAGAGAAAGGAAGAGAAGAGAAAAATAAAAGAAGATAAATGAAAACGAGAAGCAGACTTGACAAATCGAGGCAATCGTGATAACAGCGTGTTCACTTATTAGAGAGGATTTTTTGTTTGCCATACTGCAGATGACATGTTAGACTGGTTCTTTCTGTCATGTGCGAATTCTATTCTATGTTTTCTAACATGTCATCCCCTGAGTTCTAATGTTCTCCATGTGTCAGCAGACATAAAGAACACATTGGAAACCAGGGACGACATGATGATGATTGAGTTGAAGAGAGAGGTAAACAGAGCTATGACCTATAATCGGGGCATACTGGTTTGTAACAGCTGACATGTTGTGAATATGAACTTTTGAAATAAATAAGTCACGGCATGTGTAGGGAGGATTACCACTGACACGCTGTGGGAAACTTACAAATTATTTACAACCTCCAAGGATAAATAAAACATAAGAAACACTTGCAAAAGTTTATCACACGGACCACAAACGATCGGTGTGTGGATTTTACTCTCACTGGAACATAACGACATGTTACCTGGATTCTATAGGAGTGACCGTTCGTTTAGATCACCTTCTGGCCTACCAAGTTCACAGTTATCGTACAACACTATTCTCTGTTTAAACAAAAAGGCAAGGAATAATGTATGAGTTCGAAAATTCTTCCAATAACATTCAAAGCAAATGTGGCCAAGCAGCCACGATCTCGTGATCTATTCTGGCCATAAACCAACATTTCCGCGCGCCTTTACTTTTTCTTGTGAAACACTATTTTGTAACACATCGTCGTAAGGGCTCTTGTCACAAAAACGCGCTACATTAATTGAATGTGCAAATAAAAAAACAACATTATTCAAATGTCAGAAATTCCAAACATGAAGTGTGTTGGACTGTATCAAGGTTGTTAATATGTCGTCCAGATGGGAGTTAATATCAGGTTACCTCAAAGACTGTTCAGTGAACGTGTGCATGGTCACTAAATCGGTTCGATTCGAAACCATCCCATTATTCGAAAAAAAAAGATTTGGTTTCCTTTCTTTATCATCGACATTCTGAAGATAACATCTCACCTCCAGTTTTCTGAATACGATTGAACATATCCAATCTAACAAGATAGCATTTGAAACGAGAGAAAGAGAAGACTGCGTCACCTTTCGTTTGCACAATACATCGTCCGTTAAGTGGACCAAGGCTCCATCTGCGATGTTTTGGCATTGCAAAGGCACCTTGTTGCACTGAGAAGACGATACAAGTTGTTTTTCTTCGAACACCTTTGTGATACCTGTCAATTTCCTAATAGTTTAGTATGCCTATTGATGTTAGGTTCACGGTGGAGCTAGACCGCACCAGTAGGCCGTGGTATCGTAACAATGGAAAAGTGGATTCGATTCCTGATTCGATGCGGATTCGATCGTTTTGCTTGATTCGATTTGAGGGAAACATCGCGATTCGCAGGACCTAACATGGGTAGATTTTCTATCTGTAAATTGAAATGTCGAAAGATTTTCTTTCAATTTAGTTTTAACCCTTTACCTAACATGAAAAGCAGACGACACTAGCAAACAAAATTCTTGAATAACTATTCCTTTTCATTTTGTGTCTCAAAAACATAGGTTATGACTTCTCATTGGAACGAGCTCGTTCCAAAGAGGGGTCATAACCTATGTTTTTGAGGCAAAAAATTTAAAAAAAATAATAAAAATTACTTGGCGATATTTGTGAATCGCGCTGGCTGGTTGTGGTTGTTACGTTGGGTAAAGGGTTAAGTTAGATACGCTTAGAACGAACGATAATATAAAGATCGTTCCCATGAGAGATTCTATGGCCCTGTGCCCTGGAATTATCGAGAAATATGAGCGCATCGAAAGCATTTGCTGGTGGCAGTTGCAGAATAAGTCAAAGTCAAATTTGATCCGACAAACTACATTGAACGAAGGGCTTCTGTGTCAGGTTTGCTAATATTATTTAGTTGTTTCCTTTCAGATAGTTGCTATTGCTGCTCGGAGTAAAGAGAGAGCTCAAAAGTTTGCCGAGAAATTTGGAATACCAAAAAGTTATGGATGTTATGAAGACCTGGCTAAAGATGCAGACATTGGTAATGATAAATAATTTATCGATACTTGTGTTGAGGATTATTTTCATTACTCATGTGCTCACCCCTCCCCCCCCCCCCCCCCCCCCCCGTGCGTTTCATGTGACAAAAATGACGCTGGAGTCAATAACAATGTGGCGTTTTTTATGCTATTGATGGTGGAGCAAACAACATCGTTAATGTTCGTCCCTTTTTCCGCGGAGGAGCGGGATAAATGCGTGAGCATAGATGGGTTGGGTGTGTGGCCTGGTACCAATAAAAACATGCATGAATAGTTAATACATTTTTCGAACTAATATGGCATCGGTGTTTCCCAAAAAACAGTAACAGAATTCCACCAACTGACCATGAGACCCATTCAGAAGCATTATTAACATAAGTCACCCCCTTAATATGAAAACAAGTATTGGAGAATTTAATCCAAACCTGACTTGATGATGGGGGTGGTGTCAGACATTGAACGGAAAAAAATGCCTTTTAATTTTCTCCCAAAGTCGAATAAATTATCTTTTCACAGCATAATTCCTTCATATTCGAGGCGTTGTCATGGAACATGTTCGAAAAGGAAACGAACAGCGCAGCTGGAGATTACCTATCAGTGGAGAATTTTGGAGGAGGTGGAGACTTGTCTCCCCACCTATCCTGAAAAATCGCCCGCCTGAAATATAAACAGTAATGCTTGAAATCCCCCCAAAAAGCTCAGTAAATGAAAACAACTTTTAGGTTGCATACTACAAGAAAAAAACGTTTCGGCAGGAAATGTCTGTACGCACGCACGCACGCACGCACGCAAAACAGAATGAATATCGAAATAGCAGAATGTTAAAAGATGAATTCAATTTAACCAATGCTAAATTAAATGAACCTTTGAATCTTCGACCTGTCATTGCCTATAAGAAAAACAAAATCTTGCGTAACATCCTTGTAAGGACTAAATTAGAGCTATCAATGAATAACATCGGTTATTGCCAGTCAGTTTAACCAGTTCTTAAGCTCATCACTTTGTTTAAATCAATTTTATGTATTTTTTGTCATGTTTGAAACGCATCAAGGTTTCAGTAGGAAATGTCACATACACACACACTCCACACACTCACTTACACACTCACACACACACACACACACACACAGAGGATCTTTTTTTGCTGTCGTTGTAGGGACTTGCTATTTATGTTTGTTCTCGGTGACAAATAAGTCTCCACAAAATCGCGAAGTCAAACCATAACCCATTGTTTTCTTTGTGAAGACACAGCGAAAACAAAGGAAACCATTGTGGAGACGCGAACACTATTGTCTAGGTTCTCACAAAATCGGGAAGAGAGGCTTGTCCACACGCTCACGTACATGCACCCCCCCCCCCCCCCCTCAACACGCACACGTCGCATCTCATCTCACCTTCCAAAGAGCGCCGCAGTGTGAACCAATATTAGTAGGTAATAAATGCCGATTCAAACTCAGATGTACATGTACACGTACATCGATGTACACCTCCATAGGGTTCAGTGTTAAAATCGTGTACAGGTACACGATTTGTCGTTTTTACGGTGATTTAGAATCGGCTTTGCCGATTCTACATCACTGGATTCTATATACACATCGCTCAAGAGTGAAGAAAACGTATGAAATTTTAAGGAAAAAGAGGTGTTTCGTCTGATTTAGAATCGGCAAATGGGTTTCCCCATAGGATTCAGTGTTAAAATTGCGAGCAAAAAACGTGTTGCCGTTTCTAAATCATCATCTTGCTGATTCTAAATCATCCGTGTATGTACACGATTTTAACACTGAATCCCTATGGATGCGTACACGGAAATCCATTTGCGGATTTTACGTCAGAAATCGAATCATGTACGGTACACGGAAAAGAGGTGATTTTGAACCGGCAAACCCACTACCACGTTTCCCGAGGAAATAAAAAAAGTGATTGATATATATAGGAGAGAAAAAAATATATAAATAAATAGTTATTTAAAAAAATAAATATATCAAATCGAATAGATAATAAAAAAAATAAGTAAATCATGTGCACTTCCCAGACTATTAGAGCAAGGTTTATTTTAAAAATGCTGATGAGAGCCTACGCATTCTGTGTGAACGAACAACTAGGTCGCCTCTTGTTAGAACGATGCGTCGGACGGTGGGATCACCTAGACTTCGATCACGAAAATCATTCGTGTCTGTCGATGGAAAGGGAAGATATGGTCGTCAAGTATTTCGAACCGACGTTCGAACGCGTTCAAATCGACGAAGTGATCGCGTTTTGGAAGAGATTACTCTTCTGTAAGGATCAAGGCAAGCCCACAGTTTCGGAAGAACTGAAATTGGCGCGTAAAAGTCTGACTTTAGAAGACAAGGGATGCGTCATGAAATTGTTGTTCAATGAAGCATACGTCTAAGTTTTCTCGTTGATATAAAATAAGGGAGAATAGAAAATAAAATAAATACACACATAAATTTTTTATCTAATATTAGAAAGAAAAAAAAACACAAAAATGAGAACCAGAAATAAATTGTATCCAACGTTAGTGAACGACGAGGATGAGAATCCGATCAGCGTTTTGCCAACGGCACCGTCGCTAGAAGAAAAAGAAAGAGGAGAGAGGTATCGCATTGATCAAATCAGTAGAATCCAAGAGTATCTAACTCGAGAGAGAGATTCTCGTCATTCTCTCAAGAAGAAGTATTCGCGTTTCGTGAAATTCGTCAACGCGATCGACACGACACTCATCACGATTTCCATGGGTTTACACACGGCAGGCATCGGATTGTTGTCGACTGCGGTTGGTATTCCGATCGTGTTAACCATAGAAGGAGTGGCTCTCGCCACCGGATTGTTTAGCACGTTCGGAAACTTTTTGAGTAGGAAATTATATCTGAAGGCGAGGAAACACGACAAGATTCGCGTCTTGGCCGACTCCAAGATCGACAGGATATCCGAATTGATCTCTACCGTTGAAATACGGAAGGATATCGGACGGAGAATACTTCGCGATATTGAGCGAGAAAACGAAATACGATGCCATGAAAGAAGCCGTGAGAATCAAGACTCGTCAGATCATCAAAGAAGAGATGAAGGATTCTCTCGTGGAAAGGGGGAGGAAAGAGGCCAGGGAGGAATTCAGTAAGATGATAGTACTCAAGAGCAGCGATTGAAAAAAAAATATATATATAATAAGAACAGAATTAATTAATTATTAAATTTATATATAAAATAAAAAACAAAATTAATTAAATAACTCTTAAAAATGTATTGCGTAAAGTGTAAGAGAGTTACCGAGATGAGTAATTCTCGAGAAGTACGAACTAAAAACGATAGACAGATGCTTCACGGAATTTGCGACGTGTGTGGTTCTATCAATCTATCAAGACTCGATTCGTCAAAAAAAAGAACGCGAGCAAAGGTAAAGGCTTCGTGAATAAAATTATCAATAATCTACCTTTCGAAATGTATCTGCCTGGTCACAGTTTCACGGGATCCAGAACGAAATTGAACAAGAGACTCAACGCCGATCTGACTCCTAAATTTTGGAGCAAACCTGTGAATAGGGTGGACGCGGCCGCGTATGATCACGATCTGTGCTACGCCAGACATCCCGACACCAAGACTCGCAACGACGTCTGCGATAAAAACATGTTGGGGAAATTGAGAGGCATATCGAATCCGACAAGGAGAGAGAAGATAGAACGTTCGCTGGTCGGCAATCTGATCGGTGCGAAACGTCGATTCAGATGGGGCATTCAAAAAAAAGCGTATCAGAAAAGAAGAAGAAACGATTATTGACGAGCAAATTGGCCGAGGAGTTACACAAACCCATCGTGCATAAATTTCGAAAGAGAAGGGTGTTCGTGAAGGGTTTGGATGATATTTGGTCTGCCGACTTGGTCGACATGAGATCGTTTCCGAGGTGGAACGAGGGTGTCAAATATCTATTGACGGTCATCGACGTGTTTTCCAAATACGGTTGGATCAGAGCTTTGAAGAATAAATCGGGACCTTGCGTCGCCGAGGCTCTGAAGAGCATGTTCGACTCGTCTTCTCGAAAACCGAGTACATTGTGGGTGGATAAGGGAAAGGAATTCTACAACAAGCACGTTCATCGATTGGTCGACCTCTACTCGATCGAAAACGAAGAGAAAGCCAGCGTGGTGGAACGTTGGAATCGAATGATGAAGGAAAAGATGCAGAGATACTTCACGGCGAATTCGACCAAGAAATACATATACGCTCTGAACGGTCTGGTCAAAGATTACAACAACACGCAACACAGAACGATCAAGATGACTCCTGTGGAAGCTAGCGATCCTCGAAATGAAAAACGGGTCTACGTGAATCTATATCCTGAAAGATCTAAGATTAGGAAGAAGTCTAGAACGCCGAAATTTGCGGTCGGTGATCGAGTGAGAATCTACGCTTATAAGAAGCACTTCGAAAAGGGTTATACTCCTCGATGGACCTCGGAAATCTACGTGATAATCAAAATATTTCACACCGATCCGGTGACTTACGAAATCGAAGCTTTGGATGGAGAAGATATCATCGGAAAGTTTTACGAACAACAATTACAGAAGACAAAGTTTTGATAAGAAAACAAATTTCTTTTATTTACTCTCTTTAACATTTTCTTGTTTACACACATATATATATATAAGAGAGAAAAATAATAATAAAAAATAATTAAAAACTATTTTTAGATAAAAAAAAAGCAAGCTAATTAATAAACAAAAAAACAAAAATCCTTTAAAATGACAAATATACTAGATATAGCACAAAGCATAGTGAAAGATGAAAGTATTCAAGAATATGAGGTTCACGAATACGAACCGGTAACCGGAACGAGTTTGAACAATGCGGGAGAGATAAGAATCAACGTAGAAACTCAAGATCTATTCATACATCCTAGCGAGAGTCACATAGTGGTGCAGGGACGTCTCACCAAGGAAGATGGGAGCGACTACGCCAACGACGACACGGTTACTCTAGCCAATAATGGCATCATGCATCTATTCAGTAATATAAAATACATGCTATCCGGACAAGAGATAGAATCTGTGTTTCATCCGGGTCAGGCCACCACGATGTTTGGACTCTTGACGTATCCTGATGATTTTTCGAAATCCAGAGGACTTAATCAGTTGTGGGTGAAAGACACCATCGGCCCTGCTAGCGCCGGCGCTGCCTTGATATTCGACTACGTCGTCAAGACGTCCAGACCTAAAGGAACGTTTTTGTTCAGAATACCTTTGAAACACATCTTCGGATTTGCAGACGATTACAACAAGACCATGTACGGATTCAAACACAATCTGACGTTGATTTGAAAAGGAGACGACGACGCAATAGTGAGACTCACTGCGGCCAATGTGGGTAAGATAACTCTTACACAAGATATCGTGGTTCGTTCCGCACATGGAGCCTTCGATCGTGGAAAAAGCGCGTCTCTACAAGATCATAGAATCCAAGAGTAAATTACCCGTGGGATTTAGAATGAGACAGTGCTACACGGCTAGCATTCCTCTCTCCATGAATCACTTCGATTGGAGCTTGACGGTGAAATCCGCTTCCGAGAGACCGCGTTTCATCGTGGTTGCGTTTCAGACCGATAGGGATGGGTCTCAGGAAAAGAATGCATCGCTGTTCGATCACTGCCATTTGAGAAACATGCAAGTGTTTCTGAACGCCACGAGATATCCAGCAATCGATTACAACGCGTCGTTCAACAAGAACGATTTCTGCAGACTGTACGGCGATGCCGCTGATTTTAGAAAGAAGTATCACGGTCTAGACGAATTGATGAGCAACCCTAACATATCTCCCGGCAAATACAAGTCGATGTATCCCATGTTCGTATTCGACGTCAGTAAACAGAGTGAACGACTCAAGAGTAGCGTCTTAGACATTCAGATCAAGATGCAATTCGATAAGAACATGCCAAGAAAAACCGAAGCCTTCACCCTGGTCCTGTTGGACAGAGAATTACAATTCAAATCGGATGGAAATAAGATGTCGATCATTCGACGAGAGACATGTGTGAAAAAAAAATAAAAACAAAAAAAAAATAAAAAAAAGTAATGAGTAATTATTAAAAAACAAAAAAAACAAAAAAGAAAATAAATAAATGTGATCTACAGATAAAAATACATCTTTCTAAATCTCATTACTTTTTTTTTGGTTTTTAATAAATTACACATTATTTTTTTTTAATTCATTACTTTCCACGCGTTCACTGTTTGTTCAAAGGAACTAGTTCGATCAGTAGACTCACCATGGAAGTGGCGGCTTTGGGATTATTGGTTTTCGTAATGAAATTAATCCTGTCTCCGGTGTTCACTTTGAGAGGCGTGCCGAACGTGCTAACATTCGCGTGTTGATTCTCAGTCTTTTTGACGCTGTATCTCTTATAGCTCTCTACTCCATTCACCATGAGATTGACGACCGCTCTGTTATTCAAATCCGAGGAAGCCAGACTCATTCGAAGGATTTCACCTCCCAGCGGCATGGGATATCCCACCTGACCATGTTTCGATCCGCTACCTCCATTTCCGAAAGACCACTCAGCTTTCCCTCATCTAAGGTGCCGGCCTCCTCGGCCCACACGGTGATCAATTGTCTAGCATATTTGACTTTCTCCACCACCGAAATTAGGGTACAGGCATCCATCATGTTCACAGGATCCAGTAGATTCGTGAGCGCGTGTCCACCCATGTCTAGTTTACCTCCCATGATGTCGCCCTTCCTCCAGACTGAGTTGTCGTCCACATACTTCCTGCTGACTGCACTGGAATCGAATTCGGGATCGTGACTGAGTCCAAATAAATTCTCACCGTTCATGTCGATACCACCCTGCATGGTTCCGCCAGATTGTTTGTTCAGGTAGAGATCGTCCACTTTTGCTTCTATGTATCCATGTGATTGCAACATGGCAGAATCTACGTAACCCTTGTTGACCGCGGTTGAGTCCACATCCGTGTCGTAGACCTTCGACAGATTCAATATCTTGTTGAATCCTGCATTCAGATTCGATTTCATTTCTCGTCTGTCAGACTTTCTCTGTTCCAGTTCTACGTAGTGTTTGGTCGCCATGTCCTTGGGATTCGTGGGAGTGGCCACGTTCGTTATCTTGTTAGAATTGGCGTTCAATTCCGAGTGCATCATTTTCTGAAAGTATCTATTTCTCAGGTGTTCGCTGAATCTCGCGTGAGAGTCGTCCGCGTATTTCTTGGTCACAGCATCCGTGGGATCTATGGGATTTGCGACGTTCACCAAACGTTTGGATTTCAGATCGAGATCGTCGGTCATGGTTTTATCCACGTAATTATCTAGCATGATTCATTCGAAATTGGCGTTCCCCCTGTCGACGTATTTTTTAGTCGCAGAATCTGCGAGATCTATCAGCTCGGGAAGATTGTAGAGCTTCTTATCGTTAATGTTCAAAGGTTCCTCTCGAGGTTCGTATCTCCGAACGTAACGTTCATCCAAGTTGGCAACGTCGTAACCATCGTCGACTTCGAACGTCTTCCTCTTCTTTCTTAGGTTGACTTTTTCGTCATTACTTCTACCAAATTTATCGACTGGCATGTTGTTTTTGAGATTGTTTTTGTTTTTTGAAAAAAATATATTTCAAATGCAGTTTATTAAAAATGAATTATTTTATTTATTTTTCGTTTTTATTCGATTAAAAATTGTTAAAATAATTTTTTTATCTTTATTTTTACTATAAAAAAAATCTCTCTCTAATGTAAATCATTGAGAATGTCTTGAAACCGATCTCCTTCAGACCATCTCTTGAGAACGTAGAGACATAGGTGACCGCAAAACACTTGATCTGGTGATTGCACTCGTTCCGTGTTGTAACGAACCATCGATTTGTTGAAATAGTTCTTTATTTCTTTCGGCGGTGAGATTCCATAGCTGTCAAAATAATAATTCTTCTTCCCGTTCTTGAACCACGCCACCCAGTGAGTGCCTTCACCCAATAAATCGTCTAGATTTAAAATTCCACATTCCGATTGTCGAGGTCTTCTCTTCGGCAAGCCATCTCTGGAAAACACACCTAGAAAATCTTTGATTTTCAAATCCTTCGCCGCATTCGACAGATCGATGTTGGATAGGGGTTCGTTAGGTAAGACAACACCTTCTACGGATATCTCTATTTTCTTATTCATAAATGCAAATATATATTTTTTTTTTGATTTATTTATTTATTTTATTATAATTCATTAAAATGACATTATTTTTTTCTTTTTCTTTTTAAACTAACTCTCTCGATGTCTCTATTTTTTTATAATCATCTACAATCATATATGGAATCCAATCATCCACATTCATATCGTCTAAAATTAGATCCAAAGTCCAATGTCCACGTGCCAAAGTTCTTATTTTATCGTCTAACACGAATCTCTTATCGTCGTCGGCCGTCAGCGAAATCTTGTTGACTATTTCGGTATACAAGTCATGATTTTCGCTTCAAATCGATTTCATAGTCTTATACACCAGACCACTTCCTAACAGACAATCTTTATACTCTTGGAAAGAGATGTTTTTCTTCACCACGCACGCTTTAACCTCTTTGCACTTCTTGATTACTTCATCTTCTAGACGATAAGCAAACAGTTTGGGTCTCAAGCCCACAAATTCGACGATTTGTTTACCGCCGCTCTCGTCCTTAAATTTACCCAACACCTTCTTGTTGTCATTCGATTGAATCTTGGACGGGTGATCAATGGGATAATTGCTCATGTCGAACCATGTGGCCACGTCCTGAGATATATCTCGGTAGACGTCTTTCGTCTCTATCTCATAAACTAAACTGTCCATGTCAGTGAACAGTAGTTTGGCTTTATCACCAAATTTTCGTTTGATGTAATCGTAGTGAAACTCGTACATCAATCGCTTGCTGATACCGAGATAATACGGTTTCTCGAACTTCAGGTGCGTCTTTTGCATGTGAACCGCCACTAGATTTTCGTCGAATATGGTTCAGTGTTTGTAATTTGGTTTCGCCACTAATTTTTTAGCTCTTTTCTCAGACGTGACGAGTCGAATGTCGGTTCTCTTCCTGATGTTTTCCATCGATTTACCATACATGCAGTTGTTCATGAGTTTGAAGAAATGTTTTTTGAAATCGTTCTTGGCTCGAATTCTGAGATTTGTGTTGAGATCGATGTATTTTTTCATCCAAGGTTCTTCATTGAATGGAATGATGCGATGTATGTTGACTAATTTCATCCCGTAATTGACGTATTGTTTCAAATTCTCGCTGTAGACGACGTAGTTACGTTTGTTAAATAAATTGGGAATGAGTTTTTCCTCGTCTCCTTCGTTCGGTTCCATTTGTTCAGGAGCCAGCGGATAATCATTGTGTAGATCATGTAATTCTTCCGGATAGTTCAATTCGACTTCTAAAATGCAAGGATAGTCTCTCCATTTTTGCATCTCTTCCGGTGCCGTCACCCATTTGAAATTTCCAATCGGTAAAGGATGACTGATAGCCCAACTGTACAGATTATTAGCGTCCCAATACTGTATGTATTTATTTGATCATTTCGAATTGAAACCTTCTTTCATGTAGGGATTGTTAGCTTCAGAATATCTGTGGGAGATCATTGAGACGCCACCTCTCGCAGCCCTTTCGAACATGAGCAACATGTTCACGTCGGATAACAATTCCAATTGAACTTCGGCGGTCATCAACAGAGCGTCCCATGCCAGACTGGGTGCGGTGAAATACCAAGCGGGATCTAGATCGTCTCAAAAATTTTCGAACACGTCTGCCAAACGTCGGTCTTCAGATAGAGATCGTGATAAATTCTCATGGTTTTCATATCGAATGATTTCCACACGTTTTTGGCGTGTTCGTAATTCTCGACGGAAATGTCAGATTCGTATAATTTCAAATAAAAATCTTCTTTCGAAGGTAGTGCGGTGTCTTCAAATCTCTTTAGATCGCTCATGTAATCGTAAGGATAGACTCATTTCCTCAACATGACATCTACTCGTTCTCCGAAATGTTCACTCGTGATTTTAAATTTATCCTTAATCATGTTATCGACTAATTTTTCCAGAGCGGTCGACATGAATTTAAAACTGTCGATGAAACGTATGCTTCTACGAATGGATTTCGTTTTTTCTTCCAACGTCTCTCCGTCGATTACTCTTTTTTTCTCCATGAGCTTCCATTTCGTGAAGGAAATATATCTTTCTTCGGTGTTCGTGATGCAATTTAATTCTTTGTGGGAAGTGCCAAGATTTTGCATGAACAGATGACTGTCATAACCCAAGAGATTGTGAAATATCACCGGATAGAAAACGTCGTCTCGATATTTTAAATTACACTTGCTGTGAACCAGACCGCGATACAGACCCGTGTAATGATCGTGGTCTCTGACCTTCTTATTTTCCTCCAAATTCTCATCGCATGATTGTCTGCATATGTGACATTCGGTGGCTCTGTTATTTTCATCCTGCTGCTCTCGCGTGATGATCATTTTCGCCAGAGTTTTGAATTTGTTGTATAACATTTGAATTTTCGATTCTAACTCTTCCACGAACCTTTGGGCCACGTCGTCGTCTTCATACTGTTTCGTGTAGGTGAAGGGACCCATGTCGTGTTGCGAGTCGAAAGCGCATTTCACGTAAATGCAATAGCCCGAAGGTATATGTTTTTGATATCTTTCGACATAACTTTGAAGAGCGTTGGGTTGACAGGAACTCATTTACGTGGTGAAACATTCGAAATCGCCGTACATGATGAAAGGTACTTTTAACCTTCTATTATGATTTTCAAACTTCACGATGGTGTTGGGTTTGGGCATTTCGACGGCAACACCTTGATTTTCGTTGCAATATTCCTGATGTTTCGCTAACGATTTTTCGTTGTGAAACGCATTCATGCAGTTGCAACATAAACATACCTTATGTCCATGTTTATTATTTTGTCTCGACAGTAATCGGCTTGGATGTTTAACCCAACAATAATGATGATTGTCACCATTCAAAATCAATAATAAAATAATCGTCTTTTCTCTTTCGAGATACGAAGTCTGTCTGAGAGGATAGATCATTCGTTTTTCTTCGTCGTATCTCAAGACGTTCACCGCTACGGTGGGATTTTGAGCCTTGAAACGTTTGATGTGTTTTAATTCTGTTGGAAAGGTCACTCCGGTCCAATCGAGATTTTTAGAAGTCTCCTCATAACGAGAAACTCTATCGGGGTTCATTTTGACAGGATATAAAGCGGAGGTGACTGCCCATTTAAAACAATGATAATCTTTATTTCTCAGGTTGACCACAGCGTGTTTTTTAGCTAGGAAATATGGTAATTTCACATAGGAAGACCCTTGCAACGAATCGTTTTCGGTTATGTGAATTTCAAGTTTCAACACCTCATTGAACGTCCAATTACTACCTTCATGTTGATAATTCACGAGAGAGGTCAATATCTTGTCTTTCATCTTTTCGAAAACGTCCGATAAATCTGAACCTTGAAATACGGGTTCGACGTTAAATCTGAAATATGCATTTTTCATGATGCTCTCACCAGACTTCACGTCAATTTTATTCATCATGCAATGGAGTATCATCTTAATTTTTAGTCCCACATTCATGTATTTGTGAAACAAATCCAATACTTTTTTCTTCACCCGTTCCATGAACAATTTCGGATCGATTTTCTTCAACAAGGGAACCACATCGAAAGTTTTAAAAATGCCTTTGATCGCACTCTCCCGTTCTACGGACTTTCGATTGAAATAGTTCCATGGCGAGTCGTGCTAGATATTCTTTTCCTTTCCCTTTGTTCATTGCTCGTCGAATTTTGCTCGATATATCTCGTTTGTCTAGAATCTGAAGTGCATCACTCATTGTCCTTTTAGTTTTTCTTTTCTTTTCTTTTGAAACTTGAAGTTCTTCAACGGCTTTTCGTTTAGTCGTCTTCTTATTTTTCACAATCGAAACGTTTTTAGTTTTTTTCGACGTCAGCATTTCGATTCCTTTTACTGTCTTTTTCTTCTTCTTCTCATTTTTCACAACTGATGCATTTTTTGACGTCGTTGCTATCGGCATTTCATTTGTCTTTCCATCGTTTTGCAAATATTTCTGTATGACTTCAATTTTTTTTGATTTAGTTCTATGATTTCTGAAATGTGAAATTTTTAATAGTTTACAAATCTCGTTTAACTGAGGTATGGTTTTCTCATTTAAATTTTCCATTTTTTTTATCTGTTTGTTCCATTTGTAAGAACATTTTTTTTCGAATTTTGTATTAAATAATTTGTTAAAAAGTTTTGTTTTTTACTCTTTATATAAAAAAAAAGTTTTTTAATTTCAATTTTTTTTCTTTAATGTTTTTTTTTTTATTCAAAACAATTTATGATCGCTTCTATTTCTTGTTTGCAAAACGAACACGTTTTCTCGTCTCTAGAATAACATTCCTTACAATAACACAAATGTGCACACGGTAGAAACAAAATGTTTGCAGATTTGTTTTCGCAAAGCAGACACGTGTTCATATCACCCGACTCCTTCTCAACAGATGATGATAACTCGTCTGCTTCTTTCATGAATCGAATCAAATCTTCTAAAGTCAAGAATTGAGATAACGTCTTGTTTGCGTAATTCAATGTATTGTACAATTGTTCCTTCGTGTATCCGGATTGTAAAATACCCCTTAATAAACTCTCATTTTTATTTCTTTCCCATTCTTCGTTTTCAATTTTAATCAAACCCAATGACTGGATCTTCTTCAAATAATCGCAACGACCTTTGGTATTATTTATGTGTTCTACCAAAGGTCTGTTGTGAGGGTCCCAATTCATTAAATGTATGTTGCAACAAAAACATTTAACTCTATCACTTTTACCCACATAAATGAAACCCGCAGCAGCTAAATCTTCGGGTTTTTGAGCAAGACGCAAAGACCAATTTTTAAATGTTTGAAGTCTTGCACGTTCTAAACTATAATTCGGATGTTCGGACTTGATCATTGTTTTTACTTCAAAATTGAGTTTGTAAGCATATTTTTTTTTTTTTTTTTCGAATTTTATATTTAATGATAATTTGTTAAAAAGTTTCAAAAATTGTTTATATATGTTTTAATTCCTTCAAAAAGAATTAATCAATTTTATGTTCTTAACATGAAAAAAAAAATTGAATTAATACGAAAAAAAAAAAGGATGCTAAAATTTAACTTTTTATTTATATATAAAGAGAAAAACAAACTTTTTTTTTAACAAATTATTATTTAAATACAAAATTTAAAATATACATTATTTGCAAGAATTTATAAAACAAAAAAAAACAAATAATCGATCATGACAACAACACCTAAATGATGTGAATTGGAATTGAAACAAGTCAAAGTGTGTAAGCTATTAGGTTTTAATATCTATACATTAGAACAACATGATCCAATCGAATCGAATGAGGTTGAGATGGTGAGCTTAGAGCGCTACTACAACAAATATCAGATGTGTTTGAAATTGGATGAAGCCATGCTCGATTTGTTTTATGAGTACCAAAGCGATCTGGTGAATAATATCATCATCGCTGAAGACAGAAAATTCTACAAGGACGATTTGACGTTGTTCTATAGAAAATACATATATCCAATAATCTCACTCGAACTCATGGACAAATCGGGTGGTGACAGCGCGTTCACCGATGTAAAAAAATTCAAAAGAGTAAAGATAAACATTCAAGACATTTTCGTAAATGGAAAAAAAGATAAATGTCAACATGCTAATAACGGACTTGGAAATATAAACAATAGAGAGATTGATTTTTAGCGAAGAAGAAGGAAAAAAGTAATGAGATCTAAAGATGATCTCATTACTTTTTTTTGATAATTTGTTAAAAAGTTTTAAAATTGTTTATATATGTTTTAATTCCTTAAAAAACAAATAAACAATTTTATGTTCTTAACAAGAAAAAAATTGAATTAATACGAGAAAAAAAAGGATGTTAAATTTAATTTTTTTTTTATATATAAAGAGAAATGAAACTTTTTACAAAAAAATTTTCACATTAAAGAAAATTAAAAATTAAAAACTTTTTTATATATATATATAAAGAGTAAAAAAAAAACAAAACTTTTTAAACAAATTATTAAAATACAAAATTTAAAATATACATTATTGCAAGAATTCATAAAACAAAAAAAAACAAATAATCGATCATGACAGCAACACCTAAAAGATGCGAATTGAAATTGAAACGAGTCGAAATGAATCAGAAATTAGGTTTTAAAATCTATAGATTACAACAACACGATCCCATGGAATTGAACGAGGTTGAGAAGAAGGACTTAGAGTATAAATACGATAGATATAAGATGTCTTTGAAATTGGATGAAGCCATGCTTGATTTGTTTTACGAGTACCAAAGCGATCTGCAGAAAATCGTCATCGCTAAAGATAAAGAATTCGACAAGGACGATCTGACATTGTTCTATGGAAGTTACATATATCCAAAAATCACACTCGAACTTGTGGACAAATCGGGTGGTGAGAGCGCGTTCACCGATGTAAAAAAACTTAAAAGAGTAAAGATAAACATTCAACACATTTTCGAAAAAGGAGAAAACACGAGTGTCAACATGCTAATAACGGACTTGGAAATATAAACAATAGAGAGATTGATCTTTTTAGCGATGAAGAAGGGGAAAAAAGTAATGAGATCATCTTTAGATCTCATTACTTTTTTTTTTTTTCCCTTCTTCACTATTACCCATATAATATAATAACGTTTCCTTTTTTCTTAAATTTCAGCGTCGATTCTTCTTTTCTTTTTTTTGTGATATGCTACGTTTTTTATAACAACACATTTGTTTATCCAAATCATAATTATGAACGAATGGTGTGCATCTCTTGGTAACACTCGCATCATTACCATTCTCTTCAGAAGATAGTGGTGACGGTGAAAAATGTCTCATTCTTCTAAATTTCATCCGCATATCCCAATCGATATTTAACTCTTTTATTATTCCTTTCCTAAGATATCCATCATTAGCGTCTAATCATTTTTCCACATCTTTTTCGCACTCTATCTCGCGATATTCATCATCATTATCGTCTAATTGTTTCTCCACCTTTTTATTAATTTTATATATTATTTTATACTTTCTATGATTTATATTTTATATAATTATATAATTTTATATTATAATAACATATTCAAAATCGGTATATTCTTAAATGGTGAATTCTCACCAAACAACAAACCCTTGGCGAGTCGCTCAATGTTCCGTCCACTCTTCAGATAGAGACTGTTTCCACTCAAAGAGTTGTCACCTCTAACGGGTTGTAGATACAATCCTTTACCGCTGTCGTCTATGTGAACGCGACACACGGCTCCTCCCTTCTTCAAAAACAGTCCGCTGCCACCCATTAATTTCTCAACTGCCGAACTCACGAGTCCCGTGAGAGCTCCCACGCCGAGAGTCTTTCCGAGAAAGGGTAGTGCCTTTGTGGCGAAGGGTAATGCTTTTGCGGCGATTCCTGCCAATAGCGGTATGAAACCACCTTTCATTCTCAAATTGTATCTCAATTGAGTGGGACTCAATCTCACCGTCAACCCTCTTCCATCATGAATCGCTTTCTCCATCCTTTTGCTTTGACTTTTGGTCCAGGCGATCAAATCCTGACCGCCTCACGTCAGATCTTCGTGAGTGAATTTGAATTTCACGGTCTCGCCTCGAGTTCTTAACGCTCTCTCAAGTTTCTTCCTCTGTCCTGCAGATATGTTCACATTTTTTTCACGTATTCTGTCATAATTCTTTTTTTAAAATATATTTTCTTCAGTTGTTTTCTTGTTTAATGATAATTATTTATATTAAATAATTTTTGTAAAATTAATATTGCGTTTATTTTTTTTTTGTTATTTATATATATTATACACAATATTTTTATTTTTTTTTGCTTTTATATTTCTCTTATGTGAAATCGTATTGTCACCCTCTCTCTGCGAAGATCTAACAGTTCACCATTTTGATCCGTCAACGTGGTTTTGAGACTATACAACGTGTCTAAAATCACTGGTAGATAAACTAAATTTCGAGGTCGCTCCACGATCTTATAACCCGGCGACACGTTTGGAAAGAAGGAATAGATCGTCGGTTGAGCGCTACCGTTCACATAGCTTCCAGCAATCACATCCACGTTCACCAGAATGCTATTGCCTGCGAGAATGTTGACCGTATTTTCAGGTGCCGTGTGGCCTCTATACATCTTTCGATCGAATCCCAGCATCTTGCCTATAGAATCGTCCGTGTTGAAATCCACTCGAAAATTATCTTCCAAATCCAACATCATCTGTAAGGTATTTGGATTGGGAGCGAGTCTGATCTTGTTGCTTCCCTTTCCATCCATCTTCATTCGCGTCTGAATGTAATTGTTCAAATCGTCTATGTTGTGACTTCCTTTGGGAATTCTAATCTCCAACCAATCCACTCCGTTGGAATACTTGAATGAGTTATTCTTTTTGGTGATGTTGGGAAAGGAATAATAAGTCTCCAGATTCACCAACGCCATCTCGTATCTTTTCTCTCTATTCAATTCGATGGAAGGTTCGAATTTCGTAGCGAATCGAGTCGAATCGCCACTCACCACGATTTGAATGGAATGTTTTGCAGCCGTATTCTCGGCTATCCGTTCTAACAATTCTCCTTGTTCGAACATTATATTTTAATTTTATTTTTTATTTTTTCAAAACTAATTATTTGAAGATTTATTATTTTCTAATTTTTTTTTATTTTTATTTTCACGCTCTATCTTATTATCATCAGAAACATAAAACTTGTCGAATCCACATATTTTCCACGATTAAATTCGCTAGTCAAATCGATCACGATGAAATTGTAAAGTCCTCCATCCCAAACCCTCTTACAGAATCTCCTGAATTCCGCCACGCTCATGTCGTTTGCGACGTGATCGCTGTAGATGTGATTGAGATTCTTGAGATCTTGGCGAAAGAGACATAGAAAATTAACGTTCTCCCTTATCGTCTGTCTGGGCAATCGAAAATAATTCTGCGACAGGTAGAAACAGTCCACGTTGCTGTGTCGACCCCTAACGTAATACGATTCGCATCGGTTCTGATTCTCCAAAAGCAGATCATCAAAAATCATGAGATTCTTATCTTCCGATTTCAATTCTCTAGGATCCGGAACGTCGCTAGCGTTCTCATAAAATCGACACTCGACATTCGAAGATGCATTTCTCTTCATCAGTTCCATTGCCGCACCGTCCAAAATGGTGGAAAGAGGAGCTTCACTTTTGTCGAATTCCTCCCTACTGTCAAAGATTCTGGCTATGACGTCCTTGGGCAATCTACGATCCATGCACTCTCGAAGCAATCTGTATTCGGGTTGAAACAAGCTCTTGACAAACACAAACAATCTGTCGTAATCCAACCAGTCGGGTCGGGACAACAGATTCATCAACAGATTAGTCTTTCCACAATTCGATTTTCCCACTATCAAGCCTTTTATGCTTTTGGGAAAGAACTCATTATTCGACCTCTTAGTCTCGGCATCATTCCAAGACATATCTTTAATGTTCATCTTTGTTTTATTTTTTTTTTGTTTGTTATTTTAGATTTTTTCAAACACAATTTTTTTATGTTTCTCAAACTCAGTTTTTAATATTATTATTTATTTATATCACACCGTCGGGGGTTCTCTTCAGTGTGGATCCACTCGTCATTTTAGCTAAATCTTGTATGGGTACCACAGCATCCTTAAAATCTTTCCAACTTTTCGGCGTTCGCTCTAATGCAGCTCGCTTCGCCGGTGGACTGATCAACTTGTCGATCAACGTGTCGGCTGCCCTCTTGCCAGCCACAGAAGCTATCCTACCACTGGCTTCAGAAGCGGCTTTCTTACTAGCATCCAAAGCCGTCTTCTTACCGACCTCAAATGCGGTCGATGCGAGTTTTCTACCCGCATCGCTCGTGAACGCTCGCATTATAGATTCGACGATGCCAGAACCGCCTTGAACATAAGTTCTGACGTATCCCCTGTTCTTTATCACCAACATATTTTTATTTTTATAATATATTTTGTTTTGTCACTGGTAAATCGTTTTGTTGTTTAAATACTTTTATTATTCGAGTGTAAAAATTTACTGTTTTTATTTTATATATTTTTGTTTGTTTGTTTGTTTCTCTCTACTTATTATATATACATCAATCCTTCAATTCATTCATCAGCCTTTTATAATGTTTTTTATTCAAAACCTTCTGTCTTAACAATTCGTCAGATATAGTAACTATTTCATTATCTAACCCTGTGTTACCAGCCCATCTACTAGCCATCAACAATCTCAATCTCTGAGACAGAGCGTCAGAATCGCTCGGAAGAAAAGTGGTTTTCATCCCTTTGCCAATCACCGATTCGACGAACTTCTTATTCATATCCCATATGGGTTTCACTATTTTCGTCCACTTCGTAACCCTCTCTTGGCTTTGGCTCTCGTCTCTCTGGCATCGTTATTTCTCTTCATGGCGTGGGTCTAAACCAGAATGTCGCCGTAATTGTCGAACTCCTGTTCCATGTAATCACTAGGCTTGTCGTAAAGGAGCAATTTGCGCAGTCCGGAAGTTAATTCGTACTTATTCGAGCCAACGGTTAATTCATCATCACCTATTTCGATTTCTGTATCGCCGACAAAAGTTCTACCGTCCGAATCCTTATAAAATCCGTACAACAGATCTCTCTTACCGCCATCCTCGGACGACGCGACGCTATTAGTGGTGATAATTGAAGTTGCATCATCGCTCACGTCTGTTTGAATTCCCGTGGGAACGTAATCCGGTGTAGATTGAAAGGAATATCGATTTCCAAAACTACCGGGCAACGAACCCATTCTCAAAGAACTCTCTTTTATAGGTCTCAATTCTTTGACTATCTCCTTCTTGCTTCGCTCTTGACTCTCCGTCACGTGTTTAAATATTTTTGTGGTCTCGCGTCTGAGATCCATCTCTCCGAGACGTCTGCTTCTGTCAGCCGATTGAATGCCCTTCTTAGCACGTTCATACTCGTCTAAAATTTGATCTCGGCGCCTAGAATCCATCTGTAAAAACATTTTTCGTTTTTAATTGTTAATGTTCCTTTAAGTATGCTAATGTGAGTTATTTTATTATTTTCAAAATTAAATGTATAATTATATTTTTATGTTTTAAGTTAATAAAAATCTTATGTCTTTCATATAATAACTAAAAAATTCATATCTCAACTCAGTATTGTTTGAATTGGGAAAACTTGAAAGTTTAAAAACGTTTAAGCACATGACAAACCAGTTTCTGATTTAACGCATTTGAGAGTAATTTACGTTTGTTAAAAGGAATTCCATTCATATATCAAAAAAACATTCACTCAATGTCGAATTAAGAGAGAACCTTTGAAGACAGTTAAAAAAAATTTAGCACATAAAAGAAAACGTTTTTTCTAATTTAACGTTAAAAGGATTCATTCATTCAAATCTCTGAGCATTATCATGAATATATTAAAAATTTACCACTCAAACCTAATTGAGTGGAAAATGCGTTTTATTATACATTATTAAAACGATCCATTAAAAACGAAAACCTTCATTCACACCACAACAAAAACATGAGCGACATTTTCATCAAACATTCCATTAAGTGTTTATTAAGATTACTTCACAAAAATTAACAGTGACAAAACGCGAACAAACGATTTTTACCTCTGATTTTTTTCTAATTGTTTCAAAACTCAATTTCTTTGCGTTACATTGAAACAAAACATGAATGTCTATTTTTACAGATCTTATTTTATAGTCAACTCTTTTGAACGAATGCCTTTCATTCACGCAACTCTTTTAAAACTGGCGCTCATATTTATAGTCGACTCTTTTGAATGAAAACCTTCATTCAATCACAACAAAAACATGTGTTAGTTTTTACTATCATCGTGGCAGTGGGTTTGCCGGTTCAAAATCACCTCTTTTCCGTGTACCGTACACGATTCGATTTCTGACGTAAAATCCGCAAATGGATTTCCGTGTATGCCTCCATAGGGATTCAGTGTTAAAATCGTGTACAGACACGGATGAATTAGAATCAGCAAGATGATGATTTAGAAACGGCAACGCGTTTTTTGCTCGCAATTTTAACACTGAATCCTATGGGGAAACCCATTTGCCGATTCTAAATCAGACGATACACCTCTTTTTCCTTAAAATTGCATACGTTTTTTTCACTCTTGAGCGATGTGTATATAGAATCCAGTGATGTAAAATTGGCTTTGCAGTTTTGTAGATGTTTCGGGCTATGCTCACTTCCCCGAAAACATGCCATGCGAATGAAGTTGCAAAATTCCCTTTTCAGAAATAGCATATGTTGCCGCAGTGGTCTCAGAGCACCACAAACTTGTTAAGATGATGTTGAATCATGGGAAGCATGTATTGTGCGAGACGGCAATGACAAATGATTTGGAATCAACGAAAGAGCTGATAAAAATCGCAAATGACAAGAAACTGTTTCTGATGGAGGTAACAATTAGTGTAAAATCAGTTTTAATGCATTCGTTTTACAAAGGAATTATGAACTATTTTATCTTTTTCAGCTGATTATATTTCCAAAACACCAGTTAACCGACTAACAGCGGTCGTAACGATAACACAACAAAACTAATTCTACGATAGAAACAGTTGATATATTATACGCTATGAAGTTGAATTGATGGTAACATGGTGAGGTTTGCGACTCAGAGTTTATACATGTATTCAAACTACAAGCGAAGCGTCAAAGATGAACATAAGCTATGAGCCGCAAACCGCAGCCCATATTACCGTCTATTCATTGCAGTAACAAATATATTCCAATAAGACACTACCAGAACCCCCGACCTATATTGTGAATTTGAACAAGGCAACTGTTTAATGATACAGTACAAACAGCGTGGACTGGTCACTTTTCACGAGAGGGCAATATTTCCACGGACGCAATACTATTAGATTCCAATCACTAATTGCAGGAAATAATCATAACAAAAAATTAATTAATGAAGCACTGGGTACAACCCGGTGCTTCATTAATTAAATTTTGCTGCTAATGATTTGTATACTACGGTAAACGCATGCGTGGACATCACTATCCACGTGTGGATTAAGACCAATCGACGGCGACTGCACCGTAGCAAGTTTAGTGAATAGATCTCTTGTGTGGCTCATGTCATCACTTGACAAATAGTTCATAAATCAGTCGAAGGTCGAAGTCACACCGTCAGAGTTCAAATCATAAACTGATTTATAATTCAACCAACACTTCCTTCGCAACATCGTCTGTTGCACGTGTCTAAAATCGACAAAAAAGAAGTGATTTTATGAAATAAATTACGAAACAGGCAACTCGGTTTCAAATATCTCGCTAAGTGACGTCAAACGGTAACATATGCCCCAGTGGCAGTAAACACGGAAAGGTTACGCGGACTCTCGTCCAATAAGAGGGCGAACATTTTAGCCTTATTGGGACACAGGATACATATAGGCAGACCGTTCCGCTGTGCATATACAACGGCCAATGCCAAGAAGATAGACGTACGAAGGGGACTGTTTGATTAGAGATGTTTATTTATTTATTTATTTATTTATTTATTTATTTATTTATTTATTTATTAGCGTTTAAGATCACATACTTATGCACAATGGCTGGTCGTGACCGTGACGGTTTTACAGGTCGAGGAAGCCGGAGTACCCAGAGAGAACCACCGAGCATCGACGAGTTACTGTCAGCTCCTCAACATTCTTACTCTGTTCAAGCTCAGATCAATCAGGTTTGCAGCGGTTGAAGACATGTGCACCACCGACGTGCAGTACGCCTTAGTACGCGGTGTCATCGTTCCGCAATGTAGGCAACCGGGATGAAGTGCCTTGACAAAGATACAATCCGGGTCGTCCTGTACGGAGATTGAACTTGGGACCATTAGCAAAGAAGTCCAACAGTTTGCCAATGAACCACCGCTCTCCGTAGGGGTGTTTATACCGAATCCGGGTCATAGTGTATTTGGTAGTTTCAATGTACTAAAGCCCTATATTTTCAAATTCTTCAATAGTGTTGTCAATACAAACAGATACTGGTGTCGTTGGTACAAGGTCAAAACAGTAGTTTAATTGACATCCTAATGTATTTTTGTTTCAAATTAATGAAAATTCAACATTTTGAAGGCTACCTTCTTATACAATTTTTAACAAACTACAATATACATAAATAGGCATAAATGCCTGTCTGGATGGAGGAAAATGGAATTTCAGACTCGATGGTACAATGGGCGCTCATATTGCTACATGCACCTCGGGATTCGCAGGGACGTACATACAGTGATATGGGCGGGATCCAGCCGCCCATATTGCTCCATGTACATCCCTGCGAATCCCGAAATATGAGTTGAATCGAATTCCGAATCGAATCAGGCAAAATATATTGAATCGAATCTAATCTGCGTTATTTGCTGAGTGAATTGTATCTAATTCACCCGTACAGTTGAGTTATCACCCAAATATCACTTTCAAATTCTCTACATGTAAACAAAAAATACATACAAGAAACGTTTGAGCCAATAGACTGCCGGTGTTAACCTGGAGGTCTATTGGCTGGGACTTTGCTTCTGCTTATTATGCTTTGCATCAAATTTGTAATTATTGCATGGATGGAATCTTGCCTTTACGGGTTATTTAATGATGATACGCACTCTACGTAATGTAGAGACAAATCTCACGACTCTTCAAAATGTAGAATGGTGCGTCTTTCGACAAATGTATACAATGCCACGCTCCACTAATATCTTGTTACAGCGACGCGCCTGTTTCAGGGAAAAAAAACAACAAAAAAGGAAGAGTAAGCCAATTATGAACAATTATGAATCAACATATAGTTGGAACTAGAAGACTTGCCACATTTAGCGCAGACAATGCTCGTTAGTTAAGGCGTCCCTTACTTCAAAAGAATGTAAAGGTCTGAGATACATACTTGCATCTGCTCATACACTGTAAAAAATATAGGTTCTTTTAGAACCAAAACTGGTTCTAATCTTGTCCCTGAGATGGAACCAGTTCTGTTTAAACACTATTTATTTCAAATCAAATAAATTTATAAAGATTAACATTAAATATTAACAGAATTAAACATAAATTGAGGGGGTTTCAGTCGTAAGTTTAGAGCTTATACGAGGTTGTCTCAAATCATTATTAAGCAAAGGAGATATTAACAGTTGGCATATCGAACCAGTTTTGGTTCTATACAGAACCAAAACTGGTTCGATATGCCAACTGTTCATATCTCCTTTGTTTCAAAATGTGTGGCGACTGCGTTGAATAAGCGCCAAGTTTACTGCTGAATCTACTTCAGTTCATGTAATATTCTGTTAAAATTGAATGCTAATCTTGGTAAATTTATTTCATTTGAAATAAATACTGTTTAAACAAAACTGGTTCCATCTCAGGGACAAGATTAGAACCAGTTTTGGTTCTAAAGAGAACCTATATTTTTTGCAGTGTACTATACAAAATATAATGCGCTATTAGCGAAGTCGGAAGTGAAATCATGACACGACCAAATAGAAAAAAAATAGCGAGAATACAGTATCTGGAAGGTGGATTACTACTAAATCGCCGTGGGATGGATTTTTCACTTAGCAACTATTTATAGCTTCTGATGACAAAACAAAAGAAACACTTGCAAACTTTCATCACATGGACCACCGGGTTGCATCCGGTGCGACAGAAGTTTGCAAGTGTTTCGTGTGGTGTTATAAACAATAATATATATTTTTCGAATGGAGAATAAAGGACTCTGTGATTTAATCCACTCTCTTCATTCTGTATATGCTGTCAAATTTTAATATCTATTTACGTCATCACATCTACATGTATCCAGTGATGTTCAGGATTGATGTTAATGACCTCTATGCTCTGATATAGAATTGTACAGAGTTGGGTAAGATATTTTTTTACAGGAACTGAGTTACGCTAATAGTTCAGTTTGATAGGGACAACAATGCACTTACTCAGCGCGCTATTGCTTCAAAATAGTGCACAATATATATACGGAACTTTTATTTTTAACTGTAGATGCAGCCCCCCGAACCTCCTTGGTGTCGTTTTCTATCTCCAAGATGAGTTTCGGAGAATCGACAATTCGAAACAATCTGAACTACCCCAACTCGAATCGATTCAAGAAATGATCTCGTATCCAATCAAACTTCAACTCTTCGTATGGTTCTAGCTGCATCATCTTCCACTTGCGTAACATTCGCAATCGGAAATTTCAAAGATTCCAAGAATATATATAAAGCGACTGTCGACTACCAAAACAACTTTTTGGAGAAGGTTTCATTGCATTGAAAGACAAGGCAAGCAATATTTCATGACTTAAAAAGATGATCCCTTTCTCCAACTGTTAGTGGTGCATGGAATGTAAACTAAGCGATGCTGTACCAAATGTAAACAAGAAAACGTTTTGTATAAGCACAAGCGCAAGAGAAAATGCACATGGAACACTCTTATTGTGTGCATGCACCATGCAATCTCTCCGTATTAGAACAAAAGCGAGAAACATTCCGTTTACGAAGTTGAATCTCTCTCACTGGAAGGAGGTGACAGCCACATCTCAAAGCGTGACTGGCGATTCAAAAGGAATTCGTTTAAAATAAGTTCAAGTAAACTGGACAGGATTCCAGGCTGTGGGGGTTAATATCTTCTTTCAAAAACACGTGAAATGGCACCGTACCCCCACAAACACACACCCAAAAAAGACATCGTCCCGGTTCGAAATTCGATTTTGAACAAAACGCAGGTGTTTTTGATAGGAAATGCCCAGGCCCATCTCCAAGTATTGTCAGTGGGGGTTCTCGAAAATTAGTTTTAAAGACTTTCAAGCTTATTGCACAAGAGCGGTGGTGGTTACACTTTGGGGGTTAATATCTCCAGTCAAAAGAACTTGGAAGAAGTGCCCCAGACCCACCACACAAGACAAACAAATCAGAATACTTATATGTAGGCTACAACCATTTCACAGCTTGGAGGAAAATATTCACACAGACATCCAATATAATCTTGCGTGGATGTGTCAAAACAAAAAAGCTTTTAGAAAGCACTGCAAAGTTTGGAGGTGTAATAATGCAATACGAATATTCCTGTCATTGCAAACAGCCAATCCATGTTAACCCTTTACCTAACACAATATTCAAAAATAAAAAAAATAAAAAAAAGGAATTTCCACATTTTTCGAAATTCACAGGTTTTGAATAAAGCCATACAAATACCATTCGAACCAGCTCGATGAGAACAATAATATCAATATTTGTATGGTTTTATTGAGAAACTTCCGAGATAATTTAGGCTGTGGTAAGCTCATTCTGGTTAATTTTTCTGCCGTGTTGACCGCTATGCTAGGTAAAGGGTTAAGTAACGAATTCCACATATATATATACGATTCGATTTTTCGTTGTTTTTCAAGTCAATTTAATCGATCTGCGAATTCAGTTCCACGTGATTTGGAGTAATAAAACCAGACAAACCGAGTAGCGCAATGAAAAAAAGGAAACGCAGTGTGAAAGCCCAAATGGCGGAGACAACACGGTAGCGAAATGCACTGTAAAAGCCCATTTTGAAGAGGCCGATAGAAGAAAAACATAAGTGAAACGCGCTACTGCCCCCCCCCCCCCCCCACCCCAAACCCCCCAAAAAAAAACAAAAACAAAAAACTCTAAATCTTTATACTTGCTATATATTATACAGCGTATACTATACCAGAAGGTGACTACCGCATCTCAAAGCAGTTTGAATAGTTATATGCGCGGGAGCTGGACGTTTCGTACATGGCCGTTTCGTACACAGCATTTTCGTACACAAACCATTTAGGTCATTTCGTACACAAGCTATGACGTTTCGTACACGGGTTATGGCTGTCTTGAGACAAGGAAAGATAACAACCGGGAAGTAAAAACAACAAATATCTAAGAATCGAAGGCAATTTTTATAATCTTTATTGGAATATGAACGTGTGGGAATGGGTTCAAATTATGTATGAATCCCGAAGGGATTCATACAATTTGTACCCATTCCCAGACGTTCATACTCCAATAAAGATTATAAAAATTGCATTCAATTCTTATAATTAGATTCCGTAACTGTTTAGACTACTTTTTACCAAAAAATAAAGCAGAAAGACGAAATAAAACATGTACGAACGAACGAGGCGAAAAACTACCCTCACACAAAAGACAAAGCGCACAACTCTGAGTTGAGCGCCGGTTTTCGGCATTGACCCAAATTTGTCAACTTGCCGTTTTTCTCAACGAAACTTGGAATGTTCAAAACAATTTATTTAACATATCAGCAAACTATAATCACTGATCACTGCGAGAGGCGCTACAAGTTATAAACCAGCCCAAACACCGCCCAAATTACATTCTGTCAAATGCGCTCTACCGTAAATGCGGGTCAAAAGTTCGACCAGATGTATTTATTGGAAAATTAATTACATTTGGTCATGACGTTTTCATCCAGCTGACCAATGGGAATTGAGTATTTGAACCCGAAACGTATAACTACATTAACATTGTAATTGTATTGCAATAATATATTTATATAAATACGAAACATACTGGAATGAAACAAATATAAGGTTCTACAAAGACAAGTCTGACTTTGTGCAGTATACATATAAAACATACTGGAAAATAGTTATTATAATTATAAGTTGGAAAGATGGGACTTAGGACTTTGAATTCCCATGCCACCTCCTTTACGTAGGTGGTGTGATCCTTATATGACGTCCCAGTAAGTTGTTTTACTTATACTAGGGGCAGGGCGGGAGAGGGGATCCCTACATGATGACACACTGGGTACTTAACATTGCAGTAATAAAAAAGTGGTGTACATGTACTGAAAATTAATCAGTTTAATGTGTTCATGTGCTAATTATGACTCCAGTGTAACAATGATGTGATATCATATCATAAGAACTGAACAAAGGCTCTTATTAATCATCAATGAGCTCACATCCAGAAATTTTGATTTTTCATCCGAGAAAGATGTTTTATAGTCTGCGGTTCATTTTATTCCCTAACAATATTTTCAAATGTACGACATATTGGGGTGGTGTTGAACGTATTAAATTCTATTCCGTGATATTTCAAATGTGGATTTTTGTTTTGTTATATTGGATTACAATACCTTACAAAAGTAAGTAGTCTATTATTTCAAATAATAAAATACTTGAAACTCCAAAATAATTTGCCTGTGTACGAAACGTCCTTTGGTATATGTAGGAAACAGCTTTTCTATAAGAAACAGTCGGTGTACGAAACGACACTTATCCATATTCACAAGAAATTAGTTTACAACAATTCTGAGTTTACTGGACAGGGTTCAAGGCTATGCGGGTTAATATATTTCTTCGAAAGCACTTGATAGGCACCCATCATACACAAAACGCTCCAGTTTCCCCTAAAAACCCAGCTTTTTGGACGAATCGTCCAGTCCGAAACTCGACTTGGGACAAAACGCCCGTGCTGAGGTTATTTTTAGAGGAACTGTCCGGCACCATCTCCAAGTAATGTCAGCGGTGGTTTTCCATTTACCAAAAAAACGTATTTGGAAGAGGTGGTGGGGGGGGGGGTGGCTGCACGTTTGGGTTCAGATCTCCATTCGAAAAAAAAACTTTAAAAATTACTCCATCCCTCCATAAACAAAATAAACAGAACAGAATGCTAAAATATAGGCTACAAGATTATCGAGAATTGGGAGAAAATAGTACGCAGACATTTTTGTCTAATATTGTCGAGGGTGGATGTAACATAACAAATATTTTTAAAAAGTACTTATAACTTTGGAGGTGGCATAACACAGCACGAATATTGAAAATTGAATGCGGTGAATCCCAGTTTAATAACGAATTCCGCATATTAGTGGACCCGGTAAAAATGTGTACAGTTATATTTTTTTTGATTTTCCAAGTCATTGGAATCTACCTGAGAATTCAATACAGCTATGACTTGGGGCAATTATCGCCCTAGTATACACGCCCTTAGTAACGTGTCCGTGCCCCTGTTTGGTTGAGTTGAATTGTTGATACAATTCAGCTTGCCCAATGAGAGCGGAGATGCAAACAAAAAAGCTAGAATTAGGTAAATTGTAGCTACGATTTAACTTACTTACAGATTCAATTTACTATGCTATAGGTGCAATTTGGCTAAACTGCAGGTACAATATATATCAAATTGTGGCTACTATTTAGCTAAATTGCAGGCACAGTTAACTAAATTGCAGCTGCAAGTTGGCAACTAACGAAAGTGTCAATGACACTGTATATTAACTTGACGTGGTGTAGTATTTGATGAAAAGGATAATGTTCAACGTTTAAGAAGGATTAGGAAATACGACAAGAATTGTGATAATTGAAATTATGTTAATTTATGTTCCCTGTGTGCTACTTTCAATAAGACTAATCTGAGGTTTAGACTGTGCTAAAGAACTGAGGTCTGGGTTAATGTGGTCCTCGGAGTTAACGTATCTCAACAAAATTTAACAAGTTACAGTAAAATTATTCCAAAACGAGTCATCATACCAAGTTACAATAAAATCCCTTCAAAAATATAACTCGTAGACTTTGAGAAAGGAATCAAGATCACATGACGGTTCGGAGGTCACGGTTGACCGACGGTGACCAAAATATGAAAGTCTTATCTAGATATCATATCAAGTTATCCTACCAAGTTACAATGAAATCTCTTCATAAAAACAACTTGCAGACAGTGCTAAAGGACGCTAGGGCAAGTGGCCAGGTGGCAGTAACGGCTGACCGATTGTGACCAAAATGTGGAAGTCTCATCGAGACATCATACCGAGTTATCTTTCCAAGATACAGTGAAATCGTTTCGTAAATATAAACTGTATACTGTGCCAAACAAATCGAGGTCACATGCCTGTGCGGCCGTCACGGTTGACCTTATCATGGTCAAAATATGACGTTGTCATCTTAATTATACTGAGTTACCCTGCACATTTGCAGTGAAATCCGTTCATAAATGCAAGCTGTAGACTGTACTAAAGTAATCTAGATAACGCATCCCTGTGGTCGTCGCGGTTGACGGAACCCGGCCAAAAAGGACTTTCTCGTCTAGACATCACACAGAGTAACCCTACGAAGTTACAGTGAAATCCCTTCATAACTACGACCTGTAGACTATGCTAAAGGTGTTCGGGCTTCGGGCCGCAACGCAGTGGGATTTCTAATTTAAAAAAAAAACAACATTTTCGATTTTCTTCAAATATAGAATCATTTCATTTTCTGAACAAAACTGATTTCAGGTATAAAGTAAGCATTATTTCAAAACGCTTACTCTTAAGAGATTAAGAGGAGAATATTAACCCTTTACCCAACGAATCGCCCGCATCCGCCCGCGTAATATGCAAATTCAGCAGCTGAAAAATATTATTTTTCGAAACATTTCAATAGAACCATATCATGTGCCCCTCTTTGGAACGAGCTCGTCGAGCTCGTTCCAAAGAGGGTTCACATGATATGGTTTTGTTGACATTTTTTTAAAAGATATTTAAAATAATAAATTTTGAAATCGTCTGCGTTGGGTAAAGGATTAACCAATGTTGAATCAATTTATTTCCATTGTCCAATGACACGAAATTAGTAATATTAAGTTCGTTGTTTAGGGGATTTTCGTTGTTCTTGTTAATTTTTCTGGTTTGTTTCTTGTTGTTTGATGTTTTTTTTTATCCATTTCATTGCGTTATTGGTTGGAGAAATGATTATGAGGATGTCATATTAATTATTTCAGCGCAACATGTCCGCCCTTTCAGGCCAATTTGTAACTTAAATTGATGCTTCAAAGCTATATATGTATACGGATTTCTTTATCACAAAAATCACGAGAATAATGTTACTTCATCCAGCCTTTAATTAATATACTCCCAAATGAATATTTATTCAGCAGCTGAATCGACTAAAATGCAACCGACCGAGGCGTATTGACTTGACGCCCACTGACTAAAATTGTCAGTGGCCAAAATAGCTTGCATCCGATACGAGTGTATCCTTGAAAATCAGAAAGTAAAAAGAAAAAAAAAAACAACTGAGATGCCTTCGTAACATAAATAATCTGCAAACGACCCACCAAGCCGCGTTAATGAGGGGGAGTGTTTAGGAAGTACCAACGATTCTAATTTCTGTTTCTGAAATACTTTAGTACCACGGTGTAGACAAATGGAACACGACCAGTGGTATTCAATGTCGCCAGTCAAAAAAAAAAAAAATGGGCCAGACTTTCTCGTCGGATTGTTTTCATGTCACTGTTGCAAAAACTCTTTAGCAGACGGCATAAAAGCGCAAATATCTATTGGAGATTTTTTGCGTGTATTATTTAAAGACACTGCACATAAATGAAAATAAAGCAAATAAAATAAAGGAGAATTACAAATATTCGTTTCGGATTTTGCAGATGTACATTTTATGTTCCGTAAATCGAATCTTACAGAGCATTGGGTTTCCCATGAATTTTTTCTCCGAATCGTCCCAAATATTATGCGCGCACGCGCTACATAATCTTGTAGCGAGACTTGAACTGTTTTGGCAGCCACATGGTTATCTACTTGGAGCGAGGTTGCTACCACTATACGGTATTCGTGATTCGTTGGATAACGCGAATGTGCGACACCGAACGTTGATCCGTCCATAGGTTTTAACTTCAAAACCATATTTGGCAAGTGCCCCCCCCCCCCCAAGCCCCCCTCCCCCCCCCCCCCCCCACACACACACACAAAACCAAAAAAAAACGCCTTTCACGTTGCAAAAAATGTTTTTTTTCGGTTTTTGTTTCGAAAACTTGGCTTATTTCCCATCATTAAAATACGCTCCATTGGCTCGTTTCAATTCAAATTCGTAAGCTCTGTTTTTGAAGCAAACACTAAACATGTTAGTTATTTCAGAAACGTGTTGGTACACATTGCATGCCCAACGCTTTGAACACATGTGGCATCTTCCATGTCAGTTCAGTGGCAGCAATTGTAAGATTCCATACTCATTGTATGGGGTAAACCAATTAATATCTTCCACTTGTGGCTGCACGTTGAAATACTGATTCCTCTCCACACACGTTCACTTAGCAGCCACCTTACTAATGTAATTTTGACGTATTATATTCCTGAAATCGAAGAAATGGCCTCTTGCGCTGAAAGGGTTAACATTTAAGGTACACAATTTATAAGAGACGTGCCTCACGGTGAGGCTGAGATACAATCTGTGCGGTTTATATGCTCAAATATATTGTTTTGATTGCGTCTTGTCACCGAATCTTGCACTAAAATTATATCAACTTCGTCCTTTGTTACATTTATTCGGTGTTTTTTCGAATGTCTTCATAAAAAGAAATACATTTCTTTAAGTTAAACATGCGCACATCGAGCTAAAAATGTTACCATAATAATCACAGAAAACTGCTTTTTTATAAGAACATTTCCACAGTTATCCTCCGCTTCGTGAAGCCTGTTTAACGAACTTCTAAGTGGAACGCGCACGCTCCTTCAGTGGTTTAACGTGCTGCTATGTCCCCTGAATTGAACACATCTGAGGTCTCTCACAACTTTTTGTTTGATATTCTTAAGATGGTTAACACATCTCCAATTTTTCTTTCAGGCTTACTGGACTAGGTTCTTTCCCGTTTTCGATAAGATTAGAGAAGAGCTTCCTTCAATAGGGAAGGTTCAGTTTGTTTGCGGAAGATTCGGGTTTGATGATAATGTCCTCGACAGATCACAAAGTCCCAGCGAGGGACCCGGAGGAATATGTGAAATAGGCTGCTACCTTATACAATTAGCCACGATGATGTTCGGATGCAGACCCGAGAAAATTATGTGTGATGGGACTTTATTCCCTTCAGGTATAATCATGTATTTTCTGATTCTGAGATAAAGATGCCGAGAAAGGAGGGTGAAAAACTCAAACAAAATTGAAGCCCCAGTTGGGAACTGCTCAATATAAATTTTATGACGCGTTTCTCCGAGAAAGTTTATGCTGCTGTAGAACTAAATTTTGAATATTTTCGGACTATAAAAAATGGAATATTCCCACTTGATAACATGATTCCGTCAGTCTTTGGGTTTTTGGTTAAATGTGTACGACCTTCACAGAACGCCTGCTGCATCATGTCAGGTTTTCTTTGACTTTTGTCTGGTCGTCCTATTTATTTATTTATTTATTTATTTATTTATTTATTTATTTATTTATTTATTTATTTATTTATTAGGGTTTAACCAGACATTAATAGGGCCATATTATGTCGGTGACAGTTTTACGGGTGGAGAAAGTCGGAGTACCCGAAGAGAACCACCGAGCAACGATGAGCAGCTGTCAGCTCTCCAACATCGCAACTCTGAACTCTGCACCGCGGCACAGACAGGGTTAGATTGGTTGAAGACATGCGTACCATCGACGTACAGTGCGCCTTAGTACACTGCGTCATAGTGCCCCCGTGTAGGCAGTCGGGGTTAAGTGCCTCGCCCAAGGACACAACGCGGGAGCACGAATCAGTCGCTGAAATGGTTACCCATCCAATTTCTAACCTGCTCGACGTTGCTTAACTTCGGTGTTCTGACGAGAACCGGTTAACGAAACGCCACCTCGCTCCCTCTGGTCGTCCTGACTGTAAATTATTAAGAAACATTTTTACATCATTGAACACTTTCTCTAAAGGCTAAGGTCGAAAATATAACCTGTGCCACTGAGTGATCTGAACTGAAATTGAAATCGATGGGTGTTTTCGAAATTTCTTTCCTCGTTAGAAGGAAGAAAGATTCTCGTCAGATCACCGAAGTTAAGCAACGTCGAGCCCGGTTAGTCCTTGGTTGGGTGACCATCTGAGCGATCGATTCGGACTCCTGCAGTGTATTTTTGGGCAAGGCACTTAACCCCGAGTGTCCACACGGGGACACGATGACGCCGTGTACTAAGACGTACTGCACGTCAATGGTGCGGACGTCTTCAACCAGTCTAACCCTACCTTTGTTGCAGTGTGGAGTTACGATGTTGGGGGGCTGGCAGCTGCCCGTCGTTGCTCGGTGGTTCTCTCCGGGTACGCCGGCTTTTTCCACCGATAAACTGTCACCGACACGACGTGACCTTGACTGTTAAAGTGCCGTTAAACCCTAATAAATAAATAATAAATAAATAAATAAATAAGGTAACAAAGAATAAAAATAAACAAAAAATAATCAGTATAAAATACTTTGTTTAACCATTAACTATTGATATACTGTTCCAGGTTCAGATCGTGTAGAGGTCCTATTGGGGGATGGTGCTATTTGGGCAAGAGTAGGTTCTATCGATAAATATACAGAACGACACATACGTTTGCATATATTTGTCACACACCTCCCATGTAACAACCAGACTACACGAAAATTAAACTAGAGCACTCACCAACTGGATAATTGCTGCATTTTCTTAGTTGTCAACGAAACTTCACTTTTAGATGGCGGGGTACCAACCCTAATTTGCGTTTTAATTGTCACGTTCACAATGATCGAACTTCAAATATTGACTAAATTGCAGGGAATAACACAACAACATTTTTAAAAATAGCTAATAAGTTTAGCACACTCCATAACTGCATGACCAGTTGTGGGAAATATTTGTCAAGGAACAAGCAGTCGGAATGCTATTCTAGTTTTGTAGATTTTTGACTCGAATTTGACTGTTTAAATACCCCGGGTAAACAAATCTAAACGAGGAATTTGGAATTCCCAAGCGATATCGACTCCGCTGCATTAGACCAACGATGATGTGATTTATTTAGACGGATTCCTTCTTTGTTTACTTTGCAAAGGAAATCGAACGTGTTTTGTATCACGACAATTGTGCGATTTAACTTTGTTTTTATCGTACAGGCAGAAGAGTGGAAATCCCGTGTTTTACATTAATAGGTGTGTGATAAATAGGTTTTATCGAAGTATTCATAAAGCTATGCCAAAAGGGGGGGGGGGAGTCTTTGCTGTTGATGATCTACATGTATGACACACATTGTGACCGTTACGATGATGATGGCGGGTAATATAACATTGGATGAGGTCAAGACCAGATTGGATTACGACCTAATGGCATAAACAACCCTTCCCCCGAAGGGGAGGAAGATTCGCCATTCCACACCCAAGTAAATAGTTGTAACTATTACCTACCGGAAGATTTTCGTGACTCACTCGGCAACAAAGTTAAATCTTTCTCGCTTTTCCACATGATTGTCAAAGCCTAAGTGCACACTGGGATTCCCTCCATGATCTCTTGTTTAACCTTCAAGGAACTGAAAATACCTTTGACATAATTGGCCTCACTGAAATCTTTAACATACAACCTAATATGACTTACTCTCTTGATGGCTATCACCCACTGATCAAAGTAAACAGACCAGATGACGATGATGGTAGAGGTGGAGTGGAGTTTTATACAAAGAAAAACATTAACTTTAATATTCGAAATGATCTAGTCATCTTTATCCCTCACGTTATAGAATCACTTTTCATTGAAATACATATCAACAAAATTCGTAGAATTGTCGGAGTAGTATATAGACCAAACACGGCGACCAAATCAGATATAGATATGTTCCTCAACACGCTAACTGAAATAACTAATAAAATAAATCAAGAAAATGCGATCTCTCAAATAATGGGGGACTTTAATATTCATCTTTTAAAGACCACGCACCTTATGAAAACCGAAAATTATATCAACTCCATGTTCAGTCAAGGCATCTCACCCGTCATTACAAAGCCAACGAGACTGACGACCCACTCCGCAACTCCCATAGATCATGTATTAAGAAATAATCTCCAAACACCGCCTAAGTCGGGGATAATAATAACTATTGTTTCCGACCATTTCGGTGTTTACAATGTGGAAACTCATCCCGAGCAAAATCGTAACAAAACATCTGTCTGGATACGCAAATTTAGCGCCGACAACAAAGCATTGTTCAAAGCATTCCTTTCCCAGTGTGATTTTGCGATAGTCTTAGACACAAAATGTTCTAATTCGGCCTATAACTCGTTTATGAGTATCTACCTCGAAACATTCGAGTCGGCGTTTCCCATAAAACGTGTCAGTAGTAACAATAAGTTCCTTAAACAAAATCCTTGGATGACGAAAGGCTTGGTTATTTCCTCTATTAATAAAAACAGATTCTATTTCAAAAATTTAAACAGTCCCACGGAAATAAACATAAAAGCTTATAAAAACTACTGCAATAAATTTAAAAAAACAATGCAAGGCAATAAAAAATGTCCTCAACAACAATAAGTTTAACATTAAAAAGACCTGGCAAATACTGAATGAAGCCATTCTAAAATCTAAGCGGGAAGCCTCTTTATCGACTTATTTTCTCAAGGATAAAAACCAAACAGTCACCCAGCCGACAAAGCGGGAGAGTTGAACGCGTACTTCGCTAATATTGGTAAATGCATAAGAGAAAAAATATCCAAGCCAAATAAATCATTCTATGAGTACATGGGAAGAAGATCAACAAACAATTTTTTTATATCAATCAAGTCTGAGCCACTGAGGTTAAAAACATTTTGAAATCCCTAAAAGCCAAACGAAGTCAACATTGTGATAATGTTAGCTCAGAAGTTGTCAAGGACACTATTGATCCTATACTTATCCCATTAATGCACATCTTTAATTGCTCATTTGCACAAGGTGTTGTACCAGACGGAATGAAAATCGCTCAAGTCACCCCGATATTCAAATCCGGTGATAAGCACAGTTTTGGCAATTACAGGCCTATTAATTAGTCTATTGCCCACCATTTCTAAAATTAAAAAAAAAACTTATGTCTTTGCGATTGCTAAACTTCTTGGACCGTTTTGAAATCCTACACCCCCCATCAGTATGGATTTAGGACGAACCACAGTACAATGCATCCTGTCATACAGTTACTCAAAAAGGTAGCTGAGGAAAATGATTAAAAAGGTAAAAACTGCACTCTTGCCCTGTTTCTTGACCTATCTAAACGCATTCAGCACTATGGATAATTCAATTCTAATAAACAAACTAGATGAAGTGATTGTGCCCGCACAATACATAGGGTTTTCCTCGTATTTTCAGTTCCTGGGCTTTTTCGTCTCAAAATTGAGAAGAACGCAGAAAAACGGATTTTTGATGAGCCTATTAACATACTGACGGTAGACGATATAACTGCAGGACCTCTATGCAGTATGCCAGCTCCCAGAGGTCGCATCTAATGGAATTCTGTACTGACCGCCGAGGCTCCATACATTGGAACAACCATAGCCATTCCAAACTGCGCATTATTACTATGTCGACCTCATTACATGTCAACGAGTGGACGACATTTGCCAGTAAATCCATGTCAGTTGTAATTCCCATTCAGAAGTCCAAAACAACTGCTACCATAAGTGTTTAAGGTTACTTTCGAAGATTTCCAAATGCTTTTGTATCCGATTCTTATGCGTGGAGGCGGAAACACTGCATGATGGGCAGTGGTGTCGTGGTTCCTCGCGATTGCAGAAGAAATATCTAGAGTTCAGAAATAAAACAAAACAGCGCGTAATTGGGTGGGAGTGTGTGGGGGTGGGGGGGGGGGGTGGTTCGGGTGGGAGCTGACAAATCAGTATGAGGAGTGTTAGTTTATGTCATTTCTTAATAAGTTCTACTTCTCCTTCAATAAACCTGATGGATTTGATTTGTACGACCACAACAAGTACAGGCCGAAAGTCAAGATTAAACACTTGTGTATACTGTTGTCCACTTTAGAGGAATTCCACCAGGTATTGGTCATATTGCCCCAACCCTTCCTGTTGCTTCTTATCTGCATGTACGTTGCAGGGTCTTCGGGTAGATGAATAATTCTCAGTTATTTATCTATGCCATGGCCCATGAGCTCTTATAGTGAAAGCCTGAAATTGAAACGCGGTTCCAGAAGGCAACTTCCCAGGCTCGAAGTCAGCAGTATTTAAAAAAATGACGTGTGTGGGGTGAGGGGGAGGGGGGGGGGGGGCATATGTATACCTAAAGCTAATTCAAACTTGGACCCAAAGTCCGTAACATATTAGGCATATCCAAAGTGCACAGCCCCGAGATTGGGGAGGGTATTTTAGGGGGGTCTCCCCTTCCCGAATTTTTTTTTTAAATAAGAGGCTCTGATAACAATTCTCATTTGTGGCTTGTCATGGCTCTGCGTAATGGTGTGTGACATTTCTAAATCCCGCACTTTCCGCTCTCGGTTCTGGTCTGGTGTTGGGAAATCTCCTTGCCGACTTGAATAATGAGTTCTTTGACAATCATGATATTCTAACAGTAACTGTTATGTAGGAGATCATTGGACAATTGTTAGCTTCGTCGGCTGCTGGCTCTGAGTCTATGCCTCACTGGTCAGAAATTATTTTCCGACAGAATGTGCAAATTTTCGACAGAGATGTTTATTGGGGTCGCGGTTCACCACCGTCGCACGCCCACCTTTTTTGGGGGGAGGGGGGGGGGGTGGGGGGGGGCAGAGTTTCCCAGTACTCAATCTGGCTACGGCAACTAATTCCAGGCCTTCGTGGTGCTCTATTACTTTTGGCTTCCGTGTCAGAATGTTACGAAGCAAATGGGTAGTTGCAGGTAGGTAATTGTCGGGATATTTCTTGTAATTAGACACCCTTAATGTTTCAATGATCTTTCACTCAAAACGTAAAATGACACTTAACGCCTACCCTATACAATCTAAAAACGCATATTTTTCTGAATATATTACAAATTACAACAAATCATTTGAATTGGTATTCTATCCACAAGGATTGATTAAATAATATTAAATATTTAAAAGAAACGCGAATACCAATGTCCGCGGGTTTTACTGCAAATTTTGATTTCAAATTATGTACAGCGTTCACTGAAGTTGAGGTCGCCGGGTGCAAAATGATCAATGTTTTTCAGACGTGTTTCCTGGCATGAACGCCCGAGTTGTAGAGCCCAACTAATGGGCGTTTGTGTTGGATGGGGGATGGGCAGTCGCGTCGGGTAGTTTTTCGGGTGGAGGAAGAGCCTCAAACATCCAAATTCTGAATAACGGCCACTTTAACCCGTCTCGTAGTACAGTTTCGTCAGGTGAAAGTGGCGATCGAAAGAAACAAGTTTGGTTTTTGATCCAACATTTTCAGTCCCAACCGGACCAAAAAATTTCCAGGTACAAAAAAATATTTTTTCGTCTGAAAATTGACCAAAACGCATAGAAAACCAAAAAAAAAATCCGATTTTTGTTCAAAATTTTCCAAGTCCGAACCGGAGTGGTAGTTCTCCAGCCATCAGAAGCCTAGTGGAATAAAACCCTATTCCTATGGGATTGGGGAAAGGTTTAAAGAGACCGTGAATGTTGCCATTTCAACCACGGAAGCCTTATACGATTCAAGAACGTCGATTATTCTCATGCCAAAAAGAGGGTGTACGGACCGTTGGGAGGTCGAGAGTGTACATTTGGCGACCGCCCGAAGCCAAATGCAACAGGATTGTGCTTCCACACTGCGGGGAATCTTTTTACCTATATACGGGCTACAGATTTTCAATCACCACCGCTTTTAACCCACTCCGGTAGCAAAGTATAATGAGGTCGTAGTACCTGTCCGAAGCCTCGACCAAAAACTTCCAGGTGAAAAAAACAATTTTTTTCGTCTCAAACTTGACCAAAACGCGTAGAAAACCGAAAAAAAAAAATTCACATTTTTGTTCAAAATTTTCCAAGTTCGAACCGGAGTGGAAGTTTTCCAGCCATCAGAACCCAAGTGAAATAAAATCCTATTCCCATGGGGTGGGGGGGGGGGGGGTTAAAGAGACGGTGAATGTTGCCATTTCAACCACGGAAGCCTTATATGATTCAAGAACGTCGAGTATTTTCATGCCAAAAAGAGGATGTTCGGATGGTTGAGAGGCCGAGAGTGTACATTTGGTGACCACCCGAAGCCAAATGCAACAAGATTGTGCTTCCACACTATGGGGAATCTTCTTGTCTATATACAGGCTACACATTTTCAATCACCTCCGCTTTTAACCCACTCCGGTAGTAAAGTAAAATCAGGTCGTAGTAGCAGTCCGAAGACCGGACCAAAAACTTCCAGGCAAAAAAAATTTAGTTCGTCTCAAAATTGACCAAAACACATAGAAAATCGAAAAAAAAATTCCGATTTTTGTTCAAAATTTTCCAAGTCCGAACCGGAGCGGTAGTTCTCCAGCCATCAGAAGCCAAGTGAAATAAAACCCTATTCCCATAGGGTGGGAAAAGGATTAAAGATACCGTGAATGTTGCCATTTCAATCATGGAAGCCTAATAGGATTCAAGAACGCCGAGTATTCTCATGCCGAAAAGTAGGTGTACGGACCGTTGAGAGGCCGAGGGTGTATTTTGGCGACCGCCCGAAGCCAAACTCAACAAAATTGTGCTTCCAAACTACGGGGAATCTTTTTACCTATTTACGGGTTACACATTCTCAATCACCGCCGCTTTTAACCCACTCCGGTAGAACAGTATAATTAGGTCAAAGTACCTGTCTGAAGACCGATTTTTGGTTTTTTGGTGTAGTGTAAAAAAAAAAGTTTTTTTTCGTCTCAAAATTGAACAAAACACTTAAAAAACAAAAACAAACATTTCCGGATTTTGGTCGAAAAGTCCGAACCGGAGTGGTAGTTCTCCAGCCATCAGTAGCCAAGTGAAATAAAACCTTATTCCCATGGGGTGGGAAAAGGTTTAAGGAGACAATGAATGTTGCCATTTGAATCACGGAAGCCAAGAACGCCGAGTATTCTCATGCCGAAAAGAGGGTGTACGGACCGTTGAAAGGCCGTGTGCTTTTGGCGACCGTCCGAAGGCAAACGCAACAGAACTGTGCTTCCAATCTACGGGGAATCCTTTTACCTATATATGCGCTACACATTAGCAATAATCGCCGCTTTTAACCGACTCCAGTATTACAGTATAATTAGGTCAAAGTACCAGTCTGAAGACCAATTTTCGTTTTTTTGGTGGTGTAGTTTAAAAAAAAAAAAAATGTTCCGTCTCAAAATTGAACAAAACGCATGAAAAACAAAAAAAATATTTCCGAATTTTGTCGAAAATTTCGAAGTCCGAATCGGACCGAAAATTTTCAGTGTAAAAATTTTTTTTTTTTTCATCTCAAAATTGAATAAAACGCATAAAAAACGTAAAAATTGTTTTCGATTTTTTGGCCGCCATTTTGGATTAACGAAAAATCGAAACGGAATTCTTTCGATTTTTTTTATAAAGCGGTATTACTGCCTTCAATTTGGAACCCTTTTAGAGGGCTCATTATTTTTAAATCTCGATATTTCAATCCAAAATGGTCGATTTTCGAGATAACTTTCCGTTTTGTGAAAAATTTTGGCAGAAAACATAAAAAATGGAAAAAAATATCGATTATATTGGTTTTAGACAAGAGTAATTCTGACAAGTCTGTCAAAAAATTAAGTCGATAACTTTTTCCTTCATGAGATATTGGCCTACGAAGCTTTGGGCTTTTTGGGGCGTTTTTGACCACCAAGAAACATTTTCCCCCAAATACAGATGGTTTTATTTATTAGAACTCACGGCCGTCATTGATCGTGCAAAGTTTGAAAAAATCTTAAAGACCGTTTTCGAGAAAACTCTTTCCCCGATGTGTTGGAAAAAAAAAAAAAAAAAAATATTAATCTTGGCAATAACAAATAGATTTTCCTTTCAGGAAAATCCAAATTCGAAAGATACGGTATACGAGGCTTGGGAAGAGATTAGTTCACAAGTTATTTAACCGGAAAAAACAATATGTCGATTATGACGACCGTAAATCCGATGTCGCCCCGATAACACATGGAGTTCCCCGAGGTTCCATACTCGGGCCCCCGTTATTTCTACTCTACGTGAATGATATCTGCTAAGCAGCATCCCTAAATCTGTTGTCGTTGGCGGATGATACAACTGTATATTCATCTGGCCCAAACCCAAACAATATAGTTCCTTTATTAAATAAAGAACTCGAAAATCTCTTCGAGTGGTGCTGCGCCAACCAGTTAGTCCTAAATGCCACAAAAACAAATTACATTTTAATTAACCCCTCATATAAGTTGAAATTTGCCACACTTACACTCAGCTTTCTTATAAATGGACAGGAGATAAAAAGAGTGGGTTCTGAAAATGCAGAAAAATCTCTCAAATTTCTAGGGATTTATATCGATGATAAACTATCCTACAAATACCACGTATCCCAACTTTGCACCAAAATAGCCCGTGCGAATTTTGCCCACAACAAAATAAAGACCATTCTCCCACATGATGCGATGAAAACTCTGTATTTCTCTTTAATCCATACCCATCTAGTATATGGAATAAACATATGGAGAACGCCCAAACCGTAAAGAATCTAATAATACTGCAGAAACGCTCTGTGCTTATTATAAATAACAAAAGGTATTGAACACCACGAGAAACGGTACGTATCACATAATGTGTTCCGATTCCGTATCATATAGATGACTCATTCTGATTTTGTATCAAATAGACGACTCGTTTCCGGGAACGCAACGGGCTGTCATAACAGGCGCATGAATACATTCTATGTTCGTTTCAGTGGTCGACTCAGCTGATCGCTGACAAAAACAAAACAAACTTCCTTACAAATGGCGACAAAACTATCAATAGTAAATGCCCCCCCCCCCCCCCAACACACACACACAATAAATAGAAACTATACAATTAAATATCGCATACTTATAACTTCAAGAGTATCAACAGAGGAAGTGACATTCGGAGTAAATAATTTTACAACTTAAGTTTGAAAATTTGCGGTGACCGCGTTACTCATTGCTTTTTAAACTGCACAACAATATTGTTCCATACAATATGTTTTCTTTTTAACTTTTCTGGCCCAACATTATGTCCCAACACTGTATTAATAATTTAAGATTTAATCTGCTTATGTGACAGAATTGTTAGATAAATGAATTATCATGATAATGTGCATGCCCTGTGATTTGCACCAGATTTTCGGTTGTGTTCAGAATGGGATCACAAAACCGGATAGTTTATAATATAATAAGATTACCGGATAGTAATATAATAAAATATCGTTGAGATCCCATTCTGGACACCACCCCGAATATGATACAAATCACAGGACATGCACATTATCACGATAATCTGTATTTATCATATGACTCGTCCGTTTTGTCCACTTTAAAACATTTGATATTTTGTTTTCATATTAATCAGTGATAAATAAAGCCTTCCGTCAATTTCATTTGTCAGTTTCAAAACTAGACAATTTGATTGGCTGAACAAAATAAAACTGGGCCACATTTTCAAAATTTGCATAATTAGAGTTGGGAGCTTTCATTGGTCAATTTCGAAACTGGACAATTTGATTGGCTAAACAAAATACAACAGGGTGACATTTGCATAATTTCAGAATTTACGTTATCTGTCCTATTTAGGGGGGGGGGGGGGGGGGTTATTGTATTAATCTTTTACCTACAAAAAAACGCCATTCATTTTTTTTATATATTTTCACTTTTTGCTTCCAAAACATGGGTTATGGACCCTCATTGGAACGAGCTTGTTCCAATGAGGGGTCATACATAACCTATGTTTTGGAAGAAAAAAATGAAAAGTTTTAGTTATACGAGGATGTTTTTTTTCCAAGTGCCGTCTGCAACTCAAGTTAGGTGATGGGTTAAAAAGTCAAACTACGTGGCCAATTTGTGCGTGTGTGTGTCATATGATAAATAGAATATGAAATGAGTGTTTTTCTCATATAGTATTTATGAAACTCGTCCGATTTTTTTTTTCGCCAAAACGGAAAATTCTTAGACTCGTTTCATAAATATTATATGAGAAAAACACTCATTCTATATCCTCTATATCTTCACCTGATTCCATAAGATCTTCTGCGCTTCGGAGACTAATATGAATTACTTCAGGTTGGTAGGCATTATTTTTTTGTTTCGGTTTCCGCTCTTTAGTTTCGTACTACTGCACATGGTAAAATTCTGAACCAAAGGCATATGTTGAAATTGATACCATGTAAACTGGAGGTGTATGTTAGCATCAGATGTTTTATTACAATAAGCTATTTGTTGGACAAAAGAAATTTGAAGCTTTGGTCAATTAGTTGGAGTCTGATGCATGGGGTAAATTAACGAAGTAATTATGAGAAACAGATTCTTCGAAAAATTGATTACTGTTTAAAATGTAATTTGTACACGGAGTTGTTAACAGGCATGTAACTAAAAATGAAATGGAAACGTATAACTTCTTTGGTATTTTAGAGACAAGGGATGCTATGCTCCAGGGGTAGGGGGTGAGGGTAGTGGACATATTCTGCATTTGCGGTGCTTGGTGAATGGAAATGACTGGTTTCGGTATTTTTTCATGCAATTTTCGAAGTTGAGGCCTTACATTTGACAACAAATTATTTCACCCAAATTCAGATTGTTGGTTTCTACTTAATCAGTTAGTTCTGTATGTTTCTGATGGATTGGGGAAGTTTAATATATATTATGGGTTAGATAACTAAATTAGAGTATATTCGTGTTTGAAGTTAGTGTATCACATGTTTTTTTTTGGAAGTTCCTGGAAAACTTGGAACGGAACCTCAGAGCGTACATTGTTTTACATTGTAATGCTATTGGATAGCGAAAAACGTCTATCATACTAATTGAAAAGACAACCGTTGTGTGTGGAATTGTCTCATAATTAACATAATTACACCGACAAAGTTGTTAACGGTCCTGTCATTGCTTCTTTTGAAACGCAAGCCGATGTTGATTAGCCATATCATTTTTAATTGCCATGCATATTTGCCATTGGGCGAGAACACCCCGTAACCCTCTCCACCAAACCATCAGTCCGGACTGCGTTGACAGAGGGGCCCTGAGCCCGGAACCCATTCCACAACAACCTAGACCGGGATAAGTTGACCTAGGGGGTTCTGGTGTGTTCTTCCACTGATAATTTAAAATTATGATATCACATCGAGTTGCAAGGTTCACGGAAAATACCAGTCGGTCGCAATTAGTCAAAGAACGATTCCTCACTTCCGATAGATGCTACAGTTGTCCTCTCGTAGTGGTTTGACTCTGTCTGAGACCCTCATCGACAAGTAAAATGTGCATTATACACACCTACCGAGCAAATGTCTCTAGCCCAGTACTGGTGCGTGGCTCATTTCATTAATGCCGATTTCCAGTCTTTGCTTATCTCACGTTAAAAGGTTTGCATCCACCTTCATGAGAAATGTAGTTGATCGGCTTAACTCTGTTGCTGTCTCACGGCATCAAAGCTTAAACCTTCCCATCAACACGAAAATCAAGACTGCAACTTACCTTATCAAATTCTTCTAAAACATATACATGATTGTGTCCTTTAAGGTATCCATACGAGCTCGTTCCTGCATTCGTCTTGCGCTAACCACAACACTTTCCTGATGCTGTAGTCAGCGCGTTTCCCACTTCAATGTAGCTACCATAAGGGAAGTGGACGAAGCAATGACGAGAACTCCAGGTAAAAACTAAATAATAGTAATAGTCATGGTGTTCGAAAGCGTGCAGTGGTCCAGTGATTTAGGTATTCGCGATTTCTCATTCGCGATGGCCAATACTACAAATTTGTTTCAATTGTATTTTCCAGAATTGTATTTTCTAATTATGATTTTAAATGGCTTGAAATGAACCATTGGCATTGTCAAAGATATGGCAATTTGCCAGCTGGCAAATTGCCATACATTTTAAAATGCCAATGATTCAATTTAGACTTTTATATTAATAGGCCGAAAATATAATTCAAGAAAACACAATTGTAAACGATTTATTGTACTGGTTCCAGGTCGCATTCAGACCGTGCAATGAAACAAGCAGAGAAGTGCTGATTTCCACAAAAAAACGAATTAGCACGTGTTTTTTTTTTTTTGTTTTTTTTTTGTTCTCTCATCCACGTAGTAGAATGGGGGATACAGGAATTAGTTCCGTCTATCCTTCCATACGCCCTTCCCCCGTCCTTCCGTCCATCTTTCCGTGCATTCTCTCGTTCGTCCGCCCTTCCCAATTTCTTGTCATTACATTTTTAAGAAAACCCTTCAATCGATTCAAAATGCATTTTCCAAGTTTGTTTTACAGCCTATTGGTGATGACATTGTAAATGCGATTGCGAGCCAGCTGTGTCGAAGTATGTAATAAAGAGTTATTGCTCCTGTTACACTTAGACGTCCTTGTAAATAAATAAATAAATAAATAAATAAATAAATAAATAAATAAATAAATAAATAAATAAATAAAAAGAGATATGGTGTGGGGTGTGTGAGGGTGATTATGGTTTTGAGTGTGAGGGATGGAGTGATTAGGTGTTTGCAGTGTGTGTGTGAATGGGTGTATGTGTGGTGGGCGGAGCAAAAATGGAGATCGAAGTCAACGCTTTGGGGCAAATACTTCTACGCTCCATGTAGAGCTCGCAGCTGAGTGACTTTAACCCTTTGCCTAACGTTACGTCCAAATCCGGCCAGCGTAATACACAAAAAATACCATTCAATATTCATTATTATTTTTTTAAATTGTGCTTCAAAAAAAAAATAGCCTATGACCCCTTAGTGGAATGAGCTCGTTGAGCACGTTCCATTGATGCGCCATGTGCTATGATTTTGACTTAAAAGATGAAAGCAAATTAGTTATACAATAATTGTGTTTGCAAGAGCGGTTGTTTTTCATATTAGAAGATGACACGGAACATTTTTATCAACTTATTGGAAGGCGATTTTTTGATAGGTTAAAGTATCGAATTTTCATTCTTTATTTCAGGAGTGGACGAAAGTGGCTATATCATTCTCAAATACAGCGGAGGGAGATTCGCGCAACTCTCTTACACTATGAGTTGCATGTACTTGAATACGGCAGAAATAATGGGCCATGACGGTGCATTTCAGGTATTTATTACTTTCCAAAGTGTGATTTACTGGGATTCCCGGATTTGATTTTTAACGATAACTTCACAAGTGAATTATGCAGTCAACAATTGTGTCATGTATCCGCGCGCGCAAATGAAGACGCTTTGCAGTGGATGTAAGGGGACCTTTATTGTTTTTTTGTTTTTTTAACCCGTTATCTAACAAGAAAAGCAGACGACACTTGTAAAAAAAAAAAATTCTTGAATAACTATTATTTCCATTCTTTCTCTCGAAAACATAGGTTGTGACCCCTCATTGGAATGAGCTGTACGAGCTTGTTCCAATGAGGGGCCACAACCAATGTTTTAGAGACAAAAAATGAAAAATATAATGAAGATTAATTGGCGATTTTTGAGAATAGCGCTGGCTGGTTTTGGCCGTTACGCTAGGTAAAGGGTTAAATAATATAATTATTGTTAATAATGAAAAGTAATAAACAGAGTAATCGCTTGGCTGGACTGGTTACGTGAAATAATTCATTCGAGGCGAGGGACTATATTGTAAAACACTCGTGCGCATCAGCGCACTCTTGTTTGTACAGCGTCCCTCACCTCTCATGAATTATTTCACGTAACCAGTCCAGTCAAGCGATTACTCTCTATGCATTTATCGAGAGTTAACTGAAATTACCATAATATTATATTCAAGGAATGTAGTATTGGTATTTATCTAACAATCAAATTCATTTTGGCTTGAAAACCACGAGTAACGGTACGTATCACATAATGTGTTCCGATTCCATATCGTATAGGCGACTCTTTCTGATTCTGTATGATATAGACGACTCGTTTCCGGGAACGCAACGCGCTATCATAACAGGCGCATGAATACATGCTATTAGTGTTTCGATGATCGACCTGGTTGGTCGCTTTTAAAACATAACGAAATTCTTTACAGTTAGCGACAGAACTATTAATAGAAATACCCCCCCCCCCCCCCAAAACGATATTGCGCACTTGTAAATTCAAGCGTATTATCATAGGAAGTGACGTTCAGAGTGAAGGATTTTACCACGCAATTTTGAAAATTTGCGGTGACCGCATTACTTATTGTTTGTTAAAATGCACAACAATATTGCTCCATAAAATATGGATCTTTTTTAAACCTTTTCTGTCCCAACATTAGGTCCCAAAACTGTATTAATAATTTAGGATTTAATCTGATTATGTGACAGAATTGTTAGATAAATGAGTTATCATGATAATGTTCATGTCCTGTGATTTGCATCAGATTCTCGGTGGTGACTAGAATGGGATCACAACTCGCCGACAAAGCCGGCTCGTTTGGGATCCCATTCTGGACACCACCTCGAATCTGATACAAATCACAGGACATGCACATTATTATAATATGTCTGTACACAATTAACCTCTGCATGCACCTATTTGCTGATAAATAAAAGAGAACACCTTGACAATGGGTCATATTTTTACATCTGACGTTCGGCATTCTTGGAATATTAAAAGCGCAATGAGCAAATCAGTTGCTTACATTTTGATGCACAAGGATCTTTTGAGACCCAAACATAATGCAAAAGTACCAGGTACATGTAGTTCAGAGCCACGATAAAGAAAATGTGATGTCATGCTAGAATTACAAAAACCCAAATGATTTTGTGTACATGTGTATCAGTGCCATTGACCAGTTGAGAGCTGTATGTGCGTTTTGAGTATTGTGCTATTTGAGAGCGGATTTAAATTGTTTGTGGCTTCGTTCAGCTTGGGGTTACTGAGTAACTAGTTCCGCTGAAACGTTCCAGATGCTGTAAGCACTCGATCTGTAACTGGGTCACCATCAATCAGGCTAAGCATGTAACAGGACGAAGGCCATAAATATCCATACAATCAAGTTACTTAGGTAAATTAGGGCTAGTGAAGATGACGAAGTACTGAGACAGAAAACATCTCGAGTGAAGTATGGGTCACAGGAAGCAACGATCTAAAGATTATTGATTACTGTCCCCATACTCTACCCGAGTTGAGTTCTGTATTCATACCAAGAGTATTCATGAACTCAGTGGACGACGAATATATTTTTAACAGGAAATATCATCTTCTGTCGTCTGATAACTTTCTTGCTTGACTCTGCTCTGTAACGTCCAATTAGTTGCGTTTTTAAATCACATCCTTACGCGTAGTCCAATTTCCACGCGTACGGTATGTATGATATTTCACAATCTCTGCATTGTACAGTGTAACGTTGAATACGAACAACAATCGTGGTATACGATTTGACATTGCACCCATAAAGCAGACACCTGCAATAACCCAACTGGCTTCTAGCAAATTCAGTACCAGTTCTTTTGCGGTCTCTTTCTTACCCCTTTACCCAACGTAAAACCGGTCATCGCTATTCTCAACAATCTCGAATTAATTTTCATTGTCTATTAAATTTTTGTCTCAAAAACAAACACAGGTTATGAACCCTCGATGGAACGACTCGCCGAGCTCGTTCCAATGAGGGGTGATAACCTATGTTTTTGAGACAAAACATTTAAAAAAAATAGTTATACAAACGTATTATTGCAAGTGTCGTCTGCTTTTCATGTTAGTTAAACGGTTAACGTGTGTGTCGGTTGCCAAAGTATATACATAGTGCAGGAGTGGGGAGATCACATTTCCATCGAACTGTTGGTAATGTTTTAATATTTTTAAAATCGTTTGGGAAGTCCTGGATATATACCTTTTGCTTTACGGGTCTGGGTCTGAGTCCTGGAAACGTTTGAGCGTGATTTGATATCCGTGCCTATGGGGACTGTGCCAAACACTGCAAAAGGGAAAATGGTTCATTTTAAGATAATATCAAGCACACCCACAGACTATGAAACCTCCAGGTTGAAGGGTCTGCACTTGTTCATAGTGACCAGATATGACCTTCTAGCACTCTGCCGGTTAAAGTGAATGGATCCCGTCAAACGAGGTTGAAATGAATATACAGTTGTGTATCGTTTGCTTTGAAATACAAAATGCGGCCTTGTTTTCGAATGGTGTTCCCCAGTGGCAAACTAGAGATGATGTACAAAAAAAAGAATGTTCCAATGGCCGAATCCCGGGGTACGTAAAATCTGAGTAGTATTAGTGGCGCCTTAAAACATGCGTCTTTAATAGTGCACACCCACGCAGTGGCGTGTGCGCACATAGGTAATGGGTACGTGTCCATGATTTTATAATTTTTCTATATACCATGCAACAGAGTTTGGAGTGCCATCTGGCGGCGTGGCTCTCCCACTGGCAAAAAATCCAGAATCATTGTAACGGATACTTAATTGTTTTGGGCCTTTCAAAGGACATTATGTAAAATATATTGTTGCAGAATGCTGGAAACTATGATAAATAATCAAGTAATGCAGTGACTTTCGAAGTTAGGTAGTTGTTGGCGAGTTAGGTATTGTTTGAAAGTTCGAAGTGCCAATGTCGTCCGTTGCCGGTTTCGTCAGATTTAAAGCCCGGTTTCAATTTTAATTCAGAGCGTACACTTCACAAATTGTTGACAACGAATAAAAAATAAAACAAGTGATTTATTGACACTTTTAGTGGGCCTTTTTCATTTGTGGGGAACTTAGCGCGATTTCCTTAGAAACAGCCGGAGTTCGGATTAATTCAAGTTATGTTGACGTACGGTCTGGGGAAATCTTTGTTCTCAAAACACGGGCATGCAGTCTTGTTCAGGTTGTTGTAGAAAAGTTTTACAGAAACAGACATGCACGCGAACAGCGATACCTATTCATTTATTTCCTAGATTTTTTCTTCACAAGTTCACTGGATCCAGTCTATGAACCATTTTTACCAATGATACAATCCAATGTCAGTTAAGACTTTCAGAATTACAGTGTAGCGGCCAGCCAATTTTGTGATCCGACGTGTTTTCCTGAAGACTAAATACCAGAATCACTCAGAATCACTCAGAACTCCCATTTAAATTACATGCACACGTCCTCTGTGTTTTGGTAAACAATGTTTTAATTACTGATTGCAACCAGAACAGAACTGAATTCATCTTCAAACTCGTCAATGTCGCCCTCCTCGCCTGACCAACATCTGGAGGTGGGGATTCTGATATTTAGACTTGAGTATGTTTCTCCAAAAATGGCAAAAAACTTTTAAAAAGCCTAAATACCAACCTCCCCAGAACCGACCTCTAAATAATATTTGGCACTGCACTACAGAATCAATATTCGATGGTTTCCGGCATTTTAATGGTGCTATGAGATAACATATGACCTGCACTGTCATGCTGTTGGAAAAAAATTCAAAAAATCAATGTGTAATGTTTTATCAGAGACATACCATACCAATGACTCAAAGTGCCTTAAATTAAGAAATGTGAGGGATTTAAATTTTTTTTTTTTTACAAATATTGCAAAATATTCATCAAACACAATGTGAAATATCTTAAGAAGCCACAATGTGATTTAAAAACTATCAGAAATGTGAAATTTAATATCATAAGAGGTTTGTTTTATGTCAACATCAATTAACTTATGAATTATATCATAATTTGTAATGAAAGTGGGTATGCTGGGGGTCTAGGGGACACATTCAGGGCTATATTTTACCACATCAATATGTAGAAGAAAATTTGACATAATTTGTTGGGATAAAATGGCACTGTCTATTGATATTGGTGATTTATATAGCTGCAACACCAGTTTTTAAATCAAAATTGACATTCATTTTGTTTTGTGTGGAGTGGAGGGGGGGGGGGGGGGGTGGTGAACTCTTTCTCTTGCAGTATGGTTAAATGAGACAGATTTTTCCCCAAACTATTGTCTGCTGATGCAGATTTTAGTTTTATTTTGGGATTGAGGTAGTTTTTAAAGAAAGCAGTGAATTCTCATGCAGAAATGACTCTTTTATCAAATGAAAGAGATAAAATGTATCTTTGGAAGGATTAGAATGTAGGTTAAAATCCCCCCTACAAAAAATACCCCCAATCATTTTTACACACTTAGCAAAAATGCCCCCCACAGTTTTTGAGTAGTACCACATTCTCTCACATTATTTTAAGAGCAGTACAAAAATCCCCCTCCCGACCTCTTACACCAAAAGGTTAAAAGGCAGTCCAAAAGGATTTAAAAACTTATGTATTTAATTTGTAAATTACATAAACACTCATCACTATTTACAAGGAAACATGCCTCAATAACTATTTATCAACACAGTTATTTAGTTATTGGAGTTTAAGGACACTTTCAACAGCCAGTGTCACCTCGAGTCGGACAGTTTTATGGGTGGAGGAAGCTAAAGGGCACTGAGAGAACCGCTGGGCAACAGTGTTAACTCCACACAAGCAAGGTTAGCATTGATTGAAGCGACAAGTGCTCAGCCTCAAGTGCTAAAAAAGCTTTGGACATTTTTGTATGGCTTTAAATATACATGTACTTCTAAAAATTAGGGGGTGGGGGATTTTTGTTCACCAGAAATTATGGAGGGAGGAATTTCTGTTCACCTGCCTGAAAAAAACATGGGGGGGGGGGGAATTTTTGCACATTGTGTGAAATGATTGTGGGGGGGGGGGGGAATTTTTGTCATGGAAAAGTTTTGTAGGTCACCCTTCGAAAGGTTTGTGTTTGATTATAGGAAATAAGTACATGTACATTGTAAATGTACATGTATTTTGGCTTCCAACACTGATTTAATTACATTTTTTTGGATATTACATATATTTCACTTTTAAATGTTCATTCGAGAACCACAGACTGAATAATACTGTTTTATTTTTGGAAAAGTTATATTTTTGTCACAGTCGGCAATAAAGGCCATATATTGCCAAAAATAATGCAGTTAAATGCATCTTGAGCAAGTGTGGCATCCAGAACTGAGAAGCGCACTATAACCTCTGGCAAATGACAAATACATGTACACATGTAACCACCTTTTTTACCCTATTAACACATCTAATGAAACCATGCTTTCCCCTCATTGTACTTGTGATAGAGGGGATTCCAATTATATTCCAATCCTCTCCCAAATCACCATCCAAACATTTAGCCAGAAAACCCATACTTCACTTGTATTCACTGAACAAGCTCATTCCAATAAGGGGGGCATAAGCTATGTTTTTGATGCCAAAAAATGTAAAAAAAAATTAACATTGAATGGCAATTTTGGTGAATGGTGCGAGCCGGTTTTGGCCATTACATTGAGTGAATTATTAATAAAAGCTTTCTCCATATTATGATGTTAACCCTTTACCATACATGAAAAGAGGATAGTACTTTTGAATAACTAATTTCTTTTCATTTTTTTGCGTCAAAAACATAGTTATGACCCCCACTGGATTGAGCTGAACGAGCTCATTCCAATGAGGGGTCATAAGATATGTTTTTGGTGCAAAAATAATGAACATTGAATGGCAATTTCGGTGAATGGTGCTAGCCTGTTTTGGCCATTACATTGAGTGAGTGATTAAAAATGTTAAAAAAACAATTTCTTCATTCACAGAGTATTTTGGAACATAAATTTGGGGCAAGGGGGTGGGGGTACAGTGGGAAAAGTAACAAAGTCGCAAATGTGAATGAATGGCTTTTGTGCACAGCTACCAATATAGTAGTCTGATACTAGTGCTGTCAGGGTCCATGTTATAGCACAAGACTGCATTGGCAATTGTCCCTCCACCACCCATACTAAACCCTTCAGCTGATGAGAAAGTTAACAGCATGCACTCTCAGTTTCCTATGATTTGCTTTAGTACTGCAGCACTCAGGGTCCACTGAGTTTTTTTTTCTGTTTGGCAACCCTCTCCTGGCTCTTCTCACTATATTTTTCATTGTATGTCAGTCAGTATTCCTATGTACATGTAGAATGTCACTTTCAAAATGTGTGATTGCATGTCTGTCTGTCCATCATACCATTCATATGTACATGTAGACTGTCACTTTCAAAATCTGTGATTGCATGTCTGTCCATCATACCATTCCTATGTACATGTAGAATGTCACTTTCAAAATGTGTGATTGCATGGCTGTCTGTCCATCATACCATTCCTATGTACATGTAGAATATCACTTTCAAAATGTGTGATTGCATGTCTGTCTGTCCATCATACCATTCCCATGTACATGTAGAATGTCACTTTCAAAATGTGTGATTGCATGGCTGTCTGCCCATCATACCATTCCTATGTACATGTAGACTGTCTCTTTCAAGATATGTGATTGCATGTCTGTCTGTCCATCATGCAAAGTGTTGGTTTGTTTCCATTTGCAGAGTTCTACATTTTCATTAACTGGCAATTGACCCCCCCCCCCCCCACACACCCATACACACACAAACACAAATATATTAAACATTAAAGAGCACTACATTCCTGAAGCAAATATCTGAGTCATCCTTACTGGATACTAGGCATGCATGTATTTTCCCTAATTTCACCCTTTTTATCAGAATGGGTGCCTGCAGGGATTAAATCCAAGGTTGTAAATGAGCTCTTGTGGGTACACGTACTTGTGGGACATGCACATCACTACAGAATCAATATTTGATGGTTTTAGGCATTTTAACAGTGCTATGCTATAACATAGGAGCAGTGCTCAGCTGGTCATGCTGTTGGAAAAATCATTATTTAATGTTGTGTCTGTGCCATACCAATGACTCTAGGTGTCTTAACTGAGAAAGTGAGGCTTTTTTCACAAGAATCGCAAAACATTCATCAAGCGCAATGTGAAATATCTTCAGAAGCCAGAATGCGATTTAGAAATTATCACAAATGGGACATTTAATATCACAAGAGGTTTGTTGTATGTCAACATCAATTAATTTATGAATTTGATCATAGTTTTTGATAAGAAGGGGCATACTAGGGGGACACCTTCAGGGCTATATTTTGCCACATCAGTATGTAGAAGAAAATTTGACATCAGTTGTTAGGACAAAATGGTACTGCCTATTGATGTTGGTGAATTATATAGCTGCATCCCCAATTTTTGAATCAAAATTGACATTTATTATTGTTTCATGGGGTTGGAACACCACTCTTTGTCCTGCTGTATGGTTAAAGTATTACATGCTGATGCAGATTTTAGTTTTATTTGGGGATTGGGTTAGTTTTCAAAAAAATCTACATGAATTCCTTTAGGTAACAGAGCAAAACAGAGTAGAAAAATGTATTGGAAAAAACAGCAGTTTTTAAGCCATTTGACACAGTTTGGACAGTTTTCTTTAAAAGAACAATTTTCCCATGTTTTTAACTCAGTGGAAGCCAAAAGTTGAATTCTCATGCAGAAATGACTCTTTTGTCACATGAAATAGGTAAAATGTATCTTTGATAGGATTGGGGTTGATAAAGGAAATACATAATTTGGCTTCCGAACCTGATTTAATTTTTATTTTGAGAGATTATTTAACAGTTAAAAATTCATTGGGGTACCACACACCTTACAATACTTTTTTATTGTTTTGAAAAGTATGTTTTTGTCATCATCAGCAATAAGAGCTATATATTGTAAGTAAATTCACAGCTTGAGCAAGTGTAGCCTCCAGTGGCACACTACAGCCCCCAGCAAATGCCAAATAACAACCTATTTTACCCTACATGTACACATATACTAATAAATGTAATTAAACCATGGTTCCCCATCATAGTACAGGGGCAGAGGGGGGTTCCAATCTTCCAACCTCTTCCAAATCACCATTCAAACCCACAGCCTGAAAACCCATATTGCACTTTCATTTACTGGCATTTAGATGTTTGCCCGAATTATGCTGTTAACCCTTTACTTACATGTAACATGAAAAGCTGATTACCCTTCCCACAAACTTATTGACTTACTAATTTTTTGTGTCAAAAACATGACTTTTCACACCACTGGAATGACCTCATTCCAATGAGGGGTCATAAGCTATGTGTTTCACACAAAAAAACGAGAAAATAATGAACATGGAATGGCAATACTTGTGTGTAGCACCAGCAGCTTTTGACCGTTATATTTGGTAAAGGGTTAAAAAGTGTTAGAAAATAATTTCTTCATTGAAAGAGTATTTTAGAACACAAATTTGGGGGTGGGGTACAGTGGAAAAAATAACACAGTAAAGTTGCAAATGTGAGTGAATGGCATTTTGTGCACAGCTGCCAATAAAGTAGTCCAGTACTAAATTTTCCCTCTTATTTGATGCACGATCCCCTGTTTTGGGGTCGGAAAAAGTTCTCTGAAGGGTTATACTTGACAAAGATATTTGAATCCCAAAATTAAAGAGATGCGATCAAATTTTGTTCAGATCGAGCGTTGTCACGGTTCCCATGTTACAGCACAAAACTACAGTAACAGCTGTGAAATATTGTTCTCTCCTTGAAGCAAATCCCCCACCCACCCATACTGAAGCCTCAGTTGATGAGAAACAATTGGAAAGACTATACAGTATGCTTTGGAAACTAAAGTCAATCTCATACACTCTCAGTTTCCTATGATTTGCTTAGGTACTGCAGAACTCAGGGTCCATTGAGGTTTTTTCTGTTTGACAATCTTGTCCTGGCTCTTCTAACAAAACTTTCCATTGTATGTCAGTTTTTATTTCTGTGTAGACTTTCAAAACACTAAAAAAAACAAATTTGTTAAGCAAATATCTCATTCATCCTCCTTGGAGACATATTTTCCACAATTTCACACTTTTTATAAGAATGGGTGTTTGTGGGGATTAAATCTAAGGTTGTGAAAGTGCCCTAATGGATACTTGTTGCTCAAGCACAGCACCACAGAATCAATATTGGATATTTTTAGGCACTTTAACAGTGCTAAGAGATACCACATGAGCAGTACTGGTCATACTGTTGAAAAAAGCAGTGTTTTATGTTTTTGTCAGTACCATACCAATGACTCTAGGTGCCTTAACTGGGAAAACTGTCTTTTTTAGCTCATCTTGACAAAGTCAAGCTGAGCCAATCTCATCGCTCTCCGTCCGTCGTCCGTCAACACCATGTTTTGGTTTTCTCCTCCAAAGCCACTGGGCCAATTCAAGTGAAAGTTTTTGTGAGTGATGGTCCCAAAGGGGCATTTCATTTTTGTTCAACTCATACACTCTCAGTTTCACATAGGGAGGGAGTGGGGAAAAATGCTCCAAAATATTTATAAATTCTTCTTCTCAAGAACCAGTGTGTTTTGGCCCTGCCCAAAATTTCTATTTTCTGAACCAATGGTCCGGTGTGAACCAAATTTGGTGTGTGGTATTATTAGGTCATAAGTACTTGAAGTCTTGACCCAAGCAAAAAAAAAAAAATTCCCGCATCCCCATGGGAACCCAAGGAGCTAAAAATAGAAATATTTTCAAACGCCCATACCGCATGGAACAGAGAGCTGTTATTTGGTATGAAGTATCCTTAGGACCAGTAGAATGGAATGGTAAAAAAACAATTGCCATCGGTTGTGTTAGGGTGCTCTGTAATGGGCATCGCAAAAATGCTGTATCAGCATATTTGCAAAAATTTAAAAAAATCTTTTCTCCGGAACCAATCATCAGAATCTTCTGATATTTGGTATACAGCATTCATAGGGAGGGGAGGGGAGGGGGGGGGGGGGGGGCAAATAAAAGTTAGTTAAAATAAAGCTCATTGGTTCATATATGGTGCTCTCTACATGAGCCGAAGTTTTAACATAGGGTAATATGGGGAATATTCTTTAAAAATCTTCTTCTTCAGGACCACCAGTCAGAATCTTTTAATGTTTGGTATACATCATTGTTATGAGGGTCAGATTCAAGCCATGTCCCTGGGTTAATATTTGGGCTTCCTATGGAAGCCCAAATTTTATCTTTGTTCAATATGGAGGGTAATTTAAAAAAATCTTCTTCTTCAGATCCACAAGTCAGAATGCTTTGATATTTGGTATGCAGCATCTCTAAGGGGGTCAGATTCAAGTTTGTTCAAATCAGATCCCTAGGTATATATTTGGGCTCACTATGATAGCCCAAATTTGTACTTAAAGCAATATGAGTAAGTTTCTTTAAAAATCTTCTTCTTCAGATCCACCAGTCAGAATGCTTTTATATTTGGTACACAACATCTCTGGGGGGTGGGGGGGGGGTGGGGAGGTGTGTAACTAAGATTAATCCATACAGGTTGTATCAAGGGGCTTCATAGGTGAGCTCTACATTTTACTTTATGATCAAATGACGGCGCGTTTGAATCTCGATGCTTTTCACTTCAATCGTCATCATTTCGAACACCGTCAATCGTGCTTCGTCGATACGAGCCTGTTCCGTTTTATGCGTCCGGTATTCCATCAGTCAGACTCTCCCGAAGATTTCAGTTGAAACATGGCGACCCCCGTTGTTGATCAGCTGACGAATTTCGAGTGAAAATACAACGTTTTAGAATTTATCAAGCGATCGACACGTTTTTATATAGATATATTGCTCAGTAAATATTTTTTTTTCGATCACATTCTAACACAAAGCTTCAGGATATGCCATATTGTTCTCACGAGGCGAGATAGACCAGCAATTAAATCGTTTACTAGTCATATAGTACACCACGGAGATCGAGAGCGTTGGACCTACAGGCCGTACCAAAGCCAAAAATTATATTAAGGACTGTGGGTCCAACTTTGGACTAATGAATATCAAGCCACAAATCAAATATCAAAATCCGTCCAGAAATAACTAAGTTTTTTTTTAGCAAAAAGAGCCACCTGCCCGGCGACCGGCTCTCGCCATACCAATAGTGAAGGTTTTTTTTTGTTGAAACATTCGACTGAAAATAGGAAACTAAAGGAAAAGAATTAAATGATTATGTCTAATGATATCACACAAAATGAAGAGAAATAGCCGGTTTTTGCTTTTTAAAACAGGCAGTAATTGCTTATCAAATAATATTACTGTCTTACGTTTGTTAACGATTCCTATTTTCCTACCGCCCCAAGAGATTCTTCTTTTAAATAGCGAACCGGACCAGAAGAAACGGATAAATTACCAAATAACGCCGACGTTATTTCGTAAATCCTCGACGGAAAACCGGCGACGTTTTTTTTTCTCGAGTCTGGGAACAAATCGACAACATTGGTGTCATTAAATTGAGATAGGTCTGATATCACACATAAATCTGCTATTACGCACCCCACCCCTCCCCTTATACATCCTGCAAGTATAAATATCTCGATATTAAAATGTCTTGCCTGATGTTCCCTATATGGGTTAACTTGGGGGAGGGGGGGGGGAGCATATGGCTGATTTTTAGCTCACCGAAGGGAACTTTTACATTATTGACTTCTCCTCCCACACTACTGGACCAAATTGAACCAAATTCGGTGTGCATGTTCCTTATCATATGCCAATTCACGTTTGTACAAATAACCTTGCCGCGCCGAACCACAAGGGGCATTACTCTGCTAGCACCCATACATTTTTTTTAAAAAAATTAAAAAAATCTTCTTTTCCAGAACCATCATTGAGTTCCCTCTAGGAGCCCGAATATTAACTTGGTGAAATATGAGGAAATTTCTTTAAAAATCTTGCATATTTGGTATGAATGCTTTCATATTTGGTGTACAACATTTCTAGGGGGGGGGGGGGGGGGGGGGGGGGGGGGGCAGATTCAAGTTTGTACAAATCGGGTCCCTCAGTTAGTATTTGGGCTCTCTATTGGAGCCCAAAGTTTAACTTTGTGCAATTTGAGGAAATTTCTTTAAAAATCTTCTTCTTCAGATTCAGATCCACCAGTTACAATCCTTTCATGTTTAGTATACAACATCTATAGGGGGGTCAGATTCTAGTTCAAATCGAGTCCCTGGGTTTATATTTGGGCTGCCTATGGCAGCCTGAATTTTAACTTAGTGCAATATGAGGGAATTTCTTCAAAAGTCTTTTTCTTCAGATTCACCAGTCAGAATCCATTCATATTTGGTATGCAACATCTTGCAGTGGGTCAGTTTCAGTTTTGTTCAAATTGTTTACCTGGGTAAATATTTTGGCTCCCTGTTTGAGCCCAAAGTTTAACTTAATGCAATGTGAGGACATTTCTTTTAAAACCCATTTCTTCAGATCCACCGGCCAGAATTCTTTCGTATTTGGTATATAACATCTCATGGGGGATCAGGTTCAAGTTTGTTCAATTCGAGTCCCTGGCTTATTATTTAGGCCCTCTATGGGGGTGGGGGGTGGCATGGGGAGCATGTTAGGTTTGTTCAAATCGATTCCTTAGTGTTTTTCCATAAAATTTGCCTTTCATGCCTTCATTCCTTTGTAGAGTTGATGAACCATGTATAACTGAATGTGACCCCAAATTCTTCTTTGAACCACTCTGGCAGGTGAGCGATTACAGCCCCTTGTGGCCTCTTATTTAGTCAAGTTGTGACGAAGTCAAAGCTCGACTTATAGTTTGGTGAATGGCGGGCGGGTGTAAACAGTTGGTTTCCGGATGATAACTTGGTAATGGTTCGACCCACGTTATGAAACTCCATAGGTAGGTTGGCATCGGTGAGTGGAAGAAGCCTATTTATTTTGGACTTGCTTGGCCAAAGGTCAAGGTCACAGTGACCATGAACATAGTAAATTGTAAACAATTGGTTTCCCGGTGATAACTTGTCCATAGTTAAACTCACATTCATGAAACTTCATACGTAGGTAATGGTTGGCGTTCATGAGAGGAAAAACCCTATTATTTTGGACTCACTAGGTCAAAGGTCAAGGTCACAGTGACCCTGAACATAGTAAAAAACAATTGGTTTCCGGATGATAACTTGATAATGGTTCGACCCACGTTCATAACACTTCATAGGTAGGATGGCATCAGTGAGATGAAGAACCCTATTTATTTTGGACTTGCTAGGTGAAATGTCAAGGTCACAGTGACCTTCAACATAGTAAATTGTAAACAATTGGTTTCCGGATGCTACCTTGACTCCGGTTGAAGCCACATTCATGAAACTTCATAGGTAGGTTGGCCTAGGTGAGTGGAAGACACCTATTTATCATGGACTCGCTAGGTCAAAGGTCAAGGTCACAGTGACCTTGAGCATAATAAATCGTAAACAATTGGTTTCCAGATGATAATTTGACAATGGTTCCACCCACGTTCATGAAACTTCATAGGTAGGTTGGCATTATTGCAAGAAGGAGTCCTATTTATTTTGGAATCAGTAGGTCAAAGGTCACAGTGACCCTTCACATAGTAAATTGTAAACAATTAGTTTCCGGATGATAATTGATAAGATCATAATGATTAAACCCACTTTTGTACTGTCACAACTCGACATTGGATCGGTGATCCTATCGGAATTATTTTTGTTTTGTGTGTGTGGGGGGGGGGGGAGGGGGGAAATGCCCCAGAACGCCCCCATGGCTGTGCCCACCGTGCCCCACTTGAGCAATCGTGATTAAGTGCCTTGCCCAATGACACAACGCAGTTACCCCTGCTGGGGGATCGAACCGTGAATCTCTCGGGTTGATGTTAGTAGTAGATCATGTACCCGATCGACCCACATTGGCCGGATCTCATGTGACGTCATAGGCACATGGCCCAGTTACTTCATATTTGGTTGTCATGGTAACGTGCGTGAGCGCCATCTTGTGACAACATCCCCATAGTGATACATGATCCTAGTGTGCATGCGCAGCGCATTTTGTTGAGGTGAGACGAGTGTACGTCGTCCATTTTGTATATCTGAGGCCGCCATCTTGGTTTCTATGGTAGCACATGGTTGCTATGTGACCCAAAACCTTCTAGTAGGAAAGGGGTGTATTCTGAGGGTGTGTTCGATTGAATAGGAATAATTTTAATTACAGCAAACAACCCGACAATCCCTCTTAATAATCCAAAACTTCCGAGACGGACTTAGAAAACCCCCACCTAGGGTTTATACTAGTAGCACGTAGTGCTAAATGAATGATGAGAGGTCTCATGTGGATAAATTGAAGTAAACTAGAATACATCGAATTACCACAAACATCCAGCCAATCTCTCTAAACCATCAAAACAACTTTATTTGGCACGGATTCCTCAATACTGGGCTTAAAAGGGTAGCATACAGTGCTTTAAGGTGCGTTTCCTGGTATGAGTAATTGTATTTGTTCGAATACTTTGTAAAATTACCCAAATAAATCCATCAGTTCTTTTACTAGTGCGGATTTCCCACTAAATATTCGGTTTCTATCTGTTGTCCCTAGAATTCTTATTTCTGTCCAACAATAGACACATTCCTTTGTATAAGATTAACTTTATTGTTTCGGATGTGCACCATAGTCTCGGTATTTTATCTATCCCGATTTTTTCTGTGGTTTATCCTATTTCGTGGCCTGTTTTGCCTTTTGCTGGTCCCATTTCTGCCTATCCCAGCAGAATATTTTGTCTTGGCCGTCTCTGTTTTTGCCATTCCCGTGTATAACGAAGTCCTCTATGATCCTCAAACCCAAAATACAATCAAGCAGGGTTAGGTATTATTCGGACGACTCGAATCTTATCGAGCAAATAAGCTTTTGAGCAGTTACTGAAAAAGTCACTACTCGAACGACTCAAATCCCATTGAGCAGATGAGTATCGAAAGAGCGATTTCTTTTACGACTCTTAATGCTCATCGGGGTATAGGAGGATACCTATGACATGACGATGTAGTACTATATATACCTGATGATAATTTAGCTCCTAGCATCTGCCCAGTTCTTGACCACTCCATGATCTTAATATCTACAACACCAGTATTACTGATTTTCCCAATGCCATCGTCTGTCCTTTTACAGTAGTCACCAGATCCCGCAGTCTTCTTCCACTCTTGCGGCCTTGTACCATTACTAGCACTAGTACAGGCTTGCTAACCATCTCAGGTTGCTCGAACGACCAGAATCCCGTCGAACAAATGAGCCATAGAGTAAATGCCTAAACGAGTGACTCCACGTACGACTATTTTGCTCGTCTCGGTATTGAAGGATGGGAAGAATCATGGGAACTAACAACGTGATATAATAACCTTAGTTATTGAATTTGACGTACAATCCCGCTTATAATATAGCCTTGGTTTTTGAAAGTGCTGTTAAACCCTAATGAACCTATTTGCCATTGAATTATGATCTTTTGTCAGTTTAAAAAATGAAGGTTTGTTTTACTATAGCTTGTCTGAAGTTTGATCCTTCCGCAATCTTTCAAAATTTCTCGATTACCATATTTGTCGCCACATTAACATATGAACATGCATGTGTGGTTCTGTGTTTATTGCATGTCGCTGTACAGCACGTTTTGGCAAATTGTTATATTTCATATGACCGCTGCTATTTCTGCGATATATACCATCTCTTTCCTGAAAAATCTTGCTTGGTGCCTGCAATATTTACCGAAATTAACAATATTGGGTGTGCACCATTACGTGTCACGTATTTTCATATTATTACCATTTAGATATCAATCCTCTTGGTGAGACGGGACCCAGTCGAGGGGTGCGTGGCTAACATGCAGACTAAAACACGTTGGACAAACTGTAGTGTGTCAGATAACTCCAAGATGTTCTTGCACGTTTCAAACATTTGAATATGAAAGTAGAGCTGGACATGGGCAGTAATATTTTGAAATATCGGGATCGAGATCTGGCTTTTTCAAGAGCGGTGTTACCGCCACCTACTTGTTTTTTTTTTTTGTTTCTGACACGTGTCACTGGCTGTCGAAAATGTCGTTAAACACCCAACATAAATAAATATATCCATTATTATGGAAATGTTCCGGGATTGATGACATGCTGATTTCCAAGAGCCAAGAAAGAAGCAAGATTGGAAAGTAAGATAAATGATTACGAATATGGACAGTTCCGTACATAATAAAAAGTGTACACATTACAGCAATGCGTTTTGGTTTTTAGGTCAATACTTGTTCACAACACCATTTGACCGAGTTGTCATATAAACAACTTCAGCACAGTACAATAGTCAGACTGAGCCAAGCAAAAGAAATAAAGGAAATTTCATATGAGATGCCAAGCTTTTGAGCTTTTTTTGACAAGCTTGATTATGCAGTGATATGAACGAGAACATCGACCTGATTCTGACCATATCTTTGTTTTTATTAACACAAAAGTACAAATTGACGACCGGATCGCAAGTGCATCGCAATCCGATCGAAATTTTCAGAACATTTACCTCTCAACAACACAGTAGAAAATCGAGACAAAAGTGCGAGAACACTGATTTTTCATTCATTTTACAGTCTTGTTTTCGTCAAATTTGGTTTCTGAGTAAGAGTATTGTGACCGATGGTCAATACTACAAATTTGTTACAATTGTATTTTCTTGAATTGTATTTTCTAATTATGATTTTAAATGGCTTGAAATGAACAATTGGCATTTTCAAAAATATGGTAATTTGCCAACTGGCAAATTGCCATATATTTTAAAATGCTAATGATTCATTTTAGACTGTTATATTAACAGGCAGAAAATACAATTCACGAAAACACAATTGTAAACGATTTATTGTACTGGTTCCAGGTCGCATTCAGACCGTGCAATGAAAGAAGCAGAGAAGTGCTGATTTCCACAAAAAAACGAATTAGCACGTGTTTTTTTTTTTTTTTGTTCTCTCATCCACTTGGTAGAATGGGGGATACAGGAATTAGTTCCGTCTATCCTTCCATACGCCCTTCCCCCGTCCTTCCGTTCATCTTTCCGCGCATTCTCTCGTTCATCCTCCCATCCCCATTTCTTGTCATTACATTTTAAGAAAACCCTCCAAACGTTTCAAAATGCATTTTCCGAGTTTGTCTTATAGCCTATTGGTGATGGCATTATGAATGCGATTGCGAGCCAGCTGTGTCGAAGTATGTAATAAAGAGTTATTGCTCCTGTTACACTAAGACGTTCTTCTTATCACATTACAATTGCTTCTTATTGCATTTCAAAGAGAATCGATCAATAATTTTTCCTCAAATTTAATATATAACTTTTTTGTTTATACTATCACGATGAGGATCGCGTACCAGTCATGTCCAATCTTTCTTTGTTCACGAGTTATTTCCCTTTTAGAGTTGTATTTCCTGTCATCCCATTATCATTTTTCGTCAGCACATTTAACCCTTTACCTAACATAAAAAGCAGACGACACTTGTAAAAAAAATTCTTGAATAACTATTTTTTAAAAAAAAATTTGTCTCAAAAACAAAGTTTATGACCCCTCGTTGGAACGAGCTCGTCGAGCTCGTTCCAATGAGGGGTCATAGCCTATGTTTTTGAGACAAAAAAATGAAAAAATAATGAAAATTAATTGTCTATTTTTTAGAATAACGCTGGCCGGTTTTGGCCGTTACGTTGGGTAAAGGGTTAAAAGACAACCGTTTGGGATGGGGGTGGGGTGAGGGCGGGGGTGGTTTCAAGAAATTGCAGATACAAGACTGAAGAAATGCAACCCTTCGGATATCTCCCCGCCTTTCCCATGATACATTTGTTTTTCCTCCTGACTTTTGGACAACCAAACCTACTCCGCTCAATGTTGAACGTAACACTAGTATTTTTTCATTCGTAATTTAGATTCTAATGATAAACTTCAGTCTTTATACATTTCCCTTCCCACAACACATGTAAAATAGACACCACTGCCCCACTGACTGTATTTCGTGTTTTCTGGCTACATCCAAATATCGGAATATTTAAAGTACTATATAATCGGCGGAGTATTTTCAACAGTTTATATCGTCCCTCGAGAGGAACAAGATGCCGTCTGCAATGCTTTGTTCTCAACGCATTATATAAAAAAATATTTATCATTGGTGTTTGAGGTCACTTACTTCTGCACAATAGCCAATCGTGATCGCAACACGGAGATAAAGTCAAGTTCAGCCTAACGTTTAATCTCATGTTACCCATTTTATAGGGCTATCACCTCAAGCACTGGTGACTGTGTCCTAGTTTACCAGTACAACGGAGCTTGTTTACCATAGTAAAAAACACTGCTTCACTTCCAGGGGTTCCCACGGGAGGGAGGATATATATAACGCCAGTACTGTTGAGTGTAATGGTACGTTTGTGGTACGTTGTGAACTCTCGGTCTTTATTCATACCCAGAGTCGAGTGTATTTTCTATCCCATCCCCCCTTTTCCCTCCTCCTTTGTTATTTTGCCCTAGATGTTTTTTAAATATTTGTTTTTAAGAGTTTAGTTTTTGTCTCCTCATTTGATTTTATGATAAAAAATACAGCAGTAAAATATCTTCTTTTATACGTCCCCTGATGCCCGTCCATATTGCTTCGATGTCACAAGCATAAGTGTAATATGTACTTCTCGGCATCTAACTACCCTATTCTGTTGGTCAATGGGGGCTATTTAGTTGATGTTTTATCATATCAGCCTCTCTGACCACATTGGAAACAAATGCAAAATCCTTTGCGGGCTCGACACCACCCACGCACCCCGCATATGTGTCCGTAATGTTATACCCCTACCCCAGCATTCATGATTCAGTGTATAGCGTTTTAGTGATAACATTGCGAATGGGAGTGCGCACATCCTTGTGTAAATACTTATTCGAGAGTCAGTGCACTTGTTGGGGTTGGAATTTCTTGTCATTATCTTCCCATTTCTTGTGACCACCCCTCAAAGAAAACTGTTTAACCCTTTTCCTAACCTGAAAAGCAGACGACACTTGCAAAAATAATTCTTGAATGACTAATTTTGTTCATTTTTTGTCTCAAAAACATAGGTTATGACCCCTCGTTGGAACGAGCTCGACGAGCTCGTTCCAACGAGGGGTCATAACCTATGTTTTTGGACAAAAAATGAAAAAAATAATGAAAATTAATTGGCGATTTTTGAGAATAGCGCTGGCCGGTTTTGGCCGTTACGTTAGGTAAAGGGTTAAGTGTTTTCTCTAAACTAACATATAGCATGCGTATTTCTTACCGATTACCATTTATAGGTATTGCTCCTGTTGGACTTAGGTAGCGGGGGCTGCCTATCTCGAGGTGTTAAACTTGTCTTTGTTATCTCTGCATGCACGAATACAAGCATATCGTGTTTCCAGGCCATAGTAAATGTTTCTGTGTAAACACGTTGTTGATCACGCGCCATCATAACAAACACATATTTAGATAAAAACTGAAAGAAGGGGAAAAAGAAACTGTTTTAAGCCCATGGGCCTGACCGGCCGTCTAACTGATAAAAAAAGGAAGAGGAAGGGAGAAATGGATAGAGAGATCGATAGAGAGAAAGAGAGACAGGGAGAGAGAATTGTGATTAAGAACGGATCTTATAGTAATATGAGAGTATCAGCCATAATTTTAACGCCCTTCATACAGCCTTTTAACTAGCAGTAATGCCACACGAAACTTGCAAAACATGAAAACAATGATATTCGTATTGTGACTTCTATCGATAGCGGTGAGAAAATTAATGCCGCTGCCATGGATAAAAAAGAGGGTTCGTTCTGAATCCTTATTAGATGTTACTAACTGCATTATTGCTCAAGTGACTGATCAGAAGGAGGAAAATGTGATAGGGGGGGGGGGGGGAGGGGGGTGTCAAGCTTACGACCATGATTCTACTACTTGTGCAACGATATAATATCTTTACATTACCACATTTTCAGATTGCAGACCCATTCTGGTGTCCGACTAAGTTGAAAACTCCAACAGGAGAATACGAGTTTTGTTTGAAAGAAGGAAAGCATCCATTTGAATACCCAAACTCAGCTGGTTTAGGATATGAAGCGGAATACGTGAGGAAATGTCTTCAGAGAGGTGCGTATAACCCCCTGACAGTGATCTCAAAATACTGAGATTTGAAGCAACCGGTTGTTCCGTTATGCGGCTAGAATATTATCCAATTCAATCCTGTTTAACAGAGCTTACTTTTAAAGTTGTTAATTCCTTCTTGTATTTGGGAAAACGTTCCAGTTTAATTTGTTTTTCACGTTTAGATATTAGTTGGCGGAGGGTTAAATTGTTATCCTTTAATTTCATCCTTAATCTGCATGTGGTGAAATCCGCGTCTCTCGTTTTAGCTGCTTGTTGGGTTGACTTTCATTTTGGACATGTGACCAAAGGGTTTCAAGTGACCTGTCAAATTATGTAACGAATTGCACGTTGTCATGGCAATGAATCAGTTCTTAACTGGTCCATGGACTATATTTAGATACACTCGTCTGGAATAATGTAGTGACTCAGAAAAGCGAACCTATGGTTCGCTTTTCTGACCATCTAAAATGCTTCATTAGGTCGAAGCTTAATCATATCACAAACATTTATCTTCGTTGAATAAACACAAAAAATGTCTCTCAATCAAACCTGCGGCGCGGTGTTTGAAGACCGACATCGAGGTATTAAATCTCCATATACCATACATGTTGGCGGAGATAACATGTAGTACCCTTTCTCATGTTAGACGCATTGGGATTTTGTTGATACATTTTTACAGAATACAAATAGGGACTTTCTTGAGAGTGCACTTCGCAAGTTAGCATACACAACCCGATTGCTCGCGAAAGATAACAATGCATAGGAATACAAAAAAAGATATCAATAAAGTTGATGAGATGTGTCTAAATTATGTCCCGCATTTTTCCATTATGTAGTATTAAAATCTGTTCTACACAAACCGCATCTGTAACAGAAAATAACGTTGTTTTGCAGAACATATTATACATACACATAACACAGTTAAGAATATCTCTGTGGAATTTGTGTAAGGTCTCCCATTAACACAAAACACTTGAAACATATTGGGAATGAGAGTGTAAATTAAGTGCCCTGTATTTGACAATAAGTCACCAAAGCTCAAACAAAAGCGCGGAAAAAAAGGAAATATGAAAAACCTGAATCTCGTGGAATATTCACAACCACGTATACGTGTCAAGGTTTTCTAAGTAGAGCATAATATAGTGGCACAAAATGCAGGCATCCATACATCTTGGCTGTATGCCAAGAAACCCGAGTTAGAAGCGAATTTCAACGGAAGCACCGAGAACAATGGAAACGTATGTTACGTAATCCAAATAGGATAATGCAAATACACAAAAACGAACATATTTTTAGCTTTTAGTGCATAACAGTCTTAATATTTGTTTATTTGGGCTTAACGACACATTCGACAGCCAGTGTCATCTGTTATGTTAAAATAATTTATCTGATAACCATAGAGTATAACAACCGTTGTATATACTTGAAGTATATACAACGGGTGTTGTATATAATTATAATTTATGCGAACGACCTCTGACCTCTTTCAATTCCATTTTCATTCATTCATTCATGAAACATCGTTATATCACAGGGCAGGTTTTAATTGTACGCTTATTGCATTTGTCAAAATCCTCTGATGGTGTCATTTCTTATTTATTTTGCTTCAATAAAGGCAACCTAAAATTTTGCTTCAAAACATTGTAGAAATTACTTGAATGTTAATAGTAATTAGTATGCGGCGACTGCGAACTATTTATAGTCACGGCCTCGATCAAAAGTACTCGCGGAACTGCGCTAATTAAAAGTTCGTCTGCTCTACCTGAAAAAAAAAACACTTCGTAAAAATTGTAAACAAACGCAAAATTATTTATTATATTGGGACTACAGCATAAAACACGGAAGAAAACTGGAACTATGTCAAAAAAAGAATAACTCTACTGAAACACCGTTTTGTTACTGTTAATAAAATAGTTGAAATTTATTTTGTTCCAGCGCAGTTACATGATGCAAGAAGTGCAATCGCACTTTACAATCGCCGTCATCGATTTTGTAATGTAAGGGACACAACTCTATGCGTCTTGTCCTATTTATTTTGTCTCGTAGACTGGTTTTCTTTGGAGGCCCGTGGGAAGCATATATAAGTCGGGTAGACGCACGAGACGGGTGTCTGTTTGTTATCAGATAAAAACAATAAACATATAGTGTGTTTTTATATCTGTGTTATACAACTCGTTGAAATATGGTTTATTTTTTCTCGGCGAAGCCTCGAAAAAATAAACCATATTTCAACTCGTTGTATAACACAGATATACAAACACACTATATGTTTATTGTCTATATATTCAGCACCTGTGCGATCCTATTTGTTGTGAGGATTATAGACAAAAGTAAGATGTGAAGCCTCGAATTTTGGCTTTATGTTGTCGTTGTGAACTTATTAAAGGCAGGTAATCATCGTTCCAATAGATTTACGTTCAATGTCATTCGTGCTAAAGTGACAAATGATGTGGTGTTTGAAATATATCCCATTCGCCATTACTGATAATATGCTGAAACGATATGCCCCTGGCTATTGAAAGTGTCATGACCTCTTCCCCCAAAGAAAAATAGATGAATAAAATAAAGTGAGTCTATCAGTCATACGTGACACTGTATACCTGGAAAGTGACCTCAAAACAGAGACAGCATTGATGTACTTGCACATGGAGTCACTGAGTACACTGCAAAACTATTTGTTATCTTTAGTACCAAAAACTGGTTGTAATCTTGTCCCTGAGATGGAACCAGTTCTGTTTAAACAGTATTTATTTCAAATCAAATACATTGTGTCACATTGTGTCTTTTCACATAAGCACATATCGGCACATTAAGCATGTGCCTTTGTGCTAGGGCACATTGTGTCACATTGTGCTTTTTCACATAAGCACATGTGACAAAAAGGGATGCCGAAAGTCATATGTTTTATTCAAAAAAAGGGGTGCCGAAATTGGGTTGCCCGGGGATACTGCCATTGGATACAGATGTGTTGAGCATCGGATACAACTTCGTTGTAATAAGGGGAGATAACTCGGCATAGAGATTTTGGGAAATCAAGCAATCTGATTGGTTAGTTATAATCTATATAAATGATCTAGATATATGAAACAACAAGAGTACTCGGAATAGGGTCAGGACTAACAAGAACAGACCAGAATAACTAAATATAGTAATAAAAAGCAAAGCCGTTCCAGTTAATAGTCTCTTCTACGCTACTGGAGTATACTCTAGGACAAAGGAACATGGTCAGACAGACGAAAACTTTTGCTTATATAGATAGAAGCAGGGAATTCTGGGTAATGACCAAAGGAACGTGTCTTTTAATGGGAAAAACGAAAAAAGGGATTCTGGGAGAATCCTAAGCCAGAACAAATACTCAAATTGAATCGAACACACCCCGGTACCCTCCCGGTACTATAGCACTACGTACTAAGCCGATAAAATGGGAAATCCGTTTCAAATAAAGTCAAGTTCGGTGATTTGGGGTGGATTTGGGTGATTTGGGGGTATTTTCGTGTTGTTTGTGGTAATTCTACGAAGTAAACGAGGTTTTTAGGAAAATCCGAACCAGAAAACTACTCCAATTCAATCGAACATACCCTCCGAACATACCCCTGTCCTGTTGTAGACCTTTAGGTAACAGAACAACCACGTGCTATCATAGAAACCATGATGGCGGCCTCCAGTACACAAAATGGACGACGGAAACACCTATAACCCTAACAACACGCGCTGCGCGTGCGCACTCACACCATGCATCACTATGGAGATGATGTCACAAGATGGCCGCTCACGCGGGTTACCATAACGACACAACATGGCGCCATGAGAACATCCAGATGAGACCATCCAAACAATGCCCCAAACATACGAGACATACCACTGTCGTGGTTCTCGTATGAGAAGGCTTTTATGATCTATGCTCCCAAATACCGTCCACCCACAACCGTCCTGTTCTCCCAACACCTTGAAATGCATTATTTAACCCTTTACCAAACGTAACGGTCAAAACCGGTGAGCGCTAATCACAAACAAATCGCCAATTAAGTTTCATTCATTTTTCATTTTTCGTCTTAAAAAACTTAGGTTTTGACCCCTCAATGGAACGAGCTCGTAGAGCTCGTTCCAATGAGGTCCATAACCTTTGTTTTTGAGCCAAAAAAGGAACAAAAATAGTTCTTCAAGAATTGTGTTTGCAAGTGTGGTGTGCCTTTCATGTTAGGTGGTTAATGTTAACCCGCGCTTCTTTCTTTCCGATTTTCCTGATCAACATACAAACATTCTCCTTTGTATCGCCCAATAACCACGTGCCTTTCACACCCTCATCCAAATTAACGTTTAATACCAGGATCGGCAATTTCACGGCCCTGGGGGGGTCCAAATTCTGATAGTTAATCACGCTACTAGAGAAATTCAAAGGCCATGGTATCAACGATATCAATGATGATTGCTCATAAAAGTTTAGAAGATCATCATTTTCCGAGACAAGCAAAACCACAGAACGGCACGAGTTTTTGAATTGGTTAATCGATATTGCACGAGTGCCATATCAATTAACCCATTCACACACGCGTGTCGTTCTGTGTTTAGTACAAGCTTTCACGTCGATAAAAAACATTATTAGGAGGACACTCAGCAATTCATTTGACAACTACAAACACAAAGAACACATTTTATCGCCAACCAAATTTGCGAGGGGAACCCGTGTTACTTTTTCGTCCCCGGTATTCCAATGTGTACTATGTGCCTACTGGCAGCCTACTGGCCTCCTACTGGCAGCCTGCTGGCACATAGAACACAAAGGAACTCAGGGGACTATTTCCAGCTGTCGCTTATTTCAAATTGTAATAGCGTTGCACGATTTGTAGAAAATCCCAGTGAAATTTCTCTTCTATTTAAAAGTAGTCCGTCAACGATTTCCGTTCCACACATATAAGAATGTTTCGGGTATCGGGACTGATATTCACAAACGAGGACCGAAAATTCCCGTTCCCGGGATTAAAGCCTAATCCAAATGATAGTCCTTGTGAATCATAATCTGTTAGACTGATATTTTAATCCTTTACCTAACATGAAAAGCAGACGACGCATGGAAACAAAATTCTTGAATATCTAATTTTTTTCATTTTTTGTCTCAAAAACATAGGTTATGACCCTTCATTGGAACGAGCTTGTCGAGCTTCTTCCAAAAAGGGGTCATAACCTATGTTTTTGAGACAAAAAATGAAAAAAATAATGAAAATTATTTGGCGATTTTTGTGAATAGCGCTGTCCGGTTTTTTGGCCGTTACGTTGGGTAAAGGGTTAAACATTGTAAGTGTTCGTGATAGTGTTCCGTGATCTCAATTTCTCCGATTACACATTTGGCATTCATTGTCTCCGCCTTCCTCAATTGTTCCCCAATTCCAGCGACCTCGACCTCAGTTTTAACAGCATTGACCTAGAAAAGGTGCCACCTATGTATTCTTCAAATACTGGCATCTCCATATCACCCAAGCCGTCCAAAGATTTCTTGGTGTTGACCCCTTCTCGCCAATTTCGGTTACAATCCTTCATAATTCTCTCTCTGGCGACGCCTTTATCTTGAGCTGTCACTCTATTGCCCTTTATCCATCATACGTCTTTTCGAAAAAGAGAAGATTGATTTTACTAATCTTACTATCACTTCACTGATCTTCTGTACTTTTCATTCTTTCAGGAATGACAGAATGCGATCTGATGCCACATGAACACAGTATAATTGTTGCCGAAGTCATGTGCGAAGCTTTAAGACAGCTTAAGGCTAAATAAATTGATATTAAGTGATAATATAATTAGAGTAAGTGAGCAGCCGAGCTCGACAGAATGGCGAAAATGATTTACTGTATCCGAAATATGCAATGCAGCTTAACTTTTCCCAGGATAATTCTGATATTAAACTTTCATGTCGGTGGTGGAGTATGGAAACTCAAATGTAACATTTCGATAGCATATGAATGATACGCAGTGCTTTCAAGCCTGGAAATAAGCAGAATGATCATCTGCAGAATTAACCCCATAGGGTAGCATCACAAAATTTAACCTCTGTAAACCTCAACTCTGATGCAAGGTCTCGGGCATAAACAGAAATAGGTAGGCATTGGATTATTTATTTATTTATTTATTTATTTATTTATTTATTTATTTATTTATTTATTTATTTATTTATTTATTAAGGTTTACCGACACTTTAACAGCCAAAGTCATATCGTGTCGATGAGAGTTTTAAAAGTGGAAGAAGCCGGAGTACCCGGAGCCAACCACCGAGCAACGACGAACAGCTGCCAGCTCCACAACATCGTTCCTCCGCACTGCAGCATAGGCAGGGTTAGATTGGTCGAAGACACGCGCACCATCGACCTGTAGTACGCTTTAGTACACGGGGTCATCGTGCCCCATGTGGACAATCGGTGCCATGCCCAAGGATACAACGCGGGAGTTGGTATCGATCGCTCAGACGGTCAGAAACCGGGGTCGACGTTGCTTAACTTCGGTGATCTGACGAGAATCGGTTACCGCAACGCCACCGCGCCCACAGCCAGGGGATAAATTGGGGGATTCTAGCCCACGCTATGAAATAGCATCAGAAAATTCACCAATGGGTCCTTATTCTGCAAATTACAGTTTGCGTATTTCCAGGTTTGGATGGATTCCACCGGAACAACGGAATAAGCAACGATGCTCCTTGTGGGAAAACGGCGGATTTTCAAACCGCACCAGGAATAAAAAAAAAAAAAATTACAACAAAAAGCTGACGATACTCTTCGATACTTTTGTGATTTATTTTATTTCCGTTAACCCTTTACCTAACGTAACGGCCAAAACCGGCCAGCGCTATTCTCAAAAATCGCCAATTAATTTTCATTATTTTATTCATTTTTGTGTCAAAAACATAGGTTATGACCCCTCGTTGGAACGAGCTCGTCGAGCTCGTTCCAACGAGGGGTCATAACCTATGTTTTTGAGACAAAAAATGAAAAAAAAATAGTTATTCAAGAATTATTTTTGCAAGTGTCGTCTGCTTTTCATGTTAATTAAACTGTTTCAAGATTATTTTGTTTTGTTGTGCGTCACATAAGTTAAATGAACATAATATGCTGGCTAAAACTGCTATTCCCGTCTGCACCAAAAATTTAGGAATCCACGTTTAGAATTTGTTTAAATTTTCCAGTTTGGAAATTTGAGATTCAGTATATAACCATCTGTCTCCGCGCCTAAATGGGGATGGGGTGCGGGGGGGGGGGGGGTGAAATTCTAGATTCAACACGAAAAATACCTTAAACATTCATTTTATTTGAATAAACGAAAGAGGGTTCCCGGACATTCGCACCGGACATGCGCCAATTCGGACACGTGCCACCAGAACATTTGCTACTCGGACATAAGCCACCCAAATTTATCACTAATTTCGGACATTAGCCACTCCCTCTCTTCGAATGGAAAACTAATCTAGCATAAACTGTATTGTTTCTTCATCACTCAAGAGTCCCAAGTTAATTTCCAGTTCAGATCTTCGATCGTGAAGTTGTACAAGCTAATGGGCATTTTCTGTGTTACGAAGCAGTTCCGAAGACGAAACCGCGAGAACGTCGATTCCATAGGATTTCCCATAGACATTTCTACTTCGCAGGAAACTTCACATCTTCGAATGCTGTTGAGTTGGTAAATACCTATGGACACTCTACGATAAATCTAAACGTTCCTCCGCCCGATTGTGTTTTCTGCGCCTGCGTTCTACATGATTTTGCGGGCCGCACGTTTTCTAACGAACGGATTTTTTAATCGTGCACTTTTTCGAGTTAGAAATTTTGTAATGTGTTTTTATTCACGTCAGACGGATATTTTGTGCAGTTGTTTTTTTTTTTTTGTTTTTTTTTTTTTTTGCATCGTCGAAATAAAAATTTTGCTTTTTCGAATCTAAGTGAAGTGGAAATTCATTTTTTTTCAGTTTTCTTTTCGAGTAAGATATTTTTGTGATGTTTTGTTTTTCGACGTCGGAAGAGAGGATCTCTTCTTTCGAATCAAAGCGAACTGACGAAATTAGTTTTAGATAGATAGAATTTTTTCATCGAAGGGTTCTCTGGAAGGAATGTAAATAAAAAAAAAACAGAAAAAATAACAACAATAATCTAATAAAATATGACCGACGTAATAAAAAGCAAAAACAAAAAAAAAACAAAAAAAAAATAAAATAAAAAGAACGAGAAGGAGATGAAACAGAACGAATGCGGAAGGAGATTCTCAGAGATATTTTATATAAAGCGTCTGTATATCTCGTTGAAAACTTATTCCTAATGCGTTGCGTGAACGATGTGTGGATTACAGGTTGCACTATCAAACTCCAAACAAGCAATCTGTCAGATCACGGAACACGAAAACGCCATAGTCACGTGTTTTACATCGGCATTAAATATGGTCGATGAGGAGGAGGTAATAGTATAATCAGGTATCATGGCATTCCTATAGGTTCCGAACTTTCACATTCCCGGAGACTTGCTAAACATTTCATGTCCGAAGAGCGAGAACATATGTTTATTAACGGATAACAAATCTCATATTCCGATATTCCGATCTTGTGAAGGAAGCCGGGAGAAAGAAAAAAAAAAAGCTGAAAATGAAAAATGTTTTAGTAAAAATTCAAAAACAGAATTTTAACTTAGTGATAATTGTTTTTCTTTTGTATACTACTAAAAAAAAGTATGGAATATTTGATAAAAGTGAGATATAAGAAGAAACATATTTATATTTTCATCAAAAAGACAGTTGAGGCATTACATTGTGGCATCTGGTGAATGATTTCAGCGATAGTTGGGTGTCTGACAAGCACATATTCTACGCACTGAGCTGTAGAAGACATGGACGGTCAGTCAGAGAATTTACCACATATCAGTCCAAGACCTCAATACTTTGTAAATCCTCCTCGGCTCGCGAGACTAGCGGGGATCCGACGTGGCATACTCCTCACCAAACGTCCAATATCAGGTTGACTGATGTTATTCCGTTCTTCCTGCAGTGCAGCGGCGGGTTCCTGGACATTGGTAGGGGGCTATTGGCGTTGTCGTAGGCGCCTGCCAAGCATATGCCAGACGTGCTCGTTTGGTGAAAGGTCTGGACTTAGTGCTAACCAAGGCAGTGTAGTGATGTTCTGCTCCTGGGGTGCTCTTGCATTGTCATCTTGGAAAATGAATCGACAGCCGTGACGTCGCGCAAATGGCACCACATGAGCTGCTAACATATAATCACGGTAGTACTGTCTTGTGACACGCCATTGGATGACATGTAATGCTGTTCTGCTTGTCATGGTTATGCCTCCCCACACAACAACCGATCCTCCACCAAAACGATCGTGCTGCCTAACGGTTACGTCATGGTATCGTTCGATCCGCCGCCGCCAGACTCTGGTTCGCCAGTCGTGGAAGTCGAGAGTGAATCTCGAGTCATCAGAAAACATGACGTTGTTCCACCGGCGATTGTCCCAGCGCTGTTGTGCTCCACACCACTTACGCCTTGCTGCGATGTGACACGTTCAGTCAAACGTGGAATTGTTCGAGGTCGTCGAGCGTACAAATTCCAGCTGTCTGGGCGATTTCGGATAGTCTGGCCACTGACTCGCCATCTGTCGCTTGGTGCAACTGGTGTCCAATTTATGAGGCACTTTGATGACGGTTATGTTATGCTGTGGTTCGGATGAAACGATCCTGGTTAGCAGTTGTCACCCTTGGACGACCTGGCCGACGTCTGTCATCAACATTGCCTGTCTGACAGTAGAGTGACCACAACCTGCTAATCATCGATTGAGTAACGTTGAGAATTTGAGCTACTGCTGCCAGTCTGTTGCCAGCTTCCAACATGCTAATGGCACGTAAACGTTCGTCACGTGCCAGTCTTCGCATACCTCAAAAGGTACGTTTCGACCAGAAACTATTGATGAACGTGTTGATACCAAGGAAAGAACGATAAGACCTCCGAAAAATCCCGTCCAGTGCAAATGAAAATTTCAAAACGTACCTCACAGACATTAACGCGGCGCTCGAGTGAAAACCTGCACGAAGTTTTCGTGGGCCGGTGACATTCATGATCCACACTAAATATGGTAACAATTGATGTGTCCAATCACGCGTATTCAATACTGTTTTCCGAAAATATCAACATCTGTTTGGATATCCCCTACTTTTTTGTAATAGTACATATATATATCATAGAGAGTAACTTCCACCCTCACAATCTCCATCTGGAAAACGTCGGGACGGATGGCATGACTCCCGCGGAACAGTACGGGAACTACACGATTCAACTAACTCTGGCCGAAAAGAAAGTGGGTCGTCTTCTTGTTCTGACAAACGAGGTGTGCGACATCGCGCTGAGAGTGATCGAAACATTTGACAGAGACAATCTGACGTTGGTCTACGGTCGTTGCGTGTATCTCAAAGTTGACGAGAGACTGATGAAGAAGTAGGGTGAAGACGACTTCACTAAGTTTGGGAAAATCAAATCGGTAGTGATAACCAGTTTCCCGACGCCTCTCGATTTTCGATACTTTTTTTTAAAATATACATTGATGTCTGCAAGAAGGAAATATGTTGAAGATAAGCACATTTTTCGTGTCGATAAAGAATGTACTTTTGATGTCTGCGAAAAAAGGAACACGTTGATGGAATGGACTTTTTCCTGGCAATAAAAGTGGAATATTTACAACATATTTTAGTTTTATTAACCCTTTACCTAACGTAACAGCCAAAACCGGCCAGCGTTATTCTCAAAAATCGCCAATTAATTTTCATTATTGTTTTCATTTTTTGTCTCAAAAACATAGGTTATGACCCCTCGTTGGAACGAGCTTCTCGAGCTCGTTCCAACGAGGGGTCATAACCTATGTTTTTGAGACAAAAAATGAAAAAAATTAGTTATTCAAGAATTTTTTTTGCAAGTGTCGTCTGCTTTTCAGATTAGATAAAGGGTTAAAAACGTGAGTGCCGAGATTAAATATTTGATATAGTATTATTAGATTTCATGTTAGGTAAACTCCATGACGTCTCATGAAGTGAAAGCTGTTAAGCTTCAGCGTAGCTGCTTTCTCGTCGCCAAACGTCATGGATTGGTAGTAGATACCACGTTGATTGACTTAACGCGACCTCGGTAGACTGAACAGTTTAAGAGGCGACGTTTTCCGCTGGCATTTCAGTAGCTCTGTTGTATAGTGTTTATTGGTACTAATTTACAATAAATGGTTGAGCTAGAGGTTCGGCTCACAGAGCGCTGCTTCTTTATTGAATGTCATCTGCATAATAATGTCGGTACCGCTGGGGTTAGCGTTATGTGATCGATCACGTCGAAATGTTCACAGACTTACCGATATCCATGCAAACTACAAACCACTCCTGCGCTTCGCACCTGGCAGTTTTGATTATGTATATAGCAGCCTCCGTAGGAACCACAAGATGTTGAGTACTGCTTGTTTACTGCGGTAAACATATTTGTCTTTACCGATAAAATTGGACCATGAAGCAACACCTGGAGATTCCACATGCTTTGGCAATGGTGGAACTCGTTGGATCCTTTTGGGCAGATAGAAGTTAATTGTCGATTGTTTTCAACTTCAATACGAACTGTCAAGTCGGTCAGAAGATGGGAATGCTGAGAGACAATGTGATTCAGTGCACCGGTCGCACGTATTCGAGGTTACGATTGAATCAAAGTAGGTTTTACCCAAAGAATTGAAAACAAAAAAGTGCATCGTTGATGGATGATTCTTGATGGCTCTTTTGGCAGCATATTAATTTAAATCGTTTTTGACATAAATTGTTTTCGCCACCGTTAATAATAGTATAATATAGTGCTGTAACAGTAAAAAATGTTACACGTAACACTACAATTGTTATTTGAAATAAAAATACGTCTTTCTTTCGTTGTAATAGAGAATATTTTCTTGGTGGGTTTTCGGCACTTGCAGAAAAGGATATACCATGTGTAATCTTTGTATTCCAACGATATGAGCCAGAACCGAAGGAAGAGGTTCTGTTCGAATATGTATGTTTTAAAAATCGCGTTACAGTAAAGACCCTTTTCGTAATAGGAAAGCCAATATTGATCAAATAACTACACCTTTCGTATGCAATGTCGTTGCAATGCCCTTCCTTAATGCCTTTCCTTACTCACTCGTTGTTAGGAAGTGCTACGACGTGGTGGGATGCCATCTTGTTTTGAAAACGCAAATGGTTGTTTTATTGTTACACGGAACACACATGATGTTACACGAAAAACGTTGTTGTGATGGAATTGCTCAACTGAACATTTGGAGATGCAGATTCCACAATTTACTTTAATTTGTGTTTTTTTCTTTTCTTTTTGCTATCGCCATATTGATTTTTCAAACATATGTACCAATGTTTCCGAGAAATTTTCACATTTTGTATAAAGATGATGTAATTTTCTCCCGTGACATAGCAAATGCATATTACAGAAAATGTCATCTTAGTAGGACTTGCCATAAATGTATCATTCGTGGATGAATTCTCCCTGATAGAGTTTTATCCGAAACAAGGGTTCAAAAACGACTAGCCATCAAAATATTATAATCTACACACGTTTGCTGTTACCCCGATTACATTGTAATCGTCATTTATTACAGAAAATACTCGCTCTTTTTACAGGAACTGCACAACATGAGGGAAGGTGAGAAGGTTGAGTATGAGGTCCCAGATATTAGTAGAGCTGTTAGTGATATTGATGAGAAGGTTGAGTGTGAGGTAGAGCTGTTAGTGACAGTGGTGAGGAGACTGAGTGTGAGGCCCCGGATGTAGGTAGAGCTGTTTGTCATAGTGGTGAGAAGATTAAGTGTGAGGCCCCAGATGTGGGTAGAGCTATTAGTGGTTGTGGTGAGAAGGTTGAGTGTGAGATCCCTTATGTAGGTAGAGCTGTTTGTGATAGTGGAGAGAAGGTTAAGTGTAAGGTCACGGATGTAGGTAGAGTTGTTAGTGGTAGTGGTGAGGCTGAGTGTGAGGCCTCATATATAGGTAGAGCTGTCAGTGGTAGTGGTGAGAAGGTTGGGTGTGAGACTCCTGATGTGGACCGAGCTATTAGTGATAGTGGTGCTGGTGGTGATTACGTTGGGTATAAGGCACTGGATGTGGCTAGCACTGTTAGTGATAGTGGTGAGAAGGTTGAATGTGATGTTCCGGATGTAGCTGGAGCTGCTAGTGATAGTGGTTAGGGGGTTGGGCGTGAGGTATCGGATGTAGCAAGAGCTGTAAGTGTTAGTGGAGAGAAGGTTGAGTGTGATGCCCCGGATGTAGCCAGGGCTGCTAGTGATAGCGGTGAGAAGATTGAGTGCGAGGTCCCGGATGTAGCTAGAGTTGTTGGTGATAGTGGTGAGAAGATGGAGTGTGAGGCCCCGGGTGGAGCTAGAGCTGTTTGTGATAGCGGTGGGGAGGTTGTGTGTGTGGTCCCGGATGTAGCGAGAGCTGTTAGTAAAGTGATGAGAAGTTTGAGAGCGAGTCTCCGGGTGGGGCTCGAGCTGTTAGTGATAGTGGTGGTGAGGAGGCTGAGTGTGAGGTCCCGGATGTGGCTAGAGTTGTTAGTGATAGTGGTGAGAATGTTGAGTGTGAGGCCCCATATGTGGCTAGGGCTGTTGGTGATAGCGTTGAGAAGGTTGAAAGTGTGAATGTACTCATTGTTGGTGGCAATGAAAGAGAGGTTAAAGGAGACTTGTGGTGCAGGGGGTATTGGAATTTGATGATAATTCGGTTGATGAGCAATCTGGAATGTATGTTGTGCGCGATGTCGGTAACTTGGATGGGCCAGCGGAGAGTGCTACCAGTGAGTGTACCTCCAGGTGTGATTCGCCATTGTGCGCTAAGCAAACAAGTTGAAGGTGCCTGTAAGTCTGAATGGTCTAACATCTCCCACCCTCCCTCACGAATGCATAGGAAAGTATTCTTAGTACGGTACCATAAGGCTTTGTACTCTGGACAAGTAGAAAGTGTGTCAGGTTCTGAGTTGTTCGTTAAATGTATGAAACGAATCTGGCCAAAGACAGGGAATTGTTTCATATGACCTAAGCGATGTACAGACGTGCCAAGGTACGGTCATGAAGAAATTGTCGTGGTAATCCAACCATAATTTTGACCAAATTTATTTTGTGGAACTAAGATTTTAAACTGCAGATATCAATCAAGCACATGTACGTTTATCGACCAGCTCATCAACTTGATTGTAGAACATCCCAAAATGGGGCATGTGGTTAGTCAAATCTTCATTACTCGCATTACTGGTGAGTATTATTCTGATTACAATTGACTATGTCTGAAAATTTGGAAGTTGGTTCTGACTCCATTCTCGGTTAATTCACATACCCTTGGATATTCCATTACACATTGACTGCGACGAACGTACTTTATAGAAACAGCAACTGTTGCTAAACTCCCCTTTTCTTATTAATATTGTTAATTGACTTTCCTGTCGATATTTGAAATTATTCATTATTTATGTTTTTTCCGTTGTGATTGGTTTCGTTCAGTCTTTGACATTGTGGTTGCATATCACTGTAAACTGACGTCAAATATCGTTCAGCCCGTACTAGACCACATTCCTTGCAGTCATGGTACATCAACTGAAAAGTAACAATGTTGTTTGTGTTGCAAACCAGATATCGCATCATGCCCCCTAGCATATGAGGTGGTACATAATTAACTAAAGTATGAATAAATTAATCTCGAGCGAGTTTTATGTCCTTCGTGTAACCCCTATGTATTTACTGTAACACAGCGAAAATCGCCATGGTTCCTCAGTTATGACATCTTTTGTGCAGGTCGATACTCTTATATGATAGAGCAGACCTAATCAAGATTAAACTTCACCGCAATGTTGGGGTAGCAATACCTAGAACGAGTTTAATGTCCTTCGTGTAACATTTATGTATTCATTGTGACACGAGCCAACAGAAATCACTGTCGCTCCCTTACCACGAGATCTTATGTGTGCACAGATTTTCCCATGGAACAGGACAAACCCATTCATGAATAAATTATACCACAATGTTTGAACTGCATTGCTTGCTAACCTGTGCCGGTCCAGTTTATTGTCCTGTGATTTTTTGTTTTCCTGTAACACTAGTGTACTTCCCGTAACAGGGGATGTTTTTCAACAATATTCAGAAACTATTCTCGACCAAGAATTACTTCGTCTGCACATATGATTCTTAGCCCCAACCGCTCATGTAAAACAACATAAACAATCGACACAAAACCAACGCCATGTGTAGCGCATATTCAAATGTTTGTAAAATTGAACTTTCTGGATATCTATAATGATACTTGTCACAAACATGTAACGAATATATTCTGTTCCCTGGTTTCTGGCATTACATAGTGGAAGTTGTCACCATCATGCAATATTATCATGATGTTGACCAGTTCTGACAATACTGCAAATCGTAGGAGTTGACTGAAGTTGCCGTTACAGTAAGGGCATATTATGTTGCCTGTCATGCTACAAGCCATCACTGTATGAAATCTCTAGACATTTTAGACTCAGATCGAGCATTCATGTAACTGACAATGCTGGATGGTTCGAAATATGTAATAAACTTTTATTTCGTCATGTGTTTGTTTTCGTGATTTGTGCTAAGTGAAAGTGGTACATTTTTTGATATTAACTCTTATACGTCGGTTCATTATGTCTCCCACAAGCGTACCGTGTCATGACGACACGTGTTCGGTAGAGGTCAGAGGTCAAGAAGTCCGTCTTTAATATAGGAATAAATTATTTCAGTGTTAAACTACGGGGGAAATGTATCACTCTACTAGCAACTGCCATCATGTGAATAAAGTAAACAATTATCCAAGGCTTTTATTATTTGAATACACGGTCATTTATGGGATGACATCAAATGTCATCGTATAAAGCAGAAATTAAGTGACACATGTTCTTAACACCATCTCCTTGAAGTGACAAAACTGGGCGTTGGCATTGCATCGTTGGATGGCATCTGGAGATTCACTCGCGATCTAAAGTAGACATCAAGGCTGTGAGTGGTTTTGTTTGGTAATTTTGTATTGTAACGCTTGTGGCTTCTAACAATAATTCCAGTGTCCGTTATTTTCTCCGAGAAAGTACTCTCTGAACTGTCCGGTAGACAATGTCAAAATACAGTCTTTACCACATAGAGCCCTGCGAATCACATATTTTCGATTCGAATAGAATGTCGAATCAAATCGAATCGAACCTCGAATCGAATGCAGGCGTCTCGAAGTCCCGACTGATAAAATATTCTAACTGCATCACCAAGGCATGACTTCGTCGAAGGCATGCCTTAATGATGTAGATAGAATATAACCCAGTAAGAATTGCTGTTCAAGAACAAAAACGGGTGCGTGAATTCAGGACTGAGCGCTGGGCGGGATGACCGCTAGCAACAGTGAGCTCATTGTCGATACCGCTTGGGAACTTTAAATTTGCTTTCAGCAGTGGTAGTGACTAGAGAAGCTGAAATTAGCATGGATGGCGGCATGGGTACATATGCTCTTTACGTTAAAAAACGCAAATTACACCAAATCTTTATTTTTAGCGTAATGTTTGTACAAATTCTATCTCAACTATACATTTTGTGAGACGACTGAGGTGGCTGATACCAAGCGAAATTCTAGTGAAAAAATTCAAAGGAAAACGAATCGGACAACCGATTTCGACCAGAACCGAATACCAATTTAAGATTCGAAAACGGCGTGAATACTACATTCAACCATCATTATGGATTTCACGTATTGCATGCCAATAAAAACACTTTAAGTCAGACTTCGCCTTTAACACTGAGAACCATAATGGTATATTACATACCAGTTCAGAGCCATCAACTTGTAGAGTCAATTTAAACCATGCTCACCTATGTTACTACCTGCTAAGTTTAAGCGTTTAAGCCCACTATCGGCGTAAAGCTTCTACTGCGGTGAAGCGTTTTCAGTGGGAATTCCATTAAAAAAACACATTCTCACCTCGCGATGTTTCATTCAAACATACGAAGTATGGCGGTACTATCTGCTTCGTGCAATGACTTATTAAGTTTAAAATGCCTACAATTAAATTTTGAAATAAAATTTAAGAATTGTTGATAATAATTTGACTGAAAAACAAGAAACATATGTGCTTGAGATAGAAGGTGTCGTTTTTTTTCATTTTAAGTGACAAAGTCGATTATCTATTGAGAGCATTGTATATCTGAAACAAATAAGTACCCCAGTGCCGGTGGGGACGAGATGGCTTCGTAGGTAGAGGCGCAGGCTACAAGCCGAGACGTCCTCGATTCGAATCTCACCTGCGGCAACCGCGTTGTGTCCTTGGGCAAGACACTTCACCCCATTACCCCATTACCCACGTGGGGGCAAGGTGACGTTGTGTACTAAGGCTCACTGCACGCGGATGGTGCACCTGTCTTCAACCAATGCTAAACCTGCTTGTGAGGAGTTAGTGTGTTGGGGAACCTTACAGTTGCTCGCCGTTGCTATGTGGTTCTCCCCGGGTACTCCGGTTTCCTCCACCTGTAAAACTGTCAGGCACGAGGTGACCCTGGGTGTGAAAGTGTCGTTAAACCCCACTAAATCAATAAGTAAATAAATACTAGGGGCGGTAACCAGATTTCAAACACTCGTAGACTAAGGGTTTTAACCACTCGGCAGAGCCTCGTGGTTAAAACCCTTATCCTACTCGTGGTTAAAACTGATTAACGGCCCAAGTACCTATTTATTCTATATATTCGTTATGTTGAGGAAGACCAATCAATATTTTGAAAATCTTGATTGCTCTACCACACACTTTCCCTGGGTAATTATCTTTTTTTCAATTCAGGTATAATCACGATACTGGTGCGGAAAATGGGTATTTCCGTTTTAGGGGGTTAACATCCAATTTCCCAAAACTTGAAGCCAACACACATAATGTGCCTCGTGAAAAATTAAAACTTCAGCAAAGTTTCTGCTGCTCATCGCCTGAGTAGTTCGCACCCGTAATGTCGTGATAACAAGGCGATGTTTTGCGCATATCTTCAGCTGTTAGAACATTAAGTTACTTCTATTTATTCAGTTGGAATTTGCTTTACCTTGAAGTAGTTTGAAGGTGGCTTTCAACACGGTGCAACCCCCCCCCCCCCCCCCCCCCCCCGACTGGGATTTCCGCCTAGTATGCTGGCTAAAAAGTACTTGAAGGCAGTTCAGTATTTACTTAATCGAACAGCCCCATTACATAAGTACTGACATTCTCTCCTACTACTTTTCTGTCTATTGCGTTCTTTGCTAACATAGAGTACCTGGAGAGTGGATTGCAACTAAATCACCCGCGGAATGGAGTTATCACCCAAACTATAACTTTCAAATTTTATACACATCGACAAAAAACACAAGTAATGTTTCTGCCAATGGACCTCCGGGTTTAACCGGGAGGTCCGTTGGCTAAAACTTTGCTTATGCTTGTTATGCTTTGTGACAAATTTGCAATTATTGCTTGGGTGGAATCTCCACTTTGATGGTGATTTAGTGATAATACACTCTCCACGTACTGTACCACTCAGTTTTCCTTTACCCAAATTTGAGCGTTCTGGGGTGAAATGGTTAAACAACAGGAAAATAGAATAGTTTATTTCTCAGCAAGACGTGCAGACCCCGGGACATTACCAGGACGTTAAGGAGCTATGCATATCAAGGTAGCAAATGGAAACTAGAGCAATCATTTCTTATTGACCCAAGTGTAATAGTTTTCAAATTCTGTGATCAGCAAGCTTTTATACAGGTATTTGTGTAGTCTACATATCGATCTATGTCACGTTTTTTTCTTTTCTTGAACATAACTTTAAACATATTCGTTTGCTAAACTTTACTTTATAAGAACATTAGGCCAAATAAAAAAAATGAATTGATTCTCAGGCAATTTTTTTTTTTCAAATCAGTGAGGGGGGGAGGGAGGGAGGGAGGATTTTATTTTTATTTTTATTTTTTTTATTTTTGTTTTTCGTGTAAAGGGTTGAGTATACTCAGTAAATCTTTTTGCTGTCTTTCCACTTGAAAAAGAGAAAAGGTTGTAGTTTAGTGTAATTATAATATACCTTTTATAACAAACTGATGTAACAACAACTGAAAGGATTTGCATTTTAATGTTCTTATTAATGGTATAGACCACTCAAACATGATCCATTAGAATATGCCCCCGTGAGTAACCAGTGCTTGGGGTAGGAGTCCTTTAAAATGGGAAACATGGCTCTAAATGATTGGTTAAACTTGAGCGAGTTTATATCTGTGTTGCGGCCATTATTAGCCATTGTGCAGAAATATATGACCTTAAACACCAGCATATAAACAAATAATTCAATCATGATCGAGTATATCAGAATTTGCCTTGTTACAGTTGATGGGAGAGTGCCTCTGGTTGGAGAGATTACATTTTTGTTATCATTATAAACACAACTCATTCGGTATAATAAAATAATGATGACCCCCACAGGAACCAATACTATACAACGTTTACAATTGTATTTTCTAGAATTGTATTTTCTACCTATTAATATAACTGACTAAAATGAATCATTAGCATTTTAAAAGATGTGGCAATTTGCCAACTGGCAAATTGCCAGATCTTTGAAAGTGCTAATGGTTCATTTTAACTCATTTAAAGACATAAATAGAAAATACAATTGTAGAAAATACAATTGAAAATGCTTTATAGTATTGGCCCCTGCTAAAGGGTGGAAATTGCAAATATTTCCCATTGAAACCATTGTCTCCGCCTGTTAACGCCCAGGGAGAAAATATGTTCCTCGTGAAGACAATCGGCAGTGTCCACCTTGAACCAGGTCATAATTTTTATAATGTTCCAAACATTATGTATTCGTTACTTTTTATTTTACATTTTACTAAGGTAATATATATAGGCCCTATAATGAGGCGCGATTGGGAGAAGATTAATTCAACACTACCCCCAAAACCAACTCACCCAGAGCGTTACCGCGTCAACGTGGACTTCTGAGGTCATTCTCACCTTGGATGTGATGTGAACAATACTTTCCGTAATGAGTTATTTGATGGTGATTATGTGCTAAAAATATGTTTGGCAACATCATCCTACTCATGCCATGCAGCTCCGGTCTGTATTCAACTATCTCAAATAAAATGATCACCCCGAGAACACCGCGATGACACAACCTCTGCACTGAGAAAAAAACCATAAATTAATCACTTGTCACACATACGCTTTACAGTCGTGGTGACTTCCCAGTGAATAATGTCGAATACCTCATGGTTAGACGGGATCCAGAGAATGGCAGAACATGGCAACATAATATTGTTGGAGATGTGACAAGCGTTACTTATTCCCAGTTCCTTATTTGACATTAGTAGGTATATTTTGCGGATTTACGACCACTTTGAACATGTACGTGTACACGATGCGTTTACCAACGCGGGATTCAGTGTTGAATCGCACGCTTGTTCACAAAATTGTTCAGTGGTCTTGAATCCCCCATGTTTTTTGTGACTCCTAGATCGCACTTTTAACGTTCAAATACTCGTGGTGAACGCGCGTTTTTTTAAAGAAAAGGTGAAATTGTACATCTTCACTTTTATCTTTTACTTTAAAAATTTTTGTCGACGTTCCCATCGCAGATCAGACCATCGATCCATCGTTGGTGAACGCGAGCAAAAAATTCCAGGCTATCATCAAAAAACGGTCTGCGGATTCTAGACCAGTGGTCCAGAATCCGCAATTGTTTTGAGGCGATGGGTTTTTCCCATTTATGACGTCATTAGGGGAATTCCCACTATTGACCAATCGGATCGCTCGATTCTCATAAACTCGATCATACAGAGTTATCTCCCCTCGCCGTGGGGTGGGTGGGGGGAATACTCGGATTTTTTTTTCCTCCAAAAAACTCGACGGACGACTGTCGAACGCTTCCATTTCTGACGTGAGCGGGGGGGGGGGGGGGGGGGGGGGGGATACCCGAGGAAATAAGTGAAAAAAAGTGATCGATATATATAGGAGAGATAAAATAATTATACATTTAATTTTGAAAATAAACAAATAAAAACGAAAGATGTTTTTGCAGATGGATCCTAGACACCGAGATCGAATTTTAGAAGAGTTTGAGTGTGCTAAGAAGGGCATTCAGTCGGCTGATAGGAGCAGACGTCTTGGTGAGATGGAACTCAAACGCGAAGCCACAAAAATATTCAAACCCGTGACGGAGGGTCAAGAGCGAAGCAGGAAGGAGATAGTCGAAGAATTGAGACCCATAAAGGAGAGTTCTTTGAGAATGGGTTCGTTGCCTCCTAGTTTTGGAAATCGGTATTCCGTTCAATCTACACCGGATTACGTTCCCACGGGAATTCAAACAGAGAGCGAGTCTGATGATACGGCTTCGACTATCACCACTAGTAGCGTCGCATCGTCCGATGATGATGGCGGTAAGAGAGATCAGTTGTACGGATTTTATAAGGATTCGGAGGGAAGGATTTTTGTAGGTGACACGGAAGTGGATATTGGGGATGATGAATTGATCGTCGGTTCGAACAGATACGAATTGACCGATGGTCTGCGCAAATTGCTCCTTTACGACAAGCCTAGCGATTACACGGATCAGGATTTCGACAATTACGGCGACATTCTGGTTCAGACCCACGCCATGAAGAGAAATAACGATGCCAGAGAGACGAAACCCAAAGCCAACAGAGGTTACAAGTGGACGAAAGTGGTGAAACCCATATGGGATATGAACAAGAAGTTCATCGAATCGGTGACTGGCAAAGGGGTGAAAACCACTTTTCTTCCGAGCGATTCCGACGCTCTGTCTCAGAGATTGAGTTTGTTGATGGCGAGCAGACGGGCTGGTAACACAGGATTAGATAATCAGATAGTTGCTATATCTGACGAATTGTTAAGACAGAAGGTTTTGAATAAAAACCAGTATAAAAGGCTGATGAACGAATTGAAGAATTGATGTGTATAATAAGTAGAGAGAAACAAACAAACAAACAAAAATAAAACATTAAATTTTTACACTAGAATAATAAAAGTATTTACAACCGACAAAAACAATTTTACCAGTAAAAAAAAAACAAAAAATATATTATAAAAATAAAATATGTTGGTGATTAAGAACAGGGGATACGTCAGGACTTACGTTCAAGGCGGTTCTGGCATCGTCGATTCTATAATGCGAGCGTTCACGGGCGATGCGGGTAGAAAACTCGCATCGACCGCGTTTGAGGTCGGTAAGAAGACGGCTTTGTATGCTGGTAAGAAAGCCGCTTCCGAAGCCAGTGGTAGGATAGCTTCTGTGGCTGGCAAGAGGGCAGCCGACGCGTTGATCGACAAGTTGATCAGTCCGCCGGCGAAGCGAGCTGCGTTAGAGCGAACGCCGAAAAGTTGGAAAGATTTTAAGGATGCCGTGTTGCCCATACAAGATTTAGCCAAAATGACGAGTAGATCCGGATTGAAGAGAACTCGCGACGGCGCGATATAAATAAATAATAACATTAAAAACAGAGTTTGGAAAACATAAAAAATTTGCGTTTGAAAAGAATCTAAAATAACCAAAAAAAAAAAATAAAACAATGATGAACATTAAAGATATGTCTTGGAACGACGCCGCGACCAAGAGGTCGAATAACGAGTTCTTCCCCAAGAGCATAAGAGGCTTGATAGTGGGAAAATCGAATTGTGGAAAGACCAATCTGTTGATGAATCTGTTGTCCCGACCCGACTAGTTGGATTACGACAGATTGTTCGTGTTTGGCAAGAGCTTGTTTCAACCCGAATACAGATTGCTTCGAGAGTGCATGGATCGCAGATTGCCCAAGGACGTCATAGCCAGAATCTTTGACAGTAGGGAGGAATTCGACAAGAGCGAAGCTCCACTTTCGACCATTTTGGACGGTGCGGCGATGGAGCTGATGAAGAGAAATGCATCTTCGAACGTCGAGTGTCGATTTTATGAGAACGCTAGCGACGTTCCGGATCCTAGAGAATTGAAATCGGAAGATAAGAATCTCATGATTTTCGACGATCTGCTTTTGGAGAGACAGAACCGATGCGAATCGTATTACGTTAGGGGTCGACACAGCAACGTGGACTGTTTCTACCTGTCGCAGAATTATTTTCGATTGCCCAGACAGGCGATAAGGGAGAACGCTAATTTTCTATGTCTCTTTCGCCAAGATCTCAAGAATCTCAATCACATCTACGGCGATCACCTCGCAAACGACATGAGCGCGGCGGAATTCAGGAGATTCTGCAAGAGGGTTTGGGATGGTGGACTTTACAATTTCGTCGTGATCGATTTGACAAGCGAATTTAATCGCGGAAAATATCGGTGCGGATTCGACAAGTTTTATGTTTCTGATGATAATAAGATAGAGCGTGAAAATAAAATTTAGAAAATAATAAATCTTCAAATAATTAGTTTTGAATAAAAAAATATAAAATTAAATATAATGTTCGAACATGGAGAATTGTTAGGACGGATAGCTGAGAATACGGCTGCAAAACAATCCATTCAAATCGTGGTGAGTGGCGATTCGACTCGATTCGCTACGAAATTCGAACCTTCCATCGAATTGAATAGAGATAAAAGTTACGAGATGGCGTTGGTGAATCTGGAGACTTATTATTCCTTTCCCAATGTCACCGAAAAGAATAACTCGTTCAAGTATTCCGACGGAACGGATTGGTTGGAGATTCGAATTCCCAAAATGAGTTACGACATAGACAATTTGAACGATTACATTCAGACGCGAATGAAGACGGATGGAAAGGGAAGCAACAAGATCAGACTCGCTCCCAATCCTAATACCTTACAGACGATGTTGGATTTGGAAGATAATTTTCGAGTGGATTTCAACACGGACGATTCTATAGGCAAGATGTTGGGATTCGATCGAAAGATGTATCGAGGCCACACGACATCTGAAAATACGGTCGACATTCTCACTGTCAATAGCATTCTGGTGAACGTAGACGTGATTGCTGGAAGCTACGTGAATGGTAGCGCTCAACCGACGATCTATTCCTTCTTTCTAAACGTGTCGCCGGGTTATAAGATCGTGGAGCGACCTCGAAATTTAGTTTATCTACCAGTGATTTTGGACACGTTGTATAGTCTGAAAACCACGTTGACGGATCAAAATGGTGAACTGTTAGATCTTCGCGGAGAGAGAGTGACGATACGATTTCACATAAGAGAAATATAAAAGCAAAAAAAAATTGTGTATATATATATAGATAACAAAAATAAAATAAACGCAATATTAATTTTACAAAATTATTTTAATATAATTATTAAACAAGAAACAATTGAAGTAAATATATTTTAAAAACAGAATTGTGACACAATACGTGGTTAAAAACGTGAACATATCCGCAGGACAGAGGAAGAAACTTAAGAGAGCGTTAACAACTCGAGGGAGGCGAGGCGGTGAGATTCAAATTCACTCACGAAGATCTGACGAGAGGCGGTCAGGATTCGATCGCCTGGACCAGAAGTCAAATCAAAAGGATGGAGAAAGCGATTCGCGATGGAAGAGGATTGACGGTGAGATTGAGTCCTGCTCAACTGAGATACAATTTGAGAATGAAAGGCGGTTTCCTACCACTATTGGCAGGAATCGCCGCAAAAGCATTACCCTTCGCCGCAAAGGCACTACCCTTTCTCGGAAAGACTCTCGGCGTGGGAGCTCTCACGGGACTCGCTAGTTCAGCGGTTGAGAAATTAATGGGTGGCAGCGGACTGTTCTTGATGAAGGGAGGAGCCGTGTGTCGCGTCCACGTAGACGACAACGGTAAAGGATTGTATCTAGAACCCGTTAGAGGTGGCAACTCTCTGAGAGGAAACGGTCTCCATCTGAAGAGTGGACGGAATGTTGAGCGACTCGGCAAGGGTTTGTTGCTCGGTGAGAATTCGCCATTTAAGAATATACCGATTTTGAATATGTTATTATAATATAAAATTGTATAAAATATAAATCATAGAAAGTATAAAATAATATATTAAAATTGGTAAAAAAGGTTGAGAAATAATTTTATCATCAGGATGACAAGGTGGAGAATTTATCACCTGGATGAATTTGACGATAATGACAAATATCGCAAGACAGAGAGCGAAGAAATAAAAAAATGTGAAGAAGAAGGAAAACACAAAAAAACTGAGATCTAAAGATGATCTCATTACTTTTTTTTTCATTTTTCTTCGCTAAAAATCAATCTCTCTATTGTTTATATTTCCAAGCTCGTTATTAGCATGTTGACACTCATGTTTTCAAGATGATCTCATCACGTTTTTTCTTTCTTCTTTGCAAAAAAATCAATCACTCTATTGTTTATATTTCCAAGACCATTATTAGCATGTTGACACTCGTGTCTTCTCCTTTTTCGAAAACGTGTTGAATGTTTATCTTTACTCTTTTGAGTTTTTTTACACCGGTCAACTCGCTCTCACCACCCAATTTCTCCACGAGTTCGAATGAGATGTTTGGAAATATGTAATTTCCATAGGGCAACAACAAATCGTCCTTGTCGAATTCTCTATCTTTGGCGATGACGATGTTCTGCAGGTCACTTTGGCACTCGTAAAACAATTCGAGCACGGCTTCATATAATTTCAAAGGCATGTGATATTTGTCGTATTTGTGCTCTAAGCCCTTCGTCTCGACTTCGTTCAATTCGATGGGATCGTGTCGTTGTAATCTATAGATTTTATGACCGAATTTCTTATACGTTTCGACTCGTTTCAATTTCAATTCGCGTCTTTTAGGTGTTGCAGTCTTCATGATCGATTATTAGTTTTTTTGTTTTACGAATTCTTGCAAATAATGTATATTTTAAATTTTGTATTTAAATAATAATTTGTTTAAAAAGTTTTTTTTTTTTGCTCTTTATATATATATAAAAAAGTTGTTTTTTTAATTTTTAATTTTTTTTTTAATGCAAAATTTTTTAGTAAAAGTTTTTTTTCTCTTTATATATATATAAAAAGTTAAATTTTAAATTTCAGTCTCTCTATTGTTTATATTTCCAAGTCCATTATTAGCATGTTGACATTCGTCATTTTTCCACTTACGAAAATGGTTTGAATGTTTATCTTTACTCTTCTGAGTTTTTTTCATAGGCGAATGCACTCTCACCACCCGATTTGTTCATGAGTTCGAGTGAGATTATTGGATATATGTAACTTCCATAGGACAACAATAAATCACCCTTGTCGAATTCTCTGTCTTCGGCGATGATGATATTATTCAGTCCACCATCTCGAACTTATTCAATTCGATGGGATCGTGTGGTTGTAATGTATAGATATTAAAACCGAATTTGTGGTAGTAGCGCTCTAAGTCCACCATCTCGACCTCATTCAATTCGATGGGATTGTGTGGTTGTAATGTATAGATATTAAAACCGAATTTCTCATACGCTTCGTCTCGTTTCAATTTCAATTCGCATCTTTTAGGTGTTGTTGCCATGATCGATTATTTGTTTTTTATGAATTCTTGCAAATAATGTATATTTTAAATTTTGTATTTAAATAATAATTTGTTAAAAAAGTTTCTCTTTATTTCTCTTTATATATAAATAAAAGTTAAAAAAAAATATTCTTACAAACTCAATTTTGAGGTAAAAACAATGATCAAGTCTAAACATCCGAATTATAGTCTAGAACGTGCAAGACTTCAAACGTTTAAAAATTGGCCTTCGCATCTCGCTCAAAAACCCGAAGATTTAGCCGCTGCGGGTTTTGTTTACGTGGGTAAAGGCAACAAAGTCAAATGTTTTTGTTGTAACATACATTTGATGAATTGGGAACCTCATGACAGACCTTTACTAGAACACATAAATAATATTGAAAAAGGCGAATGTGATTATTTGAACAAGATCCTAACATTGGGATTGATCAAAATAGAAGACGAAGAGAGGGATAGAGATCGGACGAGTTATCGTCACTCGTTGAAAACGAGCCAAGCAAAACGTCCACTAAGTGTCTGGTCTGCAAAGGTGTCGCAAATGTCTTGTTTCTACCGTGCGCACACCTGTGTTGTTGTAGAGAATTTTATTCCAAAGACGAGAAAACGTGTTCATTTTGCAAACGAGAAATAAAAGCGGTCTTAAATTGTTTTTGAATAAAAAACACATTAAAGAAAAAATTGAATTTAAAATTTAACTTTTTTTTTTATATATATAAAAAGAGTAGAAAAGCAAAACTTTTTTAACAAATTATTTAATACAAAATTCCCCCCAAAAAAATTCTTACAAATGAAGCAAACAGATAAAACAATGGTAAATTTAACTGAGAAAACCATACCTCAGTTAAACGAGATTTGTAAACTATTACAAATTTCAGATTTCAGAAATCATAGAACTAAATCAAAAAAAATTGAAGTCGTACAAGAATATTTGCGAAACGTTAGAAAGGCAAATGAAATGTCGATAGCAACGACATCAAAAGATGCATCGGTTGTGAAAAATGAGAAGATAGTAAAAGGAATCGAAATGCCGATGTCGAAAAAAACCCAAAACGTTTCGATTGTGAAAAATAAGAAGATGACTAAACAAAAAGCCGTTGAAGAACATCAAGTTTCCAAAGAAAAGAAAAGAAAAACTAAAACGAAAACGAGTGATGCACTTCAGATTCAAGACAAACGAGATATATCGAGCGAAATTCAACGAGCAATTGACGAAAGGAAAGGAGAAGAATATGTAACTCATTGCGGAACTATTCCAATCAAAACCCGTAGAATGGGAGAGTGCGATCAAAGGCATTTTTAAAACTTTTGACGTGGTTCCCTCGTTCAAGAAAATTGATCCAAAATTGTTCATGGGATGGGTGAAGAAAAAAATATTGGATTTGTTTCAGGAATACATGAATGTGGGGCTAAAAATTAAGATGATACTCCATTGTGTGATGAATAAAATCAACGTGAAGTCCGGCGAGAGCATCGTGAAAAATGCATATTTCAGATCTAACGTCGAACCCGTATTTCGAGGTTCAGATTTATCGGACGTTTTCGAAAAGATGAAAGACAAGATGTTGATGTCTCTCACGAATTATCAACATGAAGGTAGTAATTGGACGTTCGATGAGGTGTTGAAACTCGAAATTCACATAAATAAAAATGATCCGTGGAAAGGATCTTCCTACTTGGAATTACCGTATTTCTTGACTAAGAAACACGCCGTGGTCAACGTGAGAAATAAAGATGATCAGTGTTTTAAATGGGCAGTCACCTCCGCTTTATACCCTGTCGAAATACACATCGATAGAGTTTCTCGTTACATGGAAACTTCTAAAAATCTCGATTGGACTGGAGTGACTTTTCCAACAGAGTTAAAACATATCGAACGTTTCGATGCTCAACATCCCACTGTAGCGGTGAACGTCTTGGGATACGACAAGGAAAAACGAACGATCTATCCTCTCAGACAGACTTCATATCTCAGAAGAGAAAAGACGATTATTTTATTATTGATTTCGAATGGTGATGATCGTCATTATTGTTGGGTTAAACATCTAACCTGATTACTGTCGAAACAAAATAATAAACATAAAGGAAAGATATCATTATGTTACAATTGCATGAACGTGTTTCACAGCGAAGACTCGTTAGAGAAACATCAGGAATATTGCAACGAAAATCAAGGTGTCGCCGTCGAAATGCCCAAACCTAACATCATCGTGAAGTTTGAAAATCACAATAGAAGGTTAAAAGTACCATTCGTCGTGTATGCCGATTTCGAATGTTTCACCACGAAAATGAGTTCCTGTCAACCCAACGCTCTTCAAAGTTACGTCGAAAGATATCAAAAACACATACCTTCGGGCTATTGCATTTATGTGAAATGCGCTTCGCAACACGACATGGGTCCCTTCACCTACACGAAACAGTGCGAAGACGACGACGTGGCCCAAAGGTTCATGGAAGAGTTAGAATCAAAAATTCAAATGTTATACGACAAATTCAAAACTCCGGCGAAAATGATCATCACGCGAGAGCAGCAGGACGAAAATAACAGAGCCACCGAATGTCACATATGCAGACAATCGTTCGATGAGAATCCGGAGGAAAATAAGAAGGTCAGAGACCACGATCATTACATGGGTCTGTATCACGGTCTGACTCACAGCAAGTGTAATTTAAAATATCGAGACGCCGCTTTCTATCCGGTGATGTTTCATAATCTCTCGGGTTTCGACAGTCATCTGTTCATGAAAAATCTCGGCACCTCACATGAAGAATTAAATTGCATCGTGAACAGCAAAGAAAGATACATTTCCTTCACGAAATGGAAGCTCATGGAGAAGAAAAGAGTAATCGACGGAGAGACGTTGAAAGAAAAAACGAAATCCATTCGTAGATGCATACGTTTCATCGACAGTTTCAAATTCATGTCGACCACTCTGGAAAAATTAGTCGATAACATGAGCAAGGATAAATTTAAAATCACGAGCGAACATTTCGGAGAACGAGTAGATGTCATGTTGAGGAAAGGAGTCTATCCTTACGATTACATGAATGATCTAAAGAGATTCGAAGACACCGCACTACCTTCGAAAGAAGATTTTTATTCAAAATTATACGAATCTGACATTTCCGACGAGAATTACGAACACGCCAAAAACGTGTGGAATTCATTCAATATGAAAACCATGAGAAGATCGACGTTCTGCTCTTGGCAGACGTGTTCGAAAATTTTCGAGACGTCTGTCGTCAAAATTACAATCTGGATCCCGCTTGGTATTTCACCGCACCCGGTCTGGCATGGGACGCTCTGTTGAAGACCACCGAAGTCCAATTGGAATTATTATCCGACGTGGACATGTTGCTCATGTTCGAAAGGGCTGCGAGAGGTGGCATCTCGATGATCTCCCACAAATATTCTGAGGCTAACAATGCCTACATGAAAGAAGGTTTCGATTCAAAACGCTCGACTAAATACATACAGTATTGGGATGCTAATAATCTGTACGGTTGGGCTATGAGTCATCCTTTACCGATTGGAAATTTCAAATGGGTGACGGAACCGGAAGAGATGCAAAAATGGAGAGACTATCCTTGCATTTTAGAAGTCGATTTGAACTATCCGGAAGAATTACACGATCCACACAACGATTATCCGCTGGCTCCCGAACAAATGGAACCGAATGAAGGAGACGAGGAAAAACTCATTCCCAATTTATTTAACAAATGTAACTACGTCGTCTACAGTGAGAATTTGAAACAGTACGTCGATTATGGGATGAAATTAGTCAACATACATTGCATCATTCGATTCGACGAAGAGCCTTGGATGAAAAAATACATCGATCTCAACACGAATCTCAGAACTCGAGCCGAGAACGATTTCGAAAAAGATTTCTTCAAACTCATGAACAACTGCGTGTACGGCAAATCGATGGAAAACATCAGGAAGAGAACCGACATTCAACTCGTCACGTCTGAGAAAAGAGCTAAAACATTAGTGGTGAAACCCAATTACAAACACCGAACCATATTCGACGAAAATCTAGTGGCCGTTCACATGCAAAAAACGCACCTGAAGTTCGACAAACCGTATTATCTCAGACCGATCATCTTAGATATCAGCAAGCAATTGATGTACGAGTTTCACTACGATTACGTCAAACGAAAATTTGGTGATAAAGCCAAACTACTGTTCACCGACATGGACAGTTTAGTTTATGAGATAGAGACAAAAGATGTCTACCGAGATATATCTCCAGACGTTGCTGAGTGGTTCGACACGAGCAATTATCCTGTCAATCACCAGTCCAACATTCAATCGAATGACAACAAGAAGGTGTTGGGTAAATTTAAGGACGAGAGCGGTGGTAAACAGATCGTCGAATTCGTGGGCTTGAGACCCAAACTGTATGCTTATCGTCTGGAATATGATGAAGAGATCAAGAAGTGCAAAAGAGTTAAAGCGTGCGTGGTGAAGAAAAACATCTCTTTCCAAGAGTATAAAGATTGTCTGTTAGGAAGTGGTCCGGTGTATAAGATTATGAAATCGATTCGAAGCGAAAATCATGACTTGTATACCGAAATAGTCAACAAGATTTCGCTGACGGCTGACGACGATAAGAGATTCGTGTTAGATGATAAAATAAGCACTTTAGCACTCGGATATTGGACTGTGGATCTAATCAGAGATGATATGAATATGGATGACTGGATTCTAGATACGATTGTGGATGATAAGATTCCAGATATGATTGTGGATGATAGGATTCCAGAAAATCAAGAAGAATTAGATGAACACAAAATTATAGAAATTGATAGTGACATCGAGAAAGTTAGTTTAAAAAGAAAAAGAAAAAAAGAAAAAAAAAACCCTAACAAACTCCAATTCTTAAATTCCGAAAACGTTCGAGCTAAGAGAGACAAACTATGTTTGATATCTGTTTTTGTGTCGTCTTTTTTTGCAGGTAGCGAAAAAGACGTATTTGAATATAATAGATATTTGCAGTTGTTATTCCTGTTCAAAAAATTGTCAAAAGATCAAGTGAAATACATTTACGACACGGTATCTAAAAAATTTCATTCGTTAAATCACCACAAAACGATCGAATCTCTTCTACTAAAAGATGGTAATATCAGGATTCCAGAAAATCAAGAGGAATTAGATGAATTCAAGATTATGGAAATCGATAGAGACATCAAGAGTGTTAGTTTAAAAAGAAAAAAAAAAAAAAATAACGTCATTTTAGTGAATTATAATAAAATAAATAATTAAAAAAATATATATGCATTTATGAATAAGAAAATAAAGATATCCGTAGAAGGTGTCGTCTTACCTAACGAACCCCTATCCAACATCGATCTGTTCAATGCGGCAAAAGATTTGAAAATCAAAGATTTTCTAGGCGTGTTTTCCAGAGATGCCTTGCCAAAGAGAAGACCTCGACAATTGGAATGCGGAATTTTAAATCTAGACGATTCATCGGGTGAAGGCACTCACTGGGTGGCGTGGATCAAGAATGGGAAGAAGAAAAATTATTATTTCGACAGCTACGGAATCTCGTCGCCAAAAGAAATAGAGAACTATTTCAATAAATCGATGGTTCGTTACAACACGGAACAAGTGCAATCACCAGATCAAGTGTTTTGTGGTCACCTGTGTCTCTATGTTCTCAAGAGATGGTCTGAAGGAGATCGATTTCAAGACATTCTCAATGATTTACATTAGAGAGAGATTTTTTTTTTATAGTATATATAAAGATAAAAAAATATTTTAAAAAAATTTTAATCGAATAAAAACGAAAAATAAAATAACATAGTTCATTTTTAATAAACTGTGTTTTGAACATATTTGTCTAAAAACAAAAAATCCCACAACAACATGCCAGTCGATAAATTTGGTAGAAGTGACGACGAAAAAGTCAACCTGAGAAAGAAGAGGAAGATGTTCAAAGTCGACGATGGTTACGACGTTGCCAACTTGGACGAACATTACGTTCGGAGATACAAACCTCGAGAGGAACCTTTGAGCATGAACGATAAGAAGCTCTACAATCTTCCCGAGCCGATAGATCTCGCAGATGCTGCGACTAAAAAATACGTCGACAGGGGGAACGCCGATTTCGAACAAAAATCCTGCTGGATAATTACATGGATAAAACCATGACCGACGATCTCGATCTGAAATCCAAATGTTTGGTGAACGTCGCAAATCCCATAGATCCCACCGATGCTGCGACCAAGAAATATGCAGAATACTCTCACGCGAGATTCAACGAACACCTGAGAAATAGATACGTTACGAAAACGATGCACTCAGAATTGAACACCAATTATAACAAGATAACGAACGTGCCCACTACCACGAATCCCAAGGATGTGGCGACCAAACACTACATAGATCTGGAACAGAGAAAGTCTGACGTACGAGAAATGAAATCGAATCTGAATGTGGGATTCCACAAGATATTGAATCTGTCGGAGATCAACGACACGGATGCAGACTCAACCACGGTCAACAAGGGCTACGTAGATTCTGCCATGATACAATCGCAAGAATACCTAGAATTGCAAGTGGATGATCTCTACCTGAACAAACAATCTGGCGGAACAATGGAGAGTAGCATCAACATGAACGGTCACAATTTATTCGGTCTCGATCACGATCCCGAATTCGATTCCAGCGCGGTCAGTACAAAGTACGTGGATGACATCTCGGTCTGGAGAAAGGGGCGACATCATGGAAGGTAAACTAGACATGGATGGACACGCGCTCACGAATCTACCGGATCCCGTGAACATGACGGATGCCTGCGCCCTGATTTCGGTGGTGGAGAAAGTCAAATATGCTAGACAATTGATCACCGTGTGGGCCGAAGAGGCAGGCACCTTAGATGAAGGAAAAGCTGAGTGGTCTTTCGGAAATGGAGGTAGCGGATCGAAACATGGTCAGGTGGGATATCCCATGCCACTGGGAGGTGAAATCCTTCGAATGAGTCTGGCTTCCTCGGATTTGAATAACAGAGCGGTCGTCAATCTCATGGTGAATGGTGTGGAGAGCGATAAGAGATACAGCGTCGAAAAGACTGAGAATCAACAAGCGAATGTTAGCATGTTCGGCACGCCTCTCAAAGTGAACGCTGGAGACAGGATTAATTTTGTTACGAAAACCAATAATCCCACTTCCGTGGTGAGTCTACTGATCGAACTAGAATCTTTGAACAAACAGTGAACGCGTGGAAAATAATGAATTAAAAAAAAATTAATGTGTGATTAATAAAAACAAAAAAAACAAAAAAAAAGTAATGAGATCATCTTTAGATCTCATTTTTTTTTGTTTTCCTTCTTCTTCACTATCACCATATATTATAATAATGTTTCCTTTTTTCTCAATTTTCAGCATTGATTCTTCTTTTTCTTTTTTTTTGTGATATGATACGTTTATAACAACACTTTTGTTTATCTGAATCATAATTATGAACGAATGTTGTGCATCTCTTGGTAACACTCGCATCATTACCATTCTCTTCAGAAGGTAGTGGTGATGGTGGAAAGCGTCTCATTCTTTTCATTTCCAACCATCTATCCCGCTGTTTACCTAATCATTTTTCCACATCTTTTTTTTGTTCTTTGGCTTGCAACACAGGATGGAACATCTGACGGAAACGGAGAGATGATCGCACAGGATCGAACAATCTAAGATCTGTTCGAGTTTTAATATCTTCGTCACGAAATATCCTTTTTGTTTCTCTCGAGTGAATAGCACGCGATCGTTTAAATAATTCAGAACGTAATCGTAAAAATCTTTTTTTTTCAAACGCGAAAATGAAATGTGTATTTCGTTTTCTACGTGACTACTTACGAATTGTGAAATTTTGTACATCGAGAATGTTGAAAAAAGATGATTTTTTCTCGGATGAATTTTTTTTTTTGTTAAAAAAATATCATTAAAAACGAATTTATTTTTTTATTCTTTTTTGTTTTTAATAATTACTCATTACTTTTTATTTTTTTGTTTTTTATTTTTTTTTCACACTCGTCTCTCATCGAATGATCGACATCTTATTTCCGTCCGATTCGAATTGTAATTCTCTGTCTGACAGGACCAGGGCGAAGGCTTCGCTTTTTCTTGGCGCGTTCCTATCGAATTGCATTTTGATCTGAATGTCTAACACGCTACTCTTGAGTCGTTCACTCTGTTTACTGACGTCGAATATGGACATGGGATACATCGACTTGTATTCACCGGGAGATATGTTAGGATTGCTCATCAATTCGTCTAGACCGTGATACTTCTTTCTAAAATCAGCGGCGTCGCCGTACAGTCTGCAGAAATCGTTCTTGTTGAACGACACGTTGTAATCGATTGCTGGATATCTCATGGCTTTCAGAAACACTTGCATGTTTCTCAAACTGCAGTGATCGAACAGCGACGCATTCTTTTCCTGAGACCCGTCCCTATCAGTCTGAAATGCAACCACGATGAAACGCGGTCTCTCGGAAGCGGATTTCACCATCAATCTCCAATCGAAGTGATTTGAGGAGGGAGGAATGCTAGCCGTGTCGCACTGTCTCATTCTAAATCCCACGGGTAATTTACTCTTGGATTCTATGATCTTGTAGAGACGCGCTTTCTCCGCGATCGAAGGCTCCACTCTATCTTGTGTAGAGTTATCTTACCCGCATCGGTCGCAGTGAGTCTCACTATTGCACCGTCGTTTCCTTTTCGAATCAACGTCAGATTGTGTTTGAATCCGTACATGATCTTGTTGTAATCGTCCGCAAATCCGAAGATGTGTTTCAAAGGTATCCTGAATGAAAACGTTCCTTTAGGTCTGGACGACTTGATGGCGTAGTCGAATATCAAGGTGGCGCCTGCGCTAGCAGGATCTACGGTGTCTTTCACCCACAACTGATTAAGTCCTCTGGATTTCGAAAAATCATCAGGATACGTCAAGAGTCCGAACATCGTGGTGGCCTGACCGCGATGAAACACAGATTCTATCTCTTGTCCGGATAGCATGTATTTTATGTTACTCAATAGATGCATGATGCCATTATTGGCAAGAGTAACCGTGTCGTCATTGGCGTAGTCGCTCCCATCTTCCTTGGTGAGATGTCCCTGCACCACTATGTAACTCTCGCTAGGATGTACGAATAAATCTAGAGTTTTGACGTTGATTCTTATCTCTCCCACATTGTTCAAACTCGTTCCGGTTACCAGTTCGTATTCGTGAACCTCATATTCTTGAATACTTTCTTCTTTCACTATGCTTTGTGCTATATCTAGTATGTTTGTCATTTTAAAGGATTTTTTAGTTTTTTGTTTATTAATTAACTTGCTTTCTTTATCTAAAAATAGTTTTTAATTATTTTTATCATTTTTTTCTCTCTTATATATATGTGTGTAAACAAGAAAATGTTAAAGAGAGTAAATAAAAAAAAAAATTGTCTTCTTCATCAAAACTTCGTCTTCTGTAATTGTTGTTCGTAAAACTTTCCAATGATTTCTTCTCCATCCAAAGCTTCGATTTCGTAAGTCACCGGACCGGTGTGAAATATTTTGATTATCACGAAGATTTCCGAGGTCCATCGAGGAGTATAACCCTTTTCGAAGTGCTTCTTATAAGCGTAAATTCTCACTTGATCACCGACCGCAAATTTCGGCGTTCTAGACTTCTTCCTGATCTTAGATCTCTCAGGATATAGATTCGCGTAGACCCATTTTTCGTTTCGAGGATCGCTAGCTTCTGCGGGAGTCATCTTGATCGATCTGTGTTGCGTGTTGTTGTAATCTTTGACCAGTCCGTTCAGAGCGTATAAGTATTTCTTGGTCGAATTCGGCGTGAAGTATCTGTGCATCTTTTCCTTCATCGTTCGATTCCAACGTTCCACCACGCTGGCTTTCTATTCATTTTCGATCGAGTAGAGGTCTACCAATCGACGAACGTGCTTGTTGTAGAATTCCTTTCCCTTATCCACCCACAATTTACTCGGTTTTCGAGAAGACAAGTCGAACACGCTCTTTAGAGCCTCGGCGACGCAAGGTCCCGATTTATCCTTCAAAGCTCTGATCCAACCGTATTTGGAAAACACGTCGATGACCGTCAATAGATATTTGACGCCCTCGTTCCACCTCGAAAACGATCTCATGTCGACCAAGTCGGCAGACCAAATATCATCCAGACCCTTCACGAACACCCTTCTCTTTCGAAATTTACGCACTATGGGTTTGTGTAACTCCTCGGCCAATTCGCTCACCAATAATCATTTCTTCTTCTTTTCAGATGCGCTTTTTTTTTGAACGCCCCATCCGAATCGACGTTTCGCACCGATCAGATTGCCGACCAGCGAACGTTCCATCTTCTCTCTCCTGGTCGGATTCGATATGTCTCTCAATTTCCCCAACATATTTTTGTCGCAGACGTCGTTGCGAGTCTTGGTGTCGGGATGTCCGGCGTAGCACAGATCGTGATCATACGCGGCCGCGTCCACCCTATTCACAGGTTTGCTCCAAGATTTGGGTGTCAGATCGGCGTTGAGTCTCTTGTTCAATTTCGTTCCGGGTCCCGTGAAACTGTGACCGGGCAGATGCATTTCGAAAGGTAGATTATTAATCATTTTATTCACGATGCCTTTACCTTTGCTCGCGTTCTTTTTTTTTGACGAATCGTGTCTTGATAGAACCACACACGTCGCAAATTCCGCGAAGCATCTGTCTGTCCTTTTTAGTTCGCACTTCTCTAGAATTACTCGTCTCGGTAACTCTCTTACACTTTATGCAATACATTTTTTAAGAGTTATTTAAATTAATTTCGCTTTTTATTTTATATATAAATTTAATTTTTTTTTAAAAATTCTGTTCTTATATATATTTTTTTTTTCAATCGCTGTTCTTGAGTTCTATCATCTTACTGAATTCCTCCCTGGCCTCTTTCCTCCCCTTTTCCACGAGAGAATCCTTCATCTCTTCCTTGATGATCTGACGAGTCTTGATTCTCACGGCTTCTTTCATGGCATCGTATTTCGTTTTCTCGCTCAATATCGCGAAGTATTCTCTGTCCGATATCCTACCGTCTTTCAACGCCATAGAGATCATTTCGGATATCGTGTCGATCTTGGAGTCGGCCAAGACGCGAATCTTGTCGTGTTTCCTCGCCTTCAGATATAATTTCCTACTCAAAAAGTTTCCGAGCGTGCTAAACAATCCGGCGGCGAGGGCCACACCGTCTACGGTCAACACGATCGGAATGGCGACCGCGGTCGACAACAATCCGATGCAGGCCGCGTGTAAACCCATGGAAATCGTGATGAGTGTCATGTCGATCGCGTTGACGAATGTCACGAAACGCGAATACTTCTTCTTGAGGGAACGACGAGAATCTCTCTCTCGAGTTAGATACTCTTGGATTCTATTGATTTGATCGATGCGATACCTCTCTCCTCTTTTTCTTTCTTCTAGCGACGGTGCCGTCGGCAAAACGTCGATCGGCTTCTCGTCCTCGTCGTCCACTAACGCCGGATACAATTTATTTCTGGTTCTCATTTTTTGTTTTTTTTTCTTCTAATATTAGATAAAAATTTTATGTGTGTATTTATTTTTTTATTTTCTATTCTCCCTTATTAAAACTTAGACGTATGCTTCATTCAGCAATAATTTCTTGATGCATCCCTTGTCTTCTAAAGTCAGACTTTTACGCGCCAATTTCAGTTCTTCCGAATCTGTGGGCTTGTCTTGATTCTTGCAGAAGACTAATCTCTTCCAAAACGTGATCACATCGTTGAATCTAACGCGTTCGAACGCCGGTTCGAAATACATGACGACCATATCTTCCCATTCCATCGTCAGACACGAATGATTCTCGTGATCGAAGTCTAGATGATCCTGACATCCGACGCATCGTTCGAAGAAGATGGGACGTAGTTCTTCGTTCACGCAGATTGCGTATGCTCTCATCAGCATGTTTAAAAGAAACCTCGCTCTAATAGTCTGAGAATCGCTCATGATTTACGTATTTTTTTTTATTATCTATTCGATTTGATATATTTATTTTTCTAAATAACTATTATTTATATATTTTTTTTCTCTCCTATATATATCGATCACTTTTTTTCACTTATTTCCTCGGGTATCCCCCCCCCCCCCCCCCCCCCCCCCCGCTCACGTCAGAAATGGAAGCGTTCGACAGTCGTCCGTCGAGTTTTTTGGAGGAAAAAAAATCCGGGTATTCCCTCCACCCCACGACGAGGGGAGATAAGTCTGTATGATCGAGTTTATGAGAATCGAACGATCCGATTGGTCAATAGTGGGAATTCCCCTAATGACGTCATAAATGGGAAAAACCCATCACCTCAAAACAATTGCGGATTCTGGACCACTGGTCTAGAATCCGCAGACCGTTTTTTGATGATAGCCTAGAATTTTTTGCTCGCGTTCACCAACGATGGATCGATGGTCTGATCTGCGATGGGTACGTTGACAAAAATTTTTAAAGTAAAAGATAAAAGTGAAGATGTACAATTTCACCCTTTTTTAAAAAACCCGCGTTCACCACGAGTATTTGAACGTTAAACGTGCGATCTAGGAGTCACAAAAAACATGGGGGATTCAAGACCACTGTACATTTTTGTGAACAAGCGTGCGATTTAACACTGAATCCCACGTTTGTAAACGCATCGTGTACACGTACATGTACAAAGTGGTCGTAAATCCGCAAAATATACCTACTGACATTCGTCATCAACCCACTCATAAAATCAGTTGATATCGAATGTCGAATAAGGAACTGGGAATAAGTAACGGTTGTCACATCCGTAACAAAACAATGTTCAACTACAACTCTTGTTTTACTCTGTGTGAAGATGCTGCTTCCTCTTTCAAAGACATTCGCAGGGATATGATCAGAACATCAATCAACAATTATGTTCCCCTCTAAGAAGAAGAATCGAACATGTTTATTTTTTATATAAAATATTTGAGGGTTAGAATCAGCTCATTTTAACTTAAAACATCTTGACATAAGCTGAAATGACAAAACTAATCCCAATCCCCTTAATATATCATAATGTTTAAATGTATATCACAGCCTTGTTAACAAATCCGACCCAATATCGATGATGTCAGTGGAGGGGCATGGGGTGGTACTTTTCGTAAAAGAAGACGAAATTCGTCATGATTTGCCCTTTTTCGATGTTACAATCACCATAATTTATCCTTTTATACCTCATGTTACTGAGTATCTTTTATCAAATAATTCTGAGATAATATCGTGACGGGAATCATCCACAGACCAAGCTCCCCAGCCGAAATAGATACTGACCTTTCCCACCCTTTTTCCTTTTGAAACCCTGGGAGCTGTAGTAATGTTGGCTTACTGTAATGAACACGCTCTGTTTTACAAATAAAATAGGACCTGGTAGCCAATGTCTGGGGTGGATGTCCTCTAAAATGAACAGCATGGGGTATTAACGTTGGCTGGACATTACTTTATATCCATGTTGTGGTTATGATTTACCATTGTGTAGAAATATGTGACCATAAATAGCAATTTATGTAATTATATAATGGGATGTCGACGACATTTTTGATAGCGAGGGTCACCTTGTTTCTGACAGTTTTTAGGGGTGGAGAAAACCTGACTACCCGGAGAGAACCACCGAGCGATGGGTGAAGATAAGTGCACCATCGACGTGCAGTTCGCCTCAGTACACGGTGCCACCGCGCACCCACGATAAACACAAATAAATAAATAAATAAATAAATAAATAAATAAATAAATAAATAAATAAATAAATAAATAAATAAATAAATAAATAAAACAAGAGGCGACACTTGTTGGGTGTAGATAGGCAATAAAGCAAACATTCAGAATGATGTGTAGGAATTTTATTGTTATTGGACGTAGATAAAACAGAATATATTCTTTTAACAATTCTATTCACAACACAAGCATTTCTTTGAGCAACGATGCTCCCATAAATGATCAAGAATCAAGTTGGGTGGGTTCCAATAAACCCTCAAGTCACTTAACGTGCTGCGTATCCAGTTGGGGACAGTCTATCGGGTCCACGCGTCCCAATGTATTCACATGCAAATTAGGCTCTCAATAAGCACATAGAAGGAACGTTTGGGGTGTCGTTGTTGTCCAAAGTTAGATCCAAGCCACTGGAGTTGGAGAAAAGAACCGAGAAAGGCGAGGAGAGTGCGTGATAAATGTGTAATTTAGTAGTAACGGAGACCCTGGAAAATTGTATTTGAGAATTCCCCAACTATTTGCCTTGTAGAAATAAGACTCCATGGGAACTAATGGGAAAATGGGATGAAAACACGAACGATAGGTAGATAGGGAATAACATGAGAGAAATGGCGAATGGTCTAGTCGGTGAGATCGGAAAGGCGTGAGTGGTGGGAATAAGATACAGTTTTGAGTGAATGCTGGAAGGTAAGGAGGGAGAATGGGGGATAACCCGACGGGAGACTGGGTTGATGCAGGCATCTTCGTAAGAGGACCGCAGAAGATCAAAGGGCTCTCATTAACGAGGTAAAATATACTTCCACGCGGTTCTTTCATAATTCTATCACGCTCTGATAGCCATTTAACAAATAGAATTGATATGTGCAGTTCTCGGAAAGTAAACAAAAAGCTTTGCTGATGCACGTCAGGAAATAAAGCGCTTCCATCGTAACCCGTCATCAAGTTACGCAAAATAACGTGGTGGAAACCTATAGGAATATCATGTCGAGATGCTTTTTGCATTCCTTGTTTTACAACGAGAGACATGCTGGTTACATCTAAACAGAATTCCCACCATAATAACTATAACTAACGCGCGATCTCGCTTCGGCGAGATCGCACGTTAGTTGTTGCTATTAATTGTGGCGGAAACTCTGTTGAGACATAAACGGCATACCGTCCTAATCATTTGTGAATGCAATGCGCAACCAATGCGTCCAGCTAGTGCCGAAGGATTGCCAGAACAGGCAGGAAAATATGCCGAATTTGGAATTTAATTTTGGTTCTTTTGTGTACTTCCCAACAGACGGACCCTGCACCCAGCGTAACCTAAAACCATTTTTACCGCTACATACACCACTTATGTTCGAGCGAGATATGGGAAGTGTTGTGTAATCTTTACTGAGTATGAACTGAGCTCAGTGGTTCAGTGGTAGACCGCTGGACTTCTGTGCAAAAGTTCCCGAGTTCGACCCCAGTCCGGGACAACCCGCGTTGTGTCCTCTGTCAAGGCACTTTATCCCGGTTGCCTACATGCACATGGCTGCACGATGACGCCGTGTACTAATGCGTACTGCGCGTCGATGATGCACATGTCTGCAACCGCTATAACCCTGCTTGAGCGGAGCATGAACAGAGTGAGATTGTTGAGGAACTGACAGTTGCTCGTCGATGTTCGGTGGTTCTCTCCTGGTATTCAGGCTTCTTCCACCCGTAAACTGTCACGGTCACGATAAGCCATTGTGCATAAGTATGTGACTTTAAACACCAATAAATAAATAAATAAATAAATAATTTAATGGGCATGAGGAGCATCGATAATATACCCAGAACATTGAAGTTGAAGCAAGTATTTCTCGCGACTGCAAAGAACAGGGGCGGCGGAAGCTCGATAAATGTTGAGAGGCACAAATCTACAATGTTATCATGGTTCGACCCAAAATGTGAAAGGTTACAATCGTATATCGGTAAATGTACCATGGCTCGCTATAGTCTCTCGTTTAGATAAATATGCCGCTGTGTGGTCACTGTCTTATCCGTTTCTTCTACTTCAATCATCTTCCAACCTGAAGGCCAGTCATGGGTTATTCCCAGGCCCGTGATGCAAGTCGATATCTCTGTGTAATAAATACAATGGAAGAAAGTAAACTTACGCCCGTCCTTCAAAGAAATTTCTTAAGGAGTAATTGATAATCAGGTCAATAGAATTGCCTGACCGACGCAAATTGACTTATGTAGAACCAGGAAAATTCATTGGACAATGCACCTAATGTGGAATGAGCTAAATTCAGTTATTCATTGTATTAATCATACTTAATGTTAAAAGGAAGAGATAAAAATGCACACACGATAGAAATTCTGTAGCACGTCAGATTTCACCTCGAAGAGGCCTGACTTCAAAATTAGTCGGAATTCACTGCGTTATGTCCTGGATCAAAACACTTGGTCTCATTTACCTGTGTGGAAGCACGGTGGAAGACTTTGTTAAAGCACTTAGTACGCTGACAGTACGCACCTCCCTCCCCCCCCCCCCCCCCCCCCCCACACACACACACTAAAACAAACCGAAGTAAAAATTCGAACGTTATCAGTAAGTTGAAAAAATCTGATATGGACGAAGATGAATTAAAAAAAGTTTGAGGAGCATGCCCCACTAGGACTTGACTGTATCGCAAAATCGACCACCCTATCTCCCTATTCATTTAAACTAGGCCCCGAAAAGCTCAAGACAGTTCGTTTCAGATTATCGAGGCTACATACTATCTGACCCATACCCTTCAGGTGACACGGCATGCCCCATTCCACGTACGCCTCTCATAGGACATTGCGGCCATTGGTAGTTCATCGTCACTTAAGTACAACAAGGCGCCATCTGCACTTCTGATTCATTGAAGAGTTCGCCTTATTACACACCCGTAACTGTAAATGTCATGATCACATGGATTGTAGTGGCATGCGGTAATTTTAACCAGAAAGCTCTAGTGCGATCCGATAAAAAATTAACATTCGCATGCACAAGTTCTCTTGTTAGACTGGTTCTTACAGTTTACAGCGTTCAATGGAACATAGCCAATGAGAACCATCGGCTATATTTATCTGTCGGAATTACCGATTCTCATAACGAAATAGTCGATGCACAACTATGACAAACACTATCGATAGACATCAAAGATACATGATCTCTACCAAGAAAATGAACAGTGAAACTCAACCTTTGCTTTCGTTATTGAAAACCGAGGAAAACTGAATTAATTTTAGGGCACAATGTCCAATTGGGTTCGATATTGGCGCCAGACACTGGTACAGTGCCTATAAAATTTGGTAACAGAGTTGCTCGCACCGCTGCGAGCTCCCGACGAGTCAATACGAGACCTACTGTGTAATCCTATTCGAGTCTCACTTCGGCAATGAAGCAGCCCCCAACCCACAATGTGAAACACGAGAGGCTTGTTTACTAAACTTGCGATCGTTAAAAGTTGCCTTCTGCAAGGCAACTTTTAACGATCACAGGTGTGGTAAATAAACCTCTCGTGTCCCCACGACTGCGCTGGATAAATAATCAATAAGCAGGAAAACTCATTCCATCTTAGTTCAAATCGTAAATCGATTTGTAACTTAAACAACTCGTCACCCGGAATGCAGTCTGCTGCACGTGTGAAACATCCAGAAAAATGAAGCGGCTTGCTAGTCACTCCGTTGATGAAGCAATTACGAAACGGGCGACGTAATTTCAAATGTTTCGCGTTGTGACGTCAGACGGTAAACTACGCTAGCTCTCATCCAATCAGAGGAAGATGATTTTACTCTTTCTGAAACATAGATTGATGTGTATTTTTAAATGACTAATTAAGGATTCTGGTACTATTTCAGTTTTATACAAGGATATTATTTTGCTTTATAGCCTTTAATTATCAGCATCAAAACTTAACACTTTACCTAACATGAACAGCAGACGACACTTGGAAAAAACAATTCTTGAATAACCAATTTTTTATTTTTTTTGTCTAAGAAACATAGGTTATGACCCCTCATTGTAACGATCTCGTCGAGCTCGTTCCAATGAGGGGTCAAAACCTATGTTTTTGAGACAAAAATGAAAAAAATAATGAAAAATAATTGGCGTTTTTTGAGAATAGCGCTGGCAGGTTTTTGCCGTTACATTGGGTAAAGGGTTGAATCGAATGTTACCTATATTATTTAGCAATATAGGTGTATGAGATGGGGTGGGAATGGGGGGGGGGGGGGGTACTGCATTCTCATCCCCCGCCATCAACAACCAGCTAATTTTGCAGTTTTAATTGCAAGGGATTGGTATTTTAGAAAACAAATTGTTCAGAGGGAGGGGTACTTTTATAATGTTGACAAATATCAGGGCAGTGGGCAGAGCATTTTCATGGGCTTCCCGTGCAAATTCGAGGTAATAGCTTGCATTTTGACTTTGAAACAAAAAATCAGGGCAGTTTAATAGGTCATCCCCCATTCCCATGAAATGTCATCCAGAAGCCTGTCATTAGAAACATTCTATCAGTCATATTTAAAACTACTTACTAAATGCAAATTCAGAACACCTAATTCCAAAATTTAGACTGACAAAATATAGGAGCAGACACCTAAAAAATGTTTTTGTTTTGAACCAGTTACCAAGACAACAATATCGATAGAACCGTTCAGATTGCAAATTGGTGAAGTTTAGTACTCGGACAATATAATAAAAATATTATATAAATCAATATTTGAAAATACTATCAACGAACATATTAGTTGGAGCTTACTGGAGAGAACACCCCCCCCCCCCCCTCTCCCACCTCCTCCTTTTATTTCTCTTTCAACCTCTGAGAAAGACATGTTGATACTCATTCCGTGAGATTTCAAGAAAATGCTGTCTGATAAGTGATGGGTGAGGTTGGGAGGTTGTAAAGGTGTACAAACTTCATTACTTGCGGTGATAACAAGGCATGATATTTTCTTACAGTTATCATACAATATATTTCTCGCTTTGTTGTAATTGTGGACAACCTGAAGCCTTTACTGTAAGTGCAGTCCGTCTCACACAAAGGTTATCAAGACTTGAGGTAAATTAAAAAGGTTAAATTTCAAGTCAGAACATTTATATATTATAAATAATATAATGTTAAAATTATAAATTAAATAATGTTAAAATTGTAAATACTATAATGTTAAAATCTTACCAAGACTGCACTGCAGAGTTCACTCAGAATAGAATCACAAACTGCCTCAGTTTCCTCTAATCGACCGAATGAATGTCCCGGAAGGTTAATTACTGCACAAAAAAGTCTTTTCTCGTCCAGTGTGTAAATTGTAATTTGTTACAGTGCAGAACAGAAATGATCGATATCCATTCCACATGCGATTGCCCAGTGCACAGCCCAGCCGGGTTTTACTTTAGTAACTTTTAGTTTAAAAAGCACGAAATTTAAACAGAGAGGCCAGTTGACCCCGCATTTAAATTGAAATCCTTGTGCATTTTCCATCCTCCAGATATAATGAGGCCTGCACTTTTCAAAACACATTTTAGAGCTCATAATTTGTGATGTCTGATGCTGAACGCAACCTTTTCAGTTTTGACTGTTCGTACCAATATTTTTGCGAATAAAATGAATCAACAACGATTCTACTGGTGGCAAGGTCAAAGACTCAAGACTGGTTACCTGACAAAATTGTCCATTTCTCGTTAAAATCCTTTCAACCGTTCAAATTGTCAACTGTTTAATTCAATAGGCGATAAATTGCAGTGAATTATTTATCGCGGTTGGGTGTGTAATAAATAAAGATAGACACTTATGTTTGAATGGGTTAACGATTACTGAGCTCGGGCGTTTGACGCTGGGATACATCGCTCTCGTCCAGTAAACGTTAACCCTTTGAAACAGAGCGGCCGCTTTTCCAGCCAGGAACATGATACTTCATAACGTCCTTATATGGGATGGCTGTTCAGTAAATGTGTGGGGAAGACCCATCAATATTTTTAACGCACAGCTCAGAGGCTGCACGTTGAAACTATTGATTGGTCTGCCCCAAAAAATGAATATGGACTCTTCTAATTGCAGCCATTGAACTAGCATGAAGATACCACCAGGGTTGAAAGGCTTAACCCATTCAAACATAAGAGTGGTTCTGCATATTTGTTGCACTCAAAAGACGACATGTCATCTTCGGAATTGTGGACGTTCAGCCATTTTTTACAGTGTTACTAACCATTGGTAGATGTTGTTTATATCCGTAACTGACCCTAGTTTATAGAACTGTTTGGCTCAGTCATGCTAGCATTTTTCTCAGCTACCGAAATAGCTACGTCAGGGTACTGACCAATTATCCAGCCAAACTCGATTTAATAACGCGACCTCGACTCGAGTTTCAAGACATAGTTGACTTTTTTTGACTGCCAGAACGCTTCTCGTAGTTGATCACCAATTATATGCTCCATGTCTGACATGAGTACCATGTTACCCCCCCCCCCCCCCACACACACACACACACCTTATAAGTGAAAGTGCCACGTTATGTTTCTTTCGTTCGTTTCCTTTGTTCTCTTCCTCCCCTCAAGTCACTCACTCCTGTTTTTAGCTTCCGCTTCCACACTCCATATAACCGCCTGACACCCCCATCCTGCAACTCCAAGCCTTTCGAGTTGAGGATGCACAATCTGTTCGTCAAGCTGCATCCCATGTTTGCAGAATGCAGACATCGATCTCCTATTAATCTTACCCTGACTCCCTTGTTAATGACACCCTCTCAACTATCTCCTGCCACAATATCTATATTCCGTTCATCGCCCATATTCCTTCTTCCTCCGTTATAACTTTACGATCTTCTTTTCCACTGGAAAATTCCCCATTTCCTTCCACCATTCACGGCGAAAGGCCTTCCTCCATCCAATCGTCTCATCTGTGAATATCCATGCACTTCCCACTCTTTGTGAAAAAGCCAAGTTAACGTGTATGAGGCCTGATACACACACACCTCCGACTTTCCTTTCAACCTAGTATTCTTCCGCTTATACATGATAATAGCTTACAGTAACCGAAAAAAACCTTTCAACAATTGAATCACACCCCTAAACTACGCATCGACTGAAAGTCCCCTCACATCAAACGTTTTACATGTATCGAAACCAAACTCTTTTCTTGAAGGACCAACCGATTTACCCTGGGACTGCACCTCCCTACTAACCAGTGAATAATAAATTTTCAAATTTGACCTCCGCCTTCAAATAAAGCTGAACTGTTTCCACATTTGAGGGATTTCTGTTGAACTTCACATGTTATAATAACTGTTACTCGTTCGCCACAGAATCGATTTTCTGTTTCACCATCATTATGGCAATCAAATAGGCCCAGGGAACTGAATTGTGAATAGAGCAATTATATTTGTGTCGAACTACTGGCTTCACGGCATATAACATATAAAATGCATTGTAAATTGAGATGCCATACCGCATAAATTACCCCCTGCTGCTAACAAAATCACTACCTCTACTCTCATCTATTCGCACATTGAAATTATCAGCCACACCCAATCACAATTGTGTAAAAACGTTTTAATTAGAGATACATTACCATATTTGGTGTAAATTGGCGTTTTACTCAGTCCGAAAGTATCTCCGGATAGTGCCATCCAAGGTTTTTTTTCAAAAGGTCGCTTGTGGCTGTTTCTGGCCCCACAGTGAGGTATGAGAGCCCTTTCCATGCAGGCCTTTATGCTGTGCACCAGTAATATAAACACCACGATATACACGTTTCCGTTCCCGCCAACCCCTTATAAATTCCCAAACAGATGTCTTTTTGCGGGGAACACGGATAACGAGAACTGTTTTAAATAAATAGCCCGTACGGTGTTCCTTAGATATCAATTATGCAACTGCTGCATGTGTTGTGCATATTCTGCACGCTTTCTGACCTTCATTGCAAACATGTAAACGAGTCGGAGTAAATTACATAAGTTTTAGCAGCTGTATACAGAGAGATCTACATTACATTGTGATCAGGCTCCTCACGGAACGTACAATTTATATCATCAGGTAATTGTTATAATTTATTTCTACTGTTTTCGTTTTACCTAAACCTTTTTTCATTGAAGGAGAGAGGGGTCCCAAACATTCAGAGATGCATGTCCTACCATCCGATACATTCCATCAAAGCTGGAACAAATCAGTGGAATCGTAACTTAATACACAGACCGACACTTCCAGTGAAATTTCGCTTTTATTTAAAAATAATCCGTCGACAATTTCTGTTACGCACATTTTTTCGGATTTTCGTTTCCCGCATTGTTTAGTGTTTCTGTGGATGGTGATTTCATAGAACAGGGGTGTAATAAAATGAAAGTAGGCATGAATTGTTTTTCATCTTCAAGTATATATACCTCATGTGAACGTGGTCAGTGAGTTTTTTTCAATGTGGGTCAATTATCTGTGCCTTGAATAGGGCAATGGAAGTGTTTAACCCTTTACCCAACGAATCGCCCGCATCCGCCAGCGTAATATGCAAATTCAGCAGTTGAAAAAATATTATATTTCAAAAATTTTCAAGAAAACCATATCATGTGACCCCTCTTTGAAACGAGCTCGTCGAGCTCGTTCCAACGAGGGGTCACATGATATGGTTTTGTTGACTTTTTTTGAAAAAGTTAAAAAAATAATTTTTAAAATAATAACTTTTGTTATCGTCTGCGTTGGGAAAAGGGTTAAACGTATAGTTTATCCAGATTGTTTCGAAACAATAGCAACAATAACAATAATAATAATATAATAATATTAATAATAATAATAATAACATTGTTGGGGATGTGACATGCGTTACTTATTCCCAGTTCCTACTACTATTCTATAATTTTGTTTTTAACGGCATGTAAAATGTAATAGTCAATATATTTACAGAATAATATTGTGATACATATACATACCGTTGGGAGACAGCATAGCCAGATTGGCTGTCTTCCTGCTATCCCCCGAGGTAAAAATATAACTAGAGCAACATCGTATCAGACGGAGTATACAGCCGGGAAGAGAGAAATACAGATCCGTTTGGAGTTATGTTGCATTGTTGCATTGTTGCATTATTGCATGGGAAACAAGACACTTAAAATAGCAATGATATTTTAGAATACATTGAAAATAATATTGAAAATAATTTGGGAATAAGATGAGTGACAAACTGACGAGCTAGTTACTACTACTACTACTACTACTACTACTACTACTACTAACAATAATAAAAATAAAAATAAAAATAATAATAATAATAATAATAATAATAATAATAATAATAATAATGGGCTTGGTACCTTCTGTAATTCTAGAGTGTATCAGAAGCAGGATGGGGGAACAACCGGAGTTAGTGCTAGGCTTCCCACCTGAAGAAAATGTGACACTTTGGCCGGCCGCTGATGAGAAGGCTTTGCTTAACAATATACTCCCAAATAACTCCCCACCACCTCCTCTCTTCTCCTAACACTCGTAAAAGAATTTGTTGATGACATCCAGTATCCCATTCTTCCTAATCTCGCCGGTAATCATAATACCCCCCCCCCCCCCCCCTGTGTTACCCAATGCCCATATGTACTTCAGATTCCCATCCCTTTAAATTCATAGTGAATATTATTGTGCTAGACTGTTTTGGACAGTCTAATGGAACGTCTTCCAGGGAGCCCACTACTACAAAATTACGAGTTTGGCACTCCTTTCACTGTCCTTCCCAACTTTTTAGCTCATTTCCAACGGCCGTTCTCTCAGAGTAAACAACAATGACTCCACCCCTCCCACCCACCCCCCGCCCCCTCGAAAGGTATCATCAAAGTATTCTTCAAAACTTGGCTTCTATTTATCACGCTTTCAACACAAATACATCTTTGCTTTGACCATTCACCCCACCCCACCGCCCTCGTCTATCAACCGCCCCATTTGCTCAGTCCACCCTGTCTTTGTATTTAAATCCCAGATATTCTAGAACCAGGGCTCAAAATAAGCGGTGTCGCGTCGCTTTCTGCTATGCAAAACTTGCAAAAAGCTACATAATGTTCAATTATGTGTAGCATTTTGCGATACAAGACAATCAACTGCAGCCCATTAGGCTGCAGTTGATTATCTTGTATCGCAAAATGTAAATGAAAATTTGAAGAAAACTAATTCACTGATGCTTTACTTCTGATTGTGGAACATTCCAGGCATAACTCAGATTAACTCTCCATCAAGCACCATTAGCAACTTCATATGTAAGATGAATTCTGTTGGTTTAAATTCTTCCTGTTTTTACAACATTTTGCATAAAATGTACATTAAAAATAACTTCAAGCCCATCAATTTAAAAAATCCCAACTTCCATTTTGAGAACTCTTTTGAACAACCAAGACGCTATTTGAAAATATCCAAGTCCATGCAACCCTTAAAGGCAGTTCAGTTAAAAAAAACATAGTAAATGTTTCATGTGTTGCAGATCATTTGGAAAAGCCCAGAAATGGATGGAAACTATTCTATCTACTTAGAAGAATTCAATACAAAACAGCAAAACATAACTCTAGATACAAAAATAGCTATGCAATTTTTACAAAATGCTATTCATTTTTTTTAAATTTGTAGCATTTTGCTACGCAAAGAAAAAAAGTTATTTTGAGCACTGTCTAGAACAGTCGTTTTCACCATCGAGTGTCGGAGAGATTTTCAAATAGTTAAGATAACAACGTTTCGTTTGGCTTAATCTATCCTTGATCCTTATCCATCTAAGCCCACCCGCAAATGCCTCTATTATACCTCGTTATTACTCGACACTATAATCCATCGACTTGCACCATTGTGCAGAGTTTCTGGACGCTTTACAACTGTTTGGCTTAGAGGTTTCACATCCATACCATTAATTATACTTGGTACACACCCCATTTCCCAAATCGTTTTCCCCACAAAAACCGTATTGAAGCTGTTGTTCCGTAAAAGTTTCATTTGATTATGGAGTCGCTTCACCTTCACAATTAGTGTGTGGTTTGGATAGATGGCTCTTTCCGTGCTGTATATATTTACACCCAAATACTCACAGCCACGCGTCTCTCCCACTCTAATAAGTTTGCTGATCGTCGCAAAATGGGCTGGTTAATATACCTCACGGGAGGTGGAAGTATACGTTTTCGCTAGAGTCACAGTCGGCATCCAGAGGCTGTCGTCTCGTCCACAGTTCGAATGTATATCTGGCCACCTTATCAATGTCTTATATAGTTGGGGCAGTTCGTGCTCCAGAAGGGAACACTAATTATTTAAAGAAGTTCGACGACAACGCACTGGAAATATAATACATTTGCATGCAAAGAGGAATATACACTGCAAAAAAAATATAGGTTCTCTTTTGAACCAAAACTGGTTCTAATCTTGTCCCTGAGATGGAACCAGTTCTGTTTAAACAGTATTTATTTCAAATCAAATAAATTTATAAAGATTAACATTAAATATTAACAGAATTAAACATAAATTGAGTGGGTTTCAGCCGTAAGTTTATAGCTAAAACGAGGTTGCCTCAAATCATTATTAAGCAAAGGAGATATGAGCAGATGGCATATCGAACCAGTTTTGGTTCTATACAGAACCAAAAGTGGTTCCAAATGCCGGCTGTTCATATCTCCTTTGTTTCAAAATGTTTGATGACTGCGTTGAATAAGCTCCACGTTTAGTGCTGAATCTGCTTCAGTTCATGTAATAGTCTGTTGAAATTGAATGCTAATCTTAGTAAGTTTATCAATTGTATAAAGGTCGCCGATACATTCTAACTCATTTATCGTATCACCAACGTCAGTCTGAATTACCTAACTGTCGTCAGACGGATACACTCTAATGTCAACAATGACTCACCCAGATCAATGGATGAAGCTATGAATCATACATAGCCAGCATGTCGAATCACGATTTGACCTAAATAAACTGAATTACACGACAAACAGCACTAATCAGACTCCAGTTTCTGAAATGAGTCGTACGCTGGAATAAACACGAGAACTAGTCCTGGCGGAATACACATAACTCAGCCACAATTTCTATGCGCAGCACATTGTAACCATATTGGGACTCCCACGGTTGCTTCCGACTTGCTCGTGGTGCCTGACCCCCCCCCCCCCCCCATACACCTACAACTTTTTAGCTCATTTCCAACGACCGTTCTCTCAGAGTAAACAACAATGACTCCACCCCCCCCCCCCCCGAAAGGTATCATCAAAGTATTCTTCAAAACGTGCCTTCTATTTATCACGCTTTCAACACAAATACATCTTTGCTTTGACCATTCGACCCACCCCACCGCCCTCGTCAATTTTGGTTACAACCCTCCATCTTCTCTTACGTTTTTCTAACCGGAAATGTCCCTTTCTAAGTGAGAGATCTTTATTGACAAGTTGTCTATCAACCGCCCCATTTGCTCAGTCCACCCTGTCTTTGTCTTTAAATCCCAGATATTCTAGAACCAGGGCTCAAAATAAGCGGTGTCGCGTCGCTTTTTGCTATCCAAAACTTGCAAAAAGCTACACAATGTTCAATTATGTGTAGCATTTTGCGATACAAGATAATCAACTGCAGCCTATTAGGCTGCAGTTGATTATCTTGTATCGCAAAATGTAAATGAAAATTTGAAGAAAACTATTTCACTGATGCTTTACTTCTGATTGTGGAACATTCCAGGCATAACTCAGATTAACTCTCCATCAAGCATCATTAGCAACTTCATATGTAAGATGAATTCTATTGGTTTAAATTGTTCCTGTTTTTACAACATTTTGCATAAAATGTACATTAAAAATAACTTCAAGCACCATCAAATTAAAAATCCCGACTTCCATTTTGAGAACTCTGTTGAACAACCAAGACGCTATTTGGAAATATCCAAATCCATGCAACCCTTAAAGGCAGTTCAGTTAAAAAAAAACATAGTAAATGTTTCTGTGTTGCAGATCATTTGGAAATGCCCAGAAATGGATGGAAACTATTCTATCTACTTAGAAGAATTCAATACAAAACAGCAAAACATAACTCTAAATACAAAAATAGCTATGTAATTTTTATAAAATGCTATTCATTTTTTTGAAATCTGTAGCATTTCGCTACGCAAAGAAAAAAAGTTATTTTGAGCACTGTATAGAACAGTCATTTTCACCATCGAGTGTCGGAGAGATTTTCAAATAGTTAAGATAACAACCTTTCGTTTGACCTAATCTATCCTCGATCCTCATCCATCTAAGCCCACCCGCAAATGCCTCTAGCACACTTCGTTATTACTCGACCCTATAATCCATCGACTTGCACCATTGTGCAGAGTTTCTGGACGCTTTACAACTGTTTGGTTTAGAGGTTTCACATCCATACCATTAGTTATACTTGGTACACACCCCATTTCCCAAATCGTTTTCCCCACAAAAACCGTATTGAAGCTGTTGTTCCGTAAAAGTTTCATTTGATTATGGATTCGCAACTGCAACAAATATAGGTTCTCTTTAGAACCAAACTGGTTCTAATCTTGTCCCTGAGATGGAACCAGTTCCGTTTAAACAGTATTTATTTCAAATCAAATAAATTTATAAAGATTAACAATAAATATTAACAGAATTAAACATAAATTGAGGGGGGTTTAGCAGTAAGTTTAGAGCTTATACGAGGTTGTCTCAACTCATTATTAAGCAAAGGAGATATGAGCAGTTGGCATATCGAACCAGTTTTGGTTCTCTTCAGAACCAAAACTGGTTCGATATGCCAACTGTTCATATCTCCTTTGTTTCAAAATGTTTCGCGACTGCGTTGAATAAGCTCCAAGTTTAATGCTGAATCTACTTCAGTTCATGTAATATTCTGTTGAAATTGAATGCTAATCTTGGTAAATTTATTTCATTTGAAATAAATACTGTTTAAACAGAACTGGTTCCATCTCAGGGACAATATTAGAACCAGTTTTGGTTCTAAAGAGAACCTATATTTTTTGCAGTGTATGGTACACTTACATGTACTCACATATTCATCAGTCCGAGAATATATAATGTTTATACACCTTTACAGAGCTTGGAAAACAAGAGCTTGAAAGGCTGACTACCCTAGCACTATACGTCAATAATTAAACTTTTTTCGGTTCATGCGTTTTCAGATAAAACAATTCGCTCACACGATTCTGTTTTTTCTTTTCATAACTCAATGAACCGAAAAAAACACAATTAGGTCCGCCCCCAGCCACGCCCCTAAAATACCAGTCTTCGGAGTTGCAACTTGGTGTCAAATCAATAGAAATTAGAACACTGGCACGTTCTAAATCTGAAAAAAAAAAAAAATTATATTACTATTTTATCACCATGAAATTATTTATAACATATTTAAATGACCGTCGTGGTCAATTTTTCTTGTTCTTCACAACTGTATTCATTTGACATTTCAATTTTTACGCACACTGGGTGATCGTCTGCGTTCATCGTTTTACCCAAATCGATTGTAAACAATGGCTGGTCACGACGAATACGGCAATCTTGACATTGCTAATTTATATCTAACTCCACTTTTACTTTTACAAACTGTGTTTTTCAGTTCTAGGGAAAGGGTCAAGACTAAATTACAATGTAATACTGATGGCCTACTTCCACCTACCACGGAACGTAACTTTTACGTGAAGTGAACAGTTGAATGAAATTTGAGGGAGGCGTGGCTTATGACGTTTCCTTTGCATTACGTAATTCATTTGACAATAAAAAATTTAATGACATAAGTGCATTTGACTTGGAAAGTGTGTCAATTGCTACCTGCATTTCAATAATATGCGCCCTCTTTTATGCCAGAAAAATAATATGTCTACCAGTTTTAGTTTTTAAGTCTTTGTTCGCTGACGTAGAGGACGACTAACACTATTTATTTATTTGGGTCGCGAACGTTTAATTATAAGGAATGATCGTTTATTTTTGTCTATTTCTTGTGTTATGAACCCCAAGTTACAAAGTCCAAACATCGCGTAAATGGGCTATTTACACAGTTTGGACTTTGTTTTTTGGGGTTCATAACTCAAGAAATAGACAAAAAAAAACGATTATTCCTTAATTATATAGAGTTTGGGAGGAGTTACTCTAGTAATAATTGTCTTCATTGAAAGCGGAGTAGAGATGGGCAATATACCGAAAAACCGAACCGATACCAATACCATGGAAACCGAACTAATCGTTAAATACCGAAACCGTTTGAATTTTCAAATTTCTCCATTCGCCGTTTATAAGTCCCCGTTGAGGCTTGAAAACAGCCGAACCGTTCATTTTCATGAAAAATGTGTCTGATTTTCTTTTCAGTTTTGTTAAACCTCTTTGGGTCGGCTAACTGTCCTGAATTCCTACTGGACTACAACCTGTACATGCCAAATTGCTTAGCAGTGATTTCCAGTCAAGACTTGGCTCCCTTCACTGCCTGTTAAAAATCACTCCCCATGTGATTTGTCTATTGTCCGCAAACACAAAATTATTGCAGATATGATTTGTGATCGAATGTGGAAGAATGCACCGTTGAGCTCATTGGCGGCGGCATTCAGTCATGGAGTAGAGTGATACAATAATTGATTCTGTTTTTCCTATTGTGAATTCCTCTTTGGTACTATACTACTCAAAGTTTGCTAAGCACCAATTTATTTGACACATCATTGTGAAATTTGCTTGTGACATATTTGCGATATTTTTGGTGGATATGATTGAGGAATGTATTGAGATGGTCCCGAGTGTTTACATTAGCTCTCTTGACAGGCAGACTTTTCTTGACAGCCTTGGAAAGCATGTACCCCTTGATTTTCATGATGTGTTCGTGTACTGTCTACATGTACATGACATGTGTAGGGTATTCAATCTTAATTTCAACACAATCCCTTGTGAGTTAATGATTGAATATGGCAAATGCAAATGTAAGAAGACATTTGTCTGAAGCAGAAATGTGGCGGGCTGTAGGGATGGTGGAGCAAGGGGCTACCCACCACCCGGTTGGTGAAGCCCTTGGTGTGCACCATACGGTGATCACCAGAGCCTGGGCAAGATTTCAGCAGTATGGCACACCAGTAAGACCGCATTATGGTGACAGAGACAGAGCAACATCTGCAGCTGAGAACCGGCCTTTGATTATTCAGGCCCGGAAGAACAACTTAACCACAGCTTTGCAGTGAGCTTCAGAATGCATCCGGGGTAAAGGTTTCGACGTAGACTATCCGGGCAAGGTTGCACGAAAGGTGGTCTCGGATCGAGAAGACAATGTATTCGCATACCGCTGTCCCAGAACCACCCCCGGGCACGATATGAATGGGCAATGAACCACGTTGGATGGACCAGAGAAGATTGGGGACCTGTCCTTTTCACAGATGAGTCAGGGTACTGCCTCCATCACACAGGTAGGCGTGCTAGGGTATGGAGAAGACCAGGCGAGCGATTCCATGCAGCCAACATTGCTGAGCATGACCGCTATGGTGGGGAGTCAATCATGGTCTGGGGCGGCATCAGCAGGGATGGAAGTACATAGCCCTGTATCCTTGAACGTGGTACATTGACTGCGCAGCGGTATATTGATGAGATCGTGGATGTCCACGTCAGATTGTATGCAGGTGGAGTAGGTGATAGATTCATTCTGATGGACGATAATGCCCATCCTCATGTTGCCCATGCTGTCGGGGAGTACCGACAGAGGGAGGGGATTGAGCGTATGGACTGGCCAGCAAGATCCCCTGACCTCAATCAAATCGAAAATGTCAGAAATGAGTTGCAGCTTGCAATTTCAGCCCTTCCAGTCCAGCCAAGAAGTGTCCAGGAGCTTGGTGCATGCTGGTCCAACAATGGAACAACATCCCACAAACGACCACCAGGAACCTGATAGGGAGCATGAGAAGGCATTGCCAAGCTGTAATTAACAGTAATGTGTCTCATACTCGATACTGAACCCATACCAGTTCGCTCCATCAACTTTTTGGCAAATTCAAAAATGTCCACTTTTACCAATAATATCCATTTTCCATGGTTATCGTATTCAAAAGCTAAAAAATAATGTCAAACACAAATAAAATCTTATTTTCTGTACTTAAACTATTAATGATATAATTAAATAAAATATATATACACTTTTCGTTACAATATTTCAACTAAAACGTAAAACAGGTAGTTGGAAAAACTTGGTGATTAGCAAACTTTGAGTAGTATATTAGCAATACTCAGTCAAGTCAGCTTCCAAATACCGAACCGATAACGAGGTATAGCCACTAAAATACCGAAATCGATACCGAACTCAAAATAACAATACCGCCCATCTCTCTCGGGTAGATTGATGTTTTTTAAACTTCACTTCGTTTAAAGTTCTCAGTCTCAGATATTCCTGATCATAACAGATGATATTTGTAGATGACTGGCGATCTTTGCGTTTCTGTTCTGAAGAAATTAGCTGGACCTCTCAATTAAAATACAATTCATTTCTGATCGTTACAAATCGTAAATGGTTTTACTGACGACACTATTTTCAAATGAAACACTGCGAACCAGATAATGACCAAGCTGCCTCAGCTAATGTGCAATAATTACTTCATTTAAACGCATGTGGACATTATATGCAGCTGGACTATCGCTAATTATCACTACACTTTTACAAAATAAACTGACACACATAAACTGTTTAATTCATCACTTATCCTGCTGTTTATACGTTTCACAATATTGGCTACTTTTCTCCAATCTTAGTTGAAAAGATGAGAATATATAAGTCTTATTGCAACTGTCCCTCAAATCTTCTACCTTCGCCCCAGGAAAAACACAAGACAGTCCGATTTGAGCTGCCAGTTCGTCACACCTTGTCAATTCCGCGAGCAGTGCTACTCACTGATTAGACTAAATTTCGTTTATTCTCTTCCCTGCTTCTCTCATTAGGTCCGATATCGACCAAAACTTGCAGCATTTAACTGGCATCCAAACTCGTCTTTCTCTTGGCGGTTCTCCAACGTGACAATTCCAACAACGAACCACAGCCAATGAGTACTGGCTGACAGAACAGCGATCCATGTCGTCTCAATGTCTATTTGTAGAGTTCCGAAGGATTAGGGAATCATGAAACCGGTTAAACATCCAAAACCTCGAGATAACCACCCATTTGATAGGATGCCGAAGGAGTGAGATTGTGTTCATGACCAAAGTGGATATATTTTGTAGTTGTGGCCTGACAGTGATAACAAAAAATTATATCTGCCATTGGATTCCTTCCCTTCCCATCTCCAAGTGTTCCATCTCTTTGGATGCACGTGGCATTCAATGATTCCATTTCTTAAGTAATGCTTTCCGGTCGTTTTGTAGAAGTTTATACATCGATGTTTCAGGCATTATCAGATTTCCTATCATTATATGGCTTATAAGAGGTACCTGTTGTATTAAAGAGGCAATATAAGTCACTGACAAAGAGTACTTTTCTTCAAGGTGCAGGAAGGCGGACACATCAAGACTTCAACATTCCATAATTGTATATTAAATATTTCTGATTCACTTCATTACGCATGTCTGCACAATATGTAGCTAAAATAATTATGTTTAGTGTGCAAACAGTTTCACTTTTCTTTGTTGTAGTGTTAGCGTGATGGCGACAAAATGGGGCATTGTTTGTGCTGGTAATATAGCAAATGATTTTTGTACAGCGTTGGAATTGCTTCCCAAGGATAACCACAAGGTAATCTTGGCTATTAACACATATTACAGTGCAATGCTTCTCGCAACATCGTACGCGTACTGGAAGAGTGTATACAAACTAATCAAACAGAGTGAGAAAAAAATAATATCAGCGTACTTTTACTGAAAGGGGTGGGCATCATACAAAATTAGTCTGTGTGAAACACACAGACTATTGTTTTTGTATGGTTTATTTTTCTTTTTTTTTTTTCTCTGTTCATATCTCAGGCATGGTATGACATATGGACCTGGGACCAACACTAAGCGAGTCGACACTTGATGAAGGTTCAAACTATGGATCAAGGTCACTGAGGTCACCCAGGGGTCACATAGTGCATTTTGCAGAATTGCTGAAAATCACATTTTTATCCCGCCAATGCATTCCCGAAGAACATACATGCATTTTTACACGTAAACAAATGGGCGTAGCCAAAAAATGGAAAGTGGGTAAAGCTCACATCTCAAGCATAGTACGACTTATCGAACAGGGACCAACATCAAATGAGTCGAAACTCAAAGGAGGTTCAATATATGGGTCAAGGTCACTGAGGTCATCGAGAGGTCAATAAGTGATTTTTTTTAGAATTGCTGGAAATCACATATATTGTTCCCCCAATGCACTCCAAAAGTGCATACAACGTCACTGAGGTCACCCAGGGGTCAATGAGTGCATTTTTTAGAATTAATAGAAGTCAAAGATCATACCTGCATTTTGTGTTCAAAACGTGGGCGTGGCTCAAATTTTTTAAAGTTGGTCACGCTCGTATCTCGAGCATTGTGTCACATATGGACCTGGGACCAACAACAAATGAGTCGAAATTCAATGAAGGTTCAAATAAGGGCCAAGGTCACTAAGGTCACCTAGGGGTTATTGAGTGCATTCTTTCAGAATTGTTGGAAATCACATTTTTGAATGTGGCGTGGTCAAAATTGTGAAAGTGGGTCACGATCATATCTCAAGCGTGGCATGTTATATGGACATCGGACCAACAATATATGATTCGAAACTCAGTAGTGTTTCAAAATATGGATCAAAGTCACTGAGGTCAGTAATGGGTCATTGATTGCAGATATCAGAATTGCTGGAAATCACATTTTAACCCTCTAATGCATTTCTGAAGTTCATAAATGCATGTTTACATGAAAAAAATGTCAAAAATGTCCATTGATGATTCATTTTTTGAACGTATTTAATACTATGCACGGAAGTTATTTCTAGTTTCTTCAAAAATTGTATCTGAAACCTTTATGAAAATCTTTAAATGTTGTTTACGGAAACCTATTTCTGAATTCTATTAAATATATTTTAATCCTGAAAATAAGTCTTCATAAATTATTTTTCTATGTAATTTAGTTCTAATGCGTTCACCAATTTCATACAGCTCGAATTTACTGGTTGCAGTAAATTCTGTTTCTCTAGTTAAGGTTTCAGGTTTCAGTGTGGTACTGACTTTATCTGTCATTTTTCCATCATGCGAAATTGTGCATTGCTCTAGTGTGGTTCAAATGAAACGTGGCAGTTTGGTCAGAGATAGATGAAACAAGTGTCAGATAGCATCTTTATAAACGATTCTAGATAAAGCGACTCTTTTTGAAAATAGATGTCTTGTCACAATCAGCGAAGAAAATGCTCGTTAGTTAATGCGCTCCTTTCTGCATGCAAAGAAAATAGTGTGAAATACATCAGAGCGTTTGCACTGTGCAATGCAAAATATAAAGCGCTATTAGCGAGGTCGGTAGTGAAATCACGAACTGAACCGATCAAACTATTCAATAGTACTGCATGTATACCGTTAATAACAAAAATATACAAAGAGGTGGCATACTTCTGACCTACATGACTGTACCACTGGGAGATGGCGTAGCCACCAGTGGCTGTCTTCCCGCCATTCCCGTTTAAAAAAAAAAATATCAAGAAAAAGAAAAAAAAAACAGAGAAAGGAAGAGAAGAGAAAAATAAAAGAAGATAAATGAAAACGAGAAGCAGACTTGACAAATCGAGGCAATCGTGACAACAGCGTGTTCACTTATTAGAGAGGATTTTTTGTTTGCCATACTGCAGATGACATGTTAGACTGGTTCTTTCTATCATGTGCGAATTCTATTCTATGTTTTCTAACATGTCATCCCCTGAGTTCTAATGTTCTCCATGTGTCAGCAGACATAAAGAACACATTGGAAACCAGGGACGACATGATGATGATTGAGTTGAAGAGAGAGGTAAACAGAGCTATGACCTATAATCGGGGCATACTGGTTTGTAACAGCTGACATGTTGTGAATATGAACTTTTGAAATAAATAAGTCACGGCATGTGTAGGGAGGATTACCACTGACACGCTGTGGGAAACTTACAAATTATTTACAACCTCCAAGGATAAATAAAACATAAGAAACACTTGCAAAAGTTTATCACACGGACCACAAACGATCGGTGTGTGGATTTTACTCTCACTGGAACATAACGACATGTTACCTGGATTCTATAGGAGTGACCGTTCGTTTAGATCACCTTCTGGCCTACCAAGTTCACAATTATCGTACAACAATATTCTCTGTTTAAACAAAAAGGCAAGGAATAATGTATGAGTTCGAAAATTCTTCCAATAACATTCACAGCAAATGTGGCCAAGCAGCCACGATCTCGTGATCTATTCTGGCCATAAACCAACATTTCCGCGCGCCTTTACTTTTTCTTGTGAAACACTATTTTGTAACACATCGTCGTAAGGGCTCTTGTCACAAAAACGCGCTACATTAATTGAATGTGCAAATAAAAAAACAACATTATTCAAATGTCAGAAATTCCAAACATGAAGTGTGTTGGACTGTATCAAGGTTGTTAATATGTCGTCCAGATGGGAGTTAATATCAGGTTACCTCAAAGACTGTTCAGTGAACGTGTGCATGGTCACTAAATCGGTTCGATTCGAAACCACCCCATTCTTCGAAAAAAAAAGATTTGGTTTCCATTCTTTATCATCGACATTCTGAAGATAACATCTCACCTCCAGTTTTCTGAATACGATTGAACATATCCAATCTAACAAGATAGCATTTGAAACGAGAGAAAGAGAAGACTGCGTCACCTTTCGTTTGCACAATACATCGTCCGTTAAGTGGACCAAGGCTCCATCTGCGATGTTTTGGCATTGCAAAGGCACCTTGTTGCACTGAGAAGACGATACAAGTTGTTTTTCTTCGAACACCTTTGTGATACCTGTCAATTTCCTAATAGTTTAGTATGCCTATTGATGTTAGGTTCACGGTGGAGCTAGACCGCACCAGTAGGCCGTGGTATCGTAACAATGGAAAAGTGGATTCGATTCCTGATTCGATGCGGATTCGATCGTTTTGCTTGATTCGATTTGAGGGAAACATCGCGATTCGCAGGACCTAACATGGGTAGATTTTCTATCTGTAAATTGAAATGTCGAAAGATTTTCTTTCAATTTAGTTTTAACCCTTTACCTAACATGAAAAGCAGACGACACTAGCAAACAAAATTCTTGAATAACTATTCCTTTTCATTTTGTGTCTCAAAAACATAGGATATGACCCCTCATTGGAACGAGCTCAACGAGCTCGTTCCAAAGAGGGGTCATAACCTATGTTTTTGAGGCAAAAAATTTAAAAAAAATAATAAAAATTACTTGGCGATATTTGTGAATCGCGCTGGCTGGTTGTGGTTGTTACGTTGGGTAAAGGGTTAAGTTAGATACGCTTAGAACGAACGATAATATAAAGATCGTTCCCATGAGAGATTCTATGGCCCTGTGCCCTGGAATTATCGAGAAATATGAGCGCATCGAAAGCATTTGCTGGTGGCAGTTGCAGAATAAGTCAAAGTCAAATTTGATCCGACAAACTACATTGAACGAAGGGCTTCTGTGTCAGGTTTGCTAATATTATTTAGTTGTTTCCTTTCAGATAGTTGCTATTGCTGCTCGGAGTAAAGAGAGAGCTCAAAAGTTTGCCGAGAAATTTGGAATACCAAAAAGTTATGGATGTTATGAAGACCTGGCTAAAGATGCAGACATTGGTAATGATAAATAATTTATCGATACTTGTGTTGAGGATTATTTTCATTACTCATGTGCTCACCCCTCCTCCCCCCCCCCCCCCCCCCCCCGTGCGTTTCATGTGACAAAAATGACGCTGGAGTCAATAACAATGTGGCGTTTTTTATGCTATTGATGGTGGAGCAAACAACATCGTTAATGTTCGTCCCTTTTTCCGCGGAGGAGCGGGATAAATGCGTGAGCATAGATGGGTTGGGTGTGTGGCCTGGTACCAATAAAAACATGCATGAATAGTTAATACATTTTTCGAACTAATATGGCATCGGTGTTTCCCAAAAAACAGTAACAGAATTCCACCAACTGACCATGAGACCCATTCAGAAGCATTATTAACATAAGTCACCCCCTTAATATGAAAACAAGTATTGGAGAATTTAATCCAAACCTGACTTGATGATGGGGGTGGTGTCAGACATTGAACGGAAAAAAATGCCTTTTAATTTTCTCCCAAAGTCGAATAAATTATCTTTTCACAGCATAATTCCTTCATATTCGAGGCGTTGTCATGGAACATGTTCGAAAAGGAAACGAACAGCGCAGCTGGAGATTACCTATCAGTGGAGAATTTTGGAGGAGGTGGAGACTTGTCTCCCCACCTATCCTGAAAAATCGCCCGCCTGAAATATAAACAGTAATGCTTGAAATCCCCCCAAAAAGCTCAGTAAATGAAAACAACTTTTAGGTTGCATACTACAAGAAAAAAACGTTTCGGCAGGAAATGTCTGTACGCACGCACGCACGCACGCACGCACGCACGCACGCACGCACGCACGCACGCACGCAAAACAGAATGAATATCGAAATAGCAGAATGTTAAAAGATGAATTCAATTTAACCAATGCTAAATTAAATGAACCTTTGAATCTTCGACCTGTCATTGCCTATAAGAAAAACAAAATCTTGCGTAACATCCTTGTAAGGACTAAATTAGAGCTATCAATGAATAACATCGGTTATTGCCAGTCAGTTTAACCAGTTCTTAAGCTCATCACTTTGTTTAAATCAATTTTATGTATTTTTTGTCATGTTTGAAACGCATCAAGGTTTCAGTAGGAAATGTCACATACACACACACTCCACACACTCACTTACACACTCACACACACACACACACACACACAGAGGATCTTTTTTTGCTGTCGTTGTAGGGACTTGCTATTTATGTTTGTTCTCGGTGACAAATAAGTCTCCACAAAATCGCGAAGTCAAACCATAACCCATTGTTTTCTTTGTGAAGACACAGCGAAAACAAAGGAAACCATTGTGGAGACGCGAACACTATTGTCTAGGTTCTCACAAAATCGGGAAGATAGGCTTGTCCACACGCTCACGTACATGCACCCCCCCCCCCCCCCCCCTCAACACGCACACGTCGCATCTCATCTCACCTTCCAAAGAGCGCCGCAGTGTGAACCAATATTAGTAAGTAATAAATGCCGATTCAAACTCAGATGTACATGTACACGTACATCGATGTACACCTCCATAGGGTTCAGTGTTAAAATCGTGTACAGGTACACGATTTGTCGTTTTTACGGTGATTTAGAATCGGCTTTGCCGATTCTACATCACTGGATTCTATATACACATCGCTCAAGAGTGAAGAAAACGTATGAAATTTTAAGGAAAAAGAGGTGTTTCGTCTGATTTAGAATCGGCAAATGGGTTTCCCCATAGGATTCAGTGTTAAAATTGCGAGCAAAAAACGTGTTGCCGTTTCTAAATCATCATCTTGCTGATTCTAAATCATCCGTGTATGTACACGATTTTAACACTGAATCCCTATGGATGCGTACACGGAAATCCATTTGCGGATTTTACGTCAGAAATCGAATCATGTACGGTACACGGAAAAGAGGTGATTTTGAACCGGCAAACCCACTACCACGTTTCCTGAGGAAATAAAAAAAGTGATTGATATATATAGGAGAGAAAAAAATATATAAATAAATAGTTATTTAAAAAAATAAATATATCAAATCGAATAGATAATAAAAAAAATAAGTAAATCATGTGCACTTCCCAGACTATTAGAGCAAGGTTTATTTTAAAAATGCTGATGAGAGCCTACGCATTCTGTGTGAACGAACAACTAGGTCGCCTCTTGTTAGAACGATGCGTCGGACGGTGGGATCACCTAGACTTCGATCACGAAAATCATTCGTGTCTGTCGATGGAAAGGGAAAATATGGTCGTCAAGTATTTCGAACCGACGTTCGAACGCGTTCAAATCGACGAAGTGATCGCGTTTTGGAAGAGATTACTCTTCTGTAAGGATCAAGGCAAGCCCACAGTTTCGGAAGAACTGAAATTGGCGCGTAAAAGTCTGACTTTAGAAGACAAGGGATGCGTCATGAAATTGTTGTTCAATGAAGCATACGTCTAAGTTTTCTCGTTGATATAAAATAAGGGAGAATAGAAAATAAAATAAATACACACATAAATTTTTTATCTAATATTAGAAAGAAAAAAAAACACAAAAATGAGAACCAGAAATAAATTGTATCCAACGTTAGTGAACGACGAGGATGAGAATCCGATCAGCGTTTTGCCAACGGCACCGTCGCTAGAAGAAAAAGAAAGAGGAGAGAGGTATCGCATTGATCAAATCAGTAGAATCCAAGAGTATCTAACTCGAGAGAGAGATTCTCGTCATTCTCTCAAGAAGAAGTATTCGCGTTTCGTGAAATTCGTCAACGCGATCGACACGACACTCATCACGATTTCCATGGGTTTACACACGGCAGGCATCGGATTGTTGTCGACTGCGGTTGGTATTCCGATCGTGTTAACCATAGAAGGAGTGGCTCTCGCCACCGGATTGTTTAGCACGTTCGGAAACTTTTTGAGTAGGAAATTATATCTGAAGGCGAGGAAACACGACAAGATTCGCGTCTTGGCCGACTCCAAGATCGACAGGATATCCGAATTGATCTCTACCGTTGAAATACGGAAGGATATCGGACGGAGAATACTTCGCGATATTGAGCGAGAAAACGAAATACGATGCCATGAAAGAAGCCGTGAGAATCAAGACTCGTCAGATCATCAAAGAAGAGATGAAGGATTCTCTCGTGGAAAGGGGGAGGAAAGAGGCCAGGGAGGAATTCAGTAAGATGATAGTACTCAAGAGCAGCGATTGAAAAAAAATATATATATAATAAGAACAGAATTAATTAATTATTAAATTTATATATAAAATAAAAAACAAAATTAATTAAATAACTCTTAAAAATGTATTGCGTAAAGTGTAAGAGAGTTACCGAGATGAGTAATTCTCGAGAAGTACGAACTAAAAACGATAGACAGATGCTTCACGGAATTTGCGACGTGTGTGGTTCTATCAATCTATCAAGACTCGATTCGTCAAAAAAAAGAACGCGAGCAAAGGTAAAGGCTTTGTGAATAAAATTATCAATAATCTACCTTTCGAAATGTATCTGCCTGGTCACAGTTTCACGGGATCCAGAACGAAATTGAACAAGAGACTCAGCGCCGATCTGACTCCTAAATTTTGGATCAAACCTGTGAATAGGGTGGACGCGGCCGCGTATGATCACGATCTGTGCTACGCCAGACATCCCGACACCAAGATTCGCAACGACGTCTGCGATAAAAACATGTTGGGGAAATTGAGAGGCATATCGAATCCGACAAGGAGAGAGAAGATAGAACGTTCGCTGGTCGGCAATCTGATCGGTGCAAAACGTCGATTCAGATGGGGCGTTCAAAAAAAAGCGTATCAGAAAAGAAGAAGAAACGATTATTGACGAGCAAATTGGCCGAGGAGTTACACAAACCCATCGTGCATAAATTTCGAAAGAGAAGGGTGTTCGTGAAGGGTTTGGATGATATTTGGTCTGCCGACTTGGTCGACATGAGATCGTTTCCGAGGTGGAACGAGGGTGTCAAATATCTATTGACGGTCATCGACGTGTTTTCCAAATACGGTTGGATCAGAGCTTTGAAGAATAAATCGGGACCTTGCGTCGCCGAGGCTCTGAAGAGCGTGTTCGACTCGTCTTCTCGAAAACCGAGTACATTGTGGGTGGATAAGGGAAAGGAATTCTACAACAAGCACGTTCATCGATTGGTCGACCTCTACTCGATCGAAAACGAAGAGAAAGCCAGCGTGGTGGAACGTTGGAATCGAATGATGAAGGAAAAGATGCAGAGATACTTCACGGCGAATTCGACCAAGAAATACATATACGCTCTGAACGGTCTGGTCAAAGATTACAACAACACGCAACACAGAACGATCAAGATGACTCCTGTGGAAGCTAGCGATCCTCGAAATGAAAAACGGGTCTACGTGAATCTATATCCTGAAAGATCTAAGATTAGGAAGAAGTCTAGAACGCCGAAATTTGCGGTCGGTGATCGAGTGAGAATCTACGCTTATAAGAAGCACTTCGAAAAGGGTTATACTCCTCGATGGACCTCGGAAATCTACGTGATAATCAAAATATTTCACACCGATCCGGTGACTTACGAAATCGAAGCTTTGGATGGAGAAGATATCATCGGAAAGTTTTACGAACAACAATTACAGAAGACAAAGTTTTGATAAGAAAACAAATTTCTTTTATTTACTCTCTTTAACATTTTCTTGTTTACACACATATATATATATAAGAGAGAAAAATAATAATAAAAAATAATTAAAAACTATTTTTAGATAAAAAAAAAGCAAGCTAATTAATAAACAAAAAAACAAAAATCCTTTAAAATGACAAATATACTAGATATAGCACAAAGCATAGTGAAAGATGAAAGTATTCAAGAATATGAGGTTCACGAATACGAACCGGTAACCGGAACGAGTTTGAACAATGCGGGAGAGATAAGAATCAACGTAGAAACTCAAGATCTATTCATACATCCTAGCGAGAGTTACATAGTGGTGCAGGGACGTCTCACCAAGGAAGATGGGAGCGACTACGCCAACGACGACACGGTTACTCTAGCCAATAATGGCATCATGCATCTATTCAGTAATATAAAATACATGCTATCCGGACAAGAGATAGAATCTGTGTTTCATCCGGGTCAGGCCACCACGATGTTTGGACTCTTGACGTATCCTGATGATTTTTCGAAATCCAGAGGACTTAATCAGTTGTGGGTGAAAGACACCATCGGCCCTGCTAGCGCCGGCGCTGCCTTGATATTCGACTACGTCGTCAAGACGTCCAGACCTAAAGGAACGTTTTTGTTCAGAATACCTTTGAAACACATCTTCGGATTTGCAGACGATTACAACAAGACCATGTACGGATTCAAACACAATCTGACGTTGATTTGAAAAGGAGACGACGACGCAATAGTGAGACTCACTGCGGCCAATGTGGGTAAGATAACTCTTACACAAGATATCGTGGTTCGTTCCGCACATGGAGCCTTCGATCGTGGAAAAAGCGCGTCTCTACAAGATCATAGAATCCAAGAGTAAATTACCCGTGGGATTTAGAATGAGACAGTGCTACACAGCTAGCATTCCTCTCTCCATGAATCACTTCGATTGGAGCTTGACGGTGAAATCCGCTTCCGAGAGACCGCGTTTCATCGTGGTTGCGTTTCAGACCGATAGGGATGGGTCTCAGGAAAAGAATGCGTCGCTGTTCGATCACTGCCATTTGAGAAACATGCAAGTGTTTCTGAACGCCACGAGATATCCAGCAATCGATTACAACGCGTCGTTCAACAAGAACGATTTCTGCAGACTGTACGGCGATGCCGCTGATTTTAGAAAGAAGTATCACGGTCTAGACGAATTGATGAGCAACCCTAACATATCTCCCGGCAAATACAAGTCGATGTATCCCATGTTCGTATTCGACGTCAGTAAACAGAGTGAACGACTCAAGAGTAGCGTCTTAGACATTCAGATCAAGATGCAATTCGATAAGAACATGCCAAGAAAAACCGAAGCCTTCACCCTGGTCCTGTTGGACAGAGAATTACAATTCAAATCGGATGGAAATAAGATGTCGATCATTCGACGAGAGACATGTGTGAAAAAAAAATAAAAACAAAAAAAAAATAAAAAAAAGTAATGAGTAATTATTAAAAAACAAAAAAAACAAAAAAGAAAATAAATAAATGTGATCTACAGATAAAAATACATCTTTCTAAATCTCATTACTTTTTTTTTTGTTTTTAATAAATTACACATTATTTTTTTTTAATTCATTACTTTCCACGCGTTCACTGTTTGTTCAAAGGAACTAGTTCGATCAGTAGACTTACCATGGAAGTGGCGGCTTTGGGATTATTGGTTTTCGTAATGAAATTAATCCTGTCTCCGGTGTTCACTTTGAGAGGCGTGCCGAACGTGCTAACATTCGCGTGTTGATTCTCAGTCTTTTTGACGCTGTATCTCTTATAGCTCTCTACTCCATTCACCATGAGATTGACGACCGCTCTGTTATTCAAATCCGAGGAAGCCAGACTCATTCGAAGGATTTCACCTCCCAGCGGCATGGGATATCCCACCTGACCATGTTTCGATCCGCTACCTCCATTTCCGAAAGACCACTCAGCTTTCCCTCATCTAAGGTGCCGGCCTCCTCGGCCCACACGGTGATCAATTGTCTAGCATATTTGACTTTCTCCACCACCGAAATTAGGGTACAGGCATCCATCATGTTCACAGGATCCAGTAGATTCGTGAGCGCGTGTCCACCCATGTCTAGTTTACCTCCCATGATGTCGCCCTTCCTCCAGACTGAGTTGTCGTCCACATACTTCCTGCTGACTGCACTGGAATCGAATTCGGGATCGTGACTGAGTCCAAATAAATTCTCACCGTTCATGTCGATACCACCCTGCATGGTTCCGCCAGATTGTTTGTTCAGGTAGAGATCGTCCACTTTTGCTTCTATGTATCCATGTGATTGCAACATGGCAGAATCTACGTAACCCTTGTTGACCGCGGTTGAGTCCACATCCGTGTCGTAGACCTTCGACAGATTCAATATCTTGTTGAATCCTGCATTCAGATTCGATTTCATTTCTCGTCTGTCAGACTTTCTCTGTTCCAGTTCTACGTAGTGTTTGGTCGCCATGTCCTTGGGATTCGTGGGAGTGGCCACGTTCGTTATCTTGTTAGAATTGGCATTCAATTCCGAGTGCATCATTTTCTGAAAGTATCTATTTCTCAGGTGTTCGCTGAATCTCGCGTGAGAGTCGTCCGCGTATTTCTTGGTCACGGCATCCGTGGGATCTATGGGATTTGCGACGTTCACCAAACGTTTGGATTTCAGATCGAGATCGTCGGTCATGGTTTTATCCACGTAATTATCTAGCATGATTCATTCGAAATTGGCGTTCCCCCTGTCGACGTATTTTTTAGTCGCAGAATCTGCGAGATCTATCAGCTCGGGAAGATTGTAGAGCTTCTTATCGTTAATGTTCAAAGGTTCCTCTCGAGGTTCGTATCTCCGAACGTAACGTTCATCCAAGTTGGCAACGTCGTAACCATCGTCGACTTCGAACGTCTTCCTCTTCTTTCTTAGGTTGACTTTTTCGTCATTACTTCTACCAAATTTATCGACTGGCATGTTGTTTTTGAGATTGTTTTTGTTTTTTGAAAAAAATATATTTCAAATGCAGTTTATTAAAAATGAATTATTTTATTTATTTTTCGTTTTTATTCGATTAAAAATTGTTAAAATAATTTTTTTATCTTTATATATACTATAAAAACAATCTCTCTCTAATGTAAATCATTGAGAATGTCTTGAAACCGATCTCCTTCAGACCATCTCTTGAGAACGTAGAGACATAGGTGACCGCAAAACACTTGATCTGGTGATTGCACTCGTTCCGTGTTGTAACGAACCATCGATTTGTTGAAATAGTTCTTTATTTCTTTCGGCGGTGAGATTCCATAGCTGTCAAAATAATAATTCTTCTTCCCGTTCTTGAACCATGCCACCCAGTGAGTGCCTTCACCCAATAAATCGTCTAGATTTAAAATTCCACATTCCGATTGTCGAGGTCTTCTCTTCGGCAAGGCATCTCTGGAAAACACACCTAGAAAATCTTTGATTTTCAAATCCTTCGCCGCATTCGACAGATCGATGTTGGATAGGGGTTCGTTAGGTAAGACAACACCTTCTACGGATATCTCTATTTTCTTATTCATAAATGCAAATATATATTTTTTTTTTGATTTATTTATTTATTTTATTATAATTCATTAAAATGACATTATTTTTTTCTTTTTCTTTTTAAACTAACTCTCTCGATGTCTCTATTTTTTTATAATCATCTACAATCATATCTGGAATCCAATCATCCACATTCATATCGTCTAAAATTAGATCCAAAGTCCAATGTCCACGTGCCAAAGTTCTTATTTTATCGTCTAACACGAATCTCTTATCGTCGTCGGCCGTCAGCGAAATCTTGTTGACTATTTCGGTATACAAGTCATGATTTTCGCTTCAAATCGATTTCATAGTCTTATACACCAGACCACTTCCTAACAGACAATCTTTATACTCTTGGAAAGAGATGTTTTTCTTCACCACGCACGCTTTAACCTCTTTGCACTTCTTGATTACTTCATCTTCTAGACGATAAGCAAACAGTTTGGGTCTCAAGCCCACAAATTCGACGATTTGTTTACCGCCGCTCTCGTCCTTAAATTTACCCAACACCTTCTTGTTGTCATTCGATTGAATCTTGGACGGGTGATCAACGGGATAATTGCTCGTGTCGAACCATGTGGCCACGTCCTGAGATATATCTCGGTAGACGTCTTTCGTCTCTATCTCATAAACTAAACTGTCCATGTCAGTGAACAGTAGTTTGGCTTTATCACCAAATTTTCGTTTGATGTAATCGTAGTGAAACTCGTACATCAATCGCTTGCTGATACCGAGATAATACGGTTTGTCGAACTTCAGGTGCGTCTTTTGCATGTGAACCGCCACTAGATTTTCGTCGAATATGGTTCGGTGTTTGTAATTTGGTTTCGCCACTAATTTTTTAGCTCTTTTCTCAGACGTGACGAGTCGAATGTCGGTTCTCTTCCTGATGTTTTCCATCGATTTACCATACATGCAGTTGTTCATGAGTTTGAAGAAATGTTTTTTGAAATCGTTCTTGGCTCGAATTCTGAGATTTGTGTTGAGATCGATGTATTTTTTCATCCAAGGCTCTTCATTGAATGGAATGATGCGATGTATGTTGACTAATTTCATCCCGTAATTGACGTATTGTTTCAATTTCTCGCTGTAGACGACGTAGTTACGTTTGTTAAATAAATTGGGAATGAGTTTTTCCTCGTCTCCTTCGTTCGGTTCCATTTGTTCGGGAGCCAGCGGATAATCATTGTGTAGATCATGTAATTCTTCCGGATAGTTCAAATCGACTTCTAAAATGCAAGGATAGTCTCTCCATTTTTGCATCTCTTCCGGTGCCGTCACCCATTTGAAATTTCCAATCGGTAAAGGATGACTGATAGCCCAACTGTACAGATTATTAGCGTCCCAATACTGTATGTATTTATTTGATCATTTCGAATTGAAACCTTCTTTCATGTAGGGATTGTTAGCTTCAGAATATCTGTGGGAGATCATTGAGACGCCACCTCTCGCAGCCCTTTCGAACATGAGCAACATGTTCACGTCGGATAACAATTCCAATTGAACTTCGGCGGTCATCAACAGAGCGTCCCACGCCAGACTGGGTGCGGTGAAATACCAAGCGGGATCTAGATCGTCTCAAAAATTTTCGAACACGTCTGCCAAACGTCGGTCTTCAGATAGAGATCGTGATAAATTCTCATGGTTTTCATATCGAATGATTTCCACACGTTTTTGGCGTGTTTGTAATTCTCGACGGAAATGTCAGATTCGTATAATTTCAAATAAAAATCTTCTTTCGAAGGTAGTGCGGTGTCTTCAAATCTCTTTAGATCGCTCATGTAATCGTAAGGATAGACTCATTTCCTCAACATGACATCTACTCGTTCTCCGAAATGTTCACTCGTGATTTTAAATTTATCCTTAATCATGTTATCGACTAATTTTTCCAGAGCTGTCGACATGAATTTAAAACTGTCGATGAAACGTATGCTTCTACGAATGGATTTCGTTTTTTCTTCCAACGTCTCTCCGTCGATTACTCTTTTTTTCTCCATGAGCTTCCATTTCGTGAAGGAAATATATCTTTCTTCGGTGTTCGTGATGCAATTTAATTCTTCGTGGGAAGTGCCAAGATTTTTCATGAACAGATGACTGTCATAACCCAAGAGATTGTGAAATATCACCGGATAGAAAACGTCGTCTCGATATTTTAAATTACACTTGCTGTGAACCAGACCGCGATACAGACCCGTGTAATGATCGTGGTCTCTGACCTTCTTATTTTCCTCCGAATTCTCATCGCATGATTGTCTGCATATGTGACATTCGGTGCCTCTGTTATTTTCATCCTGCTGCTCTCGCGTGATGATCATTTTCGCCAGAGTTTTGAATTTGTTGTATAACATTTGAATTTTCGATTCTAACTCTTCCACGAACCTTTGGGCCACGTCGTCGTCTTCATACTGTTTCGTGTAGGTGAAGGGACCCATGTCGTGTTGCGAGTCGAAAGCGCATTTCACGTAAATGCAATAGCCCGAAGGTATATGTTTTTGATATCTTTCGACATAACTTTGAAGAGCGTTGGGTTGACAGGAACTCATTTACGTGGTGAAACATTCGAAATCGCCGTACATGATGAAAGGTACTTTTAACCTTCTATTATGATTTTCAAACTTCACGATGGTGTTGGGTTTGGGCATTTCGACGGCAACACCTTGATTTTCGTTGCAATATTCCTGATGTTTCGCTAACGATTTTTCGTTGTGAAACGCATTCATGCAGTTGCAACATAAACATACCTTATGTCCATGTTTATTATTTTGTCTCGACAGTAATCGGCTCGGATGTTTAACCCAACAATAATGATGATTGTCACCATTCAAAATCAATAATAAAATAATTGTCTTTTCTCTTTCGAGATACGAAGTCTGTCTGAGAGGATAGATCATTCGTTTTTCTTCGTCGTATCTCAAGACGTTCACCGCTACGGTGGGATTTTGAGCCTTGAAACGTTTGATGTGTTTTAATTCTGTTGGAAAGGTCACTCCGGTCCAATCGAGATTTTTAGAAGTCTCCTCATAACGAGAAACTCTATCGGGGTTCATTTTGACAGGATATAAAGCGGAGGTGACTGCCCATTTAAAACAATGATAATCTTTATTTCTCAGGTTGACCACAGCGTGTTTTTTAGCTAGGAAATATGGTAATTTCACATAGGAAGACCCTTGCAACGAATCGTTTTCGGTTATGTGAATTTCAAGTTTCAACACCTCATTGAACGTCCAATTACTACCTTCATGTTGATAATTCACGAGAGAGGTCAATATCTTGTCTTTCATCTTTTCGAAAACGTCCGATAAATCTGAACCTTGAAATACGGGTTCGACGTTAAATCTGAAATATGCATTTTTCATGATGCTCTCACCAGACTTCACGTCGATTTTATTCATCATGCAATGGAGTATCATCTTAATTTTTAGTCCCACATTCATGTATTTGTGAAACAAATCCAATACTTTTTTCTTCACCCGTTCCATGAACAATTTCGGATCGATTTTCTTCAACAAGGGAACCACATCGAAAGTTTTAAAAATGCCTTTGATCGCACTCTCCCGTTCTACGGACTTTCGATTGAAATAGTTCCATGGCGAGTCGTGCTAGATATTCTTTTCCTTTCCCTTTGTTCATTGCTCGTCGAATTTTGCTCGATATATCTCGTTTGTCTAGAATCTGAAGTGCATCACTCATTGTCCTTTTAGTTTTTCTTTTCTTTTCTTTTGAAACTTGAAGTTCTTCAATGGCTTTTCGTTTAGTCGTCTTCTTATTTTTCACAATCGAAACGTTTTTAGTTTTTTTCGACGTCAGCATTTCGATTCCTTTTACTATCTTTTTCTTCTTCTTCTCATTTTTCACAACTGATGCATTTTTTGACGTCGTTGCTATCGGCATTTCATTTGTCTTTCCATCGTTTTGCAAATATTTCTGTATGACTTCAATTTTTTTTGATTTAGTTCTATGATTTCTGAAATGTGAAATTTTTAATAGTTTACAAATCTCGTTTAACTGAGGTATGGTTTTCTCATTTAAATTTTCCATTTTTTTTTATCTGTTTGTTCCATTTGTAAGAACATTTTTTTTCGAATTTTGTATTAAATAATTTGTTAAAAAGTTTTGTTTTTTACTCTTTATATAAAAAAAAAGTTTTTTAATTTCAATTTTTTTTCTTTAATGTTTTTTTTTTTATTCAAAACAATTTATGATCGCTTCTATTTCTTGTTTGCAAAACGAACACGTTTTCTCGTCTCTAGAATAACATTCCTTACAATAACACAAATGTGCACACGGTAGAAACAAAATGTTTGCAGATTTGTTTTCGCAAAGCAGACACGTGTTCATATCACCCGACTCCTTCTCAACAGATGATGATAACTCGTCTGCTTCTTTCATGAATCGAATCAAATCTTCTAAAGTCAAGAATTGAGATAACGTCTTGTTTGCGTAATTCAATGTATTGTACAATTGTTCCTTCGTGTATCCGGATTGTAAAATACCCCTTAATAAACTCTCATTTTTATTTCTTTCCCATTCTTCGTTTTCAATTTTAATCAAACCCAATGACTGGATCTTCTTCAAATAATCGCAACGACCTTTGGTATTATTTATGTGTTCTACCAAAGGTCTGTTGTGAGGGTCCCAATTCATTAAATGTATGTTGCAACAAAAACATTTAACTCTATCACTTTTACCCACATAAATGAAACCCGCAGCAGCTAAATCTTCGGGTTTTTGAGCAAGACGCAAAGACCAATTTTTAAATGTTTGAAGTCTTGCACGTTCTAAACTATAATTCGGATGTTTGGACTTGATCATTGTTTTTACTTCAAAATTGAGTTTGTAAGCATATTTTTTTTTTTTTTTTCGAATTTTATATTTAATGATAATTTGTTAAAAAGTTTCAAAAATTGTTTATATATGTTTTAATTCCTTCAAAAAGAATTAATCAATTTTATGTTCTTAACGTGAAAAAAAAAATTGAATTAATACGAAAAAAAAAAAGGATGCTAAAATTTAACTTTTTATTTATATATAAAGAGAAAAACAAACTTTTTTTTTAACAAATTATTATTTAAATACAAAATTTAAAATATACATTATTTGCAAGAATTTATAAAACAAAAAAAAACAAATAATCGATCATGACAACAACACCTAAATGATGTGAATTGGAATTGAAACAAGTCAAAGTGTGTAAGCTATTAGGTTTTAATATCTATACATTAGAACAACATGATCCAATCGAATCGAATGAGGTTGAGATGGTGAGCTTAGAGCGCTACTACAACAAATATCAGATGTGTTTGAAATTGGATGAAGCCATGCTCGATTTGTTTTATGAGTACCAAAGCGATCTGGTGAATAATATCATCATCGCTGAAGACAGAAAATTCTACAAGGACGATTTGACGTTGTTCTATAGAAAATACATATATCCAATAATCTCACTCGAACTCATGGACAAATCGGGTGGTGACAGCGCGTTCACCGATGTAAAAAAATTCAAAAGAGTAAAGATAAACATTCAAGACATTTTCGTAAATGGAAAAAAAGATAAATGTCAACATGCTAATAACGGACTTGGAAATATAAACAATAGAGAGATTGATTTTTAGCGAAGAAGAAGGAAAAAAGTAATGAGATCTAAAGATGATCTCATTACTTTTTTTTGATAATTTGTTAAAAAGTTTTAAAATTGTTTATATATGTTTTAATTCCTTAAAAAACAAATAAACAATTTTATGTTCTTAACAAGAAAAAAATTGAATTAATACGAGAAAAAAAAGGATGTTAAATTTAATTTTTTTTTTATATATAAAGAGAAATGAAACTTTTTACGAAAAAATTTTCACATTAAAGAAAATTAAAAATTAAAAACTTTTTTATATATATATATAAAGAGTAAAAAAAAAACAAAACTTTTTAAACAAATTATTAAAATAAAAAATTTAAAATATACATTATTGCAAGAATTCATAAAACAAAAAAAAACAAATAATCGATCATGACAGCAACACCTAAAAGATGCGAATTGAAATTGAAACGAGTCGAAATGAATAAGAAATTAGGTTTTAAAATCTATAGATTACAACAACACGATCCCATGGAACTGAACGAGGTTGAGAAGAAGGACTTAGAGTATAAATACGATAGATATAAGATGTCTTTGAAATTGGATGAAGCCATGCTTGATTTGTTTTACGAGTACCAAAGCGATCTGCAGAAAATCATCATCGCTAAAGATAAAGAATTCGACAAGGACGATCTGACGTTGTTCTATGGAAGTTACATATATCCAAAAATCACACTCGAACTTGTGGACAAATCGGGTGGTGAGAGCGCGTTCACCGATGTAAAAAAACTTAAAAGAGTAAAGATAAACATTCAACACATTTTCGAAAAAGGAGAAAACACGAGTGTCAACATGCTAATAACGGACTTGGAAATATAAACAATAGAGAGATTGATCTTTTTAGCAATGAAGAAGGGGAAAAAAGTAATGAGATCATCTTTAGATCTCATTACTTTTTTTTTTTTTTCCCTTCTTCACTATTACCCATATAATATAATAACGTTTCCTTTTTTCTTAAATTTCAGCGTCGATTCTTCTTTTCTTTTTTTTGTGATATGCTACGTTTTTTATAACAACACATTTGTTTATCCGAATCATAATTATGAACGAATGGTGTGCATCTCTTGGTAACACTCGCATCATTACCATTCTCTTCAGAAGATAGTGGTGACGGTGAAAAATGTCTCATTCTTCTAAATTTCATCCGCATATCCCAATCGATATTTAACTCTTTTATTATTCCTTTCCTAAGATATCCATCATTAGCGTCTAATCATTTTTCCACATCTTTTTCGCACTCTATCTCGCGATATTCATCATCATTATCGTCTAATTGTTTCTCCACCTTTTTATTAATTTTATATATTATTTTATACTTTCTATGATTTATATTTTATATAATTATATAATTTTATATTATAATAACATATTCAAAATCGGTATATTCTTAAATGGTGAATTCTCACCAAACAACAAACCCTTGGCGAGTCGCTCAATGTTCCGTCCACTCTTCAGATAGAGACTGTTTCCACTCAAAGAGTTGTCACCTCTAACGGGTTGTAGATACAATCCTTTACTGCTGTCGTCTATGTGAACGCGACACACGGCTCCTCCCTTCTTCAAAAACAGTCCGCTGCCACCCATTAATTTCTCAACTGCCGAACTCACGAGTCCCGTGAGAGCTCCCACGCCGAGAGTCTTTCCGAGAAAGGGTAGTGCCTTTGTGGCGAAGGGTAATGCTTTTGCGGCGATTCCTGCCAATAGCGGTATGAAACCACCTTTCATTCTCAAATTGTATCTCAATTGAGTGGGACTCAATCTCACCGTCAACCCTCTTCCATCATGAATCGCTTTCTCCATCCCTTTGCTTTGACTTTTGGTCCAGGCGATCAAATCCTGACCGCCTCACGTCAGATCTTCGTGAGTGAATTTGAATTTCACGGTCTCGCCTCGAGTTCTTAACGCTCTCTCAAGTTTCTTCCTCTGTCCTGCAGATATGTTCACATTTTTTTCACGTATTCTGTCATAATTCTTTTTTTAAAATATATTTTCTTCAGTTGTTTTCTTGTTTAATGATAATTATTTATATTAAATAATTTTTGTAAAATTAATATTGCGTTTATTTATTTTTTGTTATTTATATATATTATACACAATATTTTTTTTTTTTTTTGCTTTTATATTTCTCTTATGTGAAATCGTATTGTCACCCTCTCTCTGCGAAGATCTAACAGTTCACCATTTTGATCCGTCAACGTGGTTTTGAGACTATACAACGTGTCTAAAATCACTGGTAGGTAAACTAAATTTCGAGGTCGCTCCACGATCTTATAACCCGGCGACACGTTTGGAAAGAAGGAATAGATCGTCGGTTGAGCGCTACCGTTCACATAGCTTCCAGCAATCACATCCACGTTCACCAGAATGCTATTGCCTGCGAGAATGTTGACCGTATTTTCAGGTGCCGTGTGGCCTCTATACATCTTTCGATCGAATCCCAGCATCTTGCCTATAGAATCGTCCGTGTTGAAATCCACTCGAAAATTATCTTCCAAATCCAACATCATCTGTAAGGTATTTGGATTGGGAGCGAGTCTGATCTTGTTGCTTCCCTTTCCATCCATCTTCATTCGCGTCTGAATGTAATTGTTCAAATCGTCTATGTTGTGACTTCCTTTGGGAATTCTAATCTCCAACCAATCCACTCCGTTGGAATACTTGAATGAGTTATTCTTTTTGGTGATGTTGGGAAAGGAATAATAAGTCTCCAGATTCACCAACGCCATCTCGTATCTTTTCTCTCTATTCAATTCGATGGAAGGTTCGAATTTCGTAGCGAATCGAGTCGAATCGCCACTCACCACGATTTGAATGGAATGTTTTGCAGCCGTATTCTCGGCTATCCGTTCTAACAATTCTCCTTGTTCGAACATTATATTTTAATTTTATTTTTTATTTTTTCAAAACTAATTATTTGAAGATTTATTATTTTCTAATTTTTTTTTATTTTTATTTTCACGCTCTGTCTTATTATCATCAGAAACATAAAACTTGTCGAATCCACATATTTTCCACGATTAAATTCACTAGTCAAATCGATCACGATGAAATTGTAAAGTCCTCCATCCCAAACCCTCTTACAGAATCTCCTGAATTCCGCCACGCTCATGTCGTTTGCGACGTGATCGCTGTAGATGTGATTGAGATTCTTGAGATCTTGGCGAAAGAGACATAGAAAATTAACGTTCTCCCTTATCGTCTGTCTGGGCAATCGAAAATAATTCTGCGACAGGTAGAAACAGTCCACGTTGCTGTGTCGACCCCTAACGTAATATGATTCGCATCGGTTCTGATTCTCCAAAAGCAGATCGTCAAAAATCATGAGATTCTTATCTTCCGATTTCAATTCTCTAGGATCCGGAACGTCGCTAGCGTTCTCATAAAATCGACACTCGACATTCGAAGATGCATTTCTCTTCATCAGTTCCATTGCCGCACCGTCCAAAATGGTGGAAAGAGGAGCTTCACTTTTGTCGAATTCCTCCCTACTGTCAAAGATTCTGGCTATGACGTCCTTGGGCAATCTACGATCCATGCACTCTCGAAGCAATCTGTATTCGGGTTGAAACAAGCTCTTGACAAACACAAACAATCTGTCGTAATCCAACCAGTCGGGTCGGGACAACAGATTCATCAACAGATTAGTCTTTCCACAATTCGATTTTCCCACTATCAAGCCTTTTATGCTTTTGGGAAAGAACTCATTATTCGACCTCTTAGTCTCGGCATCATTCCAAGACATATCTTTAATGTTCATCTTTGTTTTATTTTTTTTTGTTTGTTATTTTAGATTTTTTCAAACACAATTTTTTTATGTTTCTCAAACTCAGTTTTTAATATTATTATTTATTTATATCACACCGTCGGGGGTTCTCTTCAATGTGGATCCACTCGTCATTTTAGCTAAATCTTGTATGGGTACCACAGCATCCTTAAAATCTTTCCAACTTTTCGGCGTTCGCTCTAATGCAGCTCGCTTCGCCGGTGGACTGATCAACTTGTCGATCAACGTGTCGGCTGCCCTCTTGCCAGCCACAGAAGCTATCCTACCACTGGCTTCAGAAGCGGCTTTCTTACTAGCATCCAAAGCCGTCTTCTTACCGACCTCAAATGCGGTCGATGCGAGTTTTCTACCCGCATCGCTCGTGAACGCTCGCATTATAGATTCGACGATGCCAGAACCGCCTTGAACATAAGTTCTGACGTATCCCCTGTTCTTTATCACCAACATATTTTTATTTTTATAATATATTTTGTTTTGTCACTGGTAAATCGTTTTGTTGTTTAAATACTTTTATTATTCGAGTGTAAAAATTTACTGTTTTTATTTTATATATTTTTGTTTGTTTGTTTGTTTCTCTCTACTTATTATATATACATCAATCCTTCAATTCATTCATCAGCCTTTTATAATGTTTTTTATTCAAAACCTTCTGTCTTAACAATTCGTCAGATATAGTAACTATTTCATTATCTAACCCTGTGTTACCAGCCCATCTACTAGCCATCAACAATCTCAATCTCTGAGACAGAGCGTCAGAATCGCTCGGAAGAAAAGTGGTTTTCATCCCTTTGCCAATCACCGATTCGACGAACTTCTTATTCATATCCCATATGGGTTTCACTATTTTCGTCCACTTCGTAACCCTCTCTTGGCTTTGGCTCTCGTCTCTCTGGCATCGTTATTTCTCTTCATGGCGTGGGTCTAAACCAGAATGTCGCCGTAATTGTCGAACTCCTGTTCCATGTAATCACTAGGCTTGTCGTAAAGGAGCAATTTGCGCAGTCCGGAAGTTAATTCGTACTTATTCGAGCCAACGGTTAATTCATCATCACCTATTTCGATTTCTGTATCGCCGACAAAAGTTCTACCGTCCGAATCCTTATAAAATCCGTACAACAGATCTCTCTTACCGCCATCCTCGGACGACGCGACGCTATTAGTGGTGATAATTGAAGTTGCATCATCGCTCACGTCTGTTTGAATTCCCGTGGGAACGTAATCCGGTGTAGATTGAAAGGAATATCGATTTCCAAAACTACCGGGCAACGAACCCATTCTCAAAGAACTCTCTTTTATAGGTCTCAATTCTTTGACTATCTCCTTCTTGCTTCGCTCTTGACTCTCCGTCACGGGTTTAAATATTTTTGTGGTCTCGCGTCTGAGATCCATCTCTCCGAGACGTCTGCTTCTGTCAGCCGATTGAATGCCCTTCTTAGCACGTTCATACTCGTCTAAAATTTGATCTCGGCGCCTAGAATCCATCTGTAAAAACATTTTTCGTTTTTAATTGTTAATGTTCCTTTAAGTATGCTAATGTGAGTTATTTTATTATTTTCAAAATTAAATGTATAATTATATTTTTATGTTTTAAGTTAATAAAAATCTTATGTCTTTCATATAATAACTAAAAAATTCATATCTCAACTCAGTATTGTTTGAATTGGGAAAACTTGAAAGTTTAAAAACGTTTAAGCACATGACAAACCAGTTTCTGATTTAACGCATTTGAGAGTAATTTACGTTTGTTAAAAGGAATTCCATTCATATATCAAAAAAACATTCACTCAATGTCGAATTAAGAGAGAACCTTTGAAGACAGTTAAAAAAAATTTAGCACATAAAAGAAAACGTTTTTTCTAATTTAACGTTAAAAGGATTCATTCATTCAAATCTCTGAGCATTATCATGAATATATTAAAAATTTACCACTCAAACCTAATTGAGTGGAAAATGCGTTTTATTATACATTATTAAAACGATCCATTAAAAACGAAAACCTTCATTCACACCACAACAAAAACATGAGCGACATTTTCATCAAACATTCCATTAAGTGTTTATTAAGATTACTTCACAAAAATTAACAGTGACAAAACGCGAACAAACGATTTTTACCTCTGATTTTTTTCTAATTGTTTCAAAACTCAATTTCTTTGCGTTACATTGAAACAAAACATGAATGTCTATTTTTACAGATCTTATTTTATAGTCAACTCTTTTGAACGAATGCCTTTCATTCACGCAACTCTTTTAAAACTGGCGCTCATATTTATAGTCGACTCTTTTGAATGAAAACCTTCATTCAATCACAACAAAAACATGTGTTAGTTTTTACTATCATCGTGGCAGTGGGTTTGCCGGTTCAAAATCACCTCTTTTCCGTGTACCGTACACGATTCGATTTCTGACGTAAAATCCGCAAATGGATTTCCGTGTATGCCTCCATAGGGATTCAGTGTTAAAATCGTGTACAGACACAGATGAATTAGAATCAGCAAGATGATGATTTAGAAACGGCAACGCGTTTTTTGCTCGCAATTTTAACACTGAATCCTATGGGGAAACCCATTTGCCGATTCTAAATCAGACGATACACCTCTTTTTCCTTAAAATTGCATACGTTTTTTTCACTCTTGAGCGATGTGTATATAGAATCCAGTGATGTAGAATTGGCTTTGCAGTTTTGTAGATGTTTCGGGCTATGCTCACTTCCCCGAAAACATGCCATGCGAATGAAGTTGCAAAATTCCCTTTTCAGAAATAGCATATGTTGCCGCAGTGGTCTCAGAGCACCCCAAACTTGTTAAGATGATGTTGAATCATGGGAAGCATGTATTGTGCGAGACGGCAATGACAAATGATTTGGAATCAACGAAAGAGCTGATAAAAATCGCAAATGACAAGAAACTGTTTCTGATGGAGGTAACAATTAGTGTAAAATCAGTTTTAATGCATTCGTTTTACAAAGGAATTATGAACTATTTTATCTTTTTCAGCTGATTATATTTCCAAAACACCAGTTAACCGACTAACAGCGGTCGTAACGATAACACAACAAAACTAATTCTACGATAGAAACAGTTGATATATTATACGCTATGAAGTTGAATTGATGGTAACATGGTGAGGTTTGCGACTCAGAGTTTATACATGTATTCAAACTACAAGCGAAGCGTCAAAGATGAACATAAGCTATGAGCCGCAAACCGCAGCCAATATTACCGTCTATTCATTGCAGTAACAAATATATTCCAATAAGACACTACCAGAACCCCCGACCTATATTGTGAATTTGAACAAGGCAACTGTTTAATGATACAGTACAAACAGCGTGGACTGGTCACTTTTCACGAGAGGGCAATATTTCCACGGACGCAATACTATTAGATTCCAATCACTAATTGCAGGAAATAATCATAACAAAAAATTAATTAATGAAGCACTGGGTACAACCCGGTGCTTCATTAATTAAATTTTGCTGCTAATGATTTGTATACTACGGTAAACGCATGCGTGGACATCACTATCCACGTGTGGATTAAGACCAATCGACGGCGACTGCACCGTAGCAAGTTTAGTGAATAGATCTCTTGTGTGGCTCATGTCATCACTTGACAAATAGTTCATAAATCAGTCGAAGGTCGAAGTCACACCGTCAGAGTTCAAATCATAAACTGATTTATAATTCAACCAACACTTCCTTCGCAACATCGTCTGTTGCACGTGTCTAAAATCGACAAAAAAGAAGTGATTTTATGAAATAAATTACGAAACAGGCAACTCGGTTTCAAATATCTCGCTAAGTGACGTCAAACGGTAACATATGCCCCAGTGGCAGTAAACACGGAAAGGTTACGCGGACTCTCGTCCAATAAGAGGGCGAACATTTTAGCCTTATTGGGACACAGGATACATATTGGCAGACCGTTCCGCTGTGCATATACAACGGCCAATGCCAAGAAGATAGACGTACGAAGGGGACCGTTTGATTAGAGATGTTTATTTATTTATTTATTTATTTATTTATTTATTTATTTATTTATTTATTTATTTATTAGCGTTTAAGATCACATACTTATGCACAATGGCTGGTCGTGACCGTGACGGTTTTACAGGTCGAGGAAGCCGGAGTACCCAGAGAGAACCACCGAGCATCGACGAGTTACTGTCAGCTCCTCAACATTCTTACTCTGTTCAAGCTCAGATCAATCAGGTTTGCAGCGGTTGAAGACATGTGCACCACCGACGTGCAGTACGCCTTAGTACGCGGTGTCATCGTTCCGCAATGTAGGCAACCGGGATGAAGTGCCTTGACAAAGATACAATCCGGGTCGTCCTGTACGGAGATTGAACTTGGGACCATTAGCAAAGAAGTCCAACAGTTTGCCAATGAACCACCGCTCTCCGTAGGGGTGTTTATACCGAATCCGGGTCATAGTGTATTTGGTAGTTTCAATGTACTAAAGCCCTATATTTTCAAATTCTTCAATAGTGTTGTCAATACAAACAGATACTGGTGTCGTTGGTACAAGGTCAAAACAGTAGTTTAATTGACATCCTAATGTATTTTTGTTTCAAATTAATGAAAATTCAACATTTTGAAGGCTACCTTCTTATACAATTTTTAACAAACTACAATATACATAAATAGGCATAAATGCCTGTCTGGATGGAGGAAAATGGAATTTCAGACTCGATGGTACAATGGGCGCTCATATTGCTACATGCACCTCGGGATTCGCAGGGACGTACATACAGTGATGTGGGCGGGATCCAGCCGCCCATATTGCTCCATGTACATCCCTGCGAATCCCGAAATATGAGTTGAATCGAATTCCGAATCGAATCAGGCAAAATATATTGAATCGAATCTAATCTGCGTTATTTGCTGAGTGAATTGTATCTAATTCACCCGTACAGTTGAGTTATCACCCAAATATCACTTTCAAATTCTCTACATGTAAACAAAAAATACAAGAAACGTTTGAGCCAATAGACTGCCGGTGTTAACCTGGAGGTCTATTGGCTGGGACTTTGCTTCTGCTTATTATGCTTTGCATCAAATTTGTAATTATTGCATGGATGGAATCTTGCCTTTACGGATTATTTAATGATGATACGCACTCTACGTAATGTAGAGACAAATCTCACGACTCTTCAAAATGTAGAATGGTGCGTCTTTCGACAAATGTATACAATGCCACGCTCCACTAATATCTTGTCGCGCCTGTTTCAGGGAAAAAAAACAACAAAAAAGGAAGAGTAAGCCAATTATGAACAATTATGAATCAACATATAGTTGGAACTAGAAGACTTGCCACATTTAGCGCGGACAATGCTCGTTAGTTAAGGCGTCCCTTACTTCAAAAGAATGTAAAGGTCTGAGATACATACTTGCATCTGCTCATACACTGTAAAAATTTTAGGTTCTTTTAGAACCAAAACTGGTTCTAATCTTGTCCCTGAGATGGAACCAGTTCTGTTTAAACACTATTTATTTCAAATCAAATAAATTTATAAAGATTAACATTAAATATTAACAGAATTAAACATAAATTGAGGGGGTTTCAGTCGTAAGTTTAGAGCTTATACGAGGTTGTCTCAAATCATTATTAAGCAAAGGAGATATTAACAGTTGGCATATCGAACCAGTTTTGGTTATATACAGAACCAAAACTGGTTCGATATGCCAACTGTTCATATCTCCTTTGTTTCAAAATGTGTGGCGACTGCGTTGAATAAGCGCCAAGTTTACTGCTGAATCTACTTCAGTTCATGTAATATTCTGTTAAAATTGAATGCTAATCTTGGTAAATTTATTTCATTTGAAATAAATACTGTTTAAACAAAACTGGTTCCATCTCAGGGACAAGATTAGAACCAGTTTTGGTTCTAAAGAGAACCTATATTTTTTGCAGTGTACTATACAAAATATAATGCGCTATTAGCGAAGTCGGAAGTGAAATCATGACACGACCAAATAGAAAAAAAATAGCGAGAATACAGTATCTGGAAGGTGGATTACTACTAAATCGCCGTGGGATGGATTTTTCACTTAGCAACTATTTATAGCTTCTGATGACAAAACAAAAGAAACACTTGCAAACTTTCATCACATGGACCACCGGGTTGCATCCGGTGCGACAGAAGTTTGCAAGTGTTTCGTGTGGTGTTATAAACAATAATATATATTTTTCGAATGGAGAATAAAGGACTCTGTGATTTAATCCACTCTCTTCATTCTGTATATGCTGTCAAATTTTAATATCTATTTACGTCATCACATCTACATGTATCCAGTGATGTTCAGGATTAATGTTAATGACCTCTATGCTCTGATATAGAATTGTACAGAGTTGGGTAAGATGTTTTTTTACAGGAACTGAGTTACGCTAATAGTTCAGTTTGATAGGGACAACAATGCACTTACTCAGCGCGCTATTGCTTCAAAATAGTGCACAATATATATACGGAACTTTTATTTTTAACTGTAGATGCAGCCCCCCGAACCTCCTTGGTGTCGTTTTCTATCTCCAAGATGAGTTTCGGAGAATCGACAATTCGAAACAATCTGAACTACCCCAACTCGAATCGATTCAAGAAATGATCTCGTATCCAATCAAACTTCAACTCTTCGTATGGTTCTAGCTGCATCATCTTCCACTTGCGTAACATTCGCAATCGGAAATTTCAAAGATTCCAAGAATATATATAAAGCGACTGTCGACTACCAAAACAACTTTTTGGAGAAGGTTTCATTGCATTGAAAGACAAGGCAAGCAATATTTCATGACTTAAAAAGATGATCCCTTTCTCCAACTGTTAGTGGTGCATGGAATGTAAACTAAGCGATGCTGTACCAAATGTAAACAAGAAAACGTTTTGTATAAGCACAAGCGCAAGAGAAAATGCACATGGAACACTCTTATTGTGTGCATGCACCATGCAATCTCTCCGTATTAGAACAAAAGCGAGAAACATTCCGTTTACGAAGTTGAATCTCTCTCACTGGAAGGAGGTGACAGCCACATCTCAAAGCGTGACTGGCGATTCAAAAGGAATTCGTTTAAAATAAGTTCAAGTAAACTGGGCAGGATTCCAGGCTGTGGGGGTTAATATCTTCTTTCAAAAACACGTGAAATGGCACCGTACCCCCACAAACACACACCCAAAAAAGACATCGTCCCGGTTCGAAATTCGATTTTGAACAAAACGCAGGTGTTTTTGATAGGAAATGCCCAGGCCCATCTCCAAGTATTGTCAGTGGGGGTTCTCGAAAATTAGTTTTAAAGACTTTCAATCTTATTGCACAAGAGCGGTGGTGGTTACACTTTGGGGGTTAATATCTCCAGTCAAAAGAACTTGGAAGAAGTGCCCCAGACCCACCACACAAGACAAACAAATCAGAATACTTATATGTAGGCTACAACCATTTCACAGCTTGGAGGAAAATATTCACACAGTCATCCAATATAATCTTGCGTGGATGTGTCAAAACAAAAAAGCTTTTAGAAAGCACTGCAAAGTTTGGAGGTGTAATAATGCAATACGAATATTCCTGTCATTGCAAACAGCCAATCCATGTTAACCCTTTACCTAACACAATATTCAAAAATAAAAAAAATAAAAAAAAGGAATTTCCACATTTTTCGAAATTCACAGGTTTTGAATAAAGCCATACAAATACCATTCGAACCAGCTCGATGAGAACAATAATATCAATATTTGTATGGTTTTATTGAGAAACTTCCGAGATAATTTAGGCTGTGGTAAGCTCATTCTGGTTAATTTTTCTGCCGTGTTGGCCGCTATGCTAGGTAAAGGGTTAAGTAACGAATTCCACATATATATATACGATTCGATTTTTCATTGTTTTTCAAGTCAATTTAATCGATCTGCGAATTCAGTTCCACGTGATTTGGAGTAATAAAACCAGACAAACCGAGTAGCGCAATGAAAAAAAGGAAACGCAGTGTGAAAGCCCAAATGGCGGAGACAACACGGTAGCGAAATGCACTGTAAAAGCCCATTTTGAAGAGGCCGATAGAAGAAAAACATAAGTGAAACGCGCTACTGCCCCCCCCCCCACCCCCCCCCCCCAAAAAAAAACAAAAACAAAAAACTCTAAATCTTTATACTTGCTATATATTATACAGCGTATACTATACCAGAAGGTGACTACCGCATCTCAAAGCAGTTTGAATAGTTATATGCGCGGGAGCTGGACGTTTCGTACATGGCCGTTTCGTACACAGCATTTTCGTACACAAACCATTTAGGTCATTTCGTACACAAGCTATGACGTTTCGTACACGGGTTATGGCTGTCTTGAGACAAGGAAAGATAACAACCGGGAAGTAAAAACAACAAATATCTAAGAATCGAAGGCAATTTTTATAATCTTTATTGGAATATGAACGTGTGGGAATGGGTTCAAATTATGTATGAATCCCGAAGGGATTCATACAATTTGTACCCATTCCCAGACGTTCATACTCCAATAAAGATTATAAAAATTGCATTCAATTCTTATAATTAGATTCCGTAACTGTTTAGACTACTTTTTACCAAAAAATAAAGCAGAAAGACGAAATAAAACATGTACGAACGAACGAGGCGAAAAACTACCCTCACACAAAAGACAAAGCGCACAACTCTGAGTTGAGCGCCGGTTTTCGGCATTGACCCAAATTTGTCAACTGCGAGAGGCGCTACAAGTCATAAACCAGCCCAAACACCGCCCAAATTACATTCTGTCAAATGCGCTCTACCGTAAATGCGGGTCAAAAGTTCGACCAGATGTATTTATTGGAAAATTAATTACATTTGGTCATGACGTTTTCATCCAGCTGACCAATGGGAATTGAGTATTTGGACCCGAAACGTATAACTACATTAACATTGTAATTGTATTGCAATAATATATTTATATAAATACGAAACATACTGGAATGAAACAAATATAAGGTTCTACAAAGACAAGTCTGACTTTGTGCAGTATACATATAAAACATACTGGAAAATAGTTATTATAATTATAAGTTGGAAAGATGGGACTTAGGACTTTGAATTCCCATGTCACCTCCTTTACGTAGGTGATGTGATCCTTATATGACGTCCCAGTAAGTTGTTTTACTTATACTAGGGGCAGGGCGGGAGAGGGGATCCCTACATGATGACACACTGGGTACTTAACATTGCAGTAATAAAAAAGTGGTGTACATGTACTGAAAATTAATCAGTTTAATGTGTTCATGTGCTAATTATGACTCCAGTGTAACAATGATGTGATATCATATCATAAGAACAGAACAAAGGCTCTTATTAATCATCAATGAGCTCACATCCAGAAATTTTGATTTTTCATCAGAGAAAGATGTTTTACAGTCTGCGGTTCATTTTATTTCCTAACAATATTTTCAAATGTACGACATATTGGGGTGGTGTTGGACGTATTAAATTCTATTCCGTGATATTTCAAATGTGGATTTTTGTTTTGTTATATTGGATTACAATACCTTACAAAAGTAAGTAGTCTATTATTTCAAATAATAAAATACTTGAAACTCCAAAATAATTTGCCTGTGTACAAAACGTCCTTTGATATATGTAGGAAACAGTTTTTCTATACGAAACAGTCGGTGTACGAAACGACACTTATCCCTATTCACAAGAAATTAGTTTAAAACAATTCTGAGTTTACTGGACAGGGTTCAAGGCTATGCGGGTTAATATATTTCTTCGAAAGCACTTGATAGGCACCCATCATACACAAAACGCTCCAGTTTCCCCTAAAAACAGCTTTTTGGACGAATCGTCCAGTCCGAAACTCGACTTGGGACAAAACGCCCGTGCTGAGGTGATTTTTAGAGGAACTGTCCGGCACCATCTCCAAGTATTGTCAGCGGTGGTTTTCGATTTACCAAAAAAACGTATTTGGAAGAGGTGGGGGGGGGGGGGGGGTGGCTGCACGTTTGGGTTTAGATCTCCATTCGAAAAAAAAAACTTTAAAAATTACTCCATCCCTCCATAAACAAAATAAACAGAACAGAATGCTAAAATATAGGCTACAAGATTATCGAGAATTGGGAGAAAATAGTTCGCAGACATTTTTGTCTAATATTGTCGAGGGTGGATGTAACATAACAAATATTTTTAAAAAGTACTTATAACTTTGGAGGTGGCATAACACAGCACGAATATTTAAAATTGAATGCGGTGAATCCCAGTTTAATAACGAATTCCGCATGTTAGTGGACCCGGTAAAAATGTGTACAGTTATATTTTTTTTGATTTTCCAAGTCATTGGAATCTACCTGAGAATTCAATACAGCTATGATTTGGGGCAATTATCGCCCTAGTATACACGCCCTTAGTAACGTGTCCGTGCCCCTGTTTGGTTGAGTTGAATTGTTGATACAATTCAGCTTGCCCAATGAGAGCGGAGATGCAAACAAAAAAGCTAGAATTAGGTAAATTGTAGCTACGATTTAACTTACTTACAGATTCAATTTACTATACTATAGGTGCAATTTGGCTAAACTGCAGGTACAATATATATAAAATTGTAGCTACAATTTAGCCAAATTGCAGGCACAGTTAACTAAATTGCAGCTGCAAGTTGGCAACTAACGAAAGTGTCAATGACACTGTATATTAACTTGACGTGGTGTAGTATTTGATGAAAAGGATAATGTTCAACGTTTAAGATCTGAAGGATTAGGAAATACGACAAGAATTGTGATAATTGAAATTATGTTAATTTATGTTCCCTGTGTGCTACTTTCAATAAGACTAATCTGAGGTTTAGACTGTGCTAAAGAACTGAGGTCTGGGTTAATGTGGTCCTCGGAGTTAACGTATCTCAACAAAATTTAACAAGTTACAGTAAAATTATTCCAAAACGAGTCATCATACCAAGTTACAATAAAATCCCTTCAAAAATATAACTCGTAGACTTTGAGAAAGGAATCAAGATCACATGACGGTTCGGAGGTCACGGTTGACCGACGGTGACCAAAATATGAAAGTCTTATCTAGATATCATATCAAGTTATCCTACCAAGTTACAATGAAATCTCTTCATAAAAACAACTTGCAGACAGTGCTAAAGGACGCTAGGGCAAGTGGCAGTAACGGCTGACCGATTGTGACCAAAATATGGAAGTCTCATCGAGACATCATACCGAGTTATCTTTCCAAGATACAGTGAAATCGTTTCGTAAATATAAACTGTATACTGTGCCAAACAAATCGAGGTCACATGCCTGTGCGGCCGTCACGGTTGAACTTATCATGGTCAAAATATGACGTTGTCATCTTAATTATACTGAGTTACCCGGCACATTTGCAGTGAAATCCGTTCATAAATGCAAGCTGTAGACTGTACTAAAGTAATCTGGATAACGCATCCCTGTGGTCGTCGCGGTTGACTGAACCCGGCCAAAAAGGACTTTCTAGTCTAGACATCACACAGAGTAACTCTACGAAGTTACAGTGAAATCCCTTCATAACTACGACCTGTAGACTATGCTAAAGGTGTTCGGGCTTCGGGCCGCAACGCAGTAGGATTTCTAATTAAAAAAAACAACATTTTCGATTTTCTTCAAATATAGAATCATTTCATTTTCTGAACAAAACTGATTTCAGGTATAAAGTAAGCATTATTTCAAAACGCTTACTCTTAAGAGATTAAGAGGAGAATATTAACCCTTTACCCAACGAATCGCCCGCATCCGCCCGCGTAATATGCAAATTCAGCAGCTGAAAAATATTATTTTTCGAAACATTTCAATAGAACCATATCATGTGCCCCTCTTTGGAACGAGCTCGTCGAGCTCGTTCCAAAGAGGGTTCACATGATATGGTTTTGTTGAAATTTTTTTAAAATATATTTAAAATAATAAATTTTGAAATCGTCTGCGTTGGGTAAAGGATTAACCAATGTTTAATCAATTTATTTCCATTGTCCAATGACACGAAAATAGTAATATTAAGTTCGTTGTTTAGGGGATTTTCGTTGTTCTTGTTAATTTTTCTGGTTTGTTTCTTGTTGTTTGATGTTTTTTTTATCCATTTCATTGCGTTATTGGTTGGAGAAATGATTATGAGGATGTCATATTAATTATTTCAGCGCAACATGTGCGCCCTTTCAGGCCAATTTGTAACTTAAATTGATGCTTCAAAGCTATATATGTATACGGATTTCTTTATCACAAAAATCACGAGAATAATGTTACTTCATCCAGCCTTTAATTAATATACTCCCAAATGAATATTTATTCAGCAGCTGAATCGACTAAAATGCAACCGACCGAGGCGTATTGACCTGACGCCCACTGACTAAAATTGTCAGTGGCCAAAATAGCTTGCATCCGATACGAGTGTATCCTTGAAAATCAGAAGACAAAAAGAAAAAAAAAAACAACTGAGATGCCTTCGTAACATAAATAATCTGCAAACGACCCACCAAGCCGCGTTAATGAGAGGGAGTGTTTCGGAAGTACCAACGATTCTAATGTCTGTTTCTGAAATACTTTAGTACCACGGTGTAGACAAATGGAACACGACCAGTGGTATTCAATGTCGCCAGTCAAAAAAAAAAAAATGGGCCAGACTTTCTCGTCGGATTGTTTTCATGTCACTGTTGCAAAAACTCTTTAGCAGACGGCATAAAAGCGCAAATATCTATTGGAGATTTTTTGCGTGTATTATTTAAAGACACTGCACATAAATGAAAATAAAGCAAATAAAATAAAGGAGAATTACAAATATTCGTTTCGGATTTTGCAGATGTACATTTTATGTTCCGTAAATCGAATCTTACAGAGCATTGGGTTTCCCATAAATTTTTTCTCCGAATCGTCCCAAACATTATGCGCGCACGCGCTACATAATCTTGTAGCGAGACTTGAACTGTTTTGGCAGCCACATGGTTATCTACTTGGAGCGAGGTTGCTACCACTATACGGTATTCGTGATTCGTTGGATAACGCGAATGTGCGACACCGAACGTTGATCCGTCCATAGGTTTTAACTTCAAAACCATTATTGGCAAGTGCCCCCCCCCCCCAGGCCCACCCTCCCACCCCCCCCCCCCCCCCACACACACAAAACCAAAAAAAACGCCTTTCACGTTGCAAAAAATGTTTTTTTTCGGTTTTTGTTTCGAAAACTTGGCTTATTTCCCATCATTAAAATACGCTCCATTGGCTCGTTTCAATTCAAATTCGTAAGCTCTGTTTTTGAAGCAAACACTAAACATGTTAGTTATTTCAGAAACGTGTTGGTACACATTGCATGCCCTACGCTTTGAACACATGTGGCATCTTCCATGTCAGTTCAGTGGCAGCAATTGTAAGATTCCATACTCATTGTATGGGGTAAACCAATTAATATCTTCCACTTGTGGCTGCACGTTGAAATACTGATTCGTCTCCACACACGTTCACTTAGCAGCCACCTTACTAATGTAATTTTGACGTATTATATTCCTGGAATCGAAGAAATGGCTCTTGCGCTGAAAGGGTTAACATTTAAGGTACACAATTTATAAGAGACGTGCCTCTCGGTGAGGCTGAGATACAATCTGTGCGGTTTATATGCTCAAATATATTGTTTTGATTGCGTCTTGTCACCGAATCTTGCACTAAAATTATATCAACTTCGTCCTTTGTTACATTTATTCGGTGTTTTTTCGAATGTCTTCATAAAAAGAAATACATTTCTTTAAGTTAAACATGCGCACATCGAGCTAAAAATGTTACCATAATAATCACAGAAAACTGCTTTTTTATATGAACATTTCCACAGTTATCCTCCGCTTCGTGAAGCCTGTTTAACGAACTTCTAAGTGGAACGCACACGCTACTTCAGTGGTTTAAAGTGCTTCTATGTCCCCTGAATTGAACACATCTGAGGTCTCTCACAACTGTTTGTTTGATATTCTTAAGATGGTTAACACATCTCCATTTTTTCTTTCAGGCTTACTGGACTAGGTTCTTTCCCGTTTTCGATAAGATTAGAGAAGAGCTTCCTTCAATAGGGAAGGTTCAGTTTGTTTGCGGAAGATTCGGGTTTGATGATAATGTCCTCGACAGATCACAAAGTCCCAGCGAGGGACCCGGAGGAATATGTGAAATAGGCTGCTACCTTATACAATTAGCCACGATGATGTTCGGATGCAGACCCGAGAAAATTATGTGTGATGGGACTTTATTCCCTTCAGGTATAATCATGTATTTTCTGATTCTGAGATAAAGATGCCGAGAAAGGAGGGAGAAAAACTCAAACAAAATTGAAGCCCCAGTTGGGAACTGCTCAATATAAATTTTATGACGCGTTTCTCCGAGAAAGTTTATGCTGCTGTAGAACTAAATTTTGAATATTTTCGGACTATAAAAATGGAATATTCCCACTTGATAACATGATTCCGTCAGTCTTTGGGTTTTTGGTTAAATGTGTACGACCTTCACAGAACGCCTGCTGCATCATGGCAGGTTTTCTTTGACTTTTGTCTGGTCGTCCTATTTATTTATTTATTTATTTATTTATTTATTTATTTATTTATTTATTTATTTATTTATTTATTTATTTATTTATTAGGGTTTAACCAGACATTAATAGGGCCATATTATGTCGGTGACAGTTTTACGGGTGGAAAAAGTCGGAGTACCCGAAGAGAACCACCGAGCAACGATGAGCAGCTGTCAGCTCTCCAACATCGCAACTCTGAACTCTGCACCGCGGCACAGACAGGGTTAGATTGGTTGAAGACATGCGTACCATCGACGTACAGTGCGCCTTAGTACACTGCGTCATAGTGCCCCCGTGTAGGCAGTCGGGGTTAAGTGCCTCGCCCAAGGACACAACGCGGGAGCACGAATCAGTCGCTGAAATGGTTACCCATCCAATTTCTAACCTGCTCGACGTTGCTTAACTTCGGTGTTCTGACGAGAACCGGTTAACGAAACGCCACCTCGCTCCCTCTGGTCGTCCTGACTGTAAATTATTAAGAAACATTTTGACATCATTGAACACTTTCTCTAAAGGCTAAGGTCGAAAATATAACCTGTGCCACTGAGTGATCTGAACTGAAATTGAAATCGATGGGTGTTTTCGAAATTTCTTTCCTCGTAAGAAGGAAGAAAGATTCTCGTCAGATCACCGAAGTTAAGCAACGTCGACCCCGGTTAGTCCTTGGGTGGGTGACCATCTGAGCGATCGATTCGGACTCCTGCAGTGTATTTTTGGGCAAGGCACTTAACCCCGAGTGTCCACACGGGGGCACGATGACGCCGTGTACTAAGACGTACTGCACGTCAATGGTGCGGACGTCTTCAACCAGTCTAACCCTACCTTTGTTGCAGTGTGGAGTTACGATGTTGGGGGGCTGGCAGCTGCCCGTCGTTGCTCGGTGGTTCTCTCCGGGTACGCCGGCTTTTTCCACCGATAAACTGTCACCGACACGATGTGACCTTGACTGTTAATGTGCCGTTAAACCCTAATAAATAAATAATAAATAAATAAATAAATAAGGTAACAAAGAATAAAAATAAACAAAAAATCATCAGTATAAAATACTTTGTTTAACCATTAACTATTGATATACTGTTCCAGGTTCAGATCATGTAGAGGTCCTATTGGGGGATGGTGCTATTTGGACAAGAGTAGGTTCTATCGATAAATATACAGAACGACACATACGTTTGCATATATTTGTCACACACCTCCCATGTAACAACCAGACTACACGAAAATTAAACTAGAGCACTCACCAACTGGATAATTGCTGCATTTTCTTAGTTGTCAACGAAACTTCACTTTTAGATGGCGGGGTACCAACCCTAATTTGCGTTTTAATTGTCACGTTCACAATGATCAAACTTCAAATATTGACTAAACTGCAGGGAATAACACAACAACATTTTTAAAAATAGCTAATAAGTTTAGCACACTCCATAACTGCATGACCAGTTGTGGGAAATATTTGTCAAGGAACAAGCAGTCGGAATGCTATTCTAGTTTTGTAGATTTTTGACTCGAATTTGACTGTTTAAATACCCCGGGTAAACAAATCTAAACGAGGAATTTGGAATTCCCAAGCGATATCGACTCCGCTGCATTAGACCAACGATGATGTGATTTATTTAGACGGATTCCTTCTTTGTTTACTTTGCAAAGGAAATCGAACGTGTTTTGTATCACGACAATTGTGCGATTTAACTTTGTTTTTATCGTACAGGCAGAAGAGTGGAAATCCCATGTTTTACATTAATAGGTGTGTGATAAATAGGTTTTATCGAAGTATTCATAAAGCTATGCCAAAGGGGGGGGGGGGGGAGTCTTTGCTGTTGATGATCTACATGTATGACACACCTTGTGACCGTTACGATGATGATGGCGGGTAATATAACATTGGATGAGGTCAAGACCAGATTGGATTATGACCTAATGGCATAAACAACCCTTCCCCCGAAGGGGAGGAAGATTCGCCATTCCACACCCAAGTAAATAGCTGTAACTATTACCTACCGGAAGATTTTCGTGACTCACTCGGCAACAAAGTTAAATCTTTCTCGCTTTTCCTCATGATTGTCAAAGCCTAAGTGCACACTGGGATTCCCTCCATGATCTCTTGTTTAACCTTCAAGGAACTGAAAATACCTTTGACATAATTGGCCTCACTGAAATCTTTAACATACAACCTAATATGACTTACTCTCTTGATGGCTATCACCCACTGATCAAAGTAAACAGACCAGATGACGATGATGGTAGAGGTGGAGTGGAGTTTTATACAAAGAAAAACATTAACTTTAATATTCGAAATGATCTAGCCATCTTTATCCCTCACGTTATAGAATCACTTTTCATTGAAATACATATCAACAAAATTCGTAGAATTGTCGGAGTAGTATATAGACCAAACACGGCGACCAAATCAGATATAGATATGTTCCTCAACACGCTAAATGAAATAACTAATAAAATAAATCAAGAAAATGCGATCTCTCAAATAATGGGGGACTTTAATATTCATCTTTTAAAGACCACGCACCTTATGAAAACCGAAAATTATATCAACTCCATGTTCAGTCAAGGCATCTCACCCGTCATTACAAAGCCAACGAGACTGACGACCCACTCCGCAACTCTCATAGATCATGTATTAAGAAATAATCTCCAAACACCGCCTAAGTCGGGGATAATAATAACTATTGTTTCCGACCATTTCGGTGTTTACAATGTGGAAACTCATCCCGAGCAAAATCGTAACAAAACATCTGTCTGGATACGCAAATTTAGCGCCGACAACAAAGCATTGTTCAAAGCATTCTTTTCCCAGTGTGATTTTGCGATAGTCTTAGACACAAAATGTTCTAATTCGGCCTATAACTCGTTTATGAGTATCTACCTCGAAACATTCGAGTCGGCGTTTCCCATAAAACGTGTCAGTAGTAACAATAAGTTCCTTAAACAAAATCCTTGGATGACGAAAGGCTTGGTTATTTCCTCTATTAATAAAAACAGATTCTATTTCAAAAATTTAAACAGTCCCACGGAAATAATCATAAAAGCTAATAAAAACTACTGCAATAAATTTTAAAAAAAACAATGCAAGGCAATAAAAAATGTCCTCAACAACAATAAGTTTAACATTAAAAAGACCTGGCAAATACTGAATGAAGCCATTCTAAAATCTAAGCGGGAAGCCTCTTTATCGACTTATTTTCTCAAGGATAATAACCAAACAGTCACCCAGCCGACAAAGCGGGAGAGTTGAACGCGTACTTCGCTAATATTGGTAAATGCATAAGAGAAAAAATATCCAAGCCAAATAAATCATTCTATGAGTACATGGGAAGAAGATCAACAAACAATTTTTATATCAATCAAGTCTGAGCCACTGAGGTTAAAAACATTTTGAAATCCCTAAAAGCCAAACGTAGTCAAGATTGTGATAATGTTAGCTCAGAAGTTGTCAAGGACACTATTGATCCTAGACTTATCCCATTAACGCACATCTTTAATTGCTCATTTGCACAAGGTGTTGTACCAGACGGAATGAAAATCGCTCAAGTCACCCCGATATTCAAATCCGGTGATAAGCACAGTTTTGGCAATTACAGGCCTATTAATTAGTCTATTGCCCACCATTTCTAAAATTTAAAAAAAAACTTATGTCTTTGCGATTGCTAAACTTCTTGGACCGTTTTGAAATCCTACATCCCCATCAGTATGGATTTAGGACGAACCACAGTACAATGCATCCCGTCATACAGTTACTCAAAAAGGTAGCTGAGGAAAATGATTAAAAAGGTAAAAACTGCACTCTTGCCCTGTTTCTTGACCTATCTAAACGCATTCAGCACTATAGATAATTCAATTCTAATAAACAAACTAGATGAAGTGATTGTGCCCGCACAATACATAGGGTTTTCCTCGTATTTTCAGTTCCTGGGCTTTTTCGTCTCAAAATTGAGAAGAACGCAGAAAAACGGATTTTTGATGAGCCCATTAACATACTGACGGTAGACGATATAACTGCAGGACCTCTATGCAGTATGCCAGCTCCCAGAGGTCGCATCTAATGGAATTCTGTACTGACCGCCGAGGCTCCATACATTGGAACAACCATAGCCATTCCAAACTGCGCATTATTACTATGTCGACCTCATTACATGTCAACGAGTGGACGACATTTGCCAGTAAATCCATGTCAGTTGTAATTCCCTTTCAGAAGTCCAAAACAATTGCTACCATAAGTGTTTAAGGTTACTTTCGAAGATTTCCAAATGCTTTTGTATCCGATTCTTATGCGTGGAGGCGGAAACACTGCATGATGGGCAGTGGTGTCGTGGTTCCTCGCGATTGCAGAAGAAATATCTAGAGTTCAGAAATAAAACAAAACAGCGCGTAATTGGGTGGGAGTGTGGGGGGGGGGGGGTGGTTCGGGTGGGAGCCGACAAATCAGTATGAGGAGTGTTAGTTTATGTCATTTCTTAATAAGTTCTACTTCTCCTTCAATAAACCTGATGGATTTGATTTGTACGACCACAACAAGTGCAGGCCGAAAGTCAAGATTAAACACTTATGTATACTGTTGTCCACTTTAGAGGAATTCCACCAGGTATTGGTCATATTGCCCCAACCCTTCCTGTTGCTTCTTATCTGCATGTACGTTGCAGGGTCTTCGGGTAGATGAATAATTCTCAGTTATTTATCTATGCCATGGCCCATGAGCTCTTATAGTGAAAGCCTGAAATTGAAACGCGGTTCCAGAAGGCAACTTCCCAGGCTCGAAGTCAGCAGTATTTAAAAAAAATGACGTGTGTGGGGTGAGGGGGGAGGGGGGGGGGGGGGGCATATGTATACCTAAAGCTAATTCAAACTTGGACCCAAAGTCCGTAACATATTAGGCATATCCAAAGTGCACAGCCCCGAGATTGGGGAGGGTATTTTAGGGGGGTCTCCCCTTCCCGAATTTTTTTTTTAAATAAGAGGCTCTGATAACAATTCTCATTTGTGGCTTGTCATGGCTCTGCGTAATGGTGTGTGACATTTCTAAATCCCGCACTTTCCGCTCTCGGTTCTGGTCTGGTGTTGGGAAATCTCCTTGCCGACTTGAATAATGAGTTCTTTGACAATCATGATATTCTAACAGTTCGACGCGTGAGTGCCAGAATGTCCTATGTCCCCTGTGGGACATAGGACACTCTAGCACTCACGCGACGAGTTATGTAGGAGATCATTGGACAATTGTTAGCTTCGTCGGCTGCTGGCTCTGAGTCTATGCCTCACTGGTCAGAAATTATTTTCCGACAGAATGTGCAAATTTTCGACAGAGATGTTTATTGGGGTCGCGGTTCACCACCGTCGCACGCCCACCTTTTTTGGGGGGAGGGGGGGGTGGGGGGGGGCAGAGTTTCCCAGTACTCAATCTGGCTACGGCAACTAATTCCAGGCCTTCGTGGTGCTCTATTACTTTTGGCTTCCGTGTCAGAATGTTACGAAGCAAATGGGTAGTTGCAGGTAGGTAATTGTCGGGATATTTCTTGTAATTAAAAACCCTTAATGTTTCAATGATCTTTCACTCAAAACGTAAAATGACACTTAACGCCTACCCTATACAATCTAAAAACGCATATTTTTCTGAATATATTACAAATTACAACAAATCATTTGAATTGGTATTCTATCCACAAGGACTGATTAAATAATATTAAATATTTAAAAGAAACGCGAATACCAATGTCCGCGGGTTTTACTGCAAATTTTGATTTCAAATTATGTACAGCGTTCACTGAAGTTGAGGTCGCCGGGTGCAAAATGATCAATGTTTTTCAGACGTGTTTCCTGGCATGAACGCCCGAGTTGTAGAGCCCAACTAATGGGCGTTTGTGTTGGATGGGGGTTGGGCAGTCGCGTCGGGTAGTTTTTCGGGTGGAGGAAGAGCCTCAAACATCCAAATTCTGAATAACGGCCACTTTAACCCGTCTCGTAGTACAGTTTCGTCAGGTGAAAGTGGCGATCGAAAGAAACAAGTTTGGTTTTTGATCCCACATTTTCAGTCCCAACCGGACCAAAAAATTTCCAGGTAAAAAAAAATATTTTTTCGTCTGAAAATTGACCAAAACGCATAGAAAACCAAAAAAAAAATCCGATTTTTGTTCAAAATTTTCCAAGTCCGAACCGGAGTGGTAGTTCTCCAGCCATCAGAAGCCTAGTGGAATAAAACCCTATTCCTATGGGATTGGGGAAAGGTTTAAAGAGACCGTGAATGTTGCCATTTCAACCACGGAAGCCTTATACGATTCAAGAACGTCGATTATTCTCATGCCAAAAAGAGGGTGTACGGACCGTTGGGAGGTCGAGAGTGTACATTTGGCGACCGCCCGAAGCCAAATGCAACAGGATTGTGCTTCCACACTGCGGGGAATCTTTTTACCTATATACGGGCTACAGATTTTCAATCACCACCGCTTTTAACCCACTCCGGTAGCAAAGTATAATGAGGTCGTAGTACCTGTCCGAAGCCTCGACCAAAAACTTCCAGGTGAAAAAAACAATTTTTTTCGTCTCAAACTTGACCAAAACGCGTAGAAAACCGAAAAAGAAAAATTCACATTTTTGTTCAAAATTTTCCAAGTTCGAACCGGAGTGGAAGTTTTCCAGCCATCAGAACCCAAGTGAAATAAAATCCTATTCCCATGGGGTGGGGGGGGGGGGGGGGGGGTTAAAGAGACGGTGAATGTTGCCATTTCAACCACGGAAGCCTTATATGATTCAAGAACGTCGAGTATTTTCATGCCAAAAAGAGGATGTTCGGATGGTTGAGAGGCCGAGAGTGTACATTTGGTGACCACCCGAAGCCAAATGCAACAAGATTGTGCTTCCACACTATGGGGAATCTTCTTGTCTATATACAGGCTACACATTTTCAATCACCACCGCTTTTAACCCACTCCGGTAGTAAAGTAAAATCAGGTCGTAGTAGCAGTCCGAAGACCGGACCAAAAACTTCCAGGCAAAAAAAATTTAGTTCGTCTCAAAATTGACCAAAACACATAGAAAATCGAAAAAAAAATTCCGATTTTTGTTCAAAATTTTCCAAGTCCGAACCGGAGCGGTAGTTCTCCAGCCATCAGAAGCCAAGTGAAATAAAACCCTATTCCCATAGGGTGGGAAAAGGATTAAAGATACCGTGAATGTTGCCATTTCAATCATGGAAGCCTAATAGGATTCAAGAACGCCGAGTATTCTCATGCCGAAAAGTAGGTGTACGGACCGTTGAGAGGCCGAGGGTGTATTTTGGCGACCGCCCGAAGCCAAACTCAACAAAATTGTGCTTCCAAACTACGGGGAATCTTTTTACCTATTTACGGGTTACACATTCTCAATCACCGCCGCTTTTAACCCACTCCGGTAGAACAGTATAATTAGGTCAAAGTACCTGTCTGAAGACCGATTTTTGGTTTTTTGGTGTAGTGTAAAAAAAAAAAGTTTTTTTTCGTCTCAAAATTGAACAAAACACTTAAAAAACAAAAACAAACATTTCCGGATTTTGGTCGAAAAGTCCGAACCGGAGTGGTAGTTCTCCAGCCATCAGTAGCCAAGTGAAATAAAACCTTATTCCCATGGGGTGGGAAAAGGTTTAAGGAGACAATGAATGTTGCCATTTGAATCACGGAAGCCAAGAACGCCGAGTATTCTCATGCCGAAAAGAGGGTGTACGGACCGTTGAAAGGCCGTGTGCTTTTGGCGACCGTCCGAAGGCAAACGCAACAGAACTGTGCTTCCAATCTACGGGGAATCCTTTTACCTATATATGCGCTACACATTAGCAATAATCGCCGCTTTTAACCGACTCCAGTATTACAGTATAATTAGGTCAAAGTACCAGTCTGAAGACCAATTTTCGTTTTTTTGGTGGTGTAGTTTAAAAAAAAAAAAAATGTTTCGTCTGAAAATTGAACAAAACGCATGAAAAACAAAAAAAATATTTCCGAATTTTGTCGAAAATTTCGAAGTCCGAATCGGACCGAAAATTTTCAGTGTAAAAATTTTTTTTTTTTTCATCTCAAAATTGAATAAAACGCATAAAAAACGTAAAAAAATTTTTCGATTTTTTGGCCGCCATTTTGGATTAACGAAAAATCGAAACGGAATTCTTTCGATTTTTTTTATAAAGCGGTATTACTGCCTTCAATTTGGAACCCTTTTAGAGGGCTCATTATTTTTAAATCTCGATATTTCAATCCAAAATGGTCGATTTTCGAGATAACTTTCCGTTTTGTGAAAAATTTTGGCAGAAAACATAAAAAATGGAAAAAAATATCGATTATATTGGTTTTAGACAAGAGTAATTCTGACAAGTCTGTCAAAAAATTAAGTCGATAGCTTTTTTCCTTCATGAGATATTGGCCTACGAAGCTTTGGGCTTTTTGGGGCGTTTTTGACCACCAAGAAACATTTTCCCCCAAATACAGATGGTTTTATTTATTAGAACTCACGGCCGTCATTGATCGTGCAAAGTTTGAAAAAATCTTAAAGACCGTTTTCGAGAAAACTCTTTCCCCGATGTGTTGGAAAAAAAAAAAAAAAAAAAAATATTAATCTTGGCAATAACAAATAGATTTTCCTTTCAGGAAAATCCAAATTCGAAAGATACGGTATACGAGGCTTGGGAAGAGATTAGTTCACAAGTTATTTAACCGGAAAAAAACAATATGTCGATTATGACGACCGTAAATCCGATGTCGCCCCGATAACACATGGAGTTCCCCGAGGTTCCATACTCGGGCCCCCGTTATTTCTACTCTACGTGAATGATATCTGCTAAGCAACATCCCTAAATCTGTTGTCGTTGGCGGATGATACAACTGTATATTCATCTGGCCCAAACCCAAACAATATAGTTCCTTTATTAAATAAAGAACTCGAAAATCTCTTCGAGTGGTGTTGCGCCAACCAGTTAGTCCTAAATGCCACAAAAACAAATTACATTTTAATTAACCCCTCATATAAGTCGAAATTTGCCACACTTACACTCAGCGTTCTTATAAATGGACAGGAGATAAAAAGAGTGGGTTCTGAAAATGCAGAAAAATCTCTCAAATTTCTAGGGATTTATATCGATGATAAACTATCCTACAAATACCACGTATCCCAACTTTGCACCAAAATAGCCCGTGCGAATTTTGCCCACAACAAAATAAAGACCATTCTCCCACATGATGCGATGAAAACTCTGTATTTCTCTTTAATCCATACCCATCTAGTATATGGAATAAACATATGGAGAACGCCCAAACCGTAAAGAATCTAATAATACTGCAGAAACGCTCTGTGCTTATTATAAATAACAAAAGGTATTGAACACCACGAGAAACGGTACGTATCACATAATGTGTTCCGATTCCGTATCATATAGATGACTCATTCTGATTTTGTATCAAATAGACGACTCGTTTCCGGGAACGCAACGGGCTGTCATAACAGGCGCATGAGTACATTCTATGTTCGTTTCAGTGGTCGACTCAGCTGATCGCTGACAAAAACAAAACAAACTTCCTTACAATTGGCGACAAAACTATCAATAGTAAATGCCCCCCCCCCCCCCCCCCCCCCCCAACACACACACACAATAAATAGAAACTATACAATTAAATGTCGCATACTTATAACTTCAAGAGTATCAACAGAGGAAGTGACATTCGGAGTAAATAATTTTACAACTTAAGTTTGAAAATTTGCGGTGACCGCGTTACTCATTGCTTTTTAAACTGCACAACAATATTGTTCCATACAATATGTTTTCTTTTTAACTTTTCTGGCCCAACATTATGTCCCAACACTGTATTAATAATTTAAGATTTAATCTGCTTATGTGACAGAATTGTTAGATAAATGAATTATCATGATAATGTGCATGCCCTGTGATTTGCACCAGATTTTCGGTTGTGTTCAGAATGGGATCACAAAACCGGATAGTTTATAATATAATAAGATTACCGGATAGTAATATAATAAAATATCGTTGAAATCCCATTCTGGACACCACCCCGAATATGATACAAATCACAGGACATGCACATCATCACGATAATCTGTATTTATCATATGACTCGTCCGTTTTGTCCACTTTAAAACATTTGATATTTTGTTTTCATATTAATCAGTGATAAATAAAGCCTTCCGTCAATTTCATTTGTCAGTTTCAAAACTAGACAATTTGATTGGCTGAACAAAATAAAACTGGGCCACATTTTCAAAATTTGCATAATTAGAGTTGGGAGCTTTCATTGGTCAATTTCGAAACTGGACAATTTGATTGGCTAAACAAAATACAACAGGGTGACATTTGCATAATTTCAGAATTTACGTTATCTGTCCTATTTAGGGGGGGGGGGGGGGGGGGTTATTGTATTAATCTTTTACCTACAAAAAAACGCCATTCATTTTTTTTATATATTTTCACTTTTTGCTTCCAAAACATGGGTTATGGACCCTCATTGGAACGAGCTTGTTCCAATGAGGGGTCATACATAACCTATGTTTTGGAAGAAAAAAATGAAAAGTTTTAGTTATACGAGGATGTTTTTTTACCAAGTGCCGTCTGCAACTCAAGTTAGGTGATGGGTTAAAAAGTCAAACTACGTGGCCAATTTGTGCGTGTGTGTGTCATATGATAAATAGAATATGAAATGAGTGTTTTTCTCATATAGTATTTATGAAACTCGTCCGATTTTTTTTTTCGCCAAAACGGAAAATTCTTAGACTCGTTTCATAAATATTATATGAGAAAAACACTCATTCTATATCCTCTATATCTTCACCTGATTCCATAAGATCTTCTGCGCTTCGGAGACTAATATGAATTACTTCAGGTTGGTAGGCATTATTTTTTTGTTTCGGTTTCCGCTCTTTAGTTTCGTACTACTGCACATGGTAAAATTCTGAACTAAAGGCATATGTTGAAATTGATACCATGTAAACTGGAGGTGTATGTTAGCATCAGATGTTTTATTACAATAAGCTATTTGTTGGACAAAAGAAATTTGAAGCTTTGGTCAATTAGTTGGAGTCTGATGCATGGGGTAAATTAACGAAGTAATTATGAGAAACAGATTCTTCGAAAAATTGATTACTGTTTAAAATGTAATTTGTACACGGAGTTGTTAACAGGCATGTAACTAAAAATGAAATGGAAACGTATAACTTCTTTGGTATTTTAGAGACAAGGGATGCTATGCTCCAGGGGTAGGGGGTGAGGGTAGTGGACATATTCTGCATTTGCGGTGCTTGGTGAATGGAAATGACTGGTTTCGGTATTTTTTCATGCAATTTTCGAAGTTGAGGCCTTACATTTGACAACAAATTAGTTCACCCAAATTCAGATTGTTGGTTTCTACTTAATCAGTTAGTTCTGTATGTTTCTGATGGATTGGGGAAGTTTAATATATATTATGGGTTAGATAACTAAATTAGAGTATATTCGTGTTTGAAGTTAGTGTATCACATGTTTTTTTTTGGAAGTTCCTGGAAAACTTGGAACGGAACCTCAGAGCGTACATTGTTTTACATTGTAATGCTATTGGATAGCGAAAAACGTCTATCATACTAATTGAAAAGACAACCGTTGTGTGTGGAATTGTCTCATAATTAACATAATTACACCGACAAAGTTGTTAACGGTCCTGTCATTGCTTCTTTTGAAACGCAAGCCGATGTTGATTAGCCATATCATTTTTAATTGCCATGCATATTTGCCATTGGACGAGAACACCCCGTAACCCTCTCCACCAAACCATCAGTCCGGACTGCGTTGACAGAGGGGCCCTGAGCCCGGAACCCATTCCACAACAACCTAGACCGGGATAAGTTGACCTAGGGGGTTCTGGTGTGTTCTTCCACTGATAATTTAAAATTATGATATCACATCGAGTTGCAAGGTTCACGGAAAATACCAGTCGGTCGCAATTAGTCAAAGAACGATTCCTCACTTCCGATAGATGCTACAGTTGTCCGCTCGTAGTGGTTTGACTCTGTCTGAGACCCTCATCGACAAGTAAAATGTGCATTGTACACACCTACCGAGCAAATGTCTCTAGCCCAGTACTGGTGCGTGGCTCATTTCATTAATGCCGATTTCCAGTCTTTGCTTATCTCACGTTAAAAGGTTTGCATCCACCTTCATGAGAAATGTAGTTGATCGGCTTAACTCTGTTGCTGTCTCACGGCATCAAAGCTTAAACCTTCCCATCAACACGAAAATCAAGACCGCAACTTACCTTATCAAATTCTTCTAAAACATATACATGATTGTGTCCTTTGAGGTATCCATACGAGCTCGTTCCAGCATTCGTCTTGCGCTAACCACAACACTTTCCTGATGCTGTAGTCAGCGCGTTTCCCACTTCAATGTAGCTACCATAAGGGAAGTGGACGAAGCAATGACGAGAACTCCAGGTAAAAACTAAATAATAGTAATAGTCATGGTGTTCGAAAGCGTGCAGTGGTCCAGTGATTTAGGTATTCGCGATTTCTCATTCGCGATGGCCAATACTACAAATTTGTTTCAATTGTATTTTCCAGAATTGTATTTTCTAATTATGATTTTAAATGGCTTGAAATGAACCATTGGCATTGTCAAAGATATGGCAATTTGCCAGCTGGCAAATTGCCATACATTTTAAAATGCCAATGATTCAATTTAGACTTTTATATTAATAGGCCGAAAATATAATTCAAGAAAACACAATTGTAAACGATTTATTGTACTGGTTCCAGGTCGCATTCAGACCGTGCAATGAAACAAGCAGAGAAGTGCTGATTTCCACAAAAAACGAATTAGCACGTGTTTTTTTTTTTTTTGTTTTTTTTTTGTTCTCTCATCCACGTAGTAGAATGGGGGATACAGGAATTAGTTCCGTCTATCCTTCCATACGCCCTTCCCCCGTCCTTCCGTCCATCTTTCCGTGCATTCTCTCGTTCGTCCGCCCTTCCCAATTTCTTGTCATTACATTTTTAAGAAAACCCTTCAATCGATTCAAAATGCATTTTCCAAGTTTGTTTTACAGCCTATTGGTGATGACATTGTAAATGCGATTGCGAGCCAGCTGTGTCGAAGTATGTAATAAAGAGTTATTGCTCCTGTTACACTTAGACGTCCTTGTAAATAAATAAATAAATAAATAAATAAATAAATAAATAAATAAATAAATAAATAAATAAATAAATAAAAAGAGATATGGTGTGGGGTGTGTGAGTGTGATTATGGTTTTGAGTGTGAGGGAGGGAGTGATTAGGTGTTTGCAGTGTGTGTGTGAATGGGTGTATGTGTGGTGGGCGGAGCAAAAATGGAGATCGAAGTCAACGCTTTGGGGCAAATACTTCTACGCTCCATGTAGAGCTCGCAGCTGAGTGACTTTAACCCTTTGCCTAACGTAACGTCCAAATCCGGCCAGCGTAATACACAAAAAATACCATTCAATATTCATTATTATTTTTTTAAATTGTGCTTCAAAAAAAAAAATAGCCTATGACCCCTTAGTGGAATGAGCTCGTTGAGCACGTTCCATTGATGCGCCATGTGCTATGATTTTGACTTAAAAGATGAAAGCAAATTAGTTATACAATAATTGTGTTTGCAAGAGCGGTTGTTTTTCATATTAGAAGATGACACGGAACATTTTTATCAACTTGTTGGAAGGCGATTTTTTGATAGGTTAAAGTATCGAATTTTCATTCTTTATTTCAGGAGTGGACGAAAGTGGCTATATCATTCTCAAATACAGCGGAGGGAGATTCGCGCAACTCTCTTACACTATGAGTTGCATGTACTTGAATACCGCAGAAATAATGGGCCATGACGGTGCATTTCAGGTATTTATTACTTTCCAAAGTGTGATTTACTGGGATTCCCGGATTTGATTTTTAACGATAACTTCACAAGTGAATTATGCAGTCAACAATTGTGTCATGTATCCGCGCGCGCAAATGAAGACGCTTTGCAGTGGATGTAAGGGGACCTTTATTGTTTTTTTGTTTTTTTAACCCGTTATCTAACAAGAAAAGCAGACGACACTTGTAAAAAAAAAAAATTCTTGAATAACTATTATTTCCATTCTTTCTCTCAAAAACATAGGTTGTGACCCCTCATTGGAATGAGCTGTACGAGCTTGTTCCAATGAGGGGCCACAACCAATGTTTTAGAGACAAAAAATGAAAAACATAATGAAGATTAATTGGCGATTTTTGAGAATAGCGCTGGCTGGTTTTGGCCGTTACGCTAGGTAAAGGGTTAAATAATATAATTATTGTTAATAATGAAAAGTAATAAACAGAGTAATCGCTCGGCTGGACTGGTTACGTGAAATAATTCATTCGAGGCGAGGGACTATATTGTAAAACACTCGTGCGCATCAGAGCACTCTTGTTTGTACAGCGTCCCTCACCTCTCATGAATTATTTCACGTAACCAGTCCAGTCAAGCGATTACTCTCTATGCATTTATCGAGAGTTAACTGAAATTACCATAATATTATATTCAAGGAATGTAGTATTGGTATTTATCTAACAATCAAATTCATTTTGGCTTGAAAACCACGAGTAACGGTACGTATCACATAATGTGTTCCGATTCCATATCGTATAGACGACTCTTTCTGATTCTGTATGATATAGACGACTCGTTTCCGGGAACGCAACGGGCTATCATAACAGGCGCATGAATACATTCTATTAGTGTTTCGATGATCGACTTGGTTGGTCGCTTTTAAAACATAACGAAATTCTTTACAGTTAGCGACAGAGCTATTAATAGAAATACCCCCCCCCCCCCAAAACGATATTGCGCACTTGTAAATTCAAGCGTATTATCATAGGAAGTGACGTTCAGAGTGAAGGATTTTACCACGCAATTTTGAAAATTTGCGGTGACCGCATTACTTATTGTTTGTTAAAATGCACAACAATATTGCTCCATAAAATATGGATCTTTTTTAAACCTTTTCTGTCCCAACATTAGGTCCCAAAACTGTATTAATAATTTAGGATTTAATCTGATTATGTGACAGAATTGTTAGATAAATGAGTTATCATGATAATGTTCATGTCCTGTGATTTGCATCAGATTCTCGGTGGTGACTAGAATGGGATCACAACTCGCCGACAAAGCCGGCTCGTTTGGGATCCCATTCTGGACACCACCTCGAATCTGATACAAATCACAGGACATGCACATTATTATAATATGTCTGTACACAATTAACCTCTGCATGCACCTATTTGCTGATAAATAAAAGAGAACACCTTGACAATGGGTCATATTTTTACATCTGACGTTCGGCATTCTTGGAATATTAAAAGCGCAATGAGCAAATCAGTTGCTTACATTTTGATGCACAAGGATCTTTTGAGACCCAAACATAATACAAAAGTACCAGGTACATGTAGTTCAGAGCCACGATAAAGAAAATGTGATGTCATGCTAGAATTACAAAAACCCAAATGATTTTGTGTACATGTGTATCAGTGCCATTGACCAGTTGAGAGCTGTATGTGCGTTTTGAGTATTGTGCTATTTGAGAGCGGATTTAAATTGTTTGTGGCTTCGTTCAGCTTGGGGTTACTGAGTAACTAGTTCCGCTGAAACGTTCCAGATGCTGTAAGCACTCGATCTGTAACTGGGTCACCATCAATCAGGCTAAGCATGTAACAGGACGAAGGCCATAAATATCCATACAATCAAGTTACTTAGGTAAATTAGGGCTAGTGAAGATGATGAAGTACTGAGACAGAAAACATCTCGAGTGAAGTACGGGTCACAGGAAGCAACGATCTAAAGATTATTGATTACTGCCCCCATACTCTACCCGAGTTGAGTTCTGTGTTCATACCAAGGGTATTCATGAACTCAGTGGACGACGAATATATTTTTAACAAGAAATACCATCTTCTGTCGTCTGATAACTTTCTTGCTTGACTCTGCTCTGTAACGTCCAATCAGTTGCGTTTTTAAATCACATTCTTACGCGTAGTCCAAATTCCACGCGTACTGTATCTATGATATTTCCCAATGTCTGCATTGTACCGTGTAAAGTTGAATACAAACAACAATCGTGGTATACGATTTGACATTGCAACCATAAAGCAGACACCTGCAACAACCCAACTGGCTTCTAACAAATTCATGTACCAGTTCCTTTGCGGTCTCTCTCTTAACCCTTTACCCAACGTAAAACCGGTCATCGCTATTCTCAACAATCTCGAATTAATTTTCATTGTCTTTTAATTTTTTGTCTCAAAAACAATCGCAGGTTATGATCCCTCGATGGAACGAGCTCGCCGAGCTCGTTCCAATGAGGGGTGATAACCTATATTTTTGAGACAAAACATTTAAAAAAAAATAGTTATACAAAAGTATTATTGCAAGTGTCGTCTGCTTTTCATGTTTGGTAAACGGTTAACGCGCGTGTCGGTTGCCAAAGTATATACATAGTGCACGTAGGCGATGGGGAGATCATATTTCTATCGATCTGTTGGTAATGTTTTAATATTTTTAAAATCGGTTAGGAAGCCCTGGATATATACCTTTTTCTTTACGGGGCTGAGTCCTGGAAACGTTTGAGCGTGATTGGATATCCGTGCCTATGAGGACTGTGCCAAACACTGCAACAGGGAAAATATTTTCATTTTAAGATAATATCAAGCACACCCACAGACTATGAAGCCTCCAGGTTGAAGGGTCTGCACTTGTTCATAATGTCCAGATATGACCTTCTAGCACCCTGCCGGTTAAAGTGAATGAATTCTCTCAAACGAGGTTGAAATGAATATACAGTTGTATATCGTCTGCTTTGAAATACAAAATGCGGCCTTGTTTTCGAATGGTGTTCCCCAGTGGCAAACCAGAGATGATGTACAGAAAAAAGAATGTTCCAATGGCCGAATCCCGGGGTACGTAAAATCTGAGTAGTATTCGTGGCTTCTTAAAACATTCGTCTTTAATATTACCATGTAGATATCAATCCTCTTGGTGAGACGGGACCCAGTCGAGGGGTGCGTGGCTTACATGCAGACTAAAACACTTTGGACAAACTGTAGTGTGTCAGATAACTCCAGATTGTTCTTGCACGTTTCAGACATTTGAATATGAAAGTACAGCTGGAAATGGGCAGTAATATTTTGAAATATCGGGATCGAGATCTGGCTTTTTGAAGATCGGTGGTATCTTTGGCATTTTCAAAGATATGGCAATTTGCCAACTGGCAAATTGCCATATATTTTAAAATGCTAATGATTCATTTTAGACTGTTATATTAACAGGCGGAAAATGCAATTCAAGAAAACACAATTGTAAACGATTTATTGTACTGGTTTCAGGTCGCATTCAGACTGTGCAATGAAAGGAGCAGAGAAGTGCTGATTTCCACAAAAAACGCATTAGCACGTGTTTCTTTTTTGTTCTCAGATCCACGTAGTAGGATGGGGGATACAGGAATGATTAGTTCCGTCTATCCTTCCATACGCCCTTCCCCGTCCTTCCGTTCTCTCCGCGCATTCTCTCGTTCGTCCACCCTTCCCCATTTCTTGTCATTACATTTTAAGACAACCTCCAAACGATTCAAAATGCATTTCCCAAGTTTGTCTTAAAGCCTATTGGTGATGGCATTATTTATGTGATTGCGAGTCAGCTGTGTCGAAGTATGTAATAAAGAGTTATTGCTCCTGTTACACGCAGACGTCCTTGCTATCACAGTACAAGTGCTTGTCATCGCATTTCAAAGAGAATCGATCAAGAATTTTTTCCCAAATTTAATATATAACTTTTTGGTTACAATATCACGATGAGGATCGCGTTCCAGCCATGTCCAATCTTTCTTTGTTCACGAGTTATTTCCATGTTAGAGTTGTATTTCCTGTCATCCCATTATCATTTTTCGTCAGCAAATTTAACCCTTTACCTAACATGAAAAGCAGACGACACTTGCAAAAATAATTCTTAAATGACTAATTTCTTTCATTTTTGTCTCAAAAACGTAGGTTATGACCCCTCGTTGGAACGAGCACGACGAGCTCGTTCCAACGAGGGGTCATAACCTATGTTTTTGAGACAAAAAATTAACAAAATAATGAAAATTAATTGGCGATTTTTGAGAATAGCGCTGGCCGGTTTTTTTACCGTTACTTTAGGTAAAGGGTTAAGTGTTTTCTCTAAACTGACTATAGCATGCGTATTTCTTACCGATTACCATTTATAGTTATTGCTCCTGTTGGACTTAGGTGGCGGGGGCTGGCTATCTCGAAGTGTCAGACTTGTTTTTGTTATCTCAGCATGCACGAATAAAAGCATAACGTGTTTCCAGGCCTTAGTAAATGTTTCTGTGTAACCACGTTGTTGATCACGAGCCATCATAACAAACACATCTTTAGATACAAACTGAAAGAAGGGGAAAAAGAAAGTGTTTTAAGGCCATGGGCCTGGCCGGCCGTCTAAGTGATAGAAAAAAAGGAAGAGAAGGGGAGAAATGGATAGAGAGATAGATTGAGAGAAAGAGAGACAGGGAGAGAGAATTGTGGTTAAGATCGGATCTTATAGTAATATGAGAGTATCAGCCATAATTTTAACGCCCTTCATACAGCCTTTTAACTAGCACTAATGCCACACGAAACTTGCAAAACATGAAAACAATGGTATTCGTATTGTGACTACTATCGATAGCGGTGAGAAAATTAATGCCGCTGCCATGGATAAAAAAGAGGGTTCGTTCTGAATCCTTATTAGATGTTACTAACTGCATTATTGCTCAAGTGAATGATCAGAAGGTGGGAACATGTGATAAGGGAGGAAATGTCAAGCTTACGACCATGATTCTACTGCTTGGGCAACGATATAATATCTTTACATTACCACATTTTCAGATTGCAGACCCATTCTGGTGTCCGACTAAGTTGAAAACTCCAACAGGAGAATACGAGTTTTGTTTGAAAGAAGGAAAGCATCCATTTAAATACCCAAACTCAGCTGGTTTAGGATATGAAGCGGAATACGTGAGGAAATGTCTTCAGAGAGGTGCGTATAACCCCCTGACAGTGATCTCAAAATACTGAGATTTGAAGCAACCGGTTGTTCCGTTATGCGACTAGAATATTATTCAATTCAATCCTGTTTAACAGAGCTCGCTTTTAAAGTGGTTAATTCCTTATTGCATTTGGGAAAACGTTGCAGTTTAATTTGTTTTTCACGTTTAGATATTAGTTGGCGGGGGGGGGGGGGGGTAAATTGTTATCCTTTAATTTGATCCTTAACCCTTTACCTAACGAATCGCCCGCATCCGCCCGCGTAATAAGCAAATTAAGCAGTTGAAAAAAATAAATTTTTCAGAATATTTCGACGAAACCATATCATGTGACCCCTCATTGGAACGAGCTCATTGAGCTCGTTCCAATGAGGGGTCACATGATATGGTTTTGTTGAAATTTTTTGAAAAATATAAACAAATTATATTTAAAAACTAGAGAGTTGTAATTTGTTGGACAAATTACGGGCTTTCTCAACTTTTTAATGTGAAAAGGCAAACTGTATTGTACACAAAACTATCGATCAGTTTTGAAAACAGAAAATTTAGTGGAAATCAAAGTTTTTGTGATGCTACTAGTTTTTATGCAGCCAAAACAGATATTTGAGATACAGCAGGACACCAAAACATTTAACACAAAATTTGCTCTTCAATAATTACAGAATATTTTCATAGAAAGCAAAACAAGCGATGTCCTTTCTGCTTTGGAAAAAAATTAGTACATATGAATTATGGGCGTACGGGCCGGGGTTTCATAAAGGACTGTGCCCCAACCCACCCATGAGTCAGGAAGGAGCCGATTTTTCAGCCAATATGCCAGAAAATTTCGGACAATTTAGTTGCCAGAAATGACCACAAAACATTTTGGTTTTCCACACAAAATGTTGTTTTCCAATCTCATCACTTAGAAGTAGCAAATAAACTGACCATTATACTGTACAAGTCGATTCAGTGGAACCGTATCCACGTTAATATTATTCATTTATAATCACACAAGTACATATAAAGAGTTCTATTACTGCATATTACGGGAGCACGGTGGCTCAGAAGGTAGAGATTGTTGTTGCAATCCAAGAGGTCCTCGGTTCCATTCCCGCCTGTGGCAACCACATTGTGTCCTTGAGCAAGACACTTCATCCCAATTTAATTTCCCACGTGGGGGGGGGGGGGGGGGCATAATGGCGATGTGTACTAAGGGCACTTTGAGGGTGTACTTGTCTTCAACCAATGCTAACCCTGCTTTTGTGGAGTTAGTATGTTGGGGAGTCTGATTCGCTTGCCATTGCTCGGTGGTTCTCTGCAGGTACTCAATGGGAAGGAGACCCCCCCTCCCTCCCATATCCACATTTGGCATTTCCTCCTGAGATTCAACTTTTTCGGGCTAAAAGGGTCCATCCCCCCTCCCTCCCCCCCCGACCCTGAAAAATAGCCCTGTACGCCTATGCAATGAATACCTGGACTTAAATAAATACCTATATTATGGGCATTAGCTGTAGATGCTGAAAGTGATCTTAAATATCAAAAATTAATTTATTCTCTATCATTCTGTCTGTTTGTGAATGCGTGGGATTTGTCAACAAACGAGGGTAAGCTTCCTACTCCATGATTTCACAATTTTTCCAACATATCTCTTTCAGATACAATGAAATACATGTAATATGAGTTATTGCCACACACAAATTAATTGTTTATTTGATATGGTTTAAACCATCTAGAGAGCTAGTATACACACTGATGGGTACAGATCAAGTCAAAATGAGTTGATTAAAGGGATGTTGAACAGCTTGTTAATATTTCTTGCATTACATTACTACTTTGCTATTTATTGACAGAAGGATTTCACAGAGGGTTTCCGTGACGGTATTTATTTATTGGTGTTTGCGGTCACATACTTATCCACAATGGCTAATCGTGACCGTGCCAGTTTTACGGGTGGGGGAAGTCGGAGGACCCAGAGAGAACCACCGAGCATCGACGAGCAGCTGTCAGCTCAACATTCTAATTATGTTCAAGCTCCGCTGAAGCAGGGTACCAACGGTTGAAGACATGTGCACCATTGACATGCAGTACGCCTTAGTACATGGCATCATCGTGCCCCCATGTTGGCAACCGGGATAAAGTGCCTTGCCCAAGGACATTACGTGGGTCGTCCCAGATAGGGATCCAACTCGGGACCTCTGTCATAGAAGTCAAACAGTCTACCACTGAGAAAATGTGCGTTCTTTCCTGGCGGTATTCATATTTGTACGGCCAAACTGGTGTTGGAAAACACGGAAGACCAAAACTTATAACAGAAAATGTGTTCCCCATTGATTTTTGAAAGCAGTTATGGAAAGCTCAAAGAAGCTCTTTCCTTTTTGAGTGAGTATTCAAACAAAGTCATTTTTTGCAGACAGTGCTATTTTTAAGTGGCCAAAGCGCATGTTTCATTAAGTCCCAGAACATAACTAAAGCCGGATTTATCGATTAAACATCTCTGCATATAGCAAAGCAAAGTGTCTCAAATTAATCCATTCCAAAATAGTAGTAGAGAGTAACCAAAGTTGGATAATTTGTGTATTTCCAAATGGTACACTTATTCTCACTCTCAGTGTGCTTGAGGGTTAACTCTGAGATTGAAAATATATACCAATCTTACTCAGGGAAAGGTGAGTACAGAAAAGTACGAAATTAATCAGAAAATGAATTTTGTCTGACGGTACTAATATTTGTACGAGCAAAAATGTACTGGATTTATTTATTAGGTTTTAACAACACATTAACAGCCAAGGTCATAGTATGTCGGTGACAGTAGTATGGGTGGAGGAAGCCGGAGTATCCAGAGAGAACCACCGAGCAATGATGAGCAGCTGCCAGCTCCCCAACATAGTGCCTCCGCACTGTAGCACAGGCAGGGTTATATTGGCTGAAGACATGCGCACCATCGACGTGAAGTATGCCTTAGTACACGGCGTCATGGTGCCCCCATGCGGACAGTCAGGGTGAAGTGATCGGGGCATAATTGGAATATATCCGACAGATACAATGTCGGATATATTCGAATTATGTCCCGATCATGCAAGGCAGCAACTTGAAATTCTCAGAATGTTTCCCACTGTCCCTGCCCGACAATTTAGTATCTTTGTCAAGTGCCGAGACCGCATGGAAATACCGTGGATCAGGTGGAAACCGAGGGCAAGATTCGTCCGTACTTTATTCTCAACTCAACGACTTTTCCATTTATTATTTACCTGTCACCGGCTGAGTTAGGTATTATATTTGTCTATTTGATGAACTTTTCAACCTTAACTATTTGCGGCTTCATGTAGCGCCACTGAAAGGCCACTGCACGGTTACCAATATATTCAGGGATTGATTTTACGAAAATAACAATTATTCTGACTATACCCACATGGGAACTCCTAAATATGCCAAGGGTTAAACTTTTGATAATGACGTATAAAACAGAAGTTGTCATGCTATGCTTGCTGCAGGCAGCCATAGAAAGCATTCAGCGTTCAATGAATTTGGAATGGAGTAAATTGTCACTTTCATCTACGAAATTCTGAAAAAATGAGTTTTTTTCGACGGCATCTACCATTATGCATCTGAGACAGGGATTGCGTTAAACTTTACAGCAACCTTATAACAGAAAATATTCTTGGAATTGAACCGTGAATCCGAATTTCGAAAGCATTTTCGGATATTCTATTCTAAACTACCACTGCACGCTTATCAATATTCAGTGATTTTTATGAAAATTAAAATTATTCCGACCATACCCAGTCTCGAATCTGCCAACGGTTAAACTTTTAATAATGACATATAAAACAAAAGTTGTCATACTATGACTGCTGCATACAGCCACAGAAAACGTTCAGCGCTCAATCAATTAGGAATGGAGTAAATCGTCACTTAAACTTACCAAATTCTGAAAACGAGAGTTTTTTTGGACTGCACCTATCTTTATGCAAACAGAACGAGCATAGGGTTAAACTTTACAACCAAACTTACAACAGCAAATATGCTCGGTAGGCAATTGTACATACGAACATGTAAATCATTTTTTGATATTCCTTTCGAAAATGGAAGAAAAGTGAGCTCCAAATTAGGCAATTTTATGAAGAATTTAAGAGCACTCAAATTCAAGGCCCGAAAACTGGGTGAAGGTTAAAACTTTGAATAAAATATATAACAGCAAAATTCTTCTTGGATGAAGGCCCAATCCTCTCATGGAAACGGTTTTGAGACAATATGGCTCCTGTGCTGAGAAAGTGCATGTAAACTTTGGCGAAAATAACAATTATTCTGACAGCACCCTTATGGGAAGTCTCAAATCTGCCAAGTGTTAAACTTTTAATAATAACATATAAAACAAAATTTGCCATACTTTGACTGCTGCAAGCAGCTATAGAAAACATTCAGAGCTCAAGCAATTAAAAATGGAGTAAATTGCCACCTAAATTTACCAAATTATGAAAAAAATGGAATTTATTTGGACGGCACCTACTTTTATGCAACCAGAATCGGATAGGGTTAAACTTTACAACCAAACTAACAACAGCAAATATGTGCTCGATAGTCAATTGTGAATACGTACATGAAAAGTGTTTGAAATTAACCCTTACAAAATGATAGAAAAGGCAACCAAAAATGGCTAATTTTGGCATTTTCGAACGGTACGCTTATTCTCACCCTCATTGTGGTTGAGGGTTAAATCTGAGATTAAAAAGTAAACAGTAACTTTCTTCCACAATCATTGTTGCATCTAGCCATACCAAAGTAATTATTACAACTACCTTGTAATTAGAAAAAAATTGCTCTTGAAGTTGGCGAAAATAACAAATATTCCGACAGTACCCTTATGGGAAGTCTCAAATCTGCTAAGGGTTAAACTTTTAATAATAACATATAGAACAAAATTTGTCGTACTTTGACTGCTGCAAGCAGCTATAGAAAAGATTCGGAGCTCAAGCAATTAAAAATGGAGTACATCGTCACATAAACTTACCACATTCTGAAAAAATTGGAGTTTTTTTGGACGGTACCTACTTTTATGCAACCAGAATGGGATAGGGTTAAACTTTACAACTAAACTTACAACAGCAAATATGCTCGGTAGTCAATTGTGAATACGTACACGAAAAGTGTTTGAAATTAACCCCTTTCCAAAATGATGGAAAAGGCAACCAAAGTTGGCTAATTTTGGCATTTTCAAACGGTGCTCTTATTCTCACCCTCATTGTGCTTGGGGGTTAAATCTGAGATTAAAAAGTAAACAGTAACTTTCTTCCGCAATCATTGTTGCATCTATCCAAACCAAAATAATTGTTACAACAACCTTGTTATTAGAGAAATTTGCCCTTGAATTTGGTCAATTTTGAAGAAAAATTCTATATTCATGTCATTTTTGGCCAGTGGGGGTTAAAGTTGAAAGATCTGAGTGGTGATTGTGGTGTATCATATTATGCTCTAAATGTGTGGAAAATTTGAGCTAAATAACTGTAAACAATTTTGAGACATTCGAAAAATGTTGAAATTTTGAAGGTTTTGGCAGAACATTTTGAAAACACGCGTTTTCACAGATATGACGATACCGCATTTCACTAGATTTTATAACATTACATAAGTGTGCCAAATTTGGTCAAAATCGTACAGCTTGTTTTCGAGCAGTTCAACAGACAATATTCAGGGAGGAAAAAAAAAATAAAAAAAAAAAAAAAAATAGAGAAGAAAAATTTTGAAAAAGAAGAATAACAATAGTCTTTCCCAAACTGGGTTTGGGAAAGCCTAATAATAAATTTTTGTATCGTCTGCGTTGGGTAAAGGGTTAATCTGCTTGTGGTGAAATCCGCGTCTCTCGGTTTAGCTGCTTGTTGGGTTGACTTTCATTTTGGACATGTGACCAAAGGGTCTCACGTGATCTGTCAAATTATGTATTGCACGTTGTCATGTAAATGAACCAGTTCTTAACTGGTCCATCGACTATATTTAGATACACTCGTCTGGAATAATGCAGTGACTCAGAAAAGCGAACCTATGGTTCGCTTTTCTCACCATCTAAAATGCTCCATTAGGTCGAATCTTAATCATATCACAAACATTTATCTTCGTTGAATCAACACAAAAAATGTCTCTCAATCAAACCTGCGGCGCGGTGTTTAAAGACCGACATCGAGGTATTAAATCTCCATATACCATACATGTTGGCGGAGATAACTTATGGTACCCTTTCTCATGTTAAACGCATTGGGATTTTGTTGATACATTTTTACAGAATGCAAATAGGGACTTCCTTGAGAGTGTTCTTCGCAAGTTAGCACGCACAACCCGATTGCTCATGAAAGATAGCAATGCAAAGGAATACAAAAAAAGATATCAATAAAGTTGCGTAAAATCCATGCAGTTGATAAGACGTGTCTAAATTATGTCCCGCATTTTTCCATTATGTAGTATTAAAATCTGTTCTACACCAACCGCATCTGTAACAGAAAATAACGTTGTTTTGCAGAACATATTATACATACACATAACACAGTTAAGAATATCTCTGTGGAATTTGTGTAAGGTCTCCCATTAACACAAAACACTTGAAACATATTGGGACTGAGAGTGTAAATTAAGTGCCCTGTATTTGATAATAAGTCACCAAAGCCCAAACAAAAGCAAGGAACGAACGGAAATATGAAAAACCTGAATCCCGTGGAAGATTCACAACCACGTGTACGTGTCAAGGTTTTCTAAGTAGAGCATAATATAGTGGCGCAAAATGCAGGCATCCGTACATCTTGGCTGTATGCCAAGAAACCCGAGTTAGAAGCGAATTTCAACGGAAGCACCGAGAACAATGGAAACGTATGTTACGTAATCCAAATAGGATAATGCAAATACACAAAAACGCACATATTTTTAGCTTTTAGTGCATAACAGTCTTAATATTTGTTTATTTGGGCTTAACGACACATTCGACAGCCAGTGTCATCTGTTATGTTAAAATAATATATTCAGCACCTGTGCGATCCTATTTGTTGTGAGGATTATAGACAAAAGTAAGATGTGAAGCCTCGAGTTTTGGCTTTATGTTGTCGTTGTGAACTTATTAAAGGCAGGTAATCATCGTTCCAATAGATTTACTTTCAATGTCATTCGTGCTAAAGTGACAAAATGATGTGGTGTTTGAAATATATCCCATTCGCCATTACTGATAATATACTGAAACGATATGCCCCTGGCTATTGAAAGTGTCATGACCTCTTCCCCAAAGAAAAATAGATGAATAAAATAAAGTGAGTCTATCAGTCATACGTGACACTGTATACCTGGAAAGTGACCTCAAAACAGAGACAGCATTGATGTACTTGCACATGGAGTCACTGAGTACACTGCAAAACTATTTGTTATCTTTAGTACCAAAACTGGTTCTAGTCATGTCCCTGAGATGAAACCAGTTCTGTTTAAACAGTATTTATTTCAAATCAAATACATTGTGTCACATTGTGTCTTTTCACATAAGCACATATCGGCACATTAAGCATGTGCCTTTGTGCTAGGGCACATTGTGTCACATTGTGCTTTTTCACATAAGCACATATGACAAAAAGGGATGCCGAAAGTCATATGTTTTTCAAAAAAAAGGGGGTGCCGAAATTGGGTTGCCCGGGGATATTGCCATTGGATACAGATGTGTTGAGAATCGGATACAACTTCGTTGTAATAAGGGGAGATAACTCGGCATAGAGATTTTGGGAAATCAAGCAATCTGATTGGTTAGTTATAATCTATATAAATGATCTAGATATATGAAACAACAAGAGTACTCGGAATAGGGTCAGGACTAACAAGAACAGACCAGAATAACTAAATATAGTAATAAAAAGCAAAGCCGTTCCAGTTAATAGTCTCTTCTACGCTACTGGAGTATACTCTAGGACAACGGAACATGGTCAGATAGACGAAAACGTTTGCTTATATAGATAGAAGCAGAGAATTCTGGGTAATGACCAAAGGAACGTGTCTTTTAATGGGAAAAACGTCATGAGATAGGGATCCAAAAAGGGATTCTGGGAGAATCCTAAGCCAGAACAAATACTCCGATTCAATCGAACACACCCGGTACCCTCCCGGTACTATAGCACTACGTACTAAGACGATAAAGTGGGAAATCCGTTTCAAATAAAGTCAATTTCGGTGATTTGGGGTGGATTTGGGTGATTTGGGGGGATTTTCGTGTTGTTTGTGGTAATTCTACGAAGTAAACGAGGATTTGAGGAAAATCCGAACCAGAAAACTACTTCAATTCAATCGAACATACCCTCCGAACATACCCCTGTCCTGTTGTAGGCCTTTGGGTAACAGAGCATCCACGTGCTACCATAGAAACTATGATGGCGGCCTCCAGTACTCAAAATGGACGACGGAAACACGTATCACCTTAACAACACGCGCTGCGCGTGCGCACTCACACCGTGTATCACTATGGAGATGATGTCACAAGATGGCCGCTCACGCGGGTTACCATAACAACACAACATGGCGCCATGAGGTCACGTGACATGACGTCACATGAGAACATCCAAATGAGATCATCCAAACAATGCCCCAAACATACGAGACATACCACTGTCGTGGTTCTCGTATGAGAAGGCTTTTATGATCTATGCTCCCAAATACCGTCCACCCACAACCGTCCTGTTCTCCCAACACCTTGAAATGCCTTATTTAACCCGTTACCAAACGTAACGGCCAAAACCGGTGAGCGCTAATCACAAAAAATCGCCAATTAACTTTCATTAATTTTTAATTTTTTTCTTAAAAAACTTAGGTTTTGACCCCTCAATGGAACGAGCTCGTAGAGCTCGTTCCAATGAGGTCCATAACCTTTGTTTTTGAGCCAAAAAAGGAACAAACATAGTTCTTCAAGAATTGTGTTTGCAAGTGTGGTCTGCCTTTCATGTTAGGAGGCTAATGTTAACCCGCGCTTCTTTCTTTCCGATTTCCCTGATCAACATACAAACATTCTCCTTTGTATCGCCCAATAACCACGTGCCTTTCACACCCTCATCCAAATTAACGTTTAATACCAGGATCGGCAATTTCACGGCCCTGGGGATCCGAATTCTGATAGTCAATCACGCTACTAGAGAAATTTAAAGGCCATGGTATCAACGATATCAATGATGATTGCTCCTAAAAGTTTAGAAGATCATCTTCTTCCGAGACCAGCAAAACCACAGAACGGCACGAGTGTGTGAATTGGTTAATCGATATTGCACGAGTGCCATATCAATTAACCCATTCACGCACGCGTGTCGTTCTGTGTTTAGTACAAGCCTTCACGTCGATAAAAAACATTATTAGGAGGACACACAGCAATTCATTTGACAACTACAAACACAAAGAACACATTTTATCGCCAAACAAATTTGCGAGTGGAACCCGTATTACTTTTTCGACCCCGGTGTTCCAGTGTGTTCTATGTGCCTACTGGCAGCCTACTGGCCTCCTACTGGCAGCCTATTGGCACATAGAACACAAAGGAACTCAGGGGACTATTTCCAGCCGTCGCTTAATTCAAATTGTAATAGCGTTGCACGATTTGTAGAAAATCCCAGCGAAATTTCTCTTCTCTTTAAAAGTAGTCCGTCAACGATTTCCGTTCCACACATATATGAATGTTTCGGGTATTGGGACTGATATTCACAAACGAGGACCGAAAATGCACGTTCCCTGGATTAAAGCCTAATCTAAATGATAGTCCTTGTGAATCATAATCTGTTAGACTGATATTTTAATCCTTTACCTAACATGAAAAGCAGACGACGCATGGAAACAAAATTCTTGAATATCTACTTTTTTTCATTTTTTGTCTCAAAAACATAGGTTATGACCCTTCATTGGAACGAGCTTGTCGAGCTCGTTCCAAAAAAGGGTCATAACCTATGTTTTTGAGACAAAAAATGAAAAAAATAATGAAAATTATTTGGCGATTTTTGTGAATAGCGCTGTCCGGTTTTTTGGCCGTTACGTTGGGTAAAGGGTTAAACATTGTAAGTGTTCATGATAGTGGTCCGTGATCTCAATTTCTCCAGATTACACATTTGGCATTCATTGTCTCCGCCTTCCTCAATTGTTCCCCAATTTCAGCGACCTCGACCTCAGTTTTAACAGCAATGACATAGAAAAGGTGCCACCTATGTATTCCTCAAATACTGGCTTCTCCATATCACCCAAGCCGTCCAAAGATTTCTTGGTGTTTACCCCTTCTCGCCAATTACGGTTACAATCCTCCATAATTCTCTCTCTGGCGAGGCCTTTATCTTGAGCTGTCACTCCATTGTCCTTTATCCATCATACGTCTTTTCGAAAAAGAGAAGATTGATTTTACTAATCTTGCTATCACTTCACTGATCTTCTGTACTTTTCATTCTTTCAGGAATGACAGAATGCGATCTGATGCCACATGAACACAGTATAATTGTTGCCGAAGTCATGTGCGAAGCTTTAAGACAGCTTAAGGCTAAATAAATTGATATTGAGTGATATTATAATTAGAGTAAGTGACTAAAAAGTGAGCAGCCGACAGAATGCGAAAATGATTTATTATATCCGAAATATGCAATGCAGCTTAAATTTTCCCAGGATAATTCTGATATTAAACTTTCATGTCGGTGGTGGAGTATGGAAACTCAAATGTAACATTTCGATAGCATATGAATGATACGCAGTGCTTTCAAGCCTGGAAATAAGCAAAAATGATCATCTGCAGAATTAACCCCCACAGGGTAGCATCACAAAATTTAACCTCTGTAAACCTCACCTCTGATGCAAGGTCTCGGGCATAAACAGAAATAGGTAGGCTTTTATTTATTTATTTATTTATTTATTTATTTATTTATTTATTTATTTATTTGTTTATTAAGGTTTAACGACACTTTAACAGCCAAAGTCATATCGTGTCAAAGAGAGTTTTAAAGGTGGAAGAAGCCGGAGTACCGGAAGACAATCACCGAGCAACGACGAACAGCTGCCAGCTCCACAACATCGTAACTCCGCACTGCAGCATAGGCAGGGTTAGATTGGTTGAAGACATGCGCACGGTCGACCTGCAGTGCGCCTTAGTACACGGGGTCATCGTGCCCCATGTGGACAATCGGTGCCATGCCCAAGGATACAACGCGGGATACAACGCGGGAGTTGGTATCGATCGCTCAGACGGTCAGCAACCGGGGTCGGCGCTGCTTAACTTCTGTGATCTGACGAGAACTGGTTACCGCAACGCAACCGCGCCCACAGCCAGAGGATAAATTGGGGGATTCTAGCCCACGGTATGAAATAGCATCAGAAAATTCACCAATGGGTCCTTATTCTGCAAATGACAGTTTGCGTATTCGCGTATTTCCAGGTTTGGGTGGATTCCACCGGAACAACGGAATAAGCAACGATGCTCCTTGTGGGAAAACGGCGGATTTTCAAACCGCACCAGGAATAAAAAAAAATTACAACAAAAAGCAGACGATACTCTTCGATACTTTTGTGACTTATTTTATTTTCGTTGAACCCTTTACCTAACGTAACGGCCAAAACCGTCCAGCGCTATTCTCAAAAATCGCTAATTAATTTTCATTATTTGTTTCCTTTTTTGTCTCAAAAACATAGGTTATGACCCCTCGTTGGAACGAGCTCGTTCCAACGAGGGGTCATAACCTATGTTTTTGAGACAAAAAATGAAAACAATTAGTTATTCAAGAATTATTTTTGCAAGTGTCGTCTGCTTTTCATGTTAGGTAAAGGGTTAAACCACTCTAATTAAACTGTTTCAAGATTATTTTGTTTTGTTGTGCGTCACATAAGTTAAATGAACATAATATGCTGGCTAAAACTGCTATTCCCGTCTGCACCAACAATTTAGGAATCCACGTTTAGAATTTGTTTAAATCTTCCAGTTTGGAGATTTGAGATTCAGTATATAACCATCTCCGCGCCTAAATGGGGTGGGGGGGGGGGGGTGAAATTCTAGATTCAACACGAACAATACCTTAAACATTCATTTTATTTGAATAAACGAAAGAGGGTTCCCGGACATTCGCACCGGACATGCGCCAATTCGGACACGTGCCACCAGAACATTTGCGACTCGGACATAAGCCACCCAAATTTATCACTAATTTCGGACATTAGCCACCCCCTCTCTTCGAATGGAAAATTAATCTAGTATTAACTGTATTGTTTCTTCATCACTCAAGAGTCCCAAGTTAATTTCCAGTTCAGCTCTTCGACCGTGAAGTTGTACAAGCTAATGGGCATTTTCTGTGTTACGAAGCATCTCCCAAAACGAAACCGCGAGAACGTCGATTCCATAGGATTTCCCATAGACATTTCTACTTTGCAGGAAAATTCACATCTTCGAATGCTGTTGAGTTGGTAAATATCTATGGACACTCTACGTTAAATCGAAACGTTCCTCCGCCCGATTGTGTTTTCTGCGCCTGCGTTCTACATGACTTTGCGGGCCGCACGTTTTCTAACGAACGGATTTGTTAATCGTGCACTTTTTCGATTTTGAAATTTTGTAATGTGTTTTTATCCACGTCAGACGGATATTTTGTACAGTTGTTTTTTTGTTGTTGTTTTGGGGGGTTTTTTTTGCATCGTCGGAATAAAAATTCTGCTTTTTCGAATCTAAGTGAGGTGGAAATTCATTTTTTCAGTTTTTTTTTCGAGTAAGATATTTGTGTGATGTTTTGTTTTTCGACGTCGGAAGAGAGGATCTCTTCTTTCGAATCAAAGCGAACTGAAGAAATCAATTTTAGATAGATAGGATTTTTTCATCGAAGGGTTCTCTGGAAGGAAGGAATGTAAATAAAAAAAACAGAAAAAATAACAACAATAATCTAATAAAATATGACCGACGTAATAAAAAAAAAAAAAAAAAAAAAATAACAACGAGAACGAGAAGTAGATGAAGCAGAACGAATGCGGAAGAAGATTCTAAGAGATAAAAGTGAGATATAAGAAGAAACCTATTTATATTTTCATCAAAAAGACAGTTGGGGCATTACATGGTGACATCTGGTGAATGATTTCAGCGATAGTTGGGTGTCTGACAAGCACACATTCTACGCACTGAGCTGTAGAAGCCATGGACGGTCAGTCAGAGAATTTACCACATATCAGTCCAAGACCTCAATACTTTGTAAATCCTCCTCGGCTCGCGAGACTAGCGGGGATCCGACGCGGCATACTCCTCACCAAACGTCCAATATCAGGTTGACTGGTGTTATTCCATTCATCCTGCAGTGCAGCGGCGGGTTCCTGGACATTGGTAGGGGGCTATTGGCGTTGTCGTAGGCGCCTGCCAAGCATATTCCAGACGTGCTCGTTTGGTCTGGACTTAGTGCTAACCAAGGCAATGTAGTGATGTTCTCCTCCTGAAGTGCTCTTGCATTGTCATCTTGGAAAATGAATCGACGGTCGTGAAGTCGCGCAAATGACACCACATGAGCTCCTAACATATAGTCACGGTAGTACTGTCTTGTGACACGCCCTGTTCTACTTGTCATGGTTATGCTTCCCCACACAACAACCGATCCCCCACCAAAACGATCCTGCTGCCTAACGTTTACGTCATGGTATCGTTCGTTCCGCCGCCGCTAGACTCTGGTTCGCCAGTCGTGGAAGTCGAGAGTGAACCTCTAGTCATCAGAAAACATGACGTTGCTCCACCGACGATTGTCACAGCGCTGTCGTGCTCCACACCAGTTACACCTTGCTGCGATGTGACGTTCAGTCAAACGTGGAATTATTCGAGGTCGTCGAGTGTACACATTCCAGGCTGTCTGAGCGATTTCGGATAGTCTGGCCACTGACTCGCCATCTGTCGCTTGGTGCAACTGGTGTCCAATTTATGAGGCACTTTGATGGCGGTTATGTAATGCTGTGGTTCGGATGAAACGATCCTGGTTAGCAGTTGTCGCCCTTGGACGACCTGGCCGACGTCTGTCATCAACATTGCCTGTCTGACAGTAGCGTGACACCAATTTGCTAATCACCGATTGAGTAACGCTGAGAATTTGAGCTACTGCTGACTGTCTGTTGCCAGCTTCCAAGATGCCAATGGCACGTAAACGTTCGTCACGTGCCAGTCTTCGCATACCTCAAGAGGTACGTTTCGACCAGAAACTATTGATGAACGTGTTGATACCAAGAAAAGAACGATAAGGCCTCCGAAAAATTCCGTCCAGTGCAAATGAAAATTTCAAAACGTACTTTCACAGACGTTAACGCGGCGCTCGTGTGAAAACCTGCACGAAGTTTCCGTGGGCCGGTGACATTCATGATCCACACTAAATTTGGTAACACATTGATGTGTCCAATCACGAGCATTCAGTACTATTTTCCGAAAATATCAACATCTGTTTGGATATCCCCTACTTTTTTGTAATAGTGCATACATGTATATATAGCATTGAGAGTAACTTCCAAACTCACAATCTCCGTCTGGAAAACGTCCGGACGGATGGCATGACTCCCGCGGAACAGTACGGGAACTACACGATGAAACTAACTCTGGCCGAAGAGAAAGTAGGTCGTCTTCTTGTTCTGACAAATGAGGTGTGCGACATCGCGCCGAGAGTGATCGAAACATTTGACAGAGGCAATCTGACGTTGGTCTACGGTCGTTGCGTGTATCTCAACGTTGACAAGAGACTCGGGAAGAAGTAGAGTGAAGACGACTTCACAAAGTTGGGAAAAATCAAATCGGTATTGATAACCAGTTTCCCGACGCCTCTCGATTTTCGATAATTTTTTAAAAATATACATTGATGTCTGCAAGAAGGAAATATGTTGAAGATAAGCACATTTTTCGTGTCAATAAAGAATGTACTTTTGATGTCTGCGAAAAAGAAAGACGTTGATGGAATGCCCTTTTTCCTGGCAATAAAAGTGGAATATTTACAACATATTTTAGTTTTATTAATCCTTTACCTAACTGAGCTAAACGTTGTTGTCTGTGCAACATAAAAAGGTTTTAACCCCGGTGGCCAAACTTGGTTATGGAGCATATTTTCGATCTGAAAAACATTCGGTCAAGTTTATTATTGATTTCCACTTGCTGTGCTAACTAATACCCATCCCCAAATATAGTCAACAGAAGTATCTTTTCTTCCTAGTCCAGAAGTTAACCCCCTCTGTCTATATAAGCTTGCTGAAAGTATCAGTTGTTACATTCTGGTGTGTGAGAAACAGTCATTGAACAGGGAGTTTTCTTTATTTTGGCAGGTGTGATGGCCAAATTAATGGGAAATATTCTATTTCAGCCTGTGATTTGATTCAAATGTTGTTTTGATGAGATGCTTAGAAGGTTTTTACTCCATGAGAGCAATTCGGGTGTGGCACTACTTGATTGTTCTATGTTGAAATAACTATTTTCTCTTATTTTTGAACAGAACTGTAGCTACATTATTACCCTTGATTGACAAAGTGAGGCCTTCACAAGACTGTAGAAATGTGTCTAGTAAATGACATTCTGTGTGCTCCCTCTGTCTTTGGTGTTTCATTTTTCATTTTTCTTACCAAGTACTACTACAACCACCATAAAAACTTTCATCCTGTTCATGTGGAAGGTAAAATGCCATTCTTTGTTACAGACCAATAAAGAGAGATGTCTAGTAGTTGAAATTTTGAAAAGACTTTTGTATTAGGAAGATTTCAGTTAAAATGAGTTGTTGGACTTGGCTGGAATGAGCTACTATACTTATCCCATCCAGGTTCAGCAACTTATTTATTTTTTTCGATAATGTCAAACAAGTGGAGGTAGAGTGAATTTGCATGTTGCTAAATGTACTATGCTGGCTTGATACTTGAGAATGTGGGTAAAATGAAGAGAAGTTCTGATATTGCACAGAATTGAGAGACTCCAAACTGTGTTGTGGTTTTATTTGGGAAAATTATCTTTGTTATACCCCCCCCCCCCTTCCCCCCAGTTTAATCTATCCTGATCAATTTTATTTGGAAAATTTGTCCCCATGAGTACCACTGATTGCCTCATATGGTTGGAACTCACACATTTTTTTTTATAAAATTCAGGCTCAGCCCAAGTGCAGAGAGCACACCAGTTCTTAACCTGATCTCAGTACAAAACCAGGGAAATGTCCACGTTCATCTCATTTTGGCAGAGTCTGTTTTCACCCAAATGTATGATTTATTAATTTTCCAAGTATCTTGTTAAATCAGTTAGGTATTCTGACACTGGAATTAAAGTGTGTGGACTCAAAAGGGTGAGGTGTAGTTTTTTTCAGAAGCGGGGGGGGGGGGGGGGTGGTGGGGGGTGGGTGGGGGGTGGGTGTGGGCGTGTGTGTGTGTGTGTGTGGGGGGTTATGGATGAATATACTTTTTTTGTGGACACCTATTAGACATATCCGTGACAATGGATATACCCGATCAGGTGCACAATGCGTATAGGTAAAAACACATTGGCCTAATTTGAGCTCTTGCCGGCGCAGTATGGGGGAGTACTGTGGAGTTACATCTGGCCAAACCGCGAAATGGATCGTGTACATGACCTTGCCGTGTTTGTGGCGTGGGTGTAACGAACCAATTGTCGCTCTGCCTGAGGTGTGGTTATAGGAACGAACATATGAAATTACTGCACCGAGAGCAGGGGGCCACGGCAAAGGAATTTACCCAGCTGGCGGCCATCGAAATTTCCATTTAGAGATGCGGTGGCAACAGGCATATTCAGTACACAGCGTGGTAAGTTTGGACGAATACATCGACCAGCTGCAGGCTGAAATGCAAACACCCGAGTCAGTTCAGAGTGTTATCCAGAACACCCTGGATGAACCCATTCCAGAAGCAATAAAGAAGCGATTGCTGAGGCCTCTGCTTCCGGATGCTGCACAGCCTCCCTCTCCACCTCGAACGGCGCCTGAGAGAAAAAGGAAGGCAATTGTTGAGGCCTTTGACCCAGCCAAACAACGGCGACATTTCGACCTGGATACCCAAGTCCCTCGCCCGGTGAAGCTGCCAGATGATGAACTATGGGTCAATCTTGTGAACGACGCCAAAGACGAGTTTGAAGTTGATGGCGCCGCCGCGGTCTTTTCTACATGGAGGGTAGAGGTAGAGGACCCCCTTGACATCAGCGACGTTGAGATCGCTGATGGCATGCATGCAAGGGCCGACCGACTGGTTTGTGCTGCTCACATGACGGACGAGAGGGCAACACGACTGCAAGCAGCCCTTCCAGAGAGCGCGTTCAACCTGAACCTGGAAATCAAGTTCCTGCGCGAACATGACGAAGGAGACTGGGTCGTCGAAGATAAGTTCGATCCTGTCCGTGCCGGGGGGAAGAAGGGGCGGGACATCGTTGAGATCTTTTAAGAAACTAAGCCGGAAGCGCTGACCGGAAACGACCAGGTATCCTACAAGAATGCTGACCCTGTCACCGCGGTCGTTTACGGGCTCTACCCTCTGAGAGACCCATACCCTGCCAACTTGTCTCCAATGAGTGACAGGCGATCTCAACTGTGTCGCACAGAGCGTGTGGAGCACTCTCTGGAGGGTGCTCTCAGAGGAAGGGGCCTAACCCCCGCCAGGCAACAGAAAATCGAGGATTGAGAGAAGAGAGTCCATGGCGCTGGTGCAACGGTCGACGTTGAAGCCGAGCTCGAGACAATTCTCAAGCGAGACATCATTGTGAAAGACACAGCTGGCCATGATATTTACAATAGTGGCAAATATGTAAGACACGCTAACTGCACCTACGAAACCATAGAGCTCATCTGCCATAACGGCAACGCCTGGTCTAAAGTCCTGCACTTCCCCCAGACCAGGGAGGTCCAGATATAAGCGGCTGACATCTGGGAAGCCATCGGACAGGCCACCCAAAATGAGCCAATATCTGTCTGGCTACTCGGAGGTGGCCAGAATAGACAGCTCAGCGTCGACCCGGTTTACATTCGAAGACGGCCGCACCTACAGGACACAGGAGACCCATCAAACCCTCCAAGAAGCCTGTACCCATCTAAGCGATGAGTCCCACGTGGTCAGCATTATTACTAAAGAGCACAACGGTTGGAAGCCGGTCCCAGCCGGAGTCCTCTACGACATCCAAAAGGCCAACGTGGAGCACGGCCACAGCGGTATCTGGAACTCCATGATCTACGACACGAGAGAGGTCGTCTCCATCGACCCGAAGGCGTGCTACCCGGCCAGCTTCCAGGGGATTGGCGAGACCAAACCCTATTTCGAGAGATTCTGACAGCCCACCCACCGGATGACAAGAGTGGCCATAAACGGGGGCCTCACTAAAGACATCTGCACAGGCTTCGTCGAGGTCCAGGGGTGGGAGTTCAAACAATGGGTTCACCCCGTCATCCTGGCCTGGTTTGGGAAGCATTTCGCCGAGCAGGGCGGGGGCCCCCCACACCTCTGCTCGCCTTCCTCGTGGAGTCGGGTCTCCTGACCCGTCTAAGGGTCCGCGAAGCCATCATTGCGTTCGAAAAGCAAACCGTGGTCTGGCTCCCAGAAGATAGGGATCAGGAATGCAGCATCATCGGGAAGTTCAGTCAGGGAGCAAAAGACTATGGTAAACGATTGGCTCGCCGCTTGGTCACGGATCATGGTGAACTAGATTATCTTGTGAGAGATACTCGCCAAAGTGGCACCCTTGTCGGAGCCCCAGAACGGTGTCCCCTAGGTCAAGTGCTACCTTACTATGGTGGCAGCCAACCCCAGTACGCCCAACTAAGGGCATCTATGTTAGAATACGCCCATATTAACCTTCTCAGTATGTTGCAGCGCTACGACAAAGAAGAGGCGGTTCGCGTGGCGCGACAGACAGCATATATGTCAAGAACACAACACTCTACAAACTCAGCGGTGTCCAAGCCTATGTACCACCAGAAGTCCACCCTATTGCACAAGGTGCTGCCGCTATCATGACGAGCCCACCCTACGGCCTCCCGAAAAGTGTAATGTCCTGCCAGCTCAGTGGCGCGACAAGGTTGTGCAGGTGTACATGCCACAGGAACACGCCGACTACCCTCCCAAGCCAGATTATCGTAGCGCCACAAAATACATCTTCCATCCCAGCACTGCGCCCATGTACAATGACCCACTGACCCAACATCGACTGAGTTACCTCAACGGTGGAGGTGGTAGCGGCAAGACAACCAGAGCGATCAAGCTTTTCAGGGTGCGAGACCCACATGTATTTACCCCAACTCATCGTCTTGCCAAAGATATGCGAGGTAGGGGAGTCGAAGCTAAGACCTACCATAGCTTCTTCCGGTGGAGCGGCCAGAACGACTGGACGCCAGGCCGCATGTGCCATAAGTTCATCCCCCGTGTCATCATCTGGGATGAAGTCTGCACTGTGCCTCGGCCTATCCTAGAAATGTTCTTGGACTGGCTGGACCAGCGTGGGGTCCAGGCTATCTGCTGTGGTGATGAAGGCAAGCCACCACCAATCGCGGGTGAGATGGCCCATGACTGGTTACGTCAAGCATTGAATTACGAAGACGTAAAGACAGACCACCGGGCAAAAGAGGAAGAGCCGATGAAACTGAAAAGGCACATCCTCCTCCAGGCTGACAAGGTCTAGTGTCAGGAGATGCGGAAGGCTCTCCCCAACTGTCTCGGATGGGAGCGCTTCTGGATCAATGGCGGTCAGGTGACCTGATCCTCACTAGCCGGCAGAAGGATCGCGACAGGGCACAAGAGCTGTTGCACCAAAACACAAAGAGTACTTCCCAGGCACCCCGGTTCCGCTGCTATACCACCGCAATGATAGCCGAAAACAAAACATTATGGTTCCCATCCCGGGCACAGACCTCAAAGAGTTCGCCCTCAATGACATCGTTGAAGTCACCGTTGAGGCCGATGAACAGGCTATCAAGATCGATGATTGGCACCTCGGGTATGCCCTCGCAGTTCACTCAAGCCAGGGTATCACTATCCACGACCCACAGAAGGTTTGGACTTTGGAGTATATGCAGCAGCACGAACGAGTAACCTGTCCACCAGATGAGGGTACCGAGGTCAGGCAGCCCACAGAGCAGCAGCTCCACAAAAACATCGCGAGGAAGTTTGTCGCCCACAAGCGGCAGGACCAGGTCAAAGGACTCCTGGGCTTCAATCTCAAGGTCGACTACATCCTGCGACTCAAGAAGGACCTACAGGACCACTGTGCGACATGCAACATCGATATGCTGTGGGCCAGCTCGCCTGCCTTGTAGAGATAGCAAACACCCACATTGGAGGGGAACTTCTGCTCCTTGAGGCCAACAGGGCGGCCCGAAACCACAGAGGAGGGCTTTTGTGTCACAACCTTGGTCTTGACGGCTTCAGATGGCATCTTTTTAGTTAAGAGAGTCACCTCACCATTCAGCGCCGCAACAACGGCAGGCAGCCGAGCGACCCATTCACGTAACCTCTCACCTGACGGTAACCTCATGGCCTGGGCGTATTTGTGCCCGAACAGTCGCTCTGCCAGGGTACGGTTCAACCGCTCCACCATCCTCTGGTCCCGTTGGACGTCCATACGGCCACGGCGGTCTTCTGTCCCGTGTTTCCCCAGCAGCTGATTCGCCGCGCCCATGAACTCGCGCCAGGGATCGACCTGAAGGAGCTTGGGCCACCCCAGTGGTCCACGCTTGTATATCTTTTTTTAGGACGGCTGCGACCTCTGTGGCCTCTTTTGTGGCCAGGAGCTTTGCCCCTTTTATAGCGGAAGGCTACATCAACGACTGTGAGCGCATACTTGTAGGTTTTGCGGGCCACCCGGTCGTGTGGCAGAAAGAGCAGGTCGGCGTGGTGGACCTCATTCGACGTCCGCACATCTAACTTGGGTCGTGGTATGTGTGTGCTTCGCGCAGCTGGAAGGTATATCTGCCAGATGGCCTGCTTCTTAAGTCATGCCCGAGTCAAATCTTCAGAGACCTTGACCGTGGAAGCAAGGTTGTTGAGCTGAAACAAGTGTAAAGACATGGTAAATAGCGGGGGAGCAGGAGCTCATGATGCATTGCCTTGCACGACCCTTTAACTGGCTGATCTCGGGGACACGCAGGGTTTTGGAGAACCAGGGATGGTGGACAAAATGTATGTATTTCAGTTCTCCGAGGGGCTCTAAAGGAGAAAAGAGCTGACCGTTGTTGTTCCTTCGGAACGGGAACAACCGCATCACTCTACATTTACCGAGCTGCGTGGTCTGAACCTGGAAGGCTCAGCCTCGTGGAGGGGCTACGAACCTATCCAGAATGACTCCAGGCAGTGGTCTCTGTATAGGCACCCTGTTTGCGGTGGGTGAGAACTTGACTTCAGGGTCATGCAACCCCACATCCAACTGGGCCAAGACCACAGGCTCCGTAAACTCCAGAATAGTGACCGTGTGTTGGCTTCTTATATCAAAAAGGTGCTATTTATGTTCACGAAAGCAGTGCCGGGTATGTGCTGGGTGGAGCAAAAGGTGCGATGATGAAGCTCTTTTTGGGATTTTGATCGTCTTACTCCTGGCGAGGGTACTACCACAGTAGTACAGATAGTCCTGGGTACACATCCAACGACTTCGTACCAGTCTACATGGGCTTGCCCTAAATGGAGTCGGCGGCATAATGGCAAATAACTTGTTATCATTATCCGTGGCAAAGCTGTGTTAAGTGGTGTCGAGTTTCAGGTCACTGATGCTAAGTTTCCAGCCGACACATTCAATACCCTATCCAGGTGATCGGTGATGTAAGAGCCCGTCTCATGACCGAACGAGACCGCAGGCGTTCTCTCGGCAAGAAATACCAGCGAGGGGTCAATATCACAGATGGCATCGAAGCATTTCTGTCCGCGACCGGTGTAGGGATCGGAGGAATTGGACTGTTGCCAAACATACCCGCAGGTCCTGTGGTTATAGCTCTAGAGGCTGCAGTAGGGGGCTGTGGATTGGCAGGTGTGTTAGGGAAGTTTGTAAGCCGAAGGCTCACAAAGAAGGCAAATAAGCATATCATCATTGCCACCTTAGCGGAAACCAAGCTTTCGAGCATCGCAGATCTGTACTCGAAAGCTATTGGCGATAACCAGATATCTGAGGAGGAATTCAGTCGTGTACTCACTGAGGAAAATAAATTTAACCAACTCCAGCTTGATATCCGCAAGGCGTCTCGCCGAGAGAGCCCGAATGGCACAAAAACGAGGTGTTTCTCCTGATACGCCAAGAACTCGGCCGGCAGAGACAGGGACCCGCTATTGTTTCTGTCCCGAAGGAACAATGGCTGTGACAAGAGTCCACCGCACCCACCGATCTGTAGTTGCTGTGCAACTCTCGTGGGCTTTTATGATAACTTTACAGCATAGCAAGGCGGCCTTGACACCTTCGCCCCCCCCCCCCCCCCCCCCCCATCCCCAAAACAAAAAACAAAAAATGTATTTTTTTTCTTGTAAAACCATACGCGTAGCGAATCACTGGACGAGTTTGTAGCTAACAAGCCCGACCTCACCTAGACCTAAAATGATGAAAGCGACCTCATGGTCCTTCTGCCCGGCTGATGGTGTTTAAAAGTCTTCTAGTTGCGGTTCTAGACTGTTCAAACTGTTCCCAGTTACCTGTGTATACTCGCGAATCGCAGCATCGACATCCTGGAATGTGCGCAAGGCATGGCCTTGGCGACATAGTTCTTCGTTGATCCAACCGAGGCATTCTGTTCACTTACGGGATCATGCTGTCTGGGAGACCTGAAGCTTTTCTATGGCTTTGTCATGTCGCACACATTCCACACCAGCATCGTTATCTCGAAACTTGGAGAAGAGGTAGTTACTGCCAGAGAAAGCCACTGCGTTAACAAGGATGGCCCCAACTAGCATTGCGATCGAGGCCATCTTGTTATTTCATAATATCTGCTAGAATGATTCCCTGTTTAATTGTCATGTCCTTAGTTGCCGTCGCCAGCCCCACGTCAAGGACTACCATCCCCACATCATAGCCGATGAAGTCAAGTTTAGTGTTGGCTCCTTCATTGCCATCTTACCTAAGCGGGCATACCCTTTTGCGAGGGCGGATACCACGGTGCTGTGATAGGCAGCATGGACCAGCATCTTTCCATTGGCTGAAGACATTGTATATATTATTTATATATAACTCCATATAGAATGGGTCTGAAGATACCTTTAAATGCTTGTTCGGAGTGCCGCGTCACGGTTGGCTGGACCCACACTCGTTGTCATTAGATTGGCCGCCGACTTGTTGTTGCTCCTGTCGTTTCTTCGGAACTGGAACGACTACAGAAAACATAATGCCAAGCTAGCCAATCCAACCGCCCCAGCAATCCATTGGGACCAGTCATCTAATGAACTGCGTTTTCAGTTCCGAAGGAACAACGGGTCCATCAGCCGCTTGGGTTGCTACTGTGTTGATTACGACCATTCTCTGGAGATTGGCATTCTCTTCTTGCAACTAGACCAAGGCTTTTTGTTGTTTTGCATTCCGGGTGGCAGCTTCTGTCCGTCCGGCGGCCCCTTTTTAGGGTCTTTCTATCGCTGTTTCTGTTGTTCCTGTACCGAAGGATCAACGGGAACAACCGACGACTCAGTGGTTGGCGCAGCTGTCACTCTCTCCACCTGTTGCACAGTAACTATCGGCAGGTTTGTCTCTGTCATTGATGACATCGTCTTGATTTGTTAAAGGGCAGGTGTGTCCAAATCGGTAATGTTTAGCAATGGTTAGCATCGTGGATAGCGGTGCTAAGTACATGCCGTAGCGATGATGTAGCTCGAATGTGGTACTGCTCAGGGCGTGCCCAACAAATGGATCTGCCTGTGGATCAGCAATCCACTTTTGTTGGTTTTCATAGGGTATGGGAATAAACATGCTGACCACCCATGTGTAGAGTTGTAATGAGGCGGTCTCCAGAGTTTCGTCATCAGTGCGCCGAGCCATGCCTCACATCGGGCATAGAATTTATCGATTTCCTTATCGGTCAAGGCGACGACCTGGTCAAGTGTGAGTTTTTTTTTCTAGATACTGCATGGCCTACCCACCGGAAGCTACTGCAGTTGGCCTTTCGCTTTTTGGCCCCCATCGGTCTGTTCTTCCTTCGGAAGATCCACTGCCCCCTTACCTCCCTGTTGTTCCTATTCCTTTCGAACATTCGAAGGAAGAACAGCGGCACCTTGCTCTTCCAGCAGTTGGTCAATGATATCGTCGCAGTCCATGATGGTGTATATGTACATGCACGCCGTCTGAGTTTAATATAACACGTTATAAGTGGTTGGTTGGTCTGTTTTTAACACTAGCCGGGCATGCTTACTCTCCGCCAATGCCTGGCGAATTGCTACACGTTTCTCACGGCTTCCAATCACATCATTCCCTCGTAGACAGTCTTCGAAGCTGTCTCTACCCTTACAGTGGAACAGGCAAGCCAAGCGGGTCTGCTCTCAGAAATCCTTTAAGACAGAGTTACACTTCTGAGTCAAAATCCAAACGGTCTGCTGCACATGACGACCCGAAAAGGCTAGCTCGGACAGCATGTTTTTCTTTTGCGTCAAAGCTTCCGTAGCCTAGCAATCGTCGATAATGTACGAGGTTGGCTCCCCCTGGAACATCTGATAGAAGGCCCGTAGATATGAGTGGAGGTGTTCACCAGGATTTGCTATTTGCACATCGGGGTCACCCCAAATCCATGGACGGCCATGGTATGTTTTGTTGTATTTAATTGTGGGACAGAGCACCACAATGTGCCGAAACACGCCCCGGCAAGGGCCCCCAGTAGGTCCACAGCGAAAATTGTCTTTCCACAGCCTGTTTCACCGCAAACAATGGCTGTGCTGGGCTCCGTGAGGAAAAGTCATTAATAAAGTTAAGCTGCGCATCCATGAGAACGTACAGATATACGTTCAACGCACCACTCTCCTCTGCTGTCTTTGTGATCTGGATAGTGATACCTCCACTGCCGTTTTCTACTCGCCGGCCACTGCCGTGTAGCTCTTCATCGTCCGTGGTCCGCAGGTCAAGCCATAGTGCATACATGTTGGTCAAGAACTCTCCCAGTCTGACACCAGCCAGCTCTTTTGCGACCAGAGCCATGTTAGGATCTATTTTGCTGCTGGGGCAAGCTCCAAAGAGCCCAGTGGCTTCGTTCCATTCCTAGTAGGCGCGCAATTCCCGGGAGTACAGCTGGATGGGCACTCCTTCGATGATAACCTCAACTTTGGTGATCTTGGGGTTACAAAAGACCTTGGGCTTCCTACCGAAAGCTGCACCAGCCGTAGCAGGGTCCTCGAACAGTAGCAGGATCCCTTTCATGCTCCGTGCGGCAGCGTTGAGGTTGATGTTCCACAGAAAGTCGCTCTTGTCTTAGGTCATTTTGCGGTGGCCAGGACTACTCGACTGTAATTACTGAATGTCGTACTCGAGTCGATCCCCAAGCGCACTCTGGTAGAAAGGCACATGAGCCTCGAGGTGTTGAAAGTCCAGCGGGATACAGAAGCGATTGCCATAGGGATCAGCGATAGCATTGGCTACAACAACAGTGTCAACTTTGTCTTCTGCGCCGAGCGGCAGCTTAGTAGCATTTCTTTTCGTGGAGGTATCAATGCCCTGGTAGTGCGCATTTTTGCACTCAGAGGCTGTCTTTCAGAGGTCAAGGTAGCAGTGGTACACGTCTGGATCGTCGACCGAGATCACCTCACTCCCGCTGACCTGTTATCATCTGTTGAGTTCAGGGTGACTGCAAAGGCTAGGCGCACTGTACCTGTACGATAAGGTCGTGGGACCCGAGGTTTGGCAACCGGATTTTGAGCTGTTGGTTCGGGCCAGTCGTACTAGGGTTGTGCGTGACCACAACCGACTGTCGAACTCCCTGCGTAGTCTGCGGTATGGGTTAAGCTTGCGTCCATATTGGTTTGAAGACATTTTGAATATGATGAACATATCTCGGATCAATCTTCAATACAATGGCAGTTTTTGCCTCGACGAGTTCGCAAGATAACCAGACGATGACGATGCAACATAATTGAAAGATGAAACTAGCTTTACCCGGGCCCCTGACTGCGGAGCTGTCGTTCCTTCGGAACGAGAACAAAAAGCGGGTGTTAAGATACCTTTAATGCAGCATGAGCTCTTGTTGGAGGCTGTCAATGGCTACTACCAGAATCTGTCTGAGAAAGGGATGGTGCCCATTCTACGTGACTTTTCCAAGTTTGATCTCGACAAAAATGGGCATCTGGGGCTGAAGGCACGTCCAAATGTCGACATTGTTAGTAAATCGGAAGCCCCACACCCACCCCCACCCCCATGCTCTCTCAACAATTGGTGGAAAGCGTGGCGGTGGTGAAATCATCAGGAATGAGGTGGGTTTTGTGAAATGGACTCGAGGGGGCAAGGCGCTTAAGCCAAAGGCACTTGAAAAACTGCGGGGCAAGAACAATGAGTTGGGGGTGAAGCGCATTTTTGCTAGGATCGAAGCAGATAGCACAGAACTGCAAGACTTGGTGCAGGTGGCTAATGCTGCGTCAAACTTCACTTAAAATGTGGTGGAAAGTCTTACCGAGGAGGAAAAAACTGCACTCAAAACCTTACATGACCCTCCACTCGATATCGTGCGGTTGCAGTACAGCACCAGAGAGCTCCGCGGACTCGACAGGACAATGCAGACCATACGAGGTGAATTAACGAACAACCTGGGCAGACTGTCAGGTCTGGATGAGCACATCGCTTTGGAAAAAAGAAAGCTTGATGAAGCTCAAGATGATCAGTTTAGTAGGCGCCTGGTAGCAGAATGTTTGTGCAACCTGGAAGATGAACGAGCTTCCCGCCTGTAGGCGGCCGCAACGAATAGAGATGCTCTCCGATCTCAAATCAACCGAATCAGAAAGACGATCAATCGGATCCTCAATGAGGACACGACGCTCGGTGAGCGTATTCGCATCCTCTTCCGGGAACAAGGGATTAGGATCGCATCTATCCTCACAGCGATTGAGATGGTAATCTCCACCCTAGTACTTGCGCTGACCGGCGGGGGTGGACGCACCCTCGCTCCCGCTTCACCACCATCTGATAAGGGTGGCCTCAAAGAGTGGGTGAAAAAGCACCCACAGGCTCTTGGGCGCTTCCTGGCCAAGCTAGCTGAGAAGGCGGCGACTGCGCTACCTGGAATTTTAGGCTCCATTGTTTTGTGGCTGCTCAAGCTACTCACAAAAAATGTTGGCTGGCTGGCCGAATATCTGTGGGCCGTGGTCATTGCTATATGGAGTCTGCTTCTTGTGACTGCCCGTCAGTGACGATCATCGAAGAAACCAAAGCGCTAGTAACCAAACTGTAACCCACCTACAATGACGGCAATTTTCTCATCATGCTGGTGAGCTGCCGCAGCTCCTGAAGCCGCCGATTCGGCATTAGAGGCAGCTCCAATACGAGTATCCACTTCCACAGTAGGCGCATCTATAGCCGTCATGCCGGCAGACGGCTTGACCAGTCCCGTCTACCCCGTAGAGACGACGGGTGGGGTTGGTTCAGTATTTATGTTTGCATTTAGTCCCAGGGACAGGGTGGTTTTGCCAATAACGATCTCGTTGTTATACCCCACGAGGCCGTGTAAAAGGCCACCTAGTTCCATATCAGAAGGCGCCATGTAGAGGCCTCGACCGAATACATAATCTGTTTTTGATTTGGCGTTAGACAACGCACCTTGATAGCGTTTAATTCCACTCTCCAGGTCTACTGGGCGGGCAATGGAATCTTCCACATTCGCCTCAAACTGCTTTTGGACGTCGAACGCTGCACCCGTTCCGAGAATCGATGAACGAGTCTGAGGCTGGGACCCGATTATTGCCCAGACGTATGTCCTAATGGACTCATTGATTCTTTTGACCCCCACCCTTGTAAACCCGTTTGCCTCGTCAACTATAAACGTACTAAAATCTTCATGCTCTTGTCGGATAAAGTCTGCATGGGCATGACCATGCCCTGAGCGTTCCATGAATGTGACCTTTGGTCGTATCTTCGACTCGGCGAGTGTAATGTCAGGGCATAGCTGTAGTTTGCGACAACTTGGTATAAAGTGCCCAACCCGTCGTTAGAATCCCCCTTTTCTTCCCAATCTGTATCACCGAATTCATTTGATAGTCTTTCAAAAGCCCGCCTGTCATATGAGTTATTGTATCTAGACAATACATGATCCTGGGATAAGGCAACTTTTATTTCGGTTAAAATCCACCGGGTCTGGTAATAGAAATGAAATAGCCAGAAACCTCTGGCTAACAAGTCTGTGGTTTGGTTCAGGAGGTCAGTAGCTAATCCACCACACCCCGTCGTCGCACACCATACAGCGAAGTTCACCTGGTTTTGCTATGCTCCGCCATTGCTGGATGACTGCCCCATAATTTATATCTGGGTGTTTATACTTTGAGAAGACGTCCAAGTGATAGGTTTCAAAACTCTTGCTCTCTACGCTATGTGGTGGGGTTAAAGCCACATGAATTTCGGTGATATCACTCAGTTGTTGTGCTTACAGATTCCGCCAGCCTTGTATCTGGCACCGGCATCGTAACGGAAGGCTTTTGGGTGATCAGCCATCAAAAGGGGTAACTGTGTGTACAGTGTTAATGTCTCACACTGAAACCTCTCGGCGAAAGTATTTACTCTGAATAGATTCAACCGAGTGTTTCTAATACATATCTGAGTTTAACTAGTGTGAATCATTTTTATGATTATCGATCGCATTGTGTGCTGTCAAGAAATGTTGCCCAGAAATGTTTTACACAGTCAGTTGCATACATTTTAGTCAGCTTGTTTACACATGGACAAGAAATCACATGACATCAATATACCGTAGAGCTCAAAGTAAGCCACTGAAATGTGTTTTACCTGTCCGCATTGTGCTCCTGATCGGGTATATCCATTGTCACGGATATGTCTAATAGGCCTTCACTTATTATACACAACCGGAATCCTGGACCGTTGAGTGTGAGGGCCGATCCTACTGCTGTTTGGGGTGGCCCATTCTTTATGCTACGATGGGGCTGTTGGGTTAGAAAGTGAATCTACGCTTGTGCCCCCAAGTGGTATGATGGCCCCAGCTCCGGCGAGGGTGGTGGGCCGTCCCCGGGGTCCCCAAAAGTGGTGCATTTGCGCCCCCTGCTGAGGTACTTGGCGCTGAGGGGGCCGACGAGGATGCTGGGCCGCCCCGGGGTGTCAAAAGGGATCCCCCACCCCGCTGAGGTACCCGGTACATTCACCCCGGTCGGCGAAGGTGGTGTGCCGCCCCAAAGGATCCAAAAGTGCTACATTCGCCCCCTGTCTGCCACCACCTGGGGCCGAGGGGGCCGGTAGGGGTGGTGGACCGTCCGCCCTGGGGTCCCCAAAGTGCTACATTCGCCCCCACGCCAGGTGCTGAGGGAGTTGTGAGGGTGATGAGCCGCCCCTGGGGTACACACAACAGTCTATTCACCCCCCCCCCCCGCTGCTTTTTCTGCTAAACTGGTTTCATGGGTAGGGGACATATATACAGCACTGCTTATTCGTTTGTTTCTTTCTTCATTCTGGTCATATGATTATCTCATGTTAGCGTGCGCTTCTGTCGTATGGTGTACTTCTACTGTAAATTGTACATGTCTTCTAGATGAGGGTAGTAAGGGGTGGGTGTTGAAAAAATTGTCAATTTCGTGATTTCCGTCCAGGGAGGGTGTGGCGGCTGAGATTAAATGGGATATTTTTTTTATTCTCTGCTACAAATTCCATATCTATATGCATCTATATGTGTGGAGGGTCGCAAGACTTTTCTTCTGAAACTCTCTTTCAGATATTGCTGAGGTAGGGCGAAATAGCAGTCTTTCGATGAAAAGATTGGATTTTCACGACTTTGGTCACGGAGAGGTGTGGCGGCTGAATACAAATGGGGTATTTTCCAATTCTATATGACTTACTTTATGCATACAAACATCAGTGGTTATATTTGTCCCCGTTTCGGTTTGGTACTCTTTTTCATATGGCTGCTAGATGGGGAGTAAAGGGTGAGAGGTAGGAAAAATCGTGAATTTTCGTGATTTCTGTACTCGAAGGGTGTGGTGGCTGAGATCTAATGGGATATGTTTGATTCTCTCCTACAAATTTCATATTTATATGTGTGAAAATTTAGGGTCTCAATAGTTTTTTCTGGTACTCTCTTTTAGATAGCGATGAGGGGGAGGGGGGGGGGGGCTGAATAGCAGGCTTCCGGTGAAAACAGTGAAGGGTGTGGCGGCTGAACACAAACGGGCTATTTTCTGTTTCTGTGTGACATGTTATGTCTACATTACTGATTTTGGATGTGGGAATTTCCTTTTTGTACTATTGTCCCTATGGTAGGTTGGAGGAGCAGAAATAGCAGGCATGCAATGGAAACATTTTCAAACTTTAGGTCTCCTGTTTCTGATGGGTGATGCGACTGGAAACAAATGGGGTATTTTCCAATTCTATGTTACTTATTTCATGCATACAAACATGAGGGGTTATATTTGTACCCGTTTCGGTTCGGTACACCTCTTTATATGGCTCTTAGATGGTGGCAGTAAAGGGTGGGGGTTGAAAGAACTGACAATTTACGTGATTTCTGTCCTCGAAGGGTGTGACCGCTGATATGAAATGGAATATTTTTTGATTGTCTGCTACAAATTCCATTTCTTTTTGTATGAAGGTTTAGGGGCGAAAGAGCTTTCTTATGGTACTCTCTTTCAAATAGCGCTGACGGAGGGCTGCAAACTTTAGGACTCTTGCTTCAGAAGGGTGGTGCGACTGGGAACAAATGGGATATTTTCCAATTCTGTTCGACTTATTTCATGCATATAAACATCAGTTGTTATATTTGCACCCGGTTCCGTTTGGTACTTTTTTCATAATGCTGCTAGATGGGGGTAGTGAAAACAATTGGATTTTCCACCAAAAGCCGGGATATTAAGGGCCGTTGTGGTGCATGCTATACTACTCTCAAGCTAAAACTGGATTTGGGATATGAAAAAAAGTAATTTATCTCTTTGACCGAGCCGCGGAAGAAAATGGGATTAGACAATTGCGAGTCACTATGAAGAAAAACTGTCCCAAAATATAGATGCGTGGCTGAGCGTGGTAACGTCTTCGTTTTATTGCTCACTTCATTTACTTTCCTGAAGCAGAGGGATACATGAGCTTTCCAGAATCAAAATGTATTTGAACTTGATTTAACCCATTCACATTGGAACACTGCGCCATATAGAGACAAATGCTGCAATAGTTTTGTTTTGAGGCTATCATGTCTGTCTTTGAAAACATATACAAATATTGAAGATTTGGTTTCTGAGGGCGCATAGTTTGAAAGTAAATGAAATCTAATTCCTTGTAATACAGCCCATGCCAATATATATTTAAATCGTAAGTTATCGGCGGGATTATTCTCATGCATTAGCCCTTTACCAAACGTAACGGCCAAAACGAACAGCGCTCTTCACAAAAATCACCATTCAGTTTTCAGTATTTGTTTTTATTTGTTTTTTGTTCATAAAGTATAGCTTATGACTCAACAGGCTTGTTCCAGTGAGGGATTATAAGCTTTGTTTTTGACGCTAAAAAGTTAAAAATAGTTACCGAAGAATTGTGTTTGCGAAGTGTCGTCTTCCTTCCGTGTTAGATAAAGGGTTAAAAATTGCCGACTTGTGGTGATATTTCTGAAATTGAACACATTTTCGTGCGTCTCAGCATGATGAAAAACTCGATTCGATACTCACGACGTGGCTAATATACCTCACGGGAGAAGGAGTTAACAATATGTCGGCCAGATGAGTGGACCGTTCAAGAGTTAAGTAAAATGTTACACACTCTGATAAATTTCACTGAGAGAGACAAATATTTGATTTCGACGTCTGCGACTTAAAAATTCCAGCACTGCTTTCGTGTGATTGTGTTTATAAATCTATTTTTAGAACAAACGCGTGCATTCCTGTAGCGAAACCAAATAAGTGTGGGATAAAATTAATGCAGCCTCGCTAGTGGCGGCTGCCTTCACTTTGGTATCAAGTATTTCTGATTCATTACTTAACGCATGCCGACATAATGTGTAACTAAAATATTTATCTTTCGTTTGTAAGCAGTTTCCATTTTACGATTTTTTGTTGCAGAGTTACTGTAATGGCGACAAAATGGGGTATCGTCTGTGCTGGTGGAATAGCAAATGATTTCTGTACAGCGTTGGAATTGCTTTCACAGGATAACCACAAGGTAACCTTATACATACAGGCTATCAAAATGTATTACAATACAATGCCATACGAGTACTGGAAGAGTGTACATGTGTACAAAATAATCAAAAAGAGTGAGCAAAATGACTATCAGCGTACTTTTACTGAGAGGTGTGCGCATCATACTAATTAGGCTTTCCCAGACTCAGTTTGGGAAAGACTCTTGTTATTCTTTTTTCAATTTTTTTCTTCTGTATTGTTTTGTTTCCCCCGTCAATTTTGTCTGTTGCACTGCTCAAAAACAAGCTGTACGATTTCAACCTAATTTGGCATACTTATGAAATATCACCACATCTAGTGAAATGAGGTATCGTCATGTCTGTGAAAACGCTTATTTTCAAAATATTCTACCAAAACCGTCAAAATTTCACCATTTTTCAAATGTCTCAAAATTGTTAACAGTTACTTAGCTCAAAGTTCCCACACATTTAGAGCATAACATAATCTACCATACCAAAATCACCACAAAACTATTTCAAAATTAACCCTCATTGGCCAAACATGACATGAATATAGTTTTTTTCTTCAAAAATGACCAACTTCAGGGGCAAATTTATCTAATTTCAAGGTTGTTGTTACAATTATTTTGGTATGGATAGATGAAACAAGGACTGCGGATGAAAGTTACTGTTTATTTTTTAATCTCAGATTTAACCTTCAAGCACAATGGGGTGGGAATAAGAGTACCGTTCGAAAATACCAAAATTAGCCAACTTTGTTTGCGTTTGGAGGGGTTAATTTCAAACACTTTGCATGTCTGTATTCACAATTGACTACCGAGGATATATGCTGTTGTAAGTTTGCTTGTAAAGTTTAACTCTATGCCCATTCTGTTGCATAAAAGTAGGTACCGTCCAAAACAACTCCAATGTTTTCAGAATTTGTTAAGTTTAAGGGACAATTTACTCCATTTCTGAGTGATTGAGCACTGAATGTTTTCTATGGCTGCATACAGCAGTCAATGTATGACAATTTTTGTTTTATATGTGGTTATTAAAAGTTTAACCCTTGGCAGATTTTAAACTTCCCATAAGGGTGATGTCGGAGAAATTGTTATTTCTTCAGCTTTTACATGTGATTTCTCAGCACTGGAGCCATATTTTCTCAAAATGTTTGCCATAAGAAGATAGGGCATTCATCCAAGAACAATGCTGCTGAAACGCTCACTCAGTTCTCTGGCCTCGAATTGGAGTACCCTCAAATTGTATATGTTCATTCAAATACCAAGTTTCAATATTCCTCCATGTCTCTTATCAGCAACTCAAGCTGTGATTGATGACAGGTCTCTGGAAAGTGAAATGAGATATCGTCATATTCGTGAAAATGCTTGTGTTTTCAAAATATTCTGCTAAAACCATCAAAATTTCGCCATTTTTCAAAAGTCTCAAAACTGTTTACGGATATTTAACTCCAGTTTTCCAAACATTTAGAGCATAATATGATACATCAAAATCACCACACAAATATTTCAAAATTAACCCCGATGACCTAAAATTACATGAATGCAGCATTTGTTCTTCAAAATTGACCAACTTCAAGGGTTCATGCCAGTGTGAAAGAGTACAGTAGGTACAGTTGTTATGCAGGCCTTCCTGCCTGCCGCTCACTGAACAAATCTTGTGTTTTAAACTTTTCTCTATGGCTGAACGCAGCATAACTTGGATTTGGCCACTTGAAGAATAGTACAGTTTGAAATATTGTGATTTTCAATGAATTTTGCAATTTTAGGCTTTTCCCTTTGGAAAAGACTATTGTTTTTCTACGGATTGTTTTTATTATTTTTTCCAGGTTTTTTTTTCCACACATTTTGTCCGCACTATTCAGAAGCCATTTTCGAACCGATTTTCACAAAATTTTGCACACTCATAGAGAGGCACAAATCTAAAAATGTACCTAAGCGGAATTTTCGATTTAACCCTTATTTCGTCAGAATTGGCAAAAAACTGTCCAAATTGAAGTTTATAGGCACTTTCTCGAAACACGTCTTGTAGATTTTTTTTAAACATTCATTATTGCTAGACCTGTCAGTGACACGACCATTGATACACAAGTGATATTAGGCGATGCATATGGTAACCCTCCACAGGCTACCAAACATCGCAATTCTGATGAAATGGGCTGTTTTCGAGCCCCCACAGCCCCCAAACGATAAACGAGATATAAACATACCTCCCTTTATTGGCAGTGAAATTTACCGATCATCATTTTTGCAAGTAATAAGGGTATTCACAAAACCAAGCTTTAACCCGTTTTGGGCTGGTTAAACTGCAGTACCCCTCAAAAGCTAAAAATCATGTTTTCTGTGGATTTCTCTAAATCAGTCTTGTAAATTTTGAAGAAAAATTTGCCAGTTGCAAGACCTCGTGTGACAATACAAGTTGCATGGACAAAATACTCCGGTGAGCATTTGTTAACCCTCCACCGGTTGCTAAAAGTCAAAATTGTGATAAAACGGGCTGATTTTGGACAGCAATAGCACCAAATAGGTACGCCACAAAGAAAAGTACCTCCTTTTATCGAGCGCAAAATTTATACGGAAACATTTTTGTAAGTGGTAAGGGTATTCAAAAGTCGAAGTCTTAACCCATTTTTGGCAAGATAAAAAGAGAGGCTGCTAAATGTAAACATTTTGAAAAAATTAGTCTGTTCTTGGACACCAACAACAACAAATGTGAATGCCACAAGGAAACATAACTTCTTTTACCGGACGCAAAACTGATAGGGACAATTTTTAGTAAGTAGTATTGGCATTCAAAAATCGAGGTCTTAACCCATTTTCGGCTGGTTAAGGAGATGTACCCCTTAAAAGCTTAAAGTTCCCATTTTCTGTGGATTCTCCAAAACATCTGGTAAGTATTCGAGAACAATTGACCGTTTGAAGGTCTTGAAGTGACAATACAAGCGGCATGGACAAGATATTCCGGTAACCGATTGTTAATCACTGTGGGGTCTAGAGATGGGCAATATACCGAAAAACCGAACCGATTCCGATATCATGGGGACACCGAAAAACCGAACCGACCCAATCTTTGAATACCGAAACCAACGGTATTTTCAATTTTCCCTGTGCATTCGCTATTTATAAGGCCTTGATGAGGACTGATACCAGTTGAAGTGTTCATTTTCATGAAAGAAGTGACTGATTTTATTTTTCAGTTTTGTTAAGCCTTAAGAACCAGGGCAGTTGTACTAAATTATCAATAGTCTATGACCTGTACATGTCCAGTTGCTTAGCAGTGATTTCTAGCCAAGTCTTGGCTGCCTTAACAGGCAGCCAAGACTTGGCTAGAAATCACTGACCAGATAATTTTACTACTGTCATCAGGCCCACCTAAAGATGACATCTTCAGGACACACATTCTATGATTACAGACGCCTTAAGTGGAGCTTGAAAAGTTAAGGCGGATTTAGAACAATGTTTGTTTGTTGGTGGTTAACGTCACATATTTATGCACTATGGCTAATCGTGACACAACATGGAGATGAAGTTAAGTTTAGTCAATCGTTGATCAACATGTTGCCCATTTTAGAGGACTTTCACCCCAAGCATTGGTGACTGGGTCCTATTTTACTAGTAAAGCGGAACTGGTTTACCACAGTAAACAAGTGCTGCTTACTTCCCGGGGTTCCCACGGGGAGGATTTAGAACAAGTCACCAAATTACTGTAGATATGATCTGTGTTGACAAAAGAATGACAATGTTGAGCCCGTCAACAATGGCATGTGTAGCACTGTGATAGAATGATACAAGAACAACTTATTCTGTATTTTTCTGACATGGATTCCCCTACTATCAGTGAATCTGAAGTCACATACCGAATACCGAACCGATACCGTGGTATGCCCACACAAAAATACCGAAACCAATACCGAACTCAAAATTCCAATACTGCCCATCTCTAGTGGGGTCATGAAACATCATGGAATCTCATCAGTAAAAGCCATGATTCTCCAGAATCATAAAGTCTAGTTTGACTCCATAATTCTAATGACCAAGTACGTGTCAGTAATTGGACAACATAAGTTCAAGGGTACAAAATTTAGGAACTGGCGTTAACCCTTTACCCAACGTAACGGCCAAAACCGGCCAGCGCTATTCTCAAAAATCGCCTATTAATTTTATTTATTTTTTTCATTTTTTGTCTCAAAAACATAGGTTATGACCCCTCATTGGAACGAGCTCGTCGAGCTCGTTCCAATGAGGGGTCATAACCTATGTTTTTGAGACAAAAAATGAAAAAAAAAAGTTATTCAAGAATTTTTTTTGCAAGTGTCGTCTGCTTTTCATGTTAGGTAAAGGGTTAAGATAACGATATGTTACCTGAACTCTACTGGAGTGACCGCTTGTTTAGATCACATTCTCTCCTGCCATGTTCCCCATTATCGTACAACAATATAAGTTATTGTGATTAATTGACGGTGACATGGTCTGACGTTCGCGGTCCGAGACGCGAACATACTCTCCGAGCCGCAAGCCTCAGACCATGTTACCGTCAATTCATCACAATGACGTATCTGTTCCAAAAGACACTACCCATAGCCCCAAACCTTCAAATTCAATGCAACTTTTAAAGGTAACATGTTTAGTAAAGAAACCGCTGGTGTACCCCACCACGGCACTGGACAAATAACAATAAACCAGATAAACTCATTCCAGTCCATCTCAAATCGTAAATCGGTTTGTAATTTAAACAATGCTTCATCCGGGACACCGTTTGCTGCACTAGTGGACAATTCAGAAAAAAGAAGCGGCTTTCCAGTCACTCCGTTGATGAAGCAATTTCGAAATGAGCGATGTCATTTCAAATATATATCAAGGCTATTTTGTAACGTACCGTCGGAAAGGGCCCTTGTTACCAAAACGCGCTTCATTAGTTAAATGTGCAAACAAAAAAACAAAAAACAAAAGCATTATTGAAATGTAAAAAATTCCAAACATGAAGTGTGTTATACTGTATCAAGATCGTTACTATCCCGTTCAGATGGGGGTTAATATCATGTTACGCCCATGACTGTTCAGTACACTTGGGCTTGGTCACTAAATCGATTCGATTTGGATTCCGTATAATTCTTTAGGGACGACTTACTTGAAGATAACAACTCACCTGCAGTTGAATAAGATATTTGATTAAAGTGTACCAAGAAGCCATTTGCAATGCCCTGGCATTACAAACAGCAGCTTGTTGCTCTGAAAATACGATAAATGTTGTTTTTTTTTTCTTCGACCACCTTTGTGATACTTGCCAATTTTCTAATAGTCTTGGGAAACGCGGTGGCTCAGTGGTAGACTGTTGGACTTCTATTCTAGAGGTCCCGAGTTCGATCCCCGTCCGGGACGACCCGCGTTGTGTCCTTGGGAAAGGCCCTTTATCCCGGATATCTACATGGGGGCACGACGACGCTTTGTGCTAAGGCATACTATTCGTCGACGGTGCACGTGTCTTCAACCGCTGTAACCCTGCCTGGGTGGAGCTTGAACATGGTTAGAATATTGAGGAGCTGACAGTTGCTCGTCGATGCTCGGTGGTTCTCTCACGGTCACGATGTGACCTTAAACACCAGTAAATATAATAGTCTAGTATACCTATTGATGTAAGGTTCACAACGAAGATGGACAGCACCAGTAGGCCGTAGTATCGTAACAATGGAAAAGTGGATTCGACTCCAGATTCTATTCGGATTCGAACCTTTGTTTGATTCGATTCGTTCGAGATTCGATTCGAGTGAAACATCGTGATTCGCCATGCCCTGATTGGGCCGATTTTCTATCTGTAAATTGAAATGTCGGAAGATTTTCTGTCAATTTAATTTTAACCCATTACCTAACATGAAAAACAGACGACACTTGCAAACAAAATTCTTGAACAACTATTTTTATTTTCTGTCTCAAAAATATAGGTTATGAGCCCTCATTGGAACGAGCTCGACGAGTTCGTTCCAGTGAGGGGTCATAACCTATGTTTTTTGAGACAAAAAATGAAAAAATAATAAAAATTAATTGGCGATTTTTGTGAATCGCGCTGGCTGGTTTTCGCCGTTTCGTCTGGTAAGGGGGTTAAGTTAGATACGCGTGGACCGAACGAGAACATAAAGAGCATTTCCATGAGTCTCCATGGCTCAGTGCCCTGGAATTATCGAACAATATCTGTGTATTGAAAGTATTTGTTGGTGGCCAAGCCAGAAAATAAACAGACTGTCATCTGCAAAATGAGGCCCCCTGAGGGTGAATTTAGGGATGCTACCCTGTATCATCACTAAATTTACCCTCTGTGAACCTCCGTCTGAATCAAGGTCTCAAAACTAAACAGAAAGAGATACCCAGAGGATAAATTGGCCCACTGTATGGGATAGCATCATCAAATTCCCCCTCTGGGGACCTCATTCTGCAAATGTCAGATTGCTTATTTTCAGGCCTGTTGGTGGTAGTTGAATAAGTCAAACGATTAAATATATGAACCTAAACTTCTCACCACATTATCGTAACGATGTATTTACAATAACAAGAAATGTAGGTCGGTGTAAATCGTATGTCGACGTTTACTGTTGACAAGTGGTTGTTCTTTTCAGATAGTTGCTGTTGCCGCTCGAAGTGAAGAGAGAGCTCAAAAGTTTGCCGAGAAATTTGGAATACCAAAAAGTTATGGATGTTATGAAGACCTGGCTAAAGATCCAGACATTGGTAATGATAAATAATTTATCGATACTAGTGTTCAGGATTATTTTCATAACAAGCTGAGCGGACCGCCCCCTCCCCTCCCACCCGACCCCCCCCCCCCCCGCTTCACGTGATAAAAATGACGCTAGACTCAATAAGAACGTGGGGATTTTTTTAATGATATTGATGGTGGAGCAAACAATAGTGTGTAAATTAATCCATCTCGTTAACCCTTTACCCAACGTAACGGCCAGCGCTATTCTCAAAAATCTCCAATTAATTTTCATTTTTGTATTCATTTTTTGTCTCAAAAACATAGGTTATGACCCCTCGTTGGAACTAGCTCGTCCAGCTCGTTCCAACAAGGGGTCATAACCTATGTGGGGAAGGAGCGGGGGAAAATGCGTGAACATAGGTGGGCTAGGTGGGTGACCAGGTGCCAAGAAAAAAATGCGTGAACAGTTAATACATTTGTCACCACTGTTATTGCATCTGTGTTTCCCCAATCCGTAACATAATTCCACCAGCTGACCATAAAACTTACTTAGAAGCATTATTAACCAAAGTTACCCCTTCATGTGAAAACAAAAATTGGAGAATTTCACCCAAAATTAACTTGAGGATGGGGGTGGGGTAAGACACTGAACGGAAAAAAATGTCCTAGAGTTATCTCTAAAGTCTAATAAATTATCTATTCACAACATAATTCATTCATATTCAAGGTTGTTCCATGGAACATTATTTAAAAGGAAACAAACAACAAGCCCTGGGTGGAGAATTTGGGAGGAAGTGAAGACTTGTCTCCCCACCTATCTTGAAAAATGGTAGCCTTATCTATAAATGCTTGAAATCCCCAAAACGAGTTGAAGTATTCTTACCCTTATATTTATTGGGGCACCTTGTTATCGTTTTCCTTCACTTTCTATGTATTTAAGCCTCAAAAACGTAATCAGGATCCTTGTGCTCCATTTACCCACAAGTGTTGAGCTTTTTCCCAATGAAGTTGTTGAACCTTTTTACTATAGAGATGCATACTCTTACGCCTTTACCTAACACGAAAGAGAGACGGCACTTGCAAACAAAATTCTCGAATACTTTCTTTCTCAATTTGTGCGTCTAAAATATAGTTTATAGCCCATCATTGGAACGAGGTCGTTAAGCTCGTTCCAATGAGGGCCAGATAATCCGTTTTGGGGACAAACACATGAGAGAATAAAGAATGGTTATTTTTGCGAATGTCGATGACAGGTTTTGGTCATTACGTAATATCAGGGTTAAACCCAGCATCACGTGAAACGATTTGGTGCAGAACATCCCCGACCCCGCAGCGCCATTGGTAAACGGAATGTAATTTTCTAACACAATCAGTGCTATAGTACATATAAACACTCAGTGTGACGCAACGGATCGTTATGTCAGAATTGTAAGTGATTACATGATAAAACGTTCTCCGTGATCTCGCTGAACTACAGTTAAAACCAGAAGTCATGTCATGAACTGTGCGCCTATCTAGGCTTAACTGCGCGTAGGAATTGCGCGCAATTGTCATATCGAATGACATCCAAAGTACGGCAGCTTCTCCTGGATACTCATAGCAAACACAGGCAATGTTTCCGCCAATGGACCTCCGGGTTACCCGGAGGTCCATTGGGTGAAACATTGCTTGTGCACAGGTCATATGTACAGAATATGCTTTCCTTACTATGGTCATAACGCGCCGATTAACGTGCAGATCGACGTGCTATTTGTGCGCATTTCATGACAGGACTTCTAGTTTTAACTAGGGTGTAGAGACAGACGGATTATTCTCTACCTTTGTTGAAGACTACAACCAATCCAGGTATCTTCTTTAATGGATAATATTTAGATTTTCATTTTTATTTATTTCATTTCTTCATTTTAATTTTTATATCGTTGTCAATTCATCTACTTATGGGGGCACAATAGCTTAACAAAAAGACAAAAGCATCACGGAAATGGAGTTGCCCTGTGTGTAAGGGACCAGGAACAATCGATTCAGGCCTAGTCTAAGTTAGTCAAGGCTCTTTTTCAGGTGATTCAATGTTTTTACCACATTGGATTTTTCCTGTTTTTCGACAGATTAGTGTGGGATGGGCCAACCAAACCTTAAATGCTTTAATTGAGCACTACAAGAAAAAAGTAAACGAGTTGAAGTCTAATATCATTTCGGCAATGTAACCACCTCCTGGCTTTGAAAAAAACAGACTTCAACAGCGTTCCGGCGCGTGCCTTGATCTGGGCTCGAAAAAACTTTAAAACTAAGTTGACAGTTAAGACGATTTCGGCCTGTGAATCTTACATTTCGGATCTTCACCCAGCGTCTGGAGTAAGGGACAATACAGGCGGGAGCAAGCAAACTCCCACCCGTGTTTTCTCTCTACCCCAACGCGAAAATAAAAATAAGAAACGATCACGGCAAAGCACCTCTCTCTCTTCTTTTCCTTCTACGTTTGCCTTCTCTCAGAGTAAGCGTCTCAACTTGCAAACATCTCAGGTCCATATTGTAACTGAATATCCTCGCAAATTGAGTAACACTGACTCACCTCGTCTTGTTACTCTACCGCTTACTCCCCTTCTTCTAGTGTTCTCACTAGAACTACTCCTGCCTCCTCTGTTTCTCCTTTTGCGTCAGTTTCTACTCCTCCTTGTCCTGCTTCTAGTATGGTTCAACCAGGTATATCGTACTCAGAGAAAGTCAAATCACCGAGCCGTAACTGGGGTCACTCATTTGATTCTAAATTCTCTCAGTTTCGGCATAAGAGCGGAGATGATTTTGATAAATAAAGCTGGTTCCTCCCCGATGTTTGTAAAAATATTCTTATGATTGGTAGTTAAAATTGATCGTGATCCCCACCCGGACTCTCAGGTGAAGTATTACTCCGGCGCCAAGTTCAATCACTTTCGCTCAATGTTTAAAGGGCACTGGAGTCAGTCCAGTCCCCCAAAAATATTATTAAATATTGTCGTGAATTCTCGAAGTGATAATACTGATCTCGTAGTTAAGCAGTCGCGAAATATGCTTAGCGATATCAGGGTCAAGTTTAGATCAGCAAAAATGTACTTCGCAAGTAGTTGGAGATGTATGGATCGTCCATAATTGGCAGGATCTCATGCAAGATCTCATGAGAAGTCATAGTCACGTGACCTGGTGGCACCATGTTGCATTGTTATGCATGGTAACCCGCGTGAGCGGCCATCTTGTGGTGTCATCCGCATAGTGATGAGTGGTGTTAGTGCGCATGCGCAGCGCGTGTTGTTAGGGTGATATGTGTTGCCTTTGCCCATTTTGTGAACTGGAGGCAGCCATTTTGGTTTCTATGGTAGCACGTGGTTGCTATGAGTAGGTATAAAAGGAGAGTTCCAAATCACTTGTACATGTACGTGTACAAAACACGCATACGATGTGTTCACCAACGTGGAATTCAGTGTTAAATCACACGCTTGTTCACAAAAACTGTACACTGATTTAGAATCCCTCATGTACAGTCAATGACTCCTAGATCGCGCTTTTAGCGTTCAAACACTCGTGGTGAACGCATCGTGTGCGTGTGTTGTACATCTTCAGTTGTATCGTGTACGTGATTTTTGGTCTACGTTCGCATCGCAGATCAGACCCACCGATCCATCGTCGGCGAACGCGAGCGAAGGCAAAAGATTTTGGGTGATTATCAAAAAACAGCTTTTGCAGTTCTAAATCAGTGATTTAGAACTCTCAATTGCTTTGGTACAGATGATTTAGAACTCTCAATTGCTTTTGAGGCGGTGGTGGGTTTTTTTTTTGTTCAAACAGAGTCGATTGTGAATATATAGCCTGTATTATAGACATTGATGTTTTCCGGTGATGGGATGGATAAAAATTGAGTTTTGGGGTTTTTTGGTGAATTCCTCCACTATGAGAAAATTCTCAAAAAAAACCCACTCAGCTAATCGAGCGATCGAATCTCGTAATAAAAACTCAATCTGAACGAAGAGTGTCTGTGTGTTTGGAAATTTGCAAACCCAGTCACGTCTTTCCTGAAGTAAGCAACTAACACACGTTATCGTAATTGAGGTGTTTTGTTCAAACAGAGTCGATTGTGAATATATAGCCTGTATTATAGACATTGATGTTTTCCGGTGATGGGATGGATAAAAATTGAGTTTTGGGGTTTTTTGGTGAATTCCTCCACTATGAGAAAATTCTCAAAAAAAAAACCACTCAGCTAATCGAGCGATCGAATCTCGTAATAAAAACTCGATCTGAACGAAGAGTGTCTGTGTGTTTGGAAATTTGCAAACCCAGTCACGCCTTTCCTGAAGTAAGCAACTAACACACGTTATCGTAATTGAGGTGTTTTGTTCAAACAGAGTCGATTGTGAATATATAGTCTGTATTATAGACATTGATGTTTTCCGGTGATGGGATGGATAAAAATTGAGTTTTGGGCTTTTTTGGTGAATTCCTCCACTATGAGAAAATTCTCAAAAAAAAAAACACTCAGCTAATCGAGCGATCGAATCTTGTAATAAAAACTCGATCTGAACGAAGAGTGTCTGTGTGTTTGGAAATTTGCAAACCCAGTCACGTCTTTCCTGAAGTAAGCAACTAACACACGTTATCGTAATTGAGGTGTTTTGTTCAAACAGAGTCGATTGTGAATATATAGCCTGTATTATAGACATTGATGTTTTCCGGTGATGGGATGGATAAAAATTGAGTTTTGGGGTTTTTTGGTGAATTCCTCCACTATGAGAAAATTCTCAAAAAAAACCCACTCAGCTAATCGAGCGATCGAATCTCGTAATAAAAACTCAATCTGAACGAAGAGTGTCTGTGTGTTTGGAAATTTGCAAACCCAGTCACGTCTTTCCTGAAGTAAGCAACTAACACACGTTATCGTAATTGAGGTGTTTTGTTCAAACAGAGTCGATTGTGAATATATAGCCTGTATTATAGACATTGATGTTTTCCGGTGATGGGATGGATAAAAATTGAGTTTTGGGGTTTTTTGGTGAATTCCTCCACTATGAGAAAATTCTCAAAAAAAAAACCACTCAGCTAATCGAGCGATCGAATCTCGTAATAAAAACTCGATCTGAACGAAGAGTGTCTGTGTGTTTGGAAATTTGCAAACCCAGTCACGCCTTTCCTGAAGTAAGCAACTAACACACGTTATCGTAATTGAGGTGTTTTGTTCAAACAGAGTCGATTGTGAATATATAGTCTGTATTATAGACATTGATGTTTTCCGGTGATGGGATGGATAAAAATTGAGTTTTGGGCTTTTTTGGTGAATTCCTCCACTATGAGAAAATTCTCAAAAAAAAAAACACTCAGCTAATCGAGCGATCGAATCTTGTAATAAAAACTCGATCTGAACGAAGAGTGTCTGTGTGTTTGGAAATTTGCAAACCCAGTCACGTCTTTCCTGAAGTAAGCAACTAACACACGTTATCGTAATTGAGGTGTTTTGTTCAAACAGAGTCGATTGTGAATATATAGCCTGTATTATAGACATTGATGTTTTCCGGTGATGGGATGGATAAAAATTGAGTTTTGGGCTTTTTTGGTGAATTCCTCCACTATGAGAAAATTCTCAAAAAAAACCACTCAGCTAATCGAGCGATCGAATCTCGTAATAAAAACTCGATCTGAACGAAGAGTGTCTGTGTGTTTGGAAATTTGCAAACCCAGTCACGTCTTTCCTGAAGTAAGCAACTAACACACGTTATCGTAATTGAGGTGTTTTGTTCAAACAGAGTCGATTGTGAATATATAGCCTGTATTATAGACATTGATGTTTTCCGGTGATGGGATGGATAAAAATTGAGTTTTGGGCTTTTTGGGTGAATTTCCTCCACTATGAGAAATGAGGTTGACTGTTAAGCGTTCCTTGAATAAAAGTCAAGAAACACTTATCAGAATGTTTAAAACGCATTTTCCGCTCAGTTAGGTTTCGAGTGGTAAAATTTTTAATATATTCACGATAGCAATCGGAGAGAGAGATTTGTTAAATCAGTTTTCCATTGTGTGTGTTAAAACTGTTTAACAGTCATCAAAAAAGGATTTTCTCTTAATTTGACACTCGATGAATTGATGTGTGAATAAATGAAATCTTTTGACAAAATGTAAACACCGCTGTCAAAATGCGTTACATCAGAAAACAGTTTGTCATGTACTGTTTAAAACGTATTTTTTTTTTAACTTCAATTAACATAGCGAGTTTGAGATGTGATTTTTTTTCAGATATTATATTAAGACGGAAAGAGATTTTAATACTTAAAACATAAAATATAAAAAATATAATTAAACATTTAATTTTGAAAAATAAATAAAAACAATTAAAACGAAAGATGACGTTTTTCCAGATGGATCCAAGACGCCGAGATCGAATTTTAGCCGAGTATTCAAGTGCTAAGAAGGCGATTCAGGCAGCTGATAGGAGCAGACGTCTCGGTGAGATGGAACTTACACGCGAAGCTACAAAAATATTTAAACCCGTGACAGAGGGTCAAGAGCGAAGCAGGAAGGAGATAGTCGAAGAATTGAGACCCATAAAGGAGAGTTCTTTGAGAATGGGTTCGTTGCCTTCTAGTTTTGGAAATCGGTATTCCGTTCAATCTACACCGGATTACGTTCCCACGAGAATCGAAACCGATGTGAGTGAGAGCGATGATACGGCTTCGACTATCACCACTGATAGCATCGCATCGTCCGATGATGATGGTGGCGGTAAGAGAGATCTGTTGTATGGAATTCGCGAGGATTCGAGTGGTAGGAAATTCGTGGGCGACACTGAAGTGGAAATGGACGATGATGAATTGAACGTGGGTTCGAATAAGTATAAAGTAACCGATGGTCTGCAGAGATTGCTCCTTTTTGATAAGCCCGGAGATTATACGGAACAGGATTTCCACAATTACGGAGACATTCTAGTTCAAACTCACGCCATGAATAGAAATAACGATGCTAGAGAGACGAGACCCAAAGCCAACAGAGGTTACAAGTGGACGAAAATAGTGAAGCCCATATGGAATGCGAACAAGAAGTTCATCGAATCGATGACCGGCAAAGGGGTGAAAACCATTACTTTTCTTCCGAGCGATCCCGACGCTCTGTCTCAGAGATTGAGTTTGTTGATGGGGAGCAGACGGGCTGGTAACACGGGATTAGATAATCAGATAGTTGCCATATCTGACGAATTATTGAGACAGAAGGTTTTGAATAAAAATCAGTATAAAAGGCTGATGAACGAATTGAAGGATTGATGTGAATATAATAATAAGTAGAGAGAGAGAAACAAACAAACAAACAAAACAAACAAACAAAAATAAAACAGTAAATTCTTACACTAGAATAATAAAAGTATTTAAAAACGACAAAACGATTTACCAGTGAAAAAAAAAAACACAAAATATATCATAAAAAATAAAATATGTTGGTGATAAAGAACAGGGGATACGTCAGGACTTACGTTCAAGGCGGTTCTGGCATCGTCGATTCTATAATGCAAGCGTTCACGAGCAATGCGGGTAGAAAACTCGCATCGACCGCGTTTGAGGTCGGTAAGAAGACGGCTTTGGATGCTGGTAAGAAAGCCGCTTCCGAAGCTAGTGGTAGGATAGCTTCTGTGGCTGGCAAGAGGGCAGCCGACGCGTTGATCGACAAGTTGATCAGTCCGCCGGCGAAGCGAGCTGCGTTAGAGCGAACGCCACAAAGTTGGATAGATTTTAAGGATGCCGTGGTGCCCATACAAGATTTAGCCAAAATGACGAGTGGAACTGGATTGAAGAGAATTCGCGACGGTGCGATATAAACAAAATAATAATAATAACAACATTAAAAACAGAGTTTGAAAAACATGAAAAAATTTGTGTTTGAAAAGAATCCTAAATAACAGACAAATAAAAAAAAAAAATAAAACAAAAAGATGAACATTAAAGATATGTCTTGGAACGACGCCGCGACCAAGAGGTCGAATAACAAGTTCTTTCCCAAGAGCATAAGAGGTTTGATAGTGGGAAAATCGAATTGTGGAAAGACCAATCTGTTGATGAATCTGTTGTCCCGACCCGACTGGTTGGATTATGACAGATTGTTCGTGTTTGGCAAGAGCTTGTTTCAACCCGAATACAGATTGCTTCGAGAGTGCATGGATCGCAGATTGCCCAAGCACGTCATAGCCAGAATCTTTGACAGTAGGGAGGAATTCGACAAGAGTGGAGCTTCGCTCGAGACTATTTTGGACGGCGCGGCGATGGAGCTGATGAAGAGAAATGCATCTTCGAACGTCGAGTGTCGATTTTACGAGAACGCTAGCGAAGTTCCGGATCCTAGGGAACTGAAATCGGAAGATAAGAATCTCATGATTTTCGACGATCTGCTTTTGGAGAGACAGAACCGATGCGAATCGTATTACGTTAGGGGTCGACACAGCAACGTGGACTGTTTCTACCTGTCGCAGAGTTATTTTTGATTGCCCAGACAGACGATAAGGGAGAACGCTAATTTTTGTGTCTCTTTCGCCAAGATCTCAAGAATCTCAATCACATCTATGGCGATCACGTCGCGAACGACATGAGCGCTGTCGAATTCAGGAGATTCTGCAAGAGGGTTTGGGATGGTGGACTTTACAATTTCGTCGTGATCGATTTGACGAGCGAATTTAATCGCAGAAAATATCGGTGCGGATTCGACAAGTTTTATGTTCCCGATGGTGATGATAATAATAAGATAGAGCGTGAAAAAATAAAAAAAATTAGAAAAATAAATAAATCTTCAAATAATTAGTTTTGAATAAAAAAAAAAATAAAATTAAGATATAATGTTCCAACATGGAGAATTGTTAGAACGGATAGCCGAGAATACGGCTGCGAAACAATCCATTCAAATCGTGGTGAGTGGTGATTCGACTCGATTCGCTACGAAATTCGAACCTTCCATCGAATTGAACAGAGAGAAAAGTTACGAGATGGCGTTGGTGAATCTGGAGACTTATTATTCCTTTCCCAACGTCACCGAAAAGAATAACTCGTTCAAGTATTCCGACGGAGTGGATTGGTTGGAGATTCGAATTCGCAAAGGGAGTTATGACATAGACGATTTGAACCATTACATTCAGATGCGAATGAAGACGGATGGAAAGGGAAGCAACAAGATCAGACTCGCTCCCAATCCTAATACATTACAGACGATGTTGGATTTGGAAGATAATTTTCGTGTGGATTTCAACACGGACGATTCTATAGGCAAGATGTTGGGATTCGATCGAAAGATGTATCAAGGCCACGCGGCATCTGAAAATACGGTCGACATTCTCGCTGTCAATAGCATTCTGGTGAACGTGGACGTGATTGCCAGAAGCTACATGAATGGTAGCACTCAGCCGACGATCTATTCCTTCTTTCCAAACGTGTCGCCAGGTTATAAGATCGTGGAGCGACCTCGAAATTTAGTTTATCTACCAGTGATTTTAGACACGTCGTATAGTCTCAAAACCACGTTGACGGATAAAAATGGTGAACTGTTAGATCTTCGCGGAGAGAGAGTGACGATACGATTTCTCATAAGAGAAATATAAAAAGCAAAACAAAAAAAAAATATTATATATATATAGATAACAAAAATAAAATAAATGGTAATATTAATTTTTTACAAAATTATTTTAATATAATTATTAAACAAGAAACAATAGAAGTAAAATATATTTAAAAAAAACAAACGGAATTATGACACAATACGTGGTTAAAAACGTGAACATATCCGCAGGACAGAAGAAGAAACTTAAGAGAGCTTTAACAACTTGAGGCGAGGCGGTGAGATTCAAATTCACTCACGAAGATCTGAGGAGAGGCGGACAGGATTCGATCGCCTGTACCAGAAGTCAAATCAAAAGGATGGAGAAAGTGATTCGCGATGGAAGAGGGTTGGCAGTGAGATTGAGTCCCGCTCAATTGAGATACAATTTGAGAATGAAAGGTGGTTTCCTACAGCTATTGGCAGGAATCGCTGCAAAAGCATTACCCTTCGCCGCAAAGGTGCTACCCTTTCTCTGAAAGACTCTCGGCGTGGGAGCTCTCACAGGACTCGCTAGTTCGGGAGTTGAGAAATTAATAGGTGGCAACGGACTGTTTTTGAAGAAAGGAGGAGCCATGTGTCGCGTTCACGTAGACGACAGCGGTAAAGGATTGTATCTAGAACCCATTAGAGGTGGCAACTCTCTGAGAGGAAACAGTCTCTTTCAGAAGAGTGGACGGAACGTCAAGCGGTACGGCAAGGGTTTGTTGCTCGGTGACAATTCGCCATTTAAGCACATACCGATTTTGAATATGTTATTATAAATATAAAAATTATATAAAATATATAAAATCATAGAAAGTATAAAATAATATATATTTAAAATGGGTGAAGAGGTGGAGAAACAAATTTATCACCTGAATGAATTTGACGATAATGACGAACATCGCGAGCCAGAGAGCGAAGAAATAAAAAAATGGTTAGACGCTAATGATGGATATCTAAGGAAAGAGATAGATAAAGCGCAGGATATACGGTTGGGAATGAGACGATGCTTTCCACGGTCACCACTACCTTCTGAAGCGAGTGTTATCAAGAGATGCACAACATTCGTTCATAATTATGATTCGGATAAACACAAATGTTATCATGAACGTATCACATCACAGAGAAAAAGAAAAAAAAAAAGAAAAAGAAGAGTCGACGCAGAAATTTGAGAGAAAAGGAAACGTTATTATAATGTATTATGATGATAGTGAAGAAGAAGGAAAACAAAAAAAAAAAAAAGTAAATGAGATCTCATTTACTTTTTTTTTTTTTCATTTTTTCTTCGCTAAAATCAATCGCTTTATTGTTTATATTTCCAAGTCCGTTATTAGCATGTTGACGCTCGTGTCTACTCCTTTTTTCTAAAACGTGTTGAATGTTTATCTTTACTCTTTTGAGTTTTTTTACATCGGTCAACTCGCTCTCACCACCCAATTTCTTCACGAGTTCGAATGAGATGTTTGGAAATATGTAATTTCCATAGGGCAATGACAAATCGTCCTTGTCGAATTCTCTATCTTTGGCGATGACGATGTTCTGCAGATCGCTTTGGTACTCGTAAATCAAATCGAGCGCGGCTTCGTTCAATTTCAGAGGCATCTTATATTTCTCGTATTTGTACTCTAAGCCCTTCGTCTCGACATCGTTCAATTTGATGGGATCGTGTCGTTGTAATCTATAGATTTTATGACCGAATTTCTTATACATTTCGACTCGTTTCAATTTCAATTCGCATCTTTTAGGTGTTGTTGTCTTCATGATCGATTATTTGTTTTTTTGTTTTTACGAATTCTTGCAATAATGTATATTTTAAATTTTGTATTTAAATAATAATTTGTTAAAAAAAAGTTTGTTATTTTTTTGCTCTTTATATATATAAAAAAGTTGTTTTTTTAATTTTTAATTTTCTTTAATGTCAAAATTTTTTTTTCTCTTTATATATATAAAAAGTTTAATTTTTTTTAATTTCAATGTCTCTATTGTTTATATTTCCAAGTCCGTTATTAGCAAGTTGACATTCGTCATTTTTCCACATACGAAAATGGTGTGAATGTTCATCTTTACTCTTTTGAGTTTTTTTTCATAGGCGAATGCGCTCTCACCACCCGATTTCTTCACGAGTTCGGGTGAGATTATTGGATATATGTAATTTCCATAGGACAACAATAAATCACCCCTGTCAAATTCTCTGTCTTCGGCGACGATGATATTAATCAACAGTTCGCTTTGGTACTCGTAAAACAAATCGAGCGCGGCTTCATCCACTTTCAAACACATTCGATATTTGTGGTAGTAGCGCTCTAAGTCCACCATCTCGACCTCATTCAATTCGATGGGATCGTGTGGTTGTAATGTATAGATATTAAAACTGTAATTCTCATACCCTTCGTCTCGTTTCAATTTCAATCCGCATCTTTTAGATGTTGTTGTCATGATCGATTATTTAGTTTTTATGAATTCTTACAAATAATGTTTATTTTAAATTTTCTATTAAAAAAAATTGAATTTTAAATTTAACTTTTTTTTTTTTCTATTATATATATAGAGTAAAAAAACAAAACTTTTTTAATAAATTATTTAATACAAAATTCAAAAAAAAAATATTCTTACAAATGAAGCAAACAGATAAAACAATGGTAAATTTAAATGAGAAAACCGTACCTCAGTTAAACGAGATTTGTAGTCTATTACAAATTTCAGATTTCAGAAAGCATAGAACTAAAGCAAAAAAAATTGAAGTCATACAAGAATATTTGCGAAACGCTAGAAAGGCAAATGAAATGTCGATAGCATCGACGTCAAAACATGCATCGGTTGTGAAAAATAAGAAGACGACTAAACGGAGAGCCGTTGAAAAACATCAAGTTTCCAAAGAAAAGAAAAGAAAAACTAAAATGAAAACGAGTGATGCACTTCAGATTCAAGACAAACGAGATATATCGAGCGAAATTCAATGAGCAATCGACGAAGAGAAAGGAGAAGAATATGTAAGACGACTCGTTGCGGAACTATTCCAATCGAAACCCGTAGAACGGGAGAGTGCAATCGAAGACATTTTTAAAACTTTTGACGTGTTTCCCTCGTCGAAGAAAGTCGACCCGAAATTGTTCATGGAACGGGTGAAGAAAAAAGTATTGGATTTGTTTCGCGAATACACGAACTTGGGATTTAAAATTAAGATGATACTCCATTGCATAATGAATAAAATCGACGTGAAGTCCGGCAAGAGCATTGTGAAAAATGCATATTTCAGATCTAACTTCGAACCCGTATTTCAGGTTCAGATCTATCGGACATTTTCGAAAAGATGAAAGACAAGATGTTGACGTCTCTCGTGAATTATCAAAATAAAGGTAGTAATTGGACGTTCGGCGAGGTGTTGAAACTTGAAATTCACATGACTAAAAACGAACCGTTGAAAGGATCTTCCTACTTGGAATTACCGTATTTCTTGGCTAAGAAATGCGCCGTGGTCAACGTGAGAAATAAAGATGATCAGTGTTTTAAATGGGCAGTCACCTCCGCTTTATACCCTGTCGAAATAAACGCCGATAGAGTTTCTCGTTACGAGGAAACTTCTAAAAATCTCGATTGGACCGGAGTGACTTTTCCAACAAAGTTAAAACACATCGAACGTTTCGAGGTTCAAAATCCCACCATAGCGGTGAACGTCTTGGGATACGACAACGAAAATCAAAAGATCTATCCTCTCAGACGGACTTTGTATCACGGAAGAGAAAAGACGATTATTTTATTATCGATTTCAAATGGTGACAATCATCATTATTGTTGGGTTAAACATCCGAGCCGATTACTGTCGAGACAAAATAATAATCATAACGGAAAGATATCTTTATGTTGCAACTGCATGAACATGTTTAAGAGCGAAAAATCATTAGCAAAACATCAGGAATATTGCAACGAAAATCAAGGTGTCGCTGTCGAAATGCCCAAACCCAACACCATCGTGAAGTTTGAAAATCACAACAGAAGGTTAAAAGTACCATTCGTCGTGTACGCTGATTTCAAATGTTTCACCGCGAAAATGAGTTCCTGTCAACCCAACGCTCTTCAAAGTTACGTCGAAAGATATCAAAAACACATACCTTCGGGCTATTGCATTTACGGGATATGCGCTTTCGATTCGCAACATGACATGGGTCCCTTCACCTACACGAAACAGCGCAAAGACGACGACGTGGCTCAAAGGTTCGTGGAAGAGTTAGAATTGAAAATTCAAATGTTATACGACAAATTCAAAACTCCAGTGAAAATTATCATCACGCGAGAGCAGCAGGACGAAAATAACAGAGCCACCGAATGTCACATATGCAGACAATCGTTCGACGAGAATTCGGAGGAAAATAAGAAGGTCAGAGACCACGATCATTACACGGGTCTGTATCGCGGTCCGGCTCACAGCAAGTGTAATTTAAAATATCGAGACGCCACTTTCTATCTGGTGATGTTTCACAATCTCTCGGGTTACGACAGTCATCTGTTCGTGAAAAATCTCAGCACCTCGCACGAAGAATTAAAATGCATCGCGAACAGCGAAGAAAGATACATTTCCTTCACGAAATGGAAGCTCATGGAGAGGAAAAGAGTAATCGATGGAAATACGTTGAAAGAAAAAACAAAATCCATTCGTAGAGGCATACGTTTCATCGACACTTTTAAATTCATGTCGACCGCTCTGGAAAAATTAGTCGATAACATGAGCAAGGATAAATTTAAAATCACGAGCGAACATTTCGGAGAACGATTAGACTTCATGTTGAGGAAAGGAGTCTATCCTTACGATTACATGAACGATCTAAAGAGATTCGAAGACACCGCACTACCTTCGAAAGAAGATTTTTATTTGAAATTATACGAATCCAACATTTCCGACGAGAATTACGAACACGCTAAAAACGTGTGGAAATCATTCGATATGAAAACCATGAGAGATTATCACGATCTCTATCTGAAGACCAACGTTCTGCTCTTGGCAGACGTGTTCGAAAATTTTCGAGACGCCTATCGTCGAAATTACGATCTGGATCCCGCTTGGTATTTCACCGCACCCGGTCTGGCATGGGACGCTCTGTTGAAGACCACCGAAGTCCAATTGGAATTATTATCCGACGTGGACATGTTGCTCATGTTCGAAAGTGCTGCGAGAGGTGGCGTCTCAATGATCTCTCACAGACATTCTGAGGCTAACAATCCCTACATGAAAGAAGGTTTCGATTCGAAATGGTCGACTAAATACATACAGTATTGGGACGCTAATAATCTGTACGGTTGGGCTATGAGTCATCCTTTACCGATTGGAAATTTCGAATGGGTGAAGGAACCGGAAGAGATGCAAAAATGGAGAGACTATCCTTGCATTTTAGAAGTCGATTTGAACTATCCGGAAGAATTACACGATCCGCACAACGATTATCCGCTGGCTCCCGGACGAATGGAACCAAATGAAGGTGACGAGGAAAAACTCATTCCCAATTTATTTAACAAACATAACTACGTCGTCTACAGCGAGAATTTGAAACAGTACATCAATTACGGGATGAAATTAGTCAACATACATCGCATCATTCGATTCGACGAAGAGCCTTGGATGAAAAAATACATCGATCTCAACACGAATCTCAGAACCCGAGCCGAGAACGATTTCAAAAAAGATTTCTTCAAACTCATGAACAACTGCATGTACGGCAAAGCGATGGAAAACATCAGGAAGAGAACCGACGTTCGACTCGTCACGTCTGAGAAAAGAGCTAAAAAATTAGTGGCGAAACCCAATTACAAACACCGAACCATATTCGGCGAAAATCTAGTGGCCGTTCACATGCAAAAGACGCACTTGAAGTTCGACAAACCGTATTATCTCAGACCGATCATCTTAGATGTCAGCAAGCGATTGATGTACGAGTTTCACTATGATTACATCAAACGAAAATTTGGCGACAAAGCCAAACTACTGTTCACCGACATGGACAGTTTAGTTTACGAGATAGAGATGAAAGACGTCTACCGAGACATATCTCCGGACGTGGCTGAGTGGTTCGATACGAGCAATTATACCGTCGATCACCCGTCCAACATTCAATCGAACGACAACAAGAAGGTGTTGGGTAAATTTAAGGACGAGACGGCGGTAAACAGATCATCGAATTCGTGGGCTTGAGACCCAAACTGTATGCTTATCGTCTAGAAGATGATGAAGAGATCAAGAAGTGCAAAGGAGTTAAAGCGTGTGTGGTGAAGAAAAACATCTCTTTCCAAGAGTATAAAGATTGTCTGTTAGGAAGTGGTTCGGTGTATAAGACTATGAAATCGATTCGAAGCGAAAATCATGACCTGTATACCGAAATAGTCAACAAGATTTCGCTGACGGCCGACGATGATAAGAGATTCGTATTAGATGATAAAATAAGCACTTTGGCACTCAGACATTGGAGTTTGCATCTAATTTTAGACGATATGAATGGGGATGATTGGATTCTAGATATGATTGTAGATGATAAGATTCCAGATACGATTGTGGATGATAGGATTCCAGAAAATCAAGAGGAATTAGATGAACATAAAATTATGGAAATCGATAGTGACATCGAGAAAGTTAGTTTAAAAGAAGAATTAGATGAATCCAAGATTATAGAAGTCAAGGAATTCGACGGATTCAAGATTGTGGAAGTCGATAGAGTTAGTTTAAAAAGAAAAAGAAAAAAAATAGAAAAAAAATAACGTCATTTTTAGTGAATTATAATAAAATAAAAAAAAATAATATATATATATACGCATCTATGAATAAGAAAATAAAGATATCCGTAGAAGGTGTTGTCTTACCCAACGAACCCCTATCCAACATCGATCTGTTGAATGCGGCAAAGATTTTCTAGGAGTGTTTTCCAGAGATGCCTTGCCGAAGAGAAGACCTCGACAATCAGAATGCGGAATTTTAAATCTAGACGATTCATTGGGTGAAGGCACTCACTGGGTGGCGTGGTTCAAGAACGGGAAGAAGAAGAAGAATTATTATTTCAACAGCTACGGAATCTCACCACCGAAAGAAATAAAGAACTATTTCAACAAATCGATGGTTCTTTACAACACGGATCAAGTGCAATCACCAGATCAAGTGTTTTGCGGTCACCTGTGTCTCTACGTTCGCAAGAGATGGTCTGAAGGAGATGAATTTCAAGACATTCTCAATGACTTACATTAGAGATAATTTTTTTTTCTTTTTTATAGTATATATATAAAGATAAAAAATTATTTTAAAAAAATGTTAATCGAATAAAAAACGAAAAAATAAAATAACATAGTTCATTTTTTAATAAACTGCGTTTTGAACACATTTTTTCTAAACAACAACAAAAAAAAATCCTACAACAACATGACAGTCGATAAATTTGGTAGAAGTGACGACAAAAAAGTCAACCCGAGAAAGAAGAGGAAGACGTTCGAAGGTTACGACGTTGCCAACTTGTTGGACAAGCGTTACGTTCAGAGATACGAACCTCGAGAGGAACCTTTGAACATGAACAATAAGAAGCTCTACAATCTTCCTGAAGCAATAGATCTCGCAGATGCCGCGACTAAAAAATACGTCGATAGGGGGAACTCCGATTTCGAAATGAATCCTGCTGGATAATCACGTGGATAAAACCATGACCGACGATCTAGATTTGAAATCCAAACGTTTGGTGAATGTGGTAGATCCCACCGATGCTGCCACCAAGAGATACGCGGATGACTCTTACGCGAGATTCAGCGAACACCTGAGAAATAGATACGTTCAGAAAACGATGCACTTGGAATTGAACGCCAATTCTTATAAGATAACGAACGTGGCTGCTCCCACGAATCCCAAGGACGTGGCGACCAAACACTACGTAGATCTGGAATGGAGAAAGTCTGACGAACGTGAAATGAAATCAGATCTGAATGCAGGATTCCACAAGATATTGAATCTGTCGAAGATTGACGACACGGACGCGGACTCAACCGCGGTCAACAAGGGTTACATGGATTCTTCCATGTTACAATCGCAAGAATACCTAGAATCGCAAGTGGACAATCTCTACCTGAACAAACAATCTGGCGGAACCATGGAGGGTGGCATCAACATGAGAATTTATTTGGTCTCAATCACAATCCCGAATTCGATTCCAGCGCTGTCAGCAGAAAGTACGTGGACGACAACTCGGTCTGGAGAAAGGGCGACATCATGGAAGGTAAACTAGACATGGGCGGACACGCGCTCACGAATCTACCGGAAGCCATGAACATGACGGATGCCTGCACCCTGATTTCGGTGGTGGAGAGAGTCAAATATGCCAGACAATTGATCACCGTGTGGGCCGAAGAGGCCGGCACCTTAGATGAAGGAAAAGCTGAGTGGTCTTTCGGAAACGGAGGTAGCGGATCGAAACACGGTCAGGTTGGATATCCCATGCCGTTGGGAGGTGAAATCCTTCGAATGAGTCTGGCTTTCTCAGATTTGAATAACAGAGTGGTCGTCAATCTCATGGTGAATGGTGTGGAGAGCGAAAAGAGATACAGCGTCGAAAAGACCGAGAATCAACACACGAATGTCAGCACGTTCGGCACGCCTCTCAAAGTGAACGCCGGAGACAGGATTACTTTTGTCATGAAAACCAATAATCCTGAAGCCACCACTTCCATGGTGAGTCTACTGATCAAACTGGATCCTTTGAACAAACAGTGAACGCGTGGAAAAATAACGAATTAAAAAAAAAAAAAAAATAATGTGTGATTATTAGAAACAACAAAAAAAAGTAATGAGATATAGAGAGATGTTCAATCTCTCTATATCACATTATTTATTTTTTTTTTGTTTTGTTTTTAATAATCATACATTACTTTTCATTTTTTTTTTTGTTTTTTATTTTTTTTTTTCACACACTCGTCTCTCATCGAATGATCGACATCTTATTTCCGTCCGATTCGAATTGTAATTCTCTGTCTGACAGGACCAGGGCAAATGCTTCGGTTTTTCTCGGCAAGTTCCTATCGAATTGCATCTTGATCTGAATGTCTAACACGCTACTCTTGAGTCGTTCACTCTGTTTACTGACGTCGAACACGAACATGGGATACATCAACTTGTATTTGCCGGGAGATATGTTGGGATTGCTCATCAATTCGTCTAGACCATGATACTTCTTTCTAAAATCGGCGTCGTCGCTGTACAGCCTGCAGAAATCGTTCTTGTCGAACGACGCGTTGTAATCGATTGCCAGATATCTCATGGCATTCAGGAACACTTGCATGTTTCTCAAATTGCAGTGATCGAACAGCGATGCATTCTTTTCCTGAGACCCGTCTCTATCGGTCTGAAATGCAACCACGATGAAACGCGGTCTCTCGGAAGCGGATTTCACCGTCAATCTCCAATCGAAGTGATTTGTGGAGGGAGGAATGCTAGCCGTGTCGCACTCTCTCATTCTAAATCCCACGGGTAATTTACTCTTGGATTGTATGATCTTGTAGAGATGCGTTTTCTCATCTGTCGTAGGCTCCACGTGTGGAACGAACCATGATATCTTGTGTAGAGTTATCTTACCCGCACCGGTCACGGCGAGTCTTACTATTGCGTCGTCGTTTCCTTTTCGAATCAACGTCAGATTGTGTTTGAATCCGTACATGATCTTGTTGTAATCGTCTGCAAATCCGAAGATGTGTTTCAAAGGTATCCTGAACGAAAACGTTCCTTTAGGTCTGGACGTCTTGACGACGTAGTCGAATATCGTGGCGGCGCCGGCGCTAGCAGGTCCTATAGTGTCTTTCACCCACAACTGATTAAGTCCTCTGGATTTCGAAAAATCATCAGGATACGTCAAGAGTCCGAACAAAGTGGTGGCCTGACCAGGATGAAAAACAGATTCTATCTCTTGTCCGGATAGCATGCATTTTATGTTACTGAATAGATGCATGATGCCATTATTGGCAAGAGTAACCGTGTCGTCGTCGGCGTAGTCGCTCCCATCTTCCTTGGTGAAACGTCCTTGCACCCCTATGTAACTCTCGCTAGGATGTACAAATAGATCTTGAGTTTCGACGTTGATTCTTATCTCTCCCGCATTGTTCAAACTCGTCCCGGTTACCGGTTCATATTCGTGAACCTCATATTCTTGAATGCTTACATCTTTCACTATGCTTTGTGCTATATCTAGTATATTTGTTATTTTAAAGGATTTTTAGTTTTTTTTTGTTTATTAATTCACTTGCTTTTCTTTATCTAAAAAAAATAGTTTTTTTAATTATTTTTTATTATTATTTATTTTTTTTCTCTCTTATATATATGTGTGTGTAAACAAGAAAATGTCAAAGAGAGTAAATAAAAAAAAAAATTTTTGCGTTCTTCATCAAAACTTCGTCTTCTGCAATTGTTGTTCGTAAAACTTTCCGATGATCTCTTCTCCATCCAAAGCTTCGATTTCATAAGTCACCGGATCGGTGTGAAATATTTTGATGATCACGAAGATTTCTGAGGTCCATCGAGGAGTATAAGCCTTTTCGAAGTGGTTCTTATAAGCGTAGATTCTCACTCGATCGCCGACCGCAAATTTCGGCGTTCTAGACTTCTTCTTCCCGATCTTAGATCTCTCAGGATATAGATTCGCGTAGACCCGTTTTTCATTTCGAGAATCACTAGCTTCTGCAGGAGTCATTTTGATCAATCTGTGTCGCATGTCGTTGTAATCTTTCACCAGACCGTTCAGAGCGTATATGTATTTCTTGGTCGAATTTGCCGTGAAGTATCTGTGCATCTTCTCCTTCATCAGTCGATTCCAACGTTCCACCATGCTGGCTTTCTCTTCGTTTTCGATCGAGTAGAGGTCTACCAATCGACGAACGTCCTTGTTGTAGAATTCCTTTCCCTTGTCCACCCACAATTTACTCGGTTTTCGAGAGGACGAGTCGAACACGCTCTTCAGAGCCTCGGCGACGCAAGGTCCCGATTTATTCTTCAAAGCTCTGATCCAACCGTATTTGGAAAACACGTCGACGACCGTCAATAGATATTTGACACCCTCGTTCCACCTCGAAAACGATCTCATGTCGACCAAGTCGGCGGACCAAATGTCATCCAGACCCTTCACGAACACCCTTCTCTTTCGAAATTTACGCACTATGGGTTTGTGTAACTCCTCGGCCAATTCGCTTGTCAATAATCGTTTCTTCTTCTTCTCTTTTTCAGATGCGCTTTTTTTTTCAATGCCCCATCCGAATCGACGTTTCGCACCGATCAGATTGCCGACCAGCGAACGTTCCATCTTCTCTCTCCTGGTCGGATTCGATATGCCTTTCAATCTCGTCAACATGTTTTTGTCGCAGACGTCATTGCGAGTCTTGGTGTCGCGATGTCCGGTGTAGCACAGATCGTGATCGTACGCGGCCGCGTGCACCCTATTCACGGGTTTGCTCCAAGATTTGGGTGTCAGATCGGGGTTGAGTCTCTTGTTCAATTTCGTTCCTGGTCCCGTGAAACTGTGACCGGGCAGATGCATTTCGAAAGGTAGATTGTTGATCATTTTATTCACGATGCCTTTACCTTTGCTCGCGTTCTTTTGTTTGACGAATCGAGTCTTTATAGAACCACACACGTTGCAAATTCCGCAAAGCATCCGTCTGTCGTTTTTAGTTCGCACTTCTCGAGAATTACTCGTCTCGGTAACTCTCTTACACTTTACGCAATACATTTTTTTGAAGAGTTAATTTAAATTAATTTCGTTTTTTTTATTTTATATATGAATTTAATATTTTTTTTTTTAAAATTCTGTTCTTATTATATATATATATATTTTTTTTTTCAATCGCTACCCTTGAGTTCTATCATCTTACTGAATTCCTCCCTGGCCTCTTTCCTACCCTTTTCCACGAGAGAATCCTTCAACTCTTCCTTGATGATCTGACGAGTCTTGATTCTCACAGCTTCTTTCATGGCATCGCATTTCGTTTTCTCACTCAATATCGCGAAGTATTCTCTGTCCGATATCCTACCGTCTTTCAACGCCATAGAGATCATTTCGGATATCGTATCGATCTTGGAGGCGGCCAAGACGCGAATCTTATCGTGTTTCCTCGCCTTCAGATATAATTTCCTACTCAAAAAGTTTCCGAGCGTGCTGAACAATCCGGCGGCAAGAGCCACTCCTTCCACAGTCAGCACGATCGGAATGCCGACCGCGGTCGACAACAATCTGATGCCGGCCGCGTGTAAACCCATGGAAATCGTGATGAGTGTCGTGTCGATCCCGTTGACGAATTTCACGAAACGCGAATACTTCTTCTTGAGGGAATGACGAGAATCTCTCTCTCAAGTCAGATACGATTGGATTCTACTGATTTGATCGATACGATACCTCTCTCCTCTTTCTCTTTCTTCTAGCGACGGCGCCGTCGGCAAAACGCCGTTCGGCTTCTCGTCCTCGTCGTCCACTAACGTCGGATACAATTTATTTCTGGTTCTCATTTTTTTTGTGTTTTTTCTTTCTAATATTAGATAAAAAAATTTATGTGTGTATTTATTTTTTTTTTTTATTTTCTACTCTCCCTTATTTTTATATCAACGAAAAACAAAACTTAGACGTATGCTTTGTTCAGCAATAATTTCTTGATGCATCCCTTGTCTTCTAAAGTCAAACGTCTATGCGCCAATTTCAGTTCTTCCGAATCTGTGGGCCTGTCTCGATTCTTAAAGTAGACTAATCTCTTCCAAAACGTGATCACATCGTCGAATTTAACGCGTTCGAATGCCGGTTCGAAATACATGACGACCATATCTTCCCTTTCCATCGTCAGACACGAATGATCCTCGTGATCGAAATCTAGATGATCCTGACATCCGACGCATCGTTCTAACAAGATGAGATGTAGTTGTTCATTCACGCAGATTGAGTATGCTCTCATCAGCATGTTTAAAAGAAACCTCGCTCTAATCATCTGAGAATCGCTCATGATTTACGTATTTTTTTTATTATCTATTCGATTTGATATATTTATTTTTTCTAAATAACTATTTATTTATATATTTTTTTCTCCCCTATATTTATATCAATAAAAAAAAACCCACCGCCTCAAAAACAATTGCCGATTCTAAATCATCTGTACCAAAGCAATTGAGAGTTCTAAATCACTGATTTAGAACTGCAAAAGCTGTTTTTTGATAATCACCCAAAATCTTTTGCCTTCGCTCGCGTTCGCCGACGATGAATCGGTGGGTCTGATCTGCGATGCGAACGTAGACCAAAAATCACATACACGATACAACTGAAGATGTACAACACACGCACACGATGCGTTCACCACGAGTGTTTGAACGCTAAAAGCGTGATCTAGGAGTCATTGACTGTACATGAGGGATTCTAAATCAGTGTACAGTTTTTGTGAACAAGCGTGTGATTTAACACTGAATTCCACATTGGTGAACACATCGTGTGCGTGTTTTGTACACGTACATGTACAATTGATTTGGAACTCTCCTTTTATACCTACTGCTATGTTTCCCAAAGGCTTATAATAGGACAGGGGTATGTTTCGGAGGAGGTGGTCGATTGAATCGGAGTATCACGAATTACCCAAATAAACTCGACAATCCCTCCAAATCACTGAAATTGCGCGACTGACGGACGATCCATACATCTCCTACAACTTTCGCCGAACTAAACTTTTCGTAAAATCTCCGTTTGGCTGAGAGGAGAACCTTGAGCATCATCAATGAAACCATTCGGAATGTGAAGGACGTTAACGCGATACCAAAAATTGATGACGCGAAGTTTGATGATACTCAGGATTTAATCCACTGGACCATGAGAACTGTCAATATTATGTACGATCACTGGTTAAACAATCTAGATTTAAAATAAGTAAAAGGCAAAGTTAACAACCGCCTAACAGATGTGGAATAAAGAACTAATGTGGTTAACCTGCCTGGGACCAATGGTATAACAACCAAAGAGAAGTTTATTTTAGATCGCGGTTTAACTGTTTTACCAGCACCGAAGCCTTAAACTTGCGATCAGATAAATGTACCATCATGTAACTCTATTTTCCTCAGGCAAATTAAATTAGCAGATCGCTTTAGAGACTCTAGCGGTCGGAAAGTTTCCTTTACATAATCATCTGGTCGATCACCTCCAGACAGTGAAGTACATCCCGAAATTATTGAGGCCAACAAACGAATCCTCCAAAAAGTGTATAGCATGAACATATTCTCCGATAAAGACAACTTAACAGCTGGTGAACGGATAGCTCTAACCAAATATCGAAAAAATAAGAAATTAGCAATTACACCAGCCGGCGGAGGTGGTTCGGTGGTCGTTCTATCTCGGGATAATTATATAAAGGAAGCCATGAGACAACTCAGCAATACTATACCATATAAGAAAATAGATTCACTTATCTGGCTGAGTAATATCGAAAAATTCAATAAGATCTTAAAATTTCTCCTCCACGAAGGTCACATTACCAAAACACAATTGAAATATTTAACAGCAAAGCTCAGTGCTCAAACAAGACAATTTTATATCCTACCAAAGATCCACAAGGACCGTTCTCCATGGACGGATGACTTACCTCCGCCCGGGAGGCCAGTTGTATCAGATTGTAATTCGAAATCTTATGCGATCTTGGAATGAATTGATTATCATCTAAACCTATAGCAAATAGACATCCGAGCTATCTAAAAAATACACAGGACTTCCTGTCAAAAATTTCTAAATTGAAAATATCAAAAAAATGCGACCCTGGATACATTGGATATCGACAGTATGTAAACGAACATTGTTATCGATAAAGATGTTAAATCGGTTAAAAATGCATTTGGAAAATACCCGGATGCAAAACGCCCGTGTGAACAAATTTTGGATCTTTTAGAGCTGAGGTTAAATGGTCATGACTTTCAGATCAATTGAGAATAATGTTTACAAATAATGGATTGTCCTACAGGGAAAATATTCAATCCTAACTTTGCAAGTATTTATGTAGCAGGAAAATGCATTAAGAAAAATGTGCAAAGCATCCTCTCGTATATCTCAGATATTTAGATGACATTTTTTTTATCATTTGGGAACATTCAAAAGAAGATTTTGATGAATTTTTAGAAATTTTAAACAATCACCACCCAAACATTAAATTAAAAGCTACTATCAGTGAAAATTCTGTTGATTTTTTCGATGTGACCGTGTATAAAGGCAAGCAATTCCAGACATTCGGTCACTTAGATTAAAAAGTATATTTGAAACCAAATGATTCACATCAGTTGTTGCACACAAAATCATTTCATCCTCAACATGCATTTAAGGGTATCATCAAATCACAGCTCATTCATTTCCATCGTAATTCAAGTGATAAAGTAAACTACAACGAGACTTATGCTACTCTATTCAGCGTACTCAGATCGAGGGTGTACACACTGCGATTTTTGCGTAGCCTTAAATCCCAAACTCTGATAAAACTCGAATGTCCAGTAGAAATTACTGGTTTCGAACCACTGAAAATTGAACACAACGCGGTATTCAATTGCAAAAAGCCTCGTTGCAGATTGCATACTTTTATGCCTGATCAGAAAGAGGAATTTTCCTTCCAAAAAACCAAAAATAATTATCACATCCGTAACTCCCTCCTTTGTGATTCACCGAATAGTATTTACATTATCACTTGTAAACGGTGTCGGAAGCAGTATGTTGGTCAAAGTCATTTTTTCCCCCAGAACGTGCTACTAGGCAGAAACAGGACTTAAAACATAATGCTGGTGCCCCAGTAGTACAACAGTTTAACCTTCCTGGCCATTTTTGGACGATTCCAAAATCCATCCTATTGAACTACCAACAATTAAAGACACATTAGAAGAAACGGATGAATTTAGAAAAAAAAACGTTAAGCTTTTTCGATCAATACGCTTCAAACCCTCTGGCCATTTGGTATGAACATACCAGAGGGAGAATTCGAAAGGAGGCCATCATTCCTTTCACTTTAACATACAACAGAATGAATATCGAAATAGCAATAATATTAAAAAATGAATTCAATTTAACCAACTCTAAATTGAATGATCCTTTGAATTTTCGACCTGTCATCGCTTATAAGAAAAACAAAATCTTGCGTAACATCCTTGTTAGGAATAAATTCGAGCCCATCAATGAATAACATCAATTATTGCAAGTCGGTTTAACCAGTTCCCGGGCCCATCACTTAGTTTAAATCAGTTTAGAGTATTTTAATCATGTAAGAAACCCATCACGGATATGTAAATGTATATTTTCATGAAAACAGTATTTCGGAGGCATATTTCAAGAAAAACAAAGGTTCCATGAAATATGAAATATCTGTGCCAATGCGAGTTTTTATCCTTAAACACACGCACACTCGCGCAAACATATACACACGATCTTCTTTGCCGTCGTTGTGGGGACTTGCTATTTTTTTTTTTTTTTTTTTTTTGTTCTCGGTGACAAACAATGACAAACAAGTCCTCACAAAAACGCGAAGTCAAACCACAACCCATTGTTTTCTTTGTGAGGATATAGCGAAACAAAGGACACCCTTGTGGGGACGCAAACTCTATTGTCTAGGTTCTCACAAAATCGGGAAAATAGACCAACGCAGTGGCTCACACGCCCTCATACACCCCCCCCCCCCCCCCAACATACGTCGCATCTCATGTCACCTTACAAAAGCGCCGCCGGTGAACCTATATTCAGCCACTGCTCATTGTTTCGGCGAACGCATTCCTGATTGGGCCATGCCTCATTTTCTTATATATTGAGGGTCTCTATGTAATAAAATATATAATTGGTGTGTACCTCTATCATCTGATTGGTTGTTGGAAAGATATAGTGAGATCTTTCCAACAACCAATCAAATGGTAGTGTTAATATGCTGAACATGTAGAACACCATACGCGACAGTACATGTAGTTGTCATTGATAGCGAGGTAGAAAGAAGGTGAGACGATGTACAGCCTTAGACTGAAAGTTGAGCAGTATGGAGGCATCTCAAACGAAGAGAAAAGACGTGGAATCTGTAGAGAATATCGAGTGTTTTTGAGTGGATACTGAAAATTATCGCATGAGTGACCGAAAAAGATGTTTATTTTTCGCGAGCGTTTGCGCAAGCGAAAATAACCATTTGTCTCTGTCACAAGTGAGACAAATTTCGGTATCCACTCCAAAACACTAGATTTTATTTTTATTATGCGCTTTTATAAGACTCTGATAATTCCACTCATTTCAGCCTTGAATTGATGCATGAAAATAAACAGCGCATTGAATTACTGATGCGCGGAAGTGATTTAATCGATAATCGGAACAGATGGCGTCTTGCAATCTATTTCAGCTGGTGCGTTTCTAATTCAGACATGGCCTGAAAGTCCGTAATATCAGTTTTTGGTTTGGTACGTCCTTCGAAAGGATGTACCAAACCAAAAACTTATATTACGGACTTTCAGGCTATGTTTGAAATTGAGGGTTTCATGCATCAATTCAAGGTGAATATGCGTTGAATTATTGCTGGAAATGATTGGTATCCACTCAAAAATACTAGATCTTTTTTTCATTTTACGTTTTTAGAAGACATTGATCATTTCCAGTGATAATTTGACTCGTATTCACTTTGAAGTGATGCTTTAAAAGCCGATATTTTGATTGATACCGTGAAAGTGAAAATTTCTATATCTTCACAGTGGGGGATACGATTTCTATCTTTCCGCAGTTTCTTCGATAATCTATCGTTTAGCGTATAATAAAATCGAATATTAAAATTTGTGGATCTTAAAGTATATTACGGGTAACTCTATATAGCAAAGTTTAATGTTTTTTTTTTTTTTCAGGCGCATCGTGTTACAGCCTGGAATGCAAAAATAGTCGGTACCGGGAAGCAGGTCCTTAGAATGTTAAATCCCATTCTGCACAGATTCAACATTTTTAGCAAATTTGTAGATGATGCGGACTACGCTTACTTCCCCGAAAACAGGCCATGCGAATGAAGTTGTAAAATTATATTTTTTCAGAAATAGCATACGTTGCCGCAGTGGTCCCAGAGCACCACAGACTTGTTAAGATGATGTTGAATCATGGGAAACATGTATTGTGTGAGACGCCAATGACAACGGATTTGGAATCGACGAAAGAGCTGATAAAAATCGCAAATGACAAGAAACTGTTTCTGATGGAGGTAATAATTAGAATAAAATCAGTTTAAATACATTCTTTTTACATTTATATTTCTAAAACACCAGTTAACCGACTAACCACGGGCGTAATAACAACACAATAAAACTAATTATACGATAGAAACAGTTGATATATTTTTCGTTACGAAGGTGAATTGATGATAACATGGTCTGAGGTCTGTTACTCGGGGTTAAGGAGTTCGAGTCATCGTGTTTTTGGTAGTTACTATTTACCAAAGCATTATATTTGTAAATGCTTCAATAGTGTTGTCAGAACAAGCAGATACTGATGTCATTGATACAAGGTCAAAATAGTGGTTTAATTGATATCCTTGTGGGTTTTTTGGGGGGTTTTTTTTTTTACTCTTTACCCAACGAATCGCCCGCACCCGCCCGCGTAATATGCAAATTCAGCAGTTGAAAAAATATAATTTTTCAAAAAAATTAAAAAAAATTCAACAAAACCATATCATGTGACCCCTCGTTGGAACGAGCTCCTCGAGCTCGTTCCAACGAGGGGTCACATGATATGGTTTGCTGAAATGTTTTTGAAAAAATTAAAAAAATGATATTTAAAATAATAAATTTGATATCGTCTGCGTTGGGTGAAGGGTTTAAACAAATAAATGAAAATTCAGCATTTTGCAGGCTACCTTCTTATACGATCTTTTAGCAAACTAGAATATACATAAATTTGCATAAATGACTGCCTGGATGGAGGGAAAATCCAATTCCAGACCTGATGGTCCAATTTCGAGACATCTCCACGCGAAACCTCGGGATCCAGCCGCCCATATTGCTGCATGTACATCCCTGCGAGTCCCGCACTATGAGTTGAATCGAATTCCGAATCGAATCAGGCAAAATATTTTGAGTCGAATCTTATCTTCAGTATGTACTGAGTGGATTGTAACTAATTCACCCGTAGAGTGGAGTTATCATCCAATATAACTTTCAAATTCTGTGCATATGAACAAAAAATACAAGCAAGGTTTCAGCCAATGATTCACCAAGATTAACCCGTAGGTCTGTTGGCTGGAACTTTGTTTCTGCTTATTGTGCTTTCCATGAAATTTGCATTTATTGCATGGATGGAATCTTAATTCTACGGGTGATTTAGTGATGATACACACTCCCCGTACTATAGGGTCAAATCTCATGGCTCGTCAAAGCGTCTTTTAATAAATGTATACAATGCCACTCTCCACAAAGATACTGCTACAGCGACTCGTCTGTCTGGGAAAACCAGAATAAGCCAATTCTGAATCCACGTACTGTTGGAATTAGAAGACCTGTCACATTTAGCGCATAAAATGCTCGTTAGTTAAGGCGCCCCTTACTGCAGAAGAATGAAAAAGTCTGATATACACAAGGGCGTCTGCTCCTGCACAGCAATATATAATTTAGTGCGCTTTAGCGAGGTCGGTAGTGATATCATGAAACGACCGAACAGAAAATATATATTGAGACTACAGCATGTGGAGGGTGAATTACTAGTGAATCACCGTGGTATAGATTTTTCACTTAGAAATAATTTACAACTTCTGAGGACAAAACACAAGAAATACTTGCACCCGGTGGTCCATGTGACGAACATTTGCAAGTGTTTCTTGTGGCGTAAAATACAATTATAACTTTTTTTCGAATCGAAAATAAAGGGCCCTACGATTAAGTAGCATTCCACTCTCTTCATTCTGTACAACAGTCAAATTTTAATATCTGTTTACGTCATCACATCTACATGTATGGCAGTTGAGTTCAGGAATGATGTTAATGATCTCTAGGCTCAAGTATAGAATTGTACAGAGGTGGGCTCGCTGCTTTTCTACAGTAATTGAGTTACCCTAATGGCGCAGTTTGATAGAGACAAACGTGAACTTACTCAGCGCGCTGTTACTTCAAAATAGTGCACAATACAGATACGGAACATTTATTCTCAACTGTAGATCCAGCCCCGGATCTGAAGTCGTTTTCTATCTCCAAGGTAAGTTTCCGAGGATCGACAATCAGAAATATTCGAAATTACCCCAACTCGAATCGTTTCAACCAAATATTTCGGATCCAATCAAACGTAGGGTTCTATCAGCATCGTCTTCCAGTTGCGTAACATTGGCAATGAGAAACTCCAAAGATTCCTAGAATTATATTTCAACAAAAACCAATTGTCAACCACCAAAACAACTCTTTGGAGAAGGTTTCGGTTTCCTTGCATTGAAACACAAGGCAAGCTATATGAATTTCAAGACTTAAAAAATGACCCTCTCATCATACTGAAAGTGATGTAGTGAATGTAAACTAAACGATGCTGGTACCAAATATAGATAATCTTGTAGCGAGAATTGAACTGTTTTGGCAGCAAAGCGGTTATCTACGTGGAACGAGGTTGCTACCAATACACGGTATTCATGATTCGCTGTAGAACACACGTGTGATACGGAACGTAGATCGGTCCATAGGTTTTAACTTGAAAGCCATATTTGGCTAGCGCCCCCATCCAACCGACAAAAAAAAATAGAAATAAAAAAACGCCTATCACATTGCAAAGGAATTTTACTTTTTCAATTTTCGTCTCCAAAACATGGCTTATTTCCCATAATTAAAATGCACTCGATTGGCTCGTTTCAATGAGGTGCCGTGGGCTCTGTTTTTGGAGCAAACATTAAACATGTTAGTTATTTCAGACACGTGTTCGCAGGCGTCGTCTGGTTAAACGTCTGAACACATGTGGTATCTCCCATGTCAATTTAGGTACAGAACTTGGAAGAATCCATATTCATTATATGGGGACAAACCAATTAATGTTTTCAACGTGCAGCCTTGGTCTCCACACACGTTCACCTAGCAGCCACCCTATTTAATGAAATTATGACATATATTATATTCCTGGAATAGAAGAAATGGCGTCCTAGGTTCAAAGGGTTAACATTTTGACGCCTGAGTGCTAGAATGTTCTATGTCCCCAGGGGGACATAGAACATTCTAGCACCCAGACGACGATTTGAGGTAATGGATTTAAAAGAGACATCTCTCTTAGTGAGGCTGAGACACAACCTGTGTGGTTTATATCCTCAACTGTATTGGTATGATGACGTGTTGTCACAGAATATTGCACTAAAATTATACAAACTTCGTCCTTTGTTACATTTATTCCATGTTTCTTTCAAATGTTTTCATAAAACAAAAAAAACAATTATATTTCATTAAGTTAAACATGCGCACATCGAGCTGAAAATGTTTAGATTATAATCATTGAAAACCGTTTAAGATCTCTCATAGCTTTTTGTTTGACGTTCTTAAGATGGTATACACGTCTCCAATTATTCTTTTAGGCTTACTGGACTAGGTTCTTTCCCGTTTTCGATAAGATTAGAGAAGAGCTGCCTTCTATTGGGAAAGTTCAGTTTGTTTGCGTGAGACTCGGGTTTGATGCTAGTGCCTTCGAGAGATCGAAGATTCCCAGCGAGGGGGACGGAGGAATGCTTGAATTTGGCTCCTACCTGATACAATTGGCGACAATGATGTTCGGATGCAGACCCGAGAAAATTATGTGTGATGGGACTTTATTCCCTTCAGGTATGAACATGTCTTTTCTGTTTCTGAGGTAAAGATGCCGAGAAAGGAGAGAGAAAAACACAAACAAAATTGAAGCCCCAGTTGGGAATTGCACGATACAAATTTTCTGACGCGTTTCTCCGAGAAAATCTTTGATCCTCAAGAACTAAATTTAGAATATATTCGGATTATATAAAAATGGAATATGCCCTCTCGATATCATTGTTCCTGCAGTCTTTGGATTTTTTTATTAAATGTGCACGACTCAAGACAACAAAACAAAATTCACTGACCTTCACAGAACGCCTGCAGCATCCTGCCAGGTTTTCATTGATTTTTGTCTGGTCGTTATAACTAAAAATTACAACGAAACGTTTTTATATCTGCTGGACACTTCTTCTGAAGCGTAAGGTCCGAAATATAGCCTATCTGAACTGAAATTGAACTCGATGAGTGTTTTCGAAATTTCTTCCCTCATCAGAAGGAAAGAAAGAAGAAAAAACAAAAGAAAGAAATCAGCAGTATAAAATACTTCGTTTAACTATTAACTATTAATGTACTGCTCCAGGTTTGATCAGAGCGTGCAGAGGTCCTATTGGGTGGGGGATAGTGATATTCGGGCAAGAATAGGCTCTATCGATAAATAATAATAAACTTGATTGCTTTGGCCCAGGATATCACACGAGCCTTCGGCTCTTGTGATACCCTGCGCCACAGCAATCTCCTGCGATAATTCTTAACCCATTCAAACGAATGTACGTTTCTGTATTTATCACACACCTCCCATGTAACAACCAGACTACACGACAATTGAACTAAAACACTCTTCTACTGGACATCACTGTTAGTTGGCGGGGTACCAATCTTAATTTGTTTTTTAATTGTCACGGTCACTATGATCGAACTTCAAATAAATATTGAAAAATTGGGGGGAATAACACAACAAAAAGTGTTTAAAATAGCTAATAAGTTTAGCACACTCCATAACAATATGACCAGTTGTGGAAAATATTTGTCAAGGAACAAGCAGTCGGAATGTTATTTTTATTTTGTAGATTTTTGACTCGAATCTGATTTTATAAATATCTCGGGTAAACAAATCTAAACGAGGACCTTAGTATTTCCAAGCCATCTCGACCCCGGTGCATTCGACCAACAATGACGTGATTTATGTAGACTGGTTCCTTCTCTGTTTACGTCGGAAACGAACTCGAACGTGTTTTGTATCACCAACCGTGCGATACAACTTTCTTTTTATTGTACATGCAGAACAGCGGAAATCCCGTGTTTTACATTAATAGATGTGTGATAAATACTATTCCATAAGATCGTCTGCGCTTCGGAGACTAATATGAATGACTTCAGGTTGGTATGCATTATTTTTTTTTGTTTCAGGTTCCTCTGAACAGTTTCTTTCTACTGCGAAGTGTAAAATTCTAATCTAAAAGCATATGTTTAAACTAATACCCTGTAAATTGGAGATGCATTTTTGGTATCAGATATTTGATTATAATAGGCTATTTGTTGGACAAAAGCAATCTGAAGTTTTGGTCACAGAGTTGGAGACTGTTGCATGGGGGTAAATTACCAGAGCAGTTATGAGAAACAGCGGCTTCGAAAAATTGTCTGCTATTTAACCCTTTACCCAACGTAACGGTAAAAACCGGTCAGCACTATTCTCGAAAATCGCCAATTAACCCTTTGAGACTTTAATTATCCCGACGTTCAAAGGTCACTGGGAATTCAGAATCTTCAACGTTTTTTCAAAATGCGACGTCAAACGTCGGAAAGTACAAATAACAAGATAGTTTTCACATTAGTGATTATCTGGTTGAGGGCAAGATTACTTTTGGTGGTCTGAATTTGTTATTCAAAATTTGTTTATTACAAATTATTGGAGAGTGCCCACAGGCACTCTCCAATAATTTGTAATAAAACAAATTTATATAAACAAAATATGATTTATGTTTGACTGAATATGAAATATAAGCAAGAAACGTGTTGGCTTTGGCTCTGGTATCCTCATTTTTAGAAAGCTCTGATAGTGGTTTCTAGCACTCAACCAGTTAGGAAGTCTTGACAGCAGGATTATATGAGTATTTTAAGCTGCGATAACATTTGGCTCAACGGTTGACACTGAGCACTATTCGGGAGAAAATAGGAGCTGAGGTTAAAACTTTAAAAAATCGAAAAATAATAAAACAAATGACCACAAAGTATCAACGTGCTGTTTGATTTCGTACGTCATGAGACGTACAGAGGTATCAACGCCCTGTTTGAATTCCCTGTTTGATTTCGTACGCCATTAGACGTACAAAAGTGTCAACGCCCTGTTTGATTTCGTACGTCATAAGACGTACACACGTATCAAAGGGTTAACTTTCATTATTCTTTCATTTTTTGTCTACAGACTTAGGTTATGACCACTCATTGGAACGAGCTCGTTCAAATGAGGGGTCATAACCTATGTTTTTGAGACAAAAAATGAAAACAAATAGTTATTCAAGAAGTATGTTTGCAATTGACGTCTGCTTCTCATGTTAGTTAAAGGGTTAACACGGAGTTGTTACCAGGCATGTAACTAAAAAATGAAATTGAAACAGATAACTTTTTGGACATTTTAGAAACGAGAAATGCTTGCTCCGGGTGTAGGTTAGTGAGAGTAGTGGACAAATTCTGCTTTTGGGGGGCTTGGTGGCTGAAAATAATCGGTTTCGGCATTTTTTCATTCAAGTTTCCAGGTTGAGGCCTTACATTTGACAGTAAATTATTTCACCTACATTCAGATTGTTCATTTCTCCTTAATCAGATAGTGCAAATATTTCTAATGGATTCGGGAAATTTAATATATATTAAGTGTTAGATAACTAAGTTAAAGAATATTCGCGTTTGAGGTTACTGTATGATATGCAATTTTTGAAAATGTCTGGAAAATTGTGAACGGAACCTCAGAGGAGCGTACGTTGTTTTACATTGTAATGCTATTGAAAAACGTAAAACGTCGATCAAACTAATTGAAAATACAACCGCTGCGTGTGTAATTGTTGTCATAATTACCATAATTGCACCGACAAAGTTGTTAACGGTCCTGTCGTCGCTTCGTGTGAAGTGCACAAGCCGCTGTTGATTTGCCATGCTATTTTAATTGCCACGCATATTTGTCCTTGGATGGGAACATCGCGTGACCCTCTCCATCAAACCATCCGTCCAGTTAAAGGTGGAGGGGAGTCCTGAGCCCGGGACTCAGTCCACCAGCCCCCTCGACAGGGGTAGGTGGATGTAGGGGGTTCTTGTATGTTCTCTCCATCGATAATTTAAAAATATCACATCGAGTTGCAAGGTCCACTGCAAATACCATTCGTCTTCAATAAATGAAAGAACGACTACTCACATTCCAGTAGATGCTACAGTTGTCCCCTCGTAGTGGTTTGACTCTGACTGGTTGAGCCCCCCATCGGCAAGTAAAATCTGCATTGTTCACATCTACCAAGCAAATGTCTCCAGCCCAGTACTGGCGGGTGACTCATTCCATTAATTCCGATGTACAGTCTTTGCTTATCTCACGTTAAACGTTTAGCATCCAACTTCATGTGAAATGTAGTTCATCGACTTAACTCTGTTGCTGTCTCACGGCATCAAAGCTTAAACCTTCTCATCAACACAAAAATCAAGATCGCAACTTACCTTATCAAATGGGGGCGCGGTGGCTCAGTTGGTAGAGGTGCAGGCTGCAAGCCGAGAGGTCCTCGGTTCGAATCCCACCTGCGGCAACCGCGTTGTGTCCTTGGACAAGACACTTCACCCCGATTGCCTACATGGGGGCACGATGACGCTGTGTACTGAGGCGTACTGCACGTCGATGGTGCGCATATCTTCAACCAATCTAACCCTGCCTGTGCTGCGGTGCAGAGTTCAGAGTTACGATGTTGGGGAGCTGACAGCTGCTCGTCGTTGCTCGGTGGTTCTCTCCGGGTACTCCGGCTTCCTCCACCCGTAAAACTGTCACGGTCACGATTAGCCATTGTGCATAAGTATGTGACCTTAAACACCAATAAATAAATAAATATAAATATACCTTGTCAAATTATTCTAAAACATACATGATTGTGTCCTTTAAAATAAACATACGAGCTCGTTCCAGCTTTCGTCTTGCGCGAACCACAACGTTTTCGTGATGCTGTAGTCAGTGAGTTTCCCACTTCAATGTAGCTACCATTTCGACGTAAATAAATAAATAAATAAATAAATAAATAAATAAATAAATAAAACGAGATATGGTGTGGGGTGTGTGAGGGTGATTGTGATTTTGAGTGTGAGGGAGAGGGTGATTTGGTGTTTGCAGTCTGTGTGAATGGGTGTGTGTGTGTGGGCGTGGCAAAAATGGAGATCGAAGTCAACGCTTTGGGGTAAATACTTTTGTGCTCCAAGTAGAGCTCGCAACCGAATGACTTTAACCCTTTCCCTGAAGTAACGTCTAAATCCGGTCTGCGGTATTCACAAAAAGTACCCTTCAATTTTCATATTTTTTTTTTTAAATTTTGCCTCTCACTTTTGACCCTCATAGGAATGAGTTCGTTGTGCGCGTTTCATTTATGCGCCATGTGCTATGCTTTTTACGTAAAAGATGAAAACAAATTAATTATACAAGAATTTTGTTTGCAAATGTGATCTGCTTTTCATATTTGAAGATGACACAAAACATTTTATCCACTTATTATTAAATTATAAGAGCTGGTAGGAGATTTTTTTATCACTGGCGTAAAGTATTGGATTTTCACTCTATATTTCAGGCGTGGACGAAAGTGCCTATATAATTCTCAAATACAGCGGAGGGAGATTCGCGCAGCTTTCTTACAGTCAAACTTGCCAGTACTTCAATACTGCAGAAATCATGGGCTATGAGGGTGCATTTCAGGTACGAATTTATCGGTAGTTAATTAAAATTACCATAATAATGTATTCAGCGAAAGTAGTATTAGTATGTGCACAGTTACCCACTGCGTGCACCTATTTACTGATATATAAAATATATAAAATAGAAGACCTTGACAACTGGTCATATTTTTGGCACCTACCTATCGGCATTCTAGGCATATTAAAAAAGCATATGAGCAAGTTGTTCACAGTTTGGTACACATCTATGTTTTGAGACGAAAAAATAATACGAAAGTATCAGGTACATGTAGTTCAGAGCCATGATACAGAAAAGGTGATCTCATGCAAGAATTAAACAAAAAAGATTTTATTTTACAGGTGAATCAGTGGCATTGACCAGTTGAGAGCTGGATGTGCTTTTTGAACAGTGTGTAATTTGAAAACGGATTTAATTTTTTTGTGGCACCCTGCAGCTTGGGGTGATTGAGTAACTAGTTCCACATAACCTCTCAGGCTACTGCAAGCACTCGACCAGTAACTGGGTCACCATCAATCTGGCTAAGCCTGTAAGAGGAAGGAGACTGTAGAGACCCATACAATCAAGTTACTAACGGCTTCTGAAGATGATGAAGTATAGCTGCTAAGAGAGAAATAAACTCGGGTGAAGTACGGGATACAGGAAGCAACGATCTAAAGATAATTGATTACTGTCCCCATACTCTACCCGAGTTGACTTCCGAATTGATACTACGAGTAATGGTGAACTAAGTGAACGACGATGATGTTTTTAACACTTTACCCAACCTAACGACCAAAACCGGCCAGCGCTATTCACAAAAATCGTCAATTCATTTTCATTATTTTTTCATTTTTTGTCTCAAAAACATAGGTTATGACCCCTCATTGGAACGAGCTCGACGAGCTCGTTCCAATGAGGGGTCATAACCTATGTTTTTGAGACAAAAAATGAAAAAAAATAGTTATTCAAGAATTATTTTTGCAAGTGTCGTCTTCTGTTCATGTTAGGTAAAGGGTTAAAAGAAATATCACCTTCTGTGGTCTGATAACTGTCTTGCTTGTCTCTGGTTTGAGTCGAAGCATTTCATTCATGTCATAATATCACTCAGACGCGTAACGTCCAATCAGTTGCGTCTCTAAATCACATTCTTACGCGTAGTCCAAATTCCACGAGTGGTGTATCTAAAATACTTGCCAATGTCGTTGAATACGAACAACAATCGTGGTATACGAGTCGACATTACTTTCTATTCTTGCAACCATAAAGCAGACACAAGAAATAATCCAACTGGCTTGTAGAAAATGCATGTATCAGTCCTTTTGCGGTCCCTCGCTTAACGTGTGTGTAAGCTCCTAAAGTATATACATAGTACACATAAGTGATGGGGAGATCACATTTCCATCGAACTGGAGGTAATGTTTTAATAATTTTTAAAACCGGTTAGAAAGTCCTGGCTCTTTACCTTCTGCCTTACTGGATTGAGTCCTGAAAACATTCGGCGTCACGCGTGACATGATATCAGTCACGTAACTTATTTGGTAGAGTGCTAAATTAGTTTTAGTCATCTGAAATTATTCACATTTTTGACTTGTTGCAATTTTGTGGAAAGTGCCTATAAGCACTCTCCCAAAAAGTGCAACAGGACAATTCCATGCACTATAAATATTTTCACTTGAAGATACATCAAGCATACCCACACAGTATGAAACCTTTAGGCTGAAGTATATGCACGTTTGAATAAAGCCCAAATATTAATAAACAGTTGTGTATCGTCTGCTTTGAAATATAAATTGAGGCCTTGTTTTTGAATGGTGTTCCCTAGTGACAAACCACAGATAATGTAGAGAAAACAAATGCTCCAAGGATCGAATCTTGGGGTGTGTAAAACCTGAGTAGTACCCGATGCTCCTTAGAATAGGTATCATTTGCATTATCCTACAAAGAAAACTCTACTGGTGAGACGGGGGCCAGTCGAGGGGTGCGTGGCGTACATATAGAATATACCCATTGCAGCTCGCTGTACCAAATGTTCTCCGCGAGTGGTGAAGTGTTGTTAACCAACAGCTTGGAGAATATTTGATGCACCAAGCTACTATGGGTATATTTTATTTATACTATGATCGTCAGATTATTAAGAGTCGCTATTATTTTCTGTCGATTTTAACTGAGCAGCAGACGTACATACGTGCGAATCTGTTTATGTTTACATGAGCATCGGTAGGTGGTAATTCCGTTGTCAATGTTATCGCCGAAACGAAATGAAAAAAGAAACGGGGCCTCTTTCGTTTTAATAATGGATGCTTTATTAACATGAGACAACGTATGTTTGTTAATATTTGGTATCTTATGAGGTAAAGTTATTTAAAAACGTATTAAATAATTGCCGGTTTCATTTCCTTCTTCACGAGGCGACGAGTAATTAATGACAAGTTTTCATTAAAGGTGAGGTCACCAAAGGTCAACTTGGATGTAGTTCCACTGTAGGTGTAAATGTTTACTATTGAAATTCCGTTACTGACGTGTTCACCACGGTTGGTGGATAAAGCTAAAATTTATGCCTTATGCTTTTTATATATAGAAGAATAAGTAATCATGGTATAAATGCAGACTGAAACGTTTTCGACAGCAGTAGTATGTCAGATGACCCCCAAGTTGTTCTTAAACTGCACGTTTCCGACATATAGATATGAAAGTAGAGACGGACATGGAAAGTAATATTTTGAAATATCGGGATCGAGATCTGACTCCTTCAAGAACAGTGCTACCGGAGCCAGCTGTGTCGAAGTATGTGTTAAAGAGTTATGGCCCTTGTTGCACTTAGACGTTCTTGCCTTCACACTACAATTGCTTGTCATTGCATTTCAAAGAGAATCGATCAAGAATTTTTCCCGAATTTAATATATAACTTCTTGTTTACAATATCACGATGAAGATCGGGTGCCAGTCATGCCAAATCTTTCTTTGTTCCCGAGTTATTTCCCTGTTAGAGTTGTATTTCCTGTCATCCCATTATCATATTTTGTCAGCACATTTAAACGAAAATCGTTCGGGAGGGAGTATGGTTGCAAAAAAATTGCAGATACGAGACTGAAAAAATGCAACCCTTCGGGTACCCATCACCCCTCTCACGTGCATTTTTTTTTTGTTCCTCCTGACTTTTGAACAACCACCCCCACAACACTTAAAGTTGAACATAACACTAGTAATTTTATATTCGTAAATTAGATTATAATGATAAACGTCAGTCATTATCCAGTTCCCTTTCCTCCAACGTGTGTAAATTTGACAATCTGTATCACTGACTGTATTTCGTGTTTTCTGGCTACATCCAAATATCGGAATAATTAAAGTACTATACAATGTTTTCTAAAGTTTTGTATCGTCCCTCGAGAGGAACAAGGTGCCATCTGCAATGCTTTAGAAGATGTCAGAGAGACAGAGACGGAGAGAGACAGAAAAAGACAGACAGACAGAGGGAGAGGCAGAGAGAGGCACAGAGAAACCGATAGAGAGAGAGAGAAGAGAATTGGGGTTAAGACTAGATCTTATAATAATATGAGTGTATCAACGATAACTGTAACTCTCTACGTACAACCATTTAATTAGCACAAATACCGCACGGAACTTGCAAAACACGAACACACTATTCGAATTGTGACTTTTGTCGATAGCCGTGGGCAATTAAAGAGGGTTCGTTCTGAATCCTTATTAGATGTTACGAACTGCATTATTGCTCAACTGACTGACCAGAAGAGGAAAAAATGTGATAAGGGACAATACCAAGCTTTTGACCATGATTCTACTGCTTATGCAGCGATATAACATCTTTACATTAATACATTTTCAGATTGCAGACCCATTCTGGTGTCCTACTAAGTTGAAAACTCCAACAGGAGAATACGAGTTTTGTTTGAAAGAAGGAACGCATCCATTTAATTACCCTAACTCGGCTGGTTTAGGATATGAAGCAGAATACGTGAGGAAATGTCTTCAGAAAGGTTCGTATAACCCACAGACAGTTATCTGAAAAAACTGAGATTTGAAGCAACCGGTTGTTCCGTTATGAGACTAGAATATTATCCAATTCAATCTCGTTTAACAGAGCTCACTTTTGAAGTGGTTAATTCCTTGTTGCATTTGGAAAAACGATCCAGCTTAACTTTTTTCACATTTAGATATTAGTTGGCGGATGGTTAAATTTTCATCCTTTAGTTTGATCCTCATCGTCTTAGCTGCCTGTTGGATTCACGTTCATTTTGGACATATGGCCAAAGGGTCTCAAGCGTCCAGTCAAATTATGTAACGAATGGGACTTTGTCATGGCAAGGAATCAGTTCTTAACTGGTCCATCGACAATATTTAGATACATTCGTGTGGAATAATTTAGTGGCTCAGAAAAGCGAACCAATAGTTCGCTTTTCCGACCAACTAAAATGCTCCATTAGATTGAATCTTAATCATATCACAAACATTTATTTTCATTGAATCAACACAAATAATGTCTTTTAATCGAGACTTGTTTAGTCCGGATCTTTAAAGACTTCACCAATACTACAGTATATGTTTGTTTATTAAATATTATACAATTATGGATTTTCTTCGTGGTGATGAATATGATGTGATCTGAACCGAAAAAAATGTTTTTTCTTTTTCTAATTTTTTTATTCAGATATTTCAAACAGATAAGGTTATATACAATATTCTATTCAAAACGATTACAAAACATATTTTTTGCCCAGCAGAGTGGCTTCGTACAGGTTTAAAAAAATGAGAGGTAACCACGACCAGTAAGAATAAATGATTACAAGGATCTCAATATTGGAATTCACAATATGTGTTGCAGAGAATAGCGATGGATAAATACATTTCCTTCGACACACACGTGTATATGCACACTTAAGTGCATGCATTTAACGCATGCGCAAAGTTGTGCACAGCCCAGTGTGCATCAGTGTCCGCTGCCAAGGGTCTCTCCGGAAAGAATACTAGATCTATTATGTGGACATAACAAGGATTCTACTATTCCCCAGTTTATAGTCATTTGTTTCTTTTATGAGTACTGATGGAGTGGGGAAAGAGATGCATTTGTTCCATAAAGCATGGCAGTACGGTTGACACGTTTTTTATTTTGCAAGCATGATACAATGTTTACAGATCAATACGAGGAGGTCAATAATACTTTAGGGCTCTGGAAAATCATCGTTATCATTAAAAACAAATGATATGTATTGGGGGTTCAGTGGGAACGTAATACTACATTTCTCGAACAACAGATCAGCAAAGTTTAGAAGAATGTTTTTTGACACTGTGCATTCGAAAAATAAGTGTAAACTGGCTCTTTTGAAGAAAAGTAAAATGTACAAAGTCAACTTTCTGAAATCATACATTTTAATAGTGAGCGTCTGTAAATAATGCTGAATGTAAGATTTTATACTGTAAGCTCTGTAAATAGGTATCGTCGGTAACTTTGGAAGGGTTTTTGAAATAAATATCCACTATTCCGACTAAAAATTCATATTCAAGAGGTTATTCCTGAACTTAAATAACTTATATTGACCGAGGCGTTAGCCGAGGTCGATATAAGTTTTTTAGGTTCATATGACATCATATTTACCACAACAAAATTTTGTTTTATTATATACACCATCCTCAAAAAATCAATCGTCTATTTGTCAATTAAATGTTAAATTATATCAACCAGAAATACTTTTATTTAACAATAAAATAGTTATCATCTGCAGAATAACATAAAAATAAACAATGTTATAGAAATTACGTCGATTGAAATAGAACTAGAGAGGGGATTTCCAAAAGCTATATTTAGAAAGTTGATATTCGCTGGAAAACCAGTGTACATGGATTGTGAGTGCCAGCAACGAGCATAAGATCCAACCAATAGAAATGTTTTAATTGATAAAGTGTATAATAATTATACATAGTCAAAGCTACAGTTTTACGATTAAGATTACACCGCGTAGTTGACCTAATTCTGTTAATACATTGGTGTTTGAAATGTGAATTAAATGCTTATTGATTTGAATATTGATAACTGGAAGACGAAACAATATCGTATATCTTCTCGAGTAAATGACATCACATTACATCAGTGGTGGTATGCACACAAAGTGTTTAACTCCACGAAAAGTAGGTAAGCAAACACACAATAAGAGCGTTGAATTCCCAACATAATAAGACAAGTGGTCTGGAGCTTGGGATACAGAGAGAAAATATGCTCTGATTAAGATGTGGCATGATACATTAATTGCAAACAAACATAATTAACCTTTTACCCAACATACAGGATGTCAAAATTTACTATTTTAATGGGTTTTTTTAAACTTTAAAAAAAATCAACAAAACCATATCATGTGACCCATCTTATTGGAATGAGCTCGTTCCAATGAGTGTTAACATGATGAGGTTTTGCTGGAATTTGTTTAACAAAATATTTTTTCAACTGCTCAATTTGTAAATTAGAGGGACGGATGCGATCGATTCGTTAGGTAAAGGGTTAACAAACTTTGCCCCTATATATCGATAAATTATGTATTTTGATTGGTCAGAATGCCTAGGACAAATAGCCATGGCAAATGGCCCACCCAGCATCCAATGTATAGGAGAGCGTGCAACATCTAAGGTATATGGTTTATATGAAAGCTTTTCGCTTTCGCTCGCCTCTATATAAAATCGAACTAAAAAACCTGAAAACAGTCACAAATATCATCAGATTTCTTACATACAATTCGATTATTTTTTTACTGTTATACATTAATTTGTCGAATAATTAAATCAAACAACTTGAGAAAAAAAAAATATAAGAACAAAATTCTTGAATATCTACTTTTTTCATTTTTTGTCTCAAAAACATAGGTTATGACCCCTCATTGGAACGAGATCGTTCCAAAGAGGGGTCATAACCTATGTTTTTGAGACAAAAAATGAAAAAAAATAATGAAAATTAATTGGCGATTTTTGTGAATAGCGCTAGCCGGTTTTTGCCGTTACGGTGGGTAAAGGGTTAAGCATTGTAAGTGTTCATGATAGTGTTCCGTGATCTTCACTTCTCCAGATTACTCATTTGGCATTCATTGTCTCCGCCTTCCTCAATTGTTCCCCTCAACCTCAGTATTAACAGCAATGACCTAGAAAAGGTGCCACCTATGTATTTTTCAAATACAGGCTTCTCCTTATCACCCAAGCCACCAAAAGATTTCTTGGTGTTGACCCCTTCTCGCTAATTTCGGTTACAATCCTCCATAATTCTCTTCCTGGCGTGTCCTTTATCTTGAACTGTCCATCTATTGTCCTTTATTCACGAAAAAGAGAAGATTTATTTAACTAATCTTACAATCACACCACTGACCTTCTGTACTTTCCATTATTTCAGGAATGACAGAATGTGATTTGATGACACAAGAACACAGTATAATTGTTGCCGAAGTCGTGTGCGAAGCTTTAAGACAGCTTAAGGCTAAATAAATCGATATTAAGTGATAATATAATTGGAGTAAGTGAGCAGCCGAGCTCGACAGAATGGCAAAAATGATTTACTGTATCCGAAATATGCAATGTAGCTTAAATTTTCCCATCAGAATTTTGTATTCAAACTTTCACGTCGGCTTTGGGGTAAGGGAACTCGAATGTAATATGTCGATAACATATGAATGATACGCAATGGTTTTAAGCCTGGAAATAAGCAGAATGATCATCTGCAGAATTAACCCCCACAGGGCAGTATCACAAAATTTAACCTCTGTAAACCTCAGTCTGATGCAGGTCTCGGGCCTAAACAGAAATAGGTAGCCATAGGATTATTTATTTATTTATTAATGTTTAATGACACTTTAACAGCCAAAGTCATATCGTGTCGGTGACAGTTTTACGGGTGGGGGAAACCGGAGAACACCTAGCAACGACGAAGAGCTGCCAGCTCCCCAACATCGTAACTCCGCACTGCAGCACAGGCAGGGCTAGATTGGTTGAAGACATGCGCACCATCGACCTGCAGTACGCCTTAGTACACGGCGTCATCGTGCCCCCATGTGGACAATCGGGGTTAAGTGCCTTGCCCAAGGACACAACGTGGGAGTCCGTATCGATCACTCAGACGGTTACCCATCCCAAGCACTACCCGGGCTCGACGTTGCTTAACTTCGATGATCCGGCGAGAACCGGTTACCGCAACGCCACTGCGCCCCCAGCCATTGGATAAACTGGGGGATTCTAGCCCAAGGTATGAGATGGAATCAGAAAATTCACCGATGGGGACCTCATTTTGTAAATGACAGTTTGCGTATTTCCAGGTTTGGATAGATTCCACCGGGACAACGGAATAAGCATTGATGCTCCTTGTGGGAAAACGACAGATTTTCAAAAAGCAACAGGACTAGAAACATTGCAACAAAAAGCAGACGATACTCTACGATACTTTTGCGATTTATTTTACTTCCGTTAAACCAAACTAATTAAACTGTTTCAAGATCATTTTGTTTTGTTTTGCGTCAGTTAAGTTAAATGAACATAATATGCTGGCTAAAACTGCTATTTCCGTCCTCCCCAAAAGTTTAGGAGTCCCACGTTTAGAATTTGTTTAAATTTCCAGTTCTGAGATTTGAGATTCAGTATATAACCATCTGTCTCCTCCGCGCCTAAATTGTGTGTGTGTGTGGGGGGGGGGGGGGGGATTCTAGAGTCAACAAACTGGAAACGAAGGTTCGCTCTTTCTGCTAACTGAAATATTCCATCCAATGGAATCAAAAAATACCTAACCCTTTACCTAACATAAAAAGCAGACGACACTTGCAAACAAAATTCTTGAATAACTAATTTTTTCCATTTTTTGTCTCAAAAACATAGGTTATGACCCCTCTTTGGAACGAGCTCGACGAGCTCGTTCCAAAGAGGGGTCATAACCTATGTTTTTGAGACAAAAAATGAAAACAATAATGAAAATTAATTAGCGATTTTTTTATTTTTTTTTTGTGAATAGCGCTGGCCTGTTTTGGCCGTTGCGTTGGGTAAAGGGTTAAACATTCATTTTATTTGAATAAACGAAAGAGGGCTCCCGCACATTCGCACCCGGACATACACAAATTCGGACACGTGCCACCAGAACATTTGCCACTAGGACATAAGCCACCCAAATGTATCAGTAATTAGCCGCTCCTCTCTTCGAATGGAAAAAAAAAAACTAGCATTAACTGTATTGTTTCTTGATTACTCAAGACTATGATACTTTTGTTATGATTTTATCGACAAAGTGGTGGCTGTTAATTCTGTTTGGGATAATCCAAGTGCTGACGATCTTTTCGTTGTGCATTTCAAACCATGCCCTTTAAACAAACATATTATATCCATGATGGTGATTAAAAAACATTGTTTTTTTCTGGTTTTATTTACAACATTGTAGTTGGAAACGCGGTGACTCAGTGGTTAAAGCAAAGGTCATTAGTTCGATCCAAACAAGCGGTAACTGGGCGGCAGTCTGGATCTAAATGTAGCATAAAAATGGGACATAGGGCATTCAAGCACTCAGGCGACGATCGTGTCACTTATAGGTACAGAAGATTGAGTAACGTATTGAGTTACGTATAGATATAAAAAAAATGAACAAATGCTTGTCTGTATCCATTTTGTAAACTTAAACTATCCCAATTGACTTGAATTAACCAGTCTTATTAGAATGCTTACCGGGTGATTTCTTCTACGTAGCAGAATATCAGGCGAGCAAGCTTCGTGATACATATTAAGCTGGTCACACTCACTGGATTTCTGTGTGTGAGTAGAACTGGGGGAAAAACAAGTGCGAATTGAGCTAAATCCATATATACTCGCCCAAAAAAGAAAGTGGGCATTGCAGAAATTGATCAAACTCCAAAAAAAAATAATTTCGTAGGTGTGAAGAGTGTTAACCTGTTCATGAATAAGTTATATTGAACACAAAAACAGCTTTCCCCGTTAAAATTGCATTAACGTTAAATGACGTGCTGCACGTTTGTGAAAAGGCATGTTTTGCACGTGGAGAGTCTGAAAATTCATGCAGCAGTGTGAATCCTTGGGTATTTAAACACTAAAGTAAGGCCTTCCTATCGTTCACATTCAAATTTGCGCTGCTGTTAAAACGACTCCACATTAGCATGCCAAGATTGACAATGAATCAACGTCTCCTTGCCCTGGGTATGATTAGAGCTGGCAGAACACACAGAGAGGTTGCCCAGCATTTGAACTGTCACCGTAACACTGTAGACAGGCTAGTCCATCGACATGCACAACATGATGACGTTCGAGACCGACCCCGCTCCGGGAGAACCCGAGTTACCACCCCTGCACAAGATCGGTATATCCGATTCGTCCATCTCCGGAACCGGCAACAAACGGCAACGACGACAGCCAGGAACATCCCTAACCTGAGACGGACACATCCTCAAACAGTAATCAACCGGCTGAGAGAATACGGCTTACGTCCTCGAAGACCTGCAATTCGTCCGATTTTGACGTTACGTCATCGTCGTGCTCGACTGCAGTGGTGTAGACAACATCTCAGGCGACGTGTTTTATTCACAGATGAATGTCGTTTCCATCTTTCGTCATCAGATGGCCACCAGAGAGTGTACAAACGTCGAAACGAACGCTACGCAGATCCATGTGTCGTGGAGCGAAACCGTTACGGGGGAGGGTCTCTCATGGTGTGGGGTGGCATCACTGCCCGTAACAGATCTGAGCTGGTCATTATTGATGGCAATCTCAATGCAGCCAGATATCGTGATGAAGTGCTTACACCTGTTGTTGTCCCATGTCTGCAACGTCACGGCCTCGGCGTCATTCTACAGCAGGACAACGCCCGACCCCACGCAGCTCGTGTTGTTCAACAGTATCTGCAGCAACAACGAGTGGATGTTCTTCCCTGGCCCGCAAATTCGCCCGATATCTCACCCATTGAGTACGTATGGGACGAAATGAAACGTCAGCTACGCCGGTTTCCCCATGCACCGTCAACGCTTGTGGAACTCCTAAGACAGCTTATCAGAATATGGAACAACATCCCACAAAACTTCCATGCTAACTTGTTCGCTTCCATGAGGCGTAGATGCACAGCAGTAGTCGATGCAGACGGAGGTCATGCCAGATATTGGGTGTGTGACTTTTGTGTTTGACCCTTAGTGTCTTTGACTCTCCATGGCACCAAGAGTATTCGTCGTAGCGTAATGAAATTTCTCGTGCTGATCACAAATTGATTCATCTGTGATTGAATAAAATTTCCATGAATGAAAATGATATATATCTTTTTTTAGTGTTATTTTTTTAGCATGCACACTTTCTTTTTTGGGAAAGTATATGTATTGTACAAATAGTTGAAAAATGTTTAAAAATATCAAATGGCAGACGTGCTGAATAAAATACATTACGTTCAATCACTGAGATTTGGGAGTGAAAGAAGGGGCTCGCATCAATTACCTAGTGGCGCAATATATATCAGACCGAGGAGACCTAGCCTCGAATCTACTTAAAGTCCTCTTCGGTATGTCTTTGAACAAGGCACAGAAAGCCATTTGTTGAGAACAGGATGCCGAACTTGTTAAAGCACATGGTTTGTTGGAGCAACAAATACCCCCAGTGAAAGCAAATCGCTCGGTTATTCCGATTGCATTTTTCAGTTAAATTGTCTGACATGATAGATTTTTATTTATCGTTAAAGTTCCTTTAGAATGCCATTCCATAATTAAGTTTTAAATCTTAGTAGAATTCCTTCAACTCTCCGGTTAACGTCATGGTCCTCGAAGTCCGTTTATCTCCACCACTTATGGCTGAAATAGATTCTCAAACACCTCAGCCTTAGCACTGCTACTTCGATGTCTAGTTGATAGGTAACGATAAGCCTCGAAGATGCGTTGTGGATCAATGGTTACGGTATTGGACTTCAAATCGAAAGGTCGACTGTTCGATCCACATCAGGGAAATTGTGTTGTGTACTTGAGCTGGTGCACCTGACTTCAACCAATTCTAACTCTGCTTGTGTGGCGTTGGTACGTTGGGGAGTCTCACAGTTACTCGCCCTTTCTCGGGGTTTATCTCCAGGTATTCGGGCTTTTTCGACTCGTAAAATTGTCTGACACGAGGTGATCCAGGCTGTCGAAAGTGTCGTTAAACGCTAATGAATAAATAAATAAATATATAATTTTTTTTTTTTTTTTAAATAAATAAATAAATAAATAAATAAATAAATAAATGCCTTTAAGTTTCCACTGAACGGAATAATATTCTGTCCCTAACAGTATTCGACCCATTTGGGTCTGGTCCATCATGTTACTCAAATCTACTACCTCAGACCCTAGACAGTTCAATCCACCGTATTCTAGCTACAATCTGCCCCTCAGCATTTCGAACAATGTTACTGCTTTCTGCAACCTGCTTCGTCGATACTGTTCTCCTGTCGGTCTTCCTTTCAGCATAAGAGTAGTTTGCATTTGGGCATTCCGACGCATGCGGGAAAAATACATACACACGCGTGTGTCATTCAGTGTTTATTACACGTCATCACGTTTATAAAAAAAAACAATTATTAGAAGAACACTCTGCAATCCTTTTGACACTGTCAACAAAAAGAACACATTTTATCGCCAACCAAATTTGCGAGGGGGACCAGAGTTAATGTTTCGACCCCTGAGTTCCAATGTGTTCCATGTGCCTAGTGGCACATTGGAACTCAGGGGGCGACTTTCAGCTATCGCTATCGATTCAAATTGTAGCTGCGTTGCGCGATTTGTAGAAAATTCCAGTACAATTTCGCTTCTATTTAAAAATAGTCCGTCAACGATTTCCGTTCCGCACATATATGAACGGAATTTTGGAATCGTGCACTTTTTCGAGTAGGAAATTTTGTAATGTGTTTTTTTTTCCACGTCAGAAGGATATTTTGGGCTGTTGTTTTTTGGGTTTTTTTTTTTTGCAGCGTCGGAATAAAAATTCTGCTATTTCGAATTTAAGTGAGATGGAAATTCCTTTTTTTCAGTTTTCTTTTCGAATGAGATATTTTTGTGATGTTCTGTTTTTCGACGTCGGAAGAGAAGATTCTAAATATGGTCGATGAGGACGAGGTAATAATATAATCAGGTATCAGGGCATTCGCGTCCTCTAGATTCGAACGTTCGCACTTCCAGAGACTGGTGAACAATTTCAAATCCCAAGATCAAGAAAATATTATGTTTATTAACGGATAGGAAATCTCCACTTCCAATATTCCGACCTTGTGAAGGAAGCCGGGATAAAAAAAAATAAGCTGAAAGTGAACAATGTTTTTGTAAAATGTTCAAAAACATAATTTTAACTTAGTGATAATTGTTTTCTTATATATACTATTAAAAAAAGTAGGGGCTATTTGATAAAAGTGAGATATATGAAGAAATACGTTAATATTTTCATCAAAAAGACAGTTGATGCATTGCACTGTGACATCTGGTGAATGATTTCAGCGATAGTTGGGTGTCTGACAAGCACACATTCCACGCATTGAGCTGTAGAAGACATGGATAATCAGTCAGAGAATTTACCACATTTCAGTTCAAGACCTCAATACTTTGTAAATCCTCCTCGGCTCGTGAGACTAGCGTGGAACCGACGTAGCATACTCCTCACCAAACGTCCAATATCAGGTTGACTGATGTTATTCCATTCTTCCTGCAGTGCAGCGGCGAGTTCCAGGACATTGGTAGGGGGCTGTTGGTGTTGTCGTTGGGCCTGCCAAGCATATCCCAGACGTGCTCGTTTGGTGAAAGGTCTGGACTTAGTGCTGTCCAAGGCAGTGCAGTGATGTTCTGCTTCTGGAGTGCTCTTGCACTGTCATCGTGGAAAATGAATCGACGGCCTTGACGTCGCCCAAATGACACCACATGAGCTGCTAACATATAGTCACGGTAGTACTGTCTTGTGACACGCCCTTGGATGACATGTAATGCTGTTCTACTTGTCATGGTTATGCCTTCGCACACAACAACCGACCCACCACCAAAACGATCGTGCTGCCTAACGGTTACGTCATGGTATCGTTCGTTCCGCCGCCGCCTCACTCTGGTTCGCCAGTCGTGGAAGTCGAGAGTGAACCTCGTCGATTCATCAGAAAACATGACGTTGCTCCACCGACGATTGTCCCAGCGCTGTCGTGCTCCACACCAATTACGCCTTGCTGCGATGTGACGTTCAGTCAAACGTGGAATTATTCGAGGTCGTCGAGCGTACAAATTCCAGCTGTCTGGGCGATTTCGGATAGTCTGGCCACTGACTCGCCATCTGTCGCTTGGTGCAACTGGTGTCAAATTTATGTGGCACTTTGATGGCGGTTATGTAATGCTGTGGTTCGGATGAAACGATCCTGGTTAGCAGTTGTCGCCCTTGGACGACCTGGCCGACGTCTGTCATCAACATTGCCTGTCTGACAGTAGCGTGACCTCAACCTGCTAATCACGTGACCTCAACCTGCTAATCGCCGATTGAGTAACGTTGAGAATTTGAGCTACTGCTTCCTGTCTGTTGCCAGCTTCCAACATGCCAATGGCACGTAAACGTTAGTCACGTGCCAGTCTTCGCATACCTCAAAAGGTACGTTTCGACCAGAAACTATTGATGAACGTGTTGATAACAAGAAAAGAACGATAAGACCTCCGAAAAATCCCGTCCAGTGCAAATGAAAATTTCAAAACGTACCTCACAGACGTAAACGCGGCTGTTTGGATATCCCCTACTTTTTTGTAATAGTACATATATATAGCATTGAGAGTAACTTCCACCCTCACAATCTCCTTCTGGAAAACGTCGGGACGGATGGCATGACTCCAGCGAACCAGAACGGGAACTACGCGATGAAACTAACTCTGGCCGAAGAGAAAGTGGATCGTCTTCTTGTTCTGACAGACGAGGTGTGTGACATCGTGCCGAGAGTGATCGAAACGTTTGACAGAGGCAATCTGACGTTGGTCTACGGTCGTTGCGTGTATCTCAAAGTTAACGAGAGACTCGTGAAGAAGTAGGGTGAAGACGACATCACCAAGTTGGGAAAAAAATCGGCGGTGATAACCAGTTTCCCGACGCCTCGCATTTTCCAATCGTCTTTTTTTTAACCCTTTACTCAACGAATCGGCGCATCCGCCCACGTAATATGCCAATTCAGCAGCTGAAAAAATATTATGTTTCCAAAATATTCAACAAAAACCATACCATGTGACCCCTCTTTGGAACGATCGCGACGAGCTCGTTCCAATGAGTGAGTCAAATGATATGGTTTTGTTGAAATATTTTGAAAAAGTTTACAAAAATGATATTCAAAATAATACATGTTGATATCGTCTGCGTTGGGTTGCCAACTGCATAATAATGTCGGCACTATCGGGATTAGCGTTACGTGCTCGATTACGTGGAAATGCTCGCAGGCTTACCGGTACCCATGCAGATTACAAATTCCTGTTGTGCTACGCACCTGGCAGTTTTGTTTATGTATATAGCAGCCTCCGTAGGAACCACGAGAAGACGAGTAGTGCTTGTTTATAACGGTAAACGTGTTCGGCTTTAACGGTAAAATGAGACCATGAATCAACGCCTGGAGATCCACTTGCTTTGACAATGGTGAAACTCGTTAGATCCGTATAGGTACATGACAGTTAACTGTCGGTTGTTTTCAACTTCAATACGAACTGTCACATCGGTCAGCAGATGGTAATGCTGAGAGATAAAATGATTCATTGCACCAGTCACACGTATTTGGGGTTACGGTTGAATCAAAGTAGGTTTTACCCAAAAGAATGGAAAAGACAAAAGAGCATCGTTGACGGATGATTATTGTTGGTTCTTTTGACTGCATATTAATTTAAGTCGTTTTTGACATAAATTGTTTTCGCCACCGTTAATAAGATGAACGACACTGGTAAATTAAACCGTTCGGCGTTTTTTCTTTAAAGGGCAGCTCTATATAAACGTTTTACAGAAAAAAAGCAGTTGTATACTACTCAAAGTTTGCTAAGCACCAAGTATATCCAACAACCTGTTTTACGTTTTATTTTAAATATTGTAATGAAAAGAGTCTATATCTTTTATTTAATTACATCTTTAATGATTTAAGTACAGCAATTAAGATTTTATTTGTGTTTGACATTATTTTTTAGCTTTTGAATACGAAACAATGAAAAATGGATATTTTTGGTAAAAGAGGAAATTTTTCAAGTTGACGGCGCGAACTGGTATGGCTTCAATATCGAGTATGAGACCCATTACTGTTAATTACAGCTTGACAACGCCTTTTCGTGCTCCCAATCAGCTTCCTGGTGGTCCTTTGTGGAATGTTGTGCCATTCTTGGATCAGCATGGCACCAAGCTCCTGGACACTTCTTGACTATACTGGACGGGCAGAAATTGCAAGCTGCAACTCATTCCAGATATGTTCGATTGGATTGAGGTGGAAGGATCTAACTGGCCAGTCCATACGCTCAATTCTCTCCCTCTGTCGGTACTCCCCAACAGCATGGGCAACATGATGACGGGCATTGCCGTCCATCAGAATTAATCTATCACGCACTGCACCAGCATGTCATCTGATGTGGGCATCCAGGATCTCATCAATATACCGTTGTGCAGTCAATGTACCATGTTCAGGGACACAGAGCTATGTGCGTCCATCCCACCTGATGCCGCCCCAGACCATGATTGAACCTCCACCATAGCGGTCACGCCCAGCAATGTTGCCTGCATGGAATCGCTCTCCCGGTCTTCTCCATACCCCAGAACGCCTATCTGTGTGGTCTATGCAGTACTTTGTCTCATCTGTAAAAAGGACAGGTCGCCAATCTTCTCTGGTCCATCCAACGTGGTCCATAGCCCATTCATATCGTGCCTGGTGGTGGTTCTGGGACAGCGGAATGCGAATACATGGTCTTCGCGATCAGATACCACCTTCGTGCAACCTTGCCCGAATAGTCTGCATTGAAACATTTACCCCGGATGCATTCTGAAGGTCACTTCGAAGCTGGGTTGCTATGGCTGAACGGTTCCTACGGGACGGAGTGATCAAAAAACGGTCTTCAGCTGCAGATGTTGCCCTGTCTCTGCCACTACCATCCCGTCTTACTGGTATGCCACACTGCTGAAATCTCGCCCAGGCTCTGGTTATCACCGTATGGTGCGCAACAAGGTCTTCCCCAACCTGCCGATGGGTGGCCCCTTGCTCCCCCATCCCTACAGCCTGCCACATTTCTGCTTCAGAGAATGTCTTCTTACATTTGCATATGCCATATTCAATCATTAATTCACAAGGGTTTGTGTTAAAATGAAGAATGAATACCCTACACACGTCATGTACATGTAGACAGTACACGAAAATATCATGAAAATCAAGGGGTACATGCTTCCCAATACTGTCACGAAAAGTCTGCCTGTCAAGAGAGCTAATGTAAACACTGGGGACCATCTCAATACATTCCTCAATCATATCCACCAAAAATATCGCAAATATGTCACAAGCAAATTTCACAATGATGTGTCAAATATCTGGTGCTTAGCAAACTTTGAGTAGTATATTTCAGATATGTCGGGAAGTGTATTAGTAATTTATTTCTCCAGTGCCAAAATGTTGTGGGATTAAATTCAGGCCTGAAGCTAGAGAAATGAGCATGTCTGTCGGAAATCTGTGTTTTTCGTCGGAAAAATTGTTGATGACTCGGACGGCAGCATTTTCTGTCAAAGCCGCCAATTTGAGAAAAAAAATTACCACCTGGTGAAAGAACAATTTCCATTATGCAGAAATCCCCTTATGCTTCAACTATTCTTTGCATGGAGCACTAATTTTAAAAATATGGCAATCGAGTATTGGTGTACACGAAAACATTACGCGTTTTATTATTAGTGTTATTATTATCATTATTATTATTATCGTGTCACTGCAGTTGGTCCATACACCGAAAAACCGAACCGATACCGATATCATGGGGATACCGAAAATACTAACCAAACCCATCAATGAATACCGAAAGTGTCAAAATGTTCATATTCCCCTACATTCGTTATTTACAGTACGTGGAAAGTGGATTATCACTAAATCACTCGCAGAGTGGAGATTCCACCCAATCAATAATTGCAGATTTGTTGCAAAGCATAACCAGCACAAGCAAAGTTTCAGCCAATGGACCATTGCCTGGAACGTTGCTTGTGTTTTTTGTCGATATGTACAAAATTTGAAAGTTATAGCTTGGGTGATAACTCCACTCCGCGGGTGATTTAGTTACAATCCACTCTCCACGTACTGTATAAGGCATTGTTGAGGCTTGATAGCAGTTGACGGGTTCATTTTCACGAATGAAGTGACTAATTGTCATTTCATTTTAACCTTTAAGGGCCCAGGGAAGTTGTCCTTAATTGTCATTAGACTACAGCCTGTACATGTCCAGTTGCTTACTAATGATTACTAGGATAGTATTGGCTGTCCTGACAGGCAACCAAGAGACTTTACAAGAAATCACTGCTCAAGTGATTTATCTATTTTCAGCACACGGTAAAAACTAAAGTGTTAAAAACTACACTTGAAGTGCTGTATTTAACACTTATTAAGTGCTGAACTAGCACTTTGTTCAAGTGTAGATATCCCAGAACTTGACAGGTGTTACAATAATACCACTTGACAAGTGTAATGTCGCGACACTTAAAAGGAAACAACGCAGATGACTTGGATCAGGCTCGAATTCTCGAGCCTGATCCGCGTCATCTGCGTTGTGTCCTTTTAATTATGTACCCACCAAGCGCAAATCAAATTATGGACGATTCTGGAAGATCCCCCAATGCTAGACACATGGGAAGTGCCATACATTCAAGTTTCAGATGTCTGACGATTGTAATGTCTAAGTGCTTAGAGCATTGCACTCTGAGTGTAAAAATCAAACGCTAAGAGTTAGAATGGGTTTAACACCTTGAAAGTGTCAGTTTTAACACTTTAGTTTTTTGTATGCAGGACCTCCTAATGATGCCATGTTAATGCTAAATACACTGAGATTTCAGAATCCCGAATAAAGGTATTTGAAGATTAACCATTTACCAAGCATGAAAAGCAGACTACACTCGGAAAACACAATTCTTGAATAACTATTTTTTTTGTCTCAAAATCCCGTCGTTAGAACGAGCTCAACGAAAAAAATAATGAAAATTAATTGGCGATTTTTGAGAATAGCGCTGGTCGGTTTTGACCGTTACGTTGAGTAAAGGGTTAGAGTGTGTTAGAAATACGTCACAAAATTACGGCAAATGTTATTTGGTTTGGAAAAAATAATGGCGATAATGTGCTCATTGATAGTGGCATTTGTAGCACCGTAGTAGAATGATTCAAGAGCAAATTATTCTGTAATTTTCTCAAGCGAATTCCCCTTGATACTATGAGCACATATTTGTCAAGTCAAATACCGAATATAGAAGCGATACCGCGAAATATCCACCCCAAAATACCGAAACCGATTCCGAACTGGGAATGCCAATTACCGACCATCTGTACATGTGACCCCTCATTGGAACGAGCCTGACAATCTGGACGAGCCGCATGATATGGGTTTTTTGATTTTTTTTTAATTGATCAGTTTGTACATGTATATTATGCGAGCGAATTCGGTCGACTCGTTAGGTAAAGTGTTAAAGTAGCAAATTGAGTCAGATTCTAAATTCGTAACGAGGATCATCGACGCGCGAACACTATCGGAAAATTTTAATTCTAGTCCCACCAAAAGGGACAACTTTGAGATCCTATCTGTCGAGTTGTTGGTCTAAATTATTACTGAGTCGCTTCAGGTTTTTTCCTCTTTATGTTGTCTGCTCATCCACTATCATTTTTTTTCGTCACACAATAAATTATACATAATTATTTGAAAGGGTTAACCCTTTACCTAACAAGAAAATAGAAGACGCTTGCAAATAAAATTGTTGACGTACTAATTTTTTTTTATTTTTTGCGTCAAAAACATAGCTTATGACACCTCATTGAAACGAGCTCGTTGATCTCGTTCCAATGAGGTGTCATAAGCTATGTTTTTGTGACAAAAATGAAAAAGTAATAGAAATTGAATGGTGAATTTTGTGAATAGCGCAGGACGGTTTTGGTCGTTAGGTTGGGTGAAAGGTTAACACGCAATCAGGAAGTAGATAACTACCGAGGAAAGTTCCATCGAAAACTAGTTATAAGTTCTTGGAAAGGAAGACTAACTTTCAGCTGATAAAACTTGGCTTGATATACGATGTTTTAGTTTTAACCTATTTGCGAATGCTGATCAGCCATCAGTATTAGAGAGCAATGCAGGATGTCCAGTGTACTTCTAGCTTTCTTTGAGTAACGAACAAAATGCTATCCACATTGAAGAAAACATAAAAATAAATGTGATCAACTGATAACCACGCACCCCCCCCCCCCCCACACACACACACACCTCAAACATTCAAATTTATTATTTTGAAAAATGCGAATTGTGAAATTACGACATATATCATTTACTGTGACACAAGAGTGAGAGAGGTACAGAGTTATCTGCACTCCGCCATTTTATCATTTTTTGCGCGTGCAAGGCACAATCACCCTCGTGAGGAGGATCAGAAACATTTCTAAGCTAAATCACAACATGGACTGAGAAAGCTAACCGGAAACTCGGCTTACAGTGGTTGCAAGTTGCGTATAAGGATTTCTGTCAGATATTGAGAGTTTTGTCAGATTGTTTCAATTTATTCTTTGACACACTGGATGGGATGATTGACGAACTTGGATCAATGAGGGGAACAAATAGCGGTTCAAGGATACTGAATTTGATGCCCTTAACCAGACCGTTCTATATTAGCAAATTTCTGATCAGATGTCTCGCCCTTCATTTAGTAATGGTGGAAGTAAAAAACAACGGAACTGGCTGAAGATAGAATTTGTGGGAGAAACGAGAACTACATTTTAATATTTTACCGCTACGCCTGTGTAGTGATATGGTCACATACTTTTAAATTTACGAACTTGATGAGTGGTAATGTTATATGCCTGTGCTCTATGTGCCACCAGACACACCTCCACCCCCCCCATACTTCCGACTATCGCTACCCCCTGGCAGAAACATAGATATTTTGAGATTGCATTGCACCGGAAGACCGTATCCCCGGACGAACGTGTCATAAAATGTCCAAAATGCAAAAAGAGGAGGTAAACAAACTTGTCAATTTTAACCCTTTACCTAACATGAAAAGTAGACGACTCTTGCAAACAACATTTTTGAATAGCTATTTTTTTCATTTTTTGTCCCCAAAATATAGGTTATGACCTCTCTTTGGAACGTGATCGACGAGCTCGTGTCAAAGAGGGGTCATAACCTATGTCTTTGAGACACAATATGAAAAAAATAATAAAAATTAATTGACGACTTTTATGAATAGCGCTGGCCGGTTTTTGGCGTTACTTTGGGTAAATGATTAATTAACCCTTTACCTAACGTAACGGCCAAAACCGGCCAGGGCTATTCTCAAAAATCACCAATTAATTTTCATTATTTTTTTTCATTTTTTGTCTCAAAAACATAGGTTATGACCCCTCGTTGGAACGAGCTCGTCGAGCTCGTTCCAAAGAGGGGTCATAACTTAGGTTTTTGAGACAAAAAATGAAAAAAATAGTTATTCAAGAATTATTTTTGCAAGTGTCGTCTGCTTTTCATGTTAGGTAAAGGGTTAACTTCTTAGCATCATCCAGTTTTGCCTAATCATTATTGGGCAGAGCGCGAAGCAAATAAAATTACATGCAGGATATGTTGTTTCACAAGACCGTCGGGCGTCTTTCTTTTAGTCTTTTAATCAGTAAGTAATGATCGTTTCAAACTGTCTGTGTACCAATGGTACAGGCTCGCAAAACCGGAAGTCCCTATCTTAGTGTCGGTAAAACGCCCCAAAAGGTTCTCAGTTGTTAGGTATTTCTCACCGCTTCAACACACAATACTAACCAACTTGGAACTTTTTCTCTGGGTGGGGGTGGGATATTGAAATTTCAATCCTTTGACCGCTTTTTTAACATAATTTAGTCCTAAAAAATGGAGGCAGGCACGTGAGAACCGGGACGTCATCTTTTAATTTTTTTTACAGTGAAAAATTCTTCGATTGTCGGTCATTGCTAATAGAAAGTGAGTTAATGATATTCACAACTGTTCTATTTGTTTCCAACGCCGTCAAACAAACTCAAACTCAGTGGAAGTGAATAAGAAAGTTCATATGGAATAAAAGTGAGTGGGTTGAGTGGGATGGGCGCTCAAATGTCCAAGGCGCTACGGACTGACCTTTATTTCGTTTGTTTGTTTAAATAAACCCTTTACCATAGTTTTGGTGATAAGGTTACAATATACAATTGAAAGAATTAAAAAAACAAATGTTTATATATACACATGTATTTGGTGTGCTTCAAAATACAATTACTTTAACCGCCTGTTGCGATTACTCAATCCTCTCTCTCCTTACTCCCCAGCATCCAACATATACACGCTTCCTCACCCACGCCCAATCTGCTCACACATACCCCCCCCCCCACCAACCCCCCCCACTCCCCCCCCCCCCCACACACACTATCTCTCTCTTTCTCCCTCTCTCTCTCACACATATACGTCCCCAATATAAATTCGAGCGCATATTCTAGAACACCAAAGAACCATCAACTGGTGGAGTCTTTATTCGTAACTTGTAGGGAGGGGGCACCAATCAATACCTTATATAAAAGCATTGATTGGTTCCCCTCGCCCCCCCCCCCCCCCCCCCCACCACCCCCCCCCCCCCCCCCCAAAAAAAAAAAAAGTCTTCCACACTAGCACAATACTATATAACATTAACAATACTATATAACATAAAGTATATGATACAGCAGTATACAAATGTAGAAAGAACCCGGGAGATTTCCGACCTTGCAACAATTCACCTCTCGGGCACCAGTGACGGCAGTGCAGTATTGCGTGACGTAGTGTGTATGTACATAGTGAAAAACAGATCCAAAAAATGTGTTATTAACTTAATTGACGGATCTCTCCATGCCGTCCGCTCTGATGACCCATCATGGGGTACAAGAGTGGACTTCGTCCATGCTCCATTTGACCCACTTATCCAATAATGCACAAGTGCAGATTAATCAACCGAGACATAGACTCTATAACACTTTTCAGTGTGTTTTGATCAAGTAGTTTTCTAATTCTGTGGATGTTTCTAAAAAGGAAGAAAAAGCTTGTACTCACTTTTGTGGTTTGGGAACCGAGATGCTATTATTAACAGTAAAACAAGCTTCTTTACAGTTTCGCTTGGATTAGCTCTGACATCGCCTATTTTCAGACAGTTGATCGGAGAGTCATGGAACTGATATTCGTTTCTTTAAGTGAGTAGTGTTCACACCACAACCAGCTTGCTTCAAACGGAGATTGAAAATAAGTATGTTTTAGCTGCACTGTGTTTCGTAACTTTTTGTATATATAAATTGTGTAGTTTGCTTGCGGGGAGTATTTGGGTAGATTTTGGTGGGTTGTGTTAAATTGCGATAGTTGTATCTTTTGAAAACTTAACCTCGTCGCCCTTTTTCGTGTATTAGTGGTGGTTTTTGTGTGTTATTGTTGTTGCCGATATTTCAATCTTTTACTTTCTTTTGTCATTAGGTTGAGAACTATTAAAGTAAGCTGAGGAGAAATTACGAGTTAGTATGTTCAGGCAGTTGTAAATATGGTCAGTGTTGGGGTGCAGACGGGAGATGTGGTTGTATTTCCCCCATATATAGTACAGTCTCCATGGACTGGTCATAATCCACGCATGGGCAGTGACATCCACGCCTGCGTTTACCACGTAATAAAAGTTATCAGCAGAAAAAAAGTCAATTAATGAAGCACCGGGTTGTACCCGGTGCTTCATTAATTGATTTTTTAATGATTATTTCTATAATTAATGTTTGGAATTAAATATTATTGCATCCGTGGATATATTGCCCACTCGTGAAAGTGACCAGTCCACGGCAGCCGTTCTGTTTGCTCTTGAATGCATCTTAGAAAAAAGAGCAAAATGTTCAATACTCCTCTATAAAATATTTATTGCTTGAACTACAGTTCCAGTGTACAATATTTGGGCTTCCTCTTCACTTACCGTGTATTTTGGGAGCAACTCAAATATACTGAAATTTTATATCGAATGTATTTTCACCGATTTTCTGTGGGTACTGGCGTGGGTGTAAAAAAACACACCCGGAAAATATATTGCAGGAAAGGGTAGGTGGGTATCAACAATGGCAAAAGCAAAAAATCTATCCCACGTGTCTGCACATTTATAGGGAATTATAGCCAGTTTGTGGTTTTGAAAACCTGCGTCCTTATTTCGGCAACAACAGCTGGGACGTAACTGACATTTTTTTGTGGAGGGTGGGGTTGTAGGATATCGGCGCTGGACGGGCCATATCACCCAACTGTTTGGAACATACCTAAATGCTTTTATCAAAGACTTATTCGCTGCGGATATACTATCCATTGATAAAATAATGAATTTTAAGCTTACAACAGGTGAAATAATATGCACAGTACCGTATCAGTCCAAATCAACAGTGTTGAGTAAATATAAAGCCTATTGGAGTATAATTCCCTCAAACCATATGGCTGGGGTTAATTTTAACCCAACTGATTTTAGTTAGAGTCTTTATAATCATTCAGTTTTTCAAGAAATATGGCATTTGTGTTTGACGACAAGATTTCTCCTGGAGCTTTGGGTTAGCAGCTGCAATTTGGGAGTTTGTCAAATTGTTTTTCCGATATATTGAGTCGGGCATTTATTGCACTTTCTAATATTTGTATACTTTTGGCAAGAGATTTTGCCCAACCGAGTGCTCCAAAGCGTATGCATATTTTTGTCTGGCAAGCAAAGACGTCTGCCCAACTTGGTATTTCATAACTTCTTGCCCAACCTCTGCCCGAAGAAACCCATCATGTGTCGATATTTTGGGGTGTCCCTCTTCCCAGAATTTACGCCCCTAAACAGCAGGATACATAACATGTCAACAAGCCATATATGTACATGTATATACTTATGCATACTTAAGACTATATCCAGGTAATACAAAATAAAATCAACGGGGAGCGCGATGGCTCAGTGATAACGACATTGAACTTCAAACCGAAAGGTGCACGGTTAGATCCCCGCCGGGAGTAACTCTGTTGTACCCTTGGGCAATGCACTTAATCTCGATTGTCCGCGTGGGCTAAAGCATACTGCTGTAAGTCGATGGTGCATTTGTCTTTAACCGAGTTAGCACGTTGGGAAGTCTGACATTTGCTCGTTGTTGCTCGGTAGTTCTCTCCGGGTACTCCGTCTTTCTGCACCCAACACAAGGTGATCCTGAAACACCGTTAATTAATTAATTAATTAATTAATTAATTAATTAATTAATTAATTAATTAATTAATTAATTAATTAATTAATTAATTAATTAATTCGTTCGTTCGTTCGTTCGTTCGTTCGTTCGTTCGTTCGTTAGTTAGTTAATTAATTACGTTGAATGATGTTGGTAAAACGAAGCGAAGCACCTAGAGTATTAATTTTATAACGAAACTTAGATAAATGCCCAAATGCACATCTGTGAGAGGCCAAAATGAATTTTCAATAGAATTTCAGTAACATTTTACGACTTTCGAAAAAACACGTGTCAGGTTCTTTGTTGCCTGTTCTTTAAAATAACGATCGGTCAATTGAGATAGGAGCATGGCAACTATTACTTACGTGGTACATGTGTTGGCACACATCACGAATGTGATGTGTGCCAACACATGTACTTCGTCAGTAATCGCAACGCCTACATACAAGTGTTAAGATAGTGTCCGATAAAGCCACGCTTACATAATCGTGTTAAGATAGTTCCTGATTTGAATTTCTGCCAACCGCCCATGAGGATGCACACCTTGGAATTACTGAATGGCGCAATATTTAGTGTAGTTGTGATGAACATATCTGTTGACTCGTTTTTTTTTTACATGGCGTCACCTTTGGTGCTGGTTATTTATACATTGGAATATGACTTCACAAATAGTTTATTGATCTGTTCTTCTTTGCCGCAAAAATGTCAAGAAACAGTCCATAACCTAGGTACTTTACAGTGATAACTCGCTAAAAACATTTCATCGAAAACAAAGTAAAATACAAGCCGTTGATGAATATAACAATAAAAATGTTCAGCTCGAGAGAGGGGTGTGCCGTTATAAGCAATACAATAAACAATTCCGGTAACATTTTTCTGTATGATAGCGTCTTCTCGCAACAATGTCGGCTACTAATTTACCACTCTGTGTATAAATTGTCTCTGCATGTAATCGAACTGCTATTGTTCCCGCCCCGCCAAGAGAAGGCCGAGTATTGGTCTGAAACTGGGCAGTTATTTCAATCTCTAATTATTACGTCTAACCATGCACAGCACCACTCCCCACCCAAATCGCCATTGCAATACACATAGCAGACTTTTTTTTATTTACTCCGTAAACGTATTTATGAACGCCAGAGGCGTAGCTGAGGTGAAGTAACCAAGCGCTATCGACGGATGGGAGTCTGAGATATAGATTCGTCCATACTGGGTATTCTTCGCTTTATCGTGGGACACGATATGATTCTTTGACTTTATCCTCTGAGTCGGAACCTGAGCCAACATAGACGGAACAAGTTTGTTTTAAACCCCTACAGCAATCGACGGCCATATTCTCAATATTTATGCATGAACCCTAGTTCTTACCAGGTTCGTGCCTTGAAGTAGGCCCCTGCGAATATTCGATTGTTCGAGTCGAAGTCCAGTCGATCAACAAATTCGAGTCGAATTAGAGTCGAAAATAAAATCACGAATATGAAAATCGAATATAAAAAACGTATTAATAAATGTGTCGGTATACGTATATTCGTACATTTAATACTTGCTACAATTTCAAAACAATGCGAGGTATTGAGCGCAAACCGCAAGCACACATCGTCAACATGGAACTTTCAGTGTATTACCAATGCCATTTGGAATCACGCGTGTCGCGTGATTCCAAATGACATGGGTAATACACTCATATTTTATAGTGGATAAAGCCACGGCTACATACACGTGTTATACATGTAAGACTTCGTACAAAACCCAAACGACAGAGACAACATCTCACCTCTGGCACACTTCTGTAGGAAGCATCCATCGCCTCATCATAAGGCAAGATCGGACGATGCCAAACTTGAAGTCAAGTAGGGAGCAAAGCAATCACAGGTACATGCAGATTGTTTGTCTCCTATTGAACCATGTGTTCAAGTGTGCTGCATTGTTAACCCATGAACTCAGTGTTGAATGTTATCATGAAGATGTGGATAAATCATCCGTACAATGCCAAAACAATCCTAATGTGGCTATTTTAAACTGTAAATATTGTGTACAAAACCGCACTTGGACACCTGGTTTCGGCTAACTTTGTTCCAATTCGATGTTCGGTCGACTCGAACATTTTTTTGGAAAGTTGGAGTCGAAAGTCGAGTCCAAAAAAGTCCACATGCACTGGGCCCTTCCTTGAAAAGAATTCAAGAGATCATTGCCTATGTTTGCAAAAATAATGATTCGATTATCATCGTTGAATGAATACTAAATATGTTTTTTCGGAGCCTATGATTTCAATATTTAACTGTGAGATAACTCGAAGGGTCACTCTTTCACCAAGGTGATTACATTGACCTTCCCCCAAAACGCAAAAGTAGGGCTTCCGCTGGTAGTCCTCCTGGTCTAATCACGGTGTTCATAAACATATTTTGCCTATTTTATTTACTAGAAAATAAACCCGCGCATGCGCGGGAATAGGATGGATCATTAATGGGGAAATGACTTAATTGATATCACGATTATTTTATTGAAAGTAAAAAGTCAGAAAAAACCTCCCTTGTCAAAACAAATGTCATGCACAATGTATTAATTCAGTGGTGTCCATACAGAATAAACCCATTCTCCTCCAAAAGTGTGAAAATAGATTTTGTTGTGCGTAATTTATATATCCAGCCAATAGATACAGATAAATAAATAAACAAATAAATAAATAAAAAACAAATATTACGGGGGACGACCAAACGTATAAAACGCTGTTCCAGCATCGATTTTCAATGTTGTGGACTAACGGCGATTAGAATGAAGTTGTGTTAACTGCCGCCCTCAGTCTTAATGAAGACTGTCGCATAATGAATGTGGATAAAAAATGGTCGCTTTGTATTTTTGTTGTTGTTTTTTCGAAGTATTGCTGACTAATGTGGACTAACTGTTATTTAGTTTAAACATATTTTATTGTCAGACTGAAAACTGAAAAAAGGATTAGAAAACAAGTTATTAAACTTATATAAGTTCCTCTCATAAAACTTTCAATGGCAGCTAACAAAAATATACAAAAAAAATTATATCTTCAATATAATAAACATGTTTTAAATAAGGTAACATGAAACCAATTCATAATAGCTAAAGAGAAGTGAGGAACATGCCATGCAGGTATGGGATCAGATGATATAAAGCAAAATAAAACAGTGGAGAGTTTGGTGGCGTTTCCTTATCGTACGGATGCGGCCAACGCAAGTCATCACCAAGCCTTATATTAACTGTTATTTGAATAACACTGGGTCGTCATGTGTGTTGTCTGTCTCCAGTTGCGGCGGTGAACTCCAGCTACCAGTGACCTAAATGTATTTACTGCAGAGTGTAGTTTACCATTTCCGTTCTGAAATGAGAACTGACAACCACAACACGGCTTTGGAACGATTTCCGAGAAGTCGTTAGAAGGAAAGAAAATTCATAACAACTTACGTGGACTTCGGACGTGAATAGTGTGAAATGTTCTCTTGTCCATTTGTTTAGATTTCTCTGTCGATACGGGATATCTGTAGGTTCAATACATGCTTAAAGCAAAAATGGACTGGATGCTCGCCTGGTCGATGAAAGGTCTGATAGGGGATGCCCATATGACGTCACTTCTCATCTAGAGATACTTTATGTTGGAATTCCCATGTTTTTCGTTAATTTCTCGAAAAATTGAAATCTATGAAGCACGAAACGTGTCGATAACGTTGCTTCAAAACGAATACTAGGTTTCAGTGCAGCAAGGTTTGGCGTATATGCTTTCAGACAGCGAAAAGTGGCCCACATAAAAATGTCTTCTTTTAGTATATTAGCTTTCTTTCTTTTTTTTTTTTTTTTTATTTTGTTTTTGCTTTTGTTTCTTTTTCTTTCTTATTTTTTGGCTCTATGTTGATTTTTTGTGGTCAAAAAGGTGGTGGCATCTCAGAATTTGATTTATGCCAGAAAATGTCCATTACGCGTAAGTTCTCTCTGTAAATTACCATAACTTTACTGAGTGTTAAACTTTTCCCATTTAGATATTCATTGATTGGGGTAAAAAATCATTGTCAGCATCTGACTATATCATGACCACAAAGTAGGGCTGGAGTTACGTTGAGCTATTTTGTTTATATTTATACCTGTAGTGCCCAATTCAGAGGACATCCACTCACGCATTTGTTCTTAGGTCTTGTTTTAACAATAAACAAGAAAGGCTCTACTTCATCGAGTTCCCATGCAGGGGGAATTAGTGGGGTCCCATTTAGTTCTACCACCGTTCAGTGAGAGGCCGAAATGATGAGTAAAATTCATCTACACAGCACACATTGAAGACCATGTTATCCCTGATTAAAATCACCATGAAAATCGACTTTCGTTGCAGTTATCTCCCTTGAATTCAATTCAAATTGTCAGTGAAACCCCTATGGCTTAAGTAGAAAATAAGTCAAATTTCCTCTCTTTTTTAATAAAGAAAAACAACAGACAGCTCTTAGAGCTGTCTGTTGTTTTCCTGTATTAAAAAGAACAAAGGGAAACATTTTCATTTTATGGCAAGTTAATTAGAAGCAGCAGGTTCACAGATATTCCGTCGTTAAGACTACCTATCAGTATTTCCCCTACCAACACCACTAAATGCCCAGTTTGGCTCTCTAGCGTTTTTAGAGTAATTTGCATTTTTTTTTATTTTTTCGAAGGAAAGAAAATACCAAATCTTACCTCCTAGAACTTTATACTAATGGAAAGGAGAATGCCATGTAAAATATATCACCACACACTGTTGAAAAACGAACCCAAAAAAATCACAGAACATCAATAGATTGTGAAAATGCCCTCTTTTTATTTTTAAATGGGTTTCAAACAATCAAACTGATTGGGAAAAAGTATTTTTATACTGATTTTCGGGAAAATGCGTTAAGTTTTTGATATGATCCAGACTTCGATGATACAAATCCGCTCATCTCAAAATTTCAATTTTAAATGAAATTCAAGCAAACTTAGTGTTCAATTTATTGACAGCTTTCGGAAATTAAGGGAAGCAAACTTTCTTCTTTCAATGACGAACATTGGCAGCCATGCAGCCGACATATGCCGGTTCTGTTCGGCTCCGTCCGATGTCAATGTTTTATTGTTTGACAGCTTCTGCAGAGAGTGGGTTCTATTGATCACAGGAGCCGTAGTATTACGTCATTACGAGGCACTCCCTGTACATAATTATGCCATTACGTGTGCCATGTAAACACGCCAAAACGCACTCTTTGCACACAGAGTATGCTCCCCGGCATGACGGTGGTAAATGGGAACCCAAATGTCTTCGCATGATGAAATTCTGTTCAGTTTAAACTGCTCATCTGGATAAAAGAACTAAATTTATGAAACGAGACAGTGTTGTTCCGGGTACATTAATATTGTAAATGTGAACAACAGTATACTGTTCTAAAACGGATGTCAGTCCTTTTCTGTGATTAACACGAGCGAAAATGATGCTCACGTTTTTGAACGTTAATAAACTCTTTTTGGGCGAAGTTTATTATGAAGCATATTATTTGCATGCGTATTGATATGGAAGTCATAAATTTTATACAACCTTACCTCTTGTCCCGTTTTTTAAACTCAATAAAGGTGTCGTCTCTCAGAGCATGTAGGGATGAGAAGAAATATACTTAACCCTTTAGGGAGCAGCGGAGGCACCAGAACATGTTTCATTGGGGATGGGGCAGCTTCTCCATAAGCGGGGGTGGGGAGTTGAGGGGGGTTGTGGGAGGCACAAGCGGCCTTTATCTAACATGAAAAGCAGACGACACTTGCAAAAAAATATTTCTTGAATAACTAATTTTTTTCATTTTTTATCTCAAAAACATAGGTTATGACCCCTCATTGGAACGAGCTCGATGAGCTCGTTCCAATGAGGGGTCATAACCTATGTTTTTGAGACAAAAAATGAAAAAATAATGAAAATTAATTGGCGAATTTTTAGAATAGCGCTGGCCAGTTTTGGCCGTTACGTTGGGTAAAGGGTTAAGGTCACATATTTTTGCACAATGGCTAATCATAATCACAACATGGGGATAAATTCAAGTTTAGTCAATCATTTATACCCATGACGCCCATTTCCTAAACATTGATGACAAATGTGGGAACTTTTTGCCTCAATGTAAGTCAGTACTTGGGGTAAAAGGTGAATGCTATAAATCATCAACGGTACAGCAATAATTCAGCTACCTACTAAAACAAGTGATTAATTCATTCAAATGCCGTAGACTTATGTGTTAGTTCCGAAGCCATGAGGAATCATAGGTTTACATTATCGGTTGGCTGATAAGTGGAGGGAGGTTCTCCTAGCAGAAAAAAACAATTTTCAAATGAAGCCTTCTGGCGAGTTTTGGGATACATCGCTTAGATTGGTCGTCGAATATGATGATGCGTAAATACTCATGCCCCTCCACATGTTGGTGTGTGTGTGTGTGTGTGTGTATTTTCCTTTCACTTACGTTATTAGAGAAGAGAACAATGGTGGGAAAGTTTACTCGTACCACTACCTTTGGTCATTTGATAATTCTATAGGAACCAGGAGTTTGAGTTAACATAACATTTATTGTACAGCGACTGCCGATGAACTGGCGTGATGTAATATACTGTTTCCAACAGCGAAATGCTTCAAGCAAAACATTCGGCTAAATTGAAGAAACTTGTGAAACTTAGCTGCACTATTCTAGGTTGTTCCCTCCCTCCTCCAGTTTCCAAAGCTTTTGCAATGGCATTTGTAAGCATACCAGTATTACAGTACTGTGATCACACAAGCGAACATAATTGAATTGAATTGAATTGAACTGAAATCTTCATTCGCAGTATATCAATTACATTGAAAATACAATAATTAAAATAAAATCATTTACATTCATTTTGACCCACCTCGGTACAGGTATGAAACATAGCTGCAGTATTCTGGGTTGCTCCTTCCTCCAGTCTCCTCAGCCTTTTCAATGGAATTTGCGAGAATACCAGTATTACTGAACTGTGACCACACAAGCTAACAGATAATTTCTACCGGATCGCGACCTGGTCGCGACCCGGTCGAAATTATCTACCCGCTTATCTCCTTCAACATTGTAGACCCAAGTTGTCGAAATGGATATATAAGAACACTAAATCCCGGATGAGATTTTGTCATTCGTTTTTCTTCATTCAATGTTGATTTCTCAAGTTTATCGCTTCTGAAATCTCAAGAGACTATATTCATTTCATCGTGACCTGATCGCGACCTGATAGACATAAAACAGCCTTTGTGATCACACTACTGTACTTGTTCTTTCTTCTTGCCAAAAAAGTATTGTAAAGGGTTACCCTGAGTTACCTGAAAATGTAGAGGTGACCTTTTTTAAGGCCGTCCTAATTGCCAAAATGTGCAAGGGCCTGGGAGTTGCTGTTCAGGCTGTAACTCCACCCCATGCCAACTTTCTCTTGTTCTGCAGATAATATAAGAAACAATAACAATGGATCAGAAAGGCTTTGGGAAGACGTTCTTATGTCTGATACGCCTTTGGACCTCCTACGGACGGGTTAATATCACTAAACAAAACAAACAATAAGCAAACAGACAACAAAACAAAAAAAAACAAATAAACAAAACGCGTGCCAGTTTGCTAATAATAAATAAATTGGAAAAGGGGGAAAATGTTGATTTTGAAAGCGATATTTTTTTCAGGGTTAACTGAACGAAAGGATTTCGAAATAAACCCCTTGTCCTTGTGCCTTCCAGGGTGTATGGAGATTTAACTCGGGTCGGTCTGCGCCGCAGGGTTATGAGATCCCTGACCGGTGTAAATTCCCTTACACCCCGGAAGGTCTTACACCCCGGAAGGCACAAGAATAATTAATATTATTTTTCAGAGTTGCTACATTTATACAGGGTTCTGATTTCGGACAGTAAATTGTTTATTGACATTTTAATGTACCAAGATAGTGGCCTAAATCTTATTCCATATGGGTTTAGCGCCCTATTAAATATATAGTAAGCATAAGGGAATTTAGCAGTGAAAAGGCAAGAACAAAATTAATGTGAAGTCTGAAAATAAAACTATGACGTTTTGACACTGGCATGATAAATGACGTTATTAACTCAGCCCGCAATTGCCTGTCTGATGTGAATGTTTCAAGCAGTGCATCAGTTTACAGATGGCGGATATGGAGCGATTGGGCCTTAGAAGGAATCTACCGAATCTGGTGACACTTGTTTTATTGCTGGTAGTGTTAGTCAGTTTTGCCAGTTCTCAACAGCGGCGGAGAGAAATTGTTAGAGCCGGAAATAAATTGTATGACAAACAGGAATATCTTAGATATTACTACGGTTACTATCAATCCTACTACTATAGAGAATATGTGAAACGATATGCTGTAGCGGCTGCGGAAGCTGCCGCAAGAAAGATTACACCAGGTACAGTCGAATATCATAAAGAAGATTTATCACACACCCGTTAATGTAAAACACTGGATTTCCACTGTTCTGCCTGTACGATAAACATAAAGTTGTATCGCATATGTGGTGAAACAAAACACATTCGATTCCGTTATCGACAAAAAAAAGATAAGGCACTCCTCTAAATAAATCACGCCAATCATTGGTCGAATGCACCGAAATCGAGATAACTTGGAAATTCCAATTTCCTCATTTTGATTTGTTTACCCGGGATATTTAAACAATCAGATTCGAGTCACTTAAAATCCTTCGCCAATATTTATTCTGACCGCCGATATTTCTCACATTCATACAATCCTGTAGCAAAATGACAAAAAAAACAGAAACTAATCCGATGAACATAAATAGGAGTTTCCTATAATTCGATAATCCCTTCCGCATGTCAGAATCCTGATACAGTAATACCTCCGATTTCAGGAGAAATTTCAATGAACGATAAATTGACATTCTGACTGCTTGTTCCTAACAAATACTTTCCACAACTGGTCATACAATGTATAATGATGGAGTGCACTAAACCTATTCACCATTTAAAAACCTATTGGTGTGTTATTCCCCGCAATTTAGTTAAAATTTGAAGTTTGATCATCGTGACCGTGACACTGGGCGGTGTCAGAGGGTTTCAAACAATTGAATGCTGTAAAAATTTAAAAGCAAATTAGTGTTGGTACCCCGCAACGAAGGGGACGTTACAGTTATGCAGTTAAAAGTGCTTTCAGTTCAATTTTCATGCAGACTGGTTGTTGCATGGGCGGTGTGTGATAAATACAGAACCGACATACGTTTGAATGGGTTAAGAATTATGGCACGAGATTTCCTTGGTCCAGGATATCACGAGAGCCAAAGGCTCTCGTGATATCATGGACCAAAGAAATCCCGTGCGATAATTATTAACTCATTCAAATGTATGTGCGACTCTGAATATACATGTATATCACATGCTCAACGTTGAGAGTGAGTTCGTTTCGGACTCTGAATATACATGTATATCACATGCTCAACGTTGAGAGTGAGTTCGTTTCGAAAGAAAAATTAAATTAATTTTCTCTTATTTTTTTCATTAACTTTATGCTAGATACAATTAGCAGACATTTTCAGAAAACATTTCCTGAATAACTAAACAGTTTTTTATTTTTTGTCTAGAAAACATAGCTTGTGACCCCTCAATGTTACATGCACGTGCTTGACGAGCTCGTTCCACTGAGAAGTCATAAGCTATGTTTTTGAGGAAAAACTGAAAATATAATAAAATTTGGCTGGTGATATGTGTATAGCTTTAGACGTTGCGTTAGATAAAAAGTTAAAATACATACTATGTGAACCTCGCCCCAGACCAATTTTAGTGCACTCGGTACATAAATTTAATATGATATTGCGAATCGTTGGAGATCCTATATGTCTTGTTTTGTTCAGACCCGAAACCAGGATCCCAAAATTTACCGATATGGTTGTGCGAGTGTTAAACACTTCCCGACAGTGTTCCCGTGTTGTTGACCGCTGTAGGAACTTGAATCCAACCTGAATATATTTCTTCAATAAAGTAATAAACGAAACAGGCCCGAACAAACCGTTCGTTTACCATTATTATGTTAAAAATGTAACTTCGTTTAACGAAAGTAACTCTTAAAGGCCCCAATAGTAGATCTTCTGTTTCTCGAGTCATTTTTCTTCTTTTTTGGTGAGCGGGCGTTTTTAAAATTTATTTTTTATTTTTATTATTATTTCTTTGCCATCAAAAATTCACGTTCTTGATTTGTTTTATGTTTTATGGTTGTGCGAGTGTTAAACACTTCCCGACAGTGTTCCCGTGTCGTTGACCGCTGTATGAACTTGAATCCATCGTGAATATATTTCTTCAATAAAATAATAAACGAAACAGGCCCGAACAAAACGTTCGTTTACCATTATTATGTTAAAAAGTACTTTCGTTTAACAAAAGTAATTCTTGAAAGCCCCAATAGTAGATCTTCTGTTTCTCAGGTCATTTTTTTCTTTTTTGGTGAGCGGGCGTTTTTAAAATTTATTTTTTATTTTTAACCCGAACAAAACGTTCGTTTACCATTATTATGTTCAAAAGTACTTTCGTTTAACAAAAGTAATTCTTAAAGGCCCCGATAGTAGATCTTCTGTTTCTCAGGTCATTTTTTTTCTTTTTTGGTGAGCGGGCGTTTTTAAAATGTATTTTTTATTTTTATTTTTATTTCTTTGCCATCAAAAATTCATGTTCTTGGTTTGCTTTATGTTTTAGGCCTCACAATCTACAGACCAGCATGTTTGGTGGTGTGTTTCGTCTCTTGAGTGCAAGAAGAAGAAGTACAAGAAACACGAGCAAACGTTTATCACATGGACCTCCGGGTTGCACCCGGTGGTCCATGCGATGAAAGTTTGCAAGTGCTTCTTGTGCTTCGTCCTCAGAAGTTGTGAACAATTTCTTTCTGAAAAATCTATCTCACGACGATTTAGTAGTCATCCACCCTCCACATACTGTAGTCCCAATATTTTCTTTCTGTTTGGTGCGTTCATTTCAAGATTCCACTACCGACCTCACTAATAGCGCATTAATTTTGCATTGCACAGTGCAAACGCTCTCGTGTATTTCAGACTACTTCTTGCAAAGCCTTGTTGCACTGAAGGGACAAATTTATCAATTGTTTAGCTTGGATAAAATATCAGGCGTAAACCATTTTATCATTACTTTTTACGTTTGCATTGGTTATAAAAATAGAGCATGCGGCAGCCAACATAACCATATTGGAGGACCTGGGAAACAGATTTTTAACTTTTTTAGGTCTAGTAATAATAAACATGGGAAGTCGTTTGTCACAAACATATAGGTAAGACTTGCGTGGATCTTCCGGTTTTTACGATCTCGCGGGGTCAGTCTTTATTCAAGAATCTGTCAGTAATGCACATTCCTGTCAATACTTTTTTTTAAATTAGCGAGTTTCAGGGAAATGGTTACTGTTCTGATGGCCAAGAATTTTTGCTACAGACAAACATTATCGATAAACAGGGTCATAGTGGGGCGGATGACCACCCTTTCCCCCGCCACTTTCTTGGCTTCGTTTTTTGTTGTTGAATTGAGAATGTACGACCTGTAGGACATAGCCAGATCTAGGTCGTACAGTTTGTTTCTCGTTTTGTTTTTATTGCGATTTATCGACGCTTTCAACAGCCAGGATCACCTCGTGTCGGACAGTTTTATGGATGGGAAGCCAGTGTACCCGGGGAACCACTGAGCAGCGGCGAGCAACTGTCAGACTCACCAGCATACTAACTCCGCATAAGCAGGATTGGCATTACGTCGCATTAGTGCTAGAATGTTCTATTTGCTCCCCAACTATACGTGAAACATACGCGTGTCCCGGGTGAGACAGAAGGGTGGGATATTTCTATCCCATCCACCGCACGTGACATTATTCATTTATAACGTTGTTATGACGTTATTCATATCGTATCAGTTTCTTGCTACCAATTAATTCATACTGACGTCATCGGAATGCAGTGTTATCAAAGTTTGATGCTCTAAAACTCTTCATCCCTCAAGCTGCCACCGTACCTAATCGATTTCGTGGTATATACTTTTGGTATATACATAACTTGTGCATGCTCTTTCCGATAGTGTCATCAGTTTTTATCAAAACAACGAATACAAAATGAGTTGATTGAATCAGCACGTGACTCCCGATTACCTCTGGCTAACGTAATCGCTGCATGGTGGGGGAAGAAAAATGATCCTCGATGAGTCTGAAGGTGGGAATGGGGAAATCTCACCCTCGGGGCAAGATATTTGAAGCAGACCCGAGGCAAGCCTCGGGTCTGCTTCAAATATCTTGCCCCGAGGGTGAGATTTCCCCATCCCACCTCCAGACTCATCGGAGATCACAATACTCCCCTATCGGACAGAAACATTCTAGCACTCAGGCGACGAGTAGTTGAATACAACTGCACCATCGACGAGCGGTACGCCTAAGTACGCAGTGCGACCGTGCCCCCCCCCCCCCCCCCCCCCCCCCCACGTGGGCGATCGGAATCAAGTACCTTGATCAAGGATACAACATCGTTACTCCTTGTTGGGGTCGAAACCTGAATCTTTCGGTTTCATTTATTTTCCATAAGAACAGAGCCACCGGGTACTCTTCTGTGTCGTAACAATATTTTTGTCTGTTAATATTTTCCTCCTTCAGAATAACAGATCATATATGTGAAAGGCTATTTTAAATTTCTCACTACCGAAAGCCACTAACATGTCTGCACTAAATATTTTTTGACAAATGACTTGCAGTCTTTGGGCGTGATTCAAATTCAGTTGGAAGTCAACCACTCGTGACTTTTTACTGATATAAATTAATGGCGAGGACATATATAGGCACTTCATGTAACAATAATGTCAATAATTTGAACAAATTATAGCTACTCTGTTTAAATCTAGCTTTCAACCGAAATGCGACAACACAAAAATCCGTTTCGACAAGCAGAACCAAAGTAGTTTGTAACTGGTTGTTACTGCATGGGGAAGCCGGATATGGTTAGGATATATTTAAAGGAAAAACAAACACATACAATATTGAACACAACAGCTATAAGATGGGAAGCCGATACGTTCGGATAGGTGAAGTAGGAGGAAAAAAAACATCGGACTTTACAAACTGAATTAGTAACAATAACACTGTCAGACAACTATAACAGATCTGAGAACAATTTATTTTTAATAGTTTGTTTTGCGTTAATAAATAAAGAAGTTATTACGTGGTTAGTTTCATGTGCATATCAGCTGTCGGTAACTTCACATCAGCCTGCGAACTTCGGTCTCAGAATGATATGCAGTTAGCTGGTGCTGATATCGCGGACGATATGAAAATGAACAAGTGTATAACCTCTGGATATCTCTCCGGAAATGACACACACCAAGCAAGCAGTTTAGGTCGATATCACCGTGTGTTTTCGACAATTGAGTGTTTTATTGCGATATATTAATACAAATACAGTTGAAACTAGAAGTCATTTCGTAATAAGCGCATAAAATGCTCGTCGCTCCTTACTGAAGACGAATGAGGAAGTCTGAAAAACATAACAACTTTTGCCATATTCACAGTAAAATAAAATGCGCTATTAGCGAGGTCGGTAGAGAAATCCCAAACTGAACCGATCAAACAGAAAGAACATATTGAGACTATAGTATGCGGAGGGTGGATGGCTACTAAATCGCCGCTGGAAAGATTTTTCACTTAGAAATTATTTACAACTTCCGAGGACAAAACGCAAGAAGCACTTGCAAACTTTCGTCACATGGACCACCGGGTACAACCCGGTGGTCCGTGTGATGAAAGTCTGCTAGTGTTTCTATTTCTGTTATGAAAAATGTTAAATACTTTTCCATTCGACGATATATTGCTCTGCGATTGTGTAGTAATCCACTCTCTTCATTCTGTTAATGCAGTCGAATTTTAATATCTATTTACGTCATTGCATGTACATGTATCGCATTGGTGTTTGGGAATGGTGTCAATGATCTATATTTTCTAGTACAGACTTGTATAGAGTTGGGCACGCTGTTTTTTTCAACAAGAATTGAATTATGTTAATGATGCAGTTTGACAGGGGAAAAATGCACTTACCTGGCGCGCTATTACTTCAGAATAGTGCACAGTATAGTCGCAAGACTTCTAGTTTCATCTGTAATGCCTATTGTTTTATAGTTGGTAACAGAACTCTCTCGTCCGTAACTGCAAGGAAAATTAGATTTGCTCTTACTCATGAGATAATTCTGGAACCTACTCAAAAACCTACCACGGTAATGCTGTATATTGAGGTGTACAGTACTTGGACGATACACTTGGCTTCAACCATTGCTAAAGCTACGTCTTAGTAAGTTGGAGACTCCAGCCGAATTCGGCCTTGCGTGGTGGTCTGTAAGGTACTCCGACTTCCTCCACACGTAAAACTAACCTACACCGAATGGTCCTGTTTGTTAAACATGCTGAAACACTAAGACAAATAAAGAAGCCAAAAGCGTTTTCTAACTACGAATGTAGTATTTAACAATCAAAATACACGAAATAGATCCAATGCCCGTCCGTGGGTTTGACAGCATTGCAATAGACCCTCTTTTCATAAATGTTAGATTTCAAAATAGTTTGGGCCTAACGGCGACAGGAAGTTTGACATTTTGTTATGAATTCCACAGGTACTGGAACGACATGTCCACCTCAAGTGACACAGCCTGCTACAACAACTATAAAAACAACAAGTGTAGGGAGTACAATAACCACTGGAAGTACAACAATCCCAACTACAACAACAGCAGCAGCAACAACAACAACAACAACAACAGCATCAACAGATACTTCCACAACTTCAGCAACGACAACAACTAGTGTACCTACCACCACAGTACCTCCAGCAAATGTACGCATTCCCTTAGATCTCTATCCAATACATTACGATGTGACCATACGACCAAACATATACGAGTCTGACCCAAGCAAATTTTCGTTCGATGGGAGTGTGAGGATCAATCTAGAATGCAAAGAAGTAACAGACAAAGTTCATTTGCACATGAAAAAACTTGTCATCAGCGGCGATTCTGTAGAATTTGGTTCAATAGGCGGCGGAAGCGCTCCAAATGTAATAAGTCACGCGCCTGACACCATATTAGAGATGGTTATTTTTCAGCTAGGTGGTAATCTTGAGAAAGGAAACCAATATTATATTCAAATGAATTATACGGGAGAACTGAAGCCAGATCTAACCGGCCTATACTACAGTACTTATACGAAAGAGGGACAAACAAAGTAAGTTGAATAATACATAAAAAAATACCCGTATACGTTAATACGGTACTGCAGAAAACAGACTGAGTGTCAAACTGTGGCCAATGCTAAAAAAGAACGTTTTGAATTGTATTTTCTAGCTATGATTTTAAAATGATCATTAGCATTTTCAAAGATGTGGCAATTTACAAGCTGGCAAATTACTATATATTAATGATTTATTTTAGTCAGTTTTTTAAATAGGTAGAACATACAATTCTAGAAAATACAATTGTAAAAGTTTTATAGTATTGACACTCAGTAAAAAGTTGAAGAATTACACGAAAACTCGTCGAAAAGAAAATACACAGAACAACACATGCTTGTGAATGGGACATAGCACGAACGCTAGCACGGAAGGATAACACGAGAGGTCACAGACCTCGAGTCGTTCTGTGTTGATTACACGCCACCACATCTATAAAACAAAATTATTAGAGCACTCTCAACATCATCGTGTCGTTCTGTGTTTATTACACGCCTCCACATCCATAAAAAAAACAATTATTAGGACACTCTGAGCATCATCGTCCAAAAATAGTCTTTCGTCGATTTCCGTTCGGCACATATGTGCGGAACGGATTAGTATTTTCAGCGTGGTTTAGTGTTGATATAGATGGGGAATTCCTAGAACAGGTGTGTAATAGATGCAAGAAATATAAATCTCACGTGCTATTTCCATAGTTTTCTCTCAGTTCAGTCTTGATTTATCAACACTGTTTTGCTCGAATCAAGCCAATAGAGAGATTTCATTGCGACAGGTTCACAGTGTGGTCGAGAAGAAAGGCCACTTTTTGCGATCTCAATACGAGGTTTTAGTGTCAGACAAAAGCGTTTTAATACCCGTTTTACACAATCAGGGAAACAAAAAAAACATACAGATATTTTACTTAGAAAACATAGAAGATCCGCGGACTTCATATACAAAATGACTCTTTGAAATCAATTGTGAAACACAATAAGTGATGATATAGTAAGGGCCTGTGGGCGTGGGGTGGATGGAGCTATTGCACTTCAGTGATAGGTTTGTTCGGATCCAAATTCGATAGCTACGCCCACCGGGTGTATCTAAAGTTTTTTTTCCTACTGATATGCCTTCACTCGCATAACTTGGATAACTGTTCAATTGTAGCGCGACTGAAAAATGTTGCAATCGCTACTTAAAAGGTACTAGCAGTATCTGTACATTCACTCTCAATGGCGTTTCTAGACAAGGGCGCCGGAATCGGGTGGTACCCCCTTTTGTCTGTTGCGTGGGTGGAGGTAATGGGTAGGCGTGTGTGCGTTTCACCAGAAGTGCATAAGTGGAAAATAATTTACTTTCTGAGAACTTTAACTATGAAATCCTTGAGTATTCGTTTCTAACGCAATCAACGTGTAGCATGGTCGTGAGTGGGGGTGGGTTGGGGGGGGGGGGGGGGCTTGCCATGTCTAATGATAGCGGCTTGTCGATAATCACCGAACAAAAAAGTACAATCAGCTTCGTGATTTCTATAGCATTATATCGTCCATTGAATGGAACAATGTGCCATCTGCAATGCCCTAGCATTCCAGATGGCACTCTGTTCCTCTCAAGAGACGATATACATATAATGTCAATACAACTGAATGTAACATTACAATTTATGATACTTAGTAAACTCCTGATCTCAACTCATACTCAGAGATAAGTGTCCTTTTTAATACCTTTACCCCACTTGCCCTCGGATGCTTCCGCCGTCCTCGTCTCTATGAGTCTTGATGTAGACATTAATCCTTTCCTCCCTATACTCTGAACAAGTTGTCCCGTGTGTATTCTTCCTTGAATATTCTATTGGTAAGGTGCATTTATCTTCACAGTGTTTTTACATCATTGTTGGCTGCCCGGAGAGGCAACCAACAGTAATGTACATACACTGCCAAGTCATTTGTAGGCCGTGTATATGTATATACAGTAGTTATTAACATAAAAATAACCCGAGGACCTACATGTAAGGCTAAATGAATGTCGTGGAGAATAGCAAGCCGATCGGTATTACTAACAAAGAGGCAAACATGGTCATGTAACTCATGAAAATATTGTAGATTCCGCACTGAATAATTCAACAAACTTATTTAGACGCAAATCTGTTATTTATTTATTTATTGGTGTTTAAGGTCACATACTTATGCGCAATGGCTAATTGTGACCGTGACAGTTTTACGGGTGGAGGAAGCCGGAGTACCCGGAGAGAACCACCGAGCAACGACGAGCAGCTGTCAGCTCTCCAACATCGTAACTCTGAACTCTGCACCGCAGCACAGGCAGGGTTAGATTGGTTGAAGACATGCGCACCATCGACGTGCAGTACGCCTCAGTGCACAGCGTCATCGTGCCCCCATGTAGGCAATCGGGGTGAAGTGTCTTGCCCAAGGACACAACGCGGTTGCCGCAGGTGGGATTCGAACCGAGGAGCTCTCGGCTTGCAGCCTGCACCTCTACCAACTGAGCCACCGCCCCCCCCCCCCCCCCCCCCGCAAATCTGTTCGTATTATAACTCTGGCATTTGAAGGCATACAGGTGTGCTGCACGCACATTGACCGCTGTTTGCCTCCAGGTACGAAGTCTTTAGCACACCCGTAATTTCGGCACAAGTATTGCCGACAGTCTTCGCCACTTTCTTTGTCCAAGTCGCAATTGATTTTCATGACGAAATCATTATAAACATAGCATTTCCTCCACCAAATCAGTAATTTGATGCTGTATAGGCACATGAAGGGTAGTCTTCATCAGACATTTGAGATTCTAGAATTTTATAGCATTTCACATGGAGAGTCAGGCACAAAAAGCACTCTCTCGTCATTAGAACTCCCAAATGGAGGTCTTATGACTGATTTGTCCTCTTTTCGGACCAAAGTTTTATCTGAGTGATTGGTACCAAAAGTTACTCTTTTACGCCTTTTTAAATTCTTGCGATGTTCTCACATGTTCTTAGAAGGGATAGATTTAGCAGGGTAATTGCAGTCCTAGGCAAGTTGTGAGTGGCATATGTTTGCACGTCTGCACTTTCCAGGGTGTCAGGTCTCGTGTTGATATGCCATACCTTTGATGACGTTATATATGCTCACGATAGATGCACCATGATTACGGAGTGGGAGTTGAGTGTAAACGCAAGTGGAATACTCATTATTTCCGCAGTAGTCTGGCTGTTTGATCGACCTCTTCTCTTGCACTTTGTCTAAGACTTAAGGAAAAATATTTTTGAATAATTAGACATTTAGGTTTTGCCACAACACAACTTTCATCCATAATTGATCCATCCAGAGGCCATTTTCCAAGGTTTTATTTGTTATGCTTTGTTTGGGAGGGAGTGGAAATTGGAAAGGTAATAATGGTCATGAACTATGTTTTGAGACTAAAAAGGAAAACAAATAATGAAAACTGAATGGTGATTTTGTGAAAAGCACTGGCCGTTTTTGGTCGTTAACATTGGCTTCTGACATCAGACTTTTATTAGACCATTGAAGACGATGTTTCCGTTCGTGTAATTGGTTATTTGACGGTTATCATGTGATTGTTTGGAAGTGTGTTAAATTGGGATGGCCTAGATGTAAAAGGTATGAAATCTGTATATCCATACCAGTTATTCTAAACACGTACTTCGGGAGCGTTTGATCCCCATCCGGGACGACCCGCATTGTGTCCTTGTCCAAGGCACTCTATCCCGGTTGCCTACATGGGGGCTCGATGACGCCGCGTACTAAGGCGTACTGCACGTCGATGGTGCACATGTCTTCAACCACTGTAACCCTGCGTGAGCGTAGCTTGAACAGAGTTAGAATGTTGAGGAGCTGACAGTTGCTCGTCGATGCTCGTAGTTCTTTCCGGGTACTCCGGCTTCCTCCACCCGTAAAACTGTCACGGTCATGATTAGCCATTGTGCATAAATATGTGACCTTAAACGCCAATAAATAAATAAATAAACACATACTTGAACATAAACGTAACCAAACACAACAGCCATTAGAATAGTATAACTTTGATTTTTTTCAGATATATTGCTACATCTCAAATGCAGCCAACAGACGCAAGAAAAACATTTCCGTGCTTCGACGAACCAGCCATCAAAGCTACGTTTGAAGTGAAAATAGAAAGGAAAGAAGGAAGGTCGTTCTCCAACATGCCTCAATCCAACAATTTGAATGGGTAATGTACTTAAAAAAGTAAAACTATTGAACTGATGGAACACTCTCCTTTCTCGAGTTATGGCAGAGCCTGGCGAATCACGATTTGTCGCACGAATCGAATCTTGAATCGAATCAGGCAAAATGTTCGAAACCAAATCAAATCTCGAATTGAATCCATTTCCCATTTGTTAACCCTTTACCCAACGTAACGGCCAAAACAGGCCAGCGCTATTCTCAACTATCACCTGATAGGTCCCATGCTTGCTCTCATTGTCTCCTCCCTCTCTTTAACAACAAATGTTAATGCATCTCAATGAGTTTTAATGTTTTGCACTACTATCCACTGGTTCAGAATAATAAACGGAAATGGAAAATTAACAAATGGAGCAATCTAAAACTTTCAGAGTATAGTCTCGCCTCATCCAGATGTCATCGGGAATATTGGGTTCGCAGAAGAACCAGTAAATACACTGGAATATTCTGAACTTTTAATGGATATTCAGTATTTTTAAAAACAAATACTGAACTTTGATTGGTGCCTCTAAGAATGTGACCAAGAAAAACTGACAACATACAGTAATATGAATAATAGTACGCAATGATTTATTGTCACCACCCCATTCCTGGCCCTCGAAGAATGAACTGTCAATCAATGTAATAACTTTTGATTCGCTGAGATTTTTTAAACCTCACTTTTTACGATTATTGCAGCGAACGTTTGAACACTTATGTCGACATATCAAAGCTTCAAGACGCTGATGCGTCCATAATTCAACAAGGAATTTAACCAATTCAGTCTTATTTCACAGAGTTCATTTAGCCCTATCAATCAAGATTGAGTTAGTTAAATTACTAGTTCCATTATCGAAAAACTCGAGGAGTTCAGTATTTTGACATCAGTTTGTAGTACTATATACATGTATGTACTTTTGCTGGATTCTTTTGATCTTAATCATTTCAACCCGGTGTGACAGGAATGATAGTCCGTAGGAAAATTAGTCCCTCTGGACTATTATTCCGCGGAATTATAGTCCTAGGTCTAACATTTCTAGGAATAGTAGTCCAGTGGACTACTATTCCTAGAAATGTTAGACCTAGGACTATAATTCCGCGGAATAATAGTCCAGAGGGACTAACGTTCCTACGGACTATCATTCCTGTCACACCGGCATACATGTTTTTTTACGTGAAGAAAATATGGTGACAGACGACCAGAAGACGCAACGAACAATAAATCCGCACAGAGGATCAGTCACACGGCCGTTCGATTAAATTATTACTAAACATCCCTTCAAAGAGAATGTATTATCCTATTTCGCCGTGGACAGTATGCATTAGTATGCCATCCACGGGGCAAATGTTTTCTTGGTCAAGCAGGGTAGGAGAGTACCAACGGGGGCATTTATTCACTCCACATGAACAGTGAGACGTCTCTACAGGGATACAAATCCAGTGACCTTTTGTTGAAACCATGCCCTGTAGTCCATATCTTCGTAAAATTACAAATGTATCTATATATTAGGTTGTTTCCATTCAAACGAATACAAAGAATTTGTCAAAGGTAACTTAAAGGTTGAATGTCCCTACACTCCGTTCAACAAATTGAAGGTCGCGTGCGTGCGTGCGTGCGTGCGTGCGTGCGTGCGAATTCGCATTCGCATTATTATCTCTTCTGGTTATAATAATAATAATAATATACACATTTATATAGCGCCAAAAGTATAGTTTAGAAGACATAGAACCATATTCTAAGGCCCTTTACATGTTACTGAGCTCTTGCAAATATACAAACGGAATACATACAGTATCTTACAGTCCACAACAAAACTTATAAGCTCTTTGAAACAGGTATGTTTTGAGATCTTTCTTGACCTTTGACACTCTTTTTAGGTTGTCTGGTAAATTATTCCACAAGTGAGGGCCAGCAAATGAGAATGACCTTTACTCCGAGTTGGAATGGGTGCGCTCAAACGCCGGTCCGGGTTTTTTTTATCGTATTCATGATATTTTGTTTTTTATCGTATTCATGAGAGAAACCCGTTCACCAGCTCATAATATTAAGGCCTAAACTATGACTTACATCCTCCACTTTCAAGCTGCTAAACAAAACGCGTACAGCTAGCAGGTTGGGGCTCCTAAGCTAAAATTATTATCCCGCACTGACGAATGGTAACAAAAATGCATACTAGGTATGGCTATCAATTGGCTGGGTGTAACATACTCTAAATATTGGTGGAGGGTGTATATCAGCTGCCTTTATCGCAAGACAGATATCAAGGAAGTTATGAACGCTCTGAGCTTATTTGAGGTTGCCGCTAAGAAGGTTTTTTCACATGAAACTAATCTTACAAAATCTCCTACGTGAGATGACCCTGGCTGCCCAACGTGTTATTTAACTCCAATAGAGTAAATAAATAAAATAAATCTAACAGAACCCTAAAGAAGAAGCTTCCGTTACCGTCCGGACCACGGACCAATACCTACCTTTGGTCCAAAAGCAGAAATGCTGCGATGGCTTGTTGGAGTTCTTTCCTTCTTTAAAATGGTATTTAGTGGCAGTGTAAATCATCCCACTATTCCACTTCGCAGAAACCATGCACGCAATGGCTGATTTTGTTCCGAGCATAATCTGTGGTGTCTAACTTTTTGATATATTTGTTTCTAGATGTCTTTATGTGCCCACGTTAACCCTTTACCCAACGTAACGGCCAAAACCGGCCAGCGCTATTCACAAAAATCGCCAATTGATTTTCATTATTTTTTTCATTTTTTGTCTCAAAAACATAGGTTATGACCCCTCGTTGGAACAAGCTCGTCGAGCTCGTTCCAATGAGGGGTCATAACCTATGTTTTTGAGACCAAAAAATGAAAAAAAAATTAGTTATTCAAGAATTTTGTTTGCAGGTGTCGTCTGCTTTTCATGTTAGGTAAAGGGTTAACATAGCTTAAACACTACATTTACTTTGGTGGTTATAGTACAAGTGGAATAATGAATAGAGTTACATCATGCACAGCTCAGTAGCGTAATACCATGACTTCGTAATGATTTCGTTTATAAAAAAATCAACTCACAGACCCGACTGATTGTCAAAATGTATGAGAACATGTTAAGAAAGGAGAGAATATTGTAAGACAAATTGGTTATTATTACCAAGTGGGTTTCAGAAATAATTTCCGAGATCAATTTGTTATCACCACTATGTGTTTGTCGAGAAATTTGTATCAAGCCTCGATTGTGTTCATATTACGTATCGCGACTCACCATAAAGGTCTCGCCGCGATTCCTAACATGAACACTATCTCGCCTTGATAGAAGTTTGTCGATCAGCACACAGTGGTGTAACTCTGTCGTTTTATTCGTTTTTGGAAAGATCTTTATTTTTGTAAACAATGATAAAAAAAAGTAAAATTTACTCTCCATTCGTCTGTCTAAACCAGAAAAGATGTCAATCAGGCGGACATTTTAACCCTTTACCTAACACGACAGCAGACGACACTTGCAAATTAAAATTCCTGAATAACTACTTTTTTTCATTTTTGTCTCAAAAACATAGCTTATAACCCCTCATTGGAACGAGCTCGTTCCAACGGGGGTCTTAAGTTATGTTTTTGAGACAAAACATTTTAAAAAAATAATGAAAATTGAATGGTGATTTTTTGTAAATAGCGCTGGTCGGTTTTGGCCGTTACGTTGGGCAATGGGTTAAATTGATAAGTTCAAGTCAACACCTCCTTGGAGTTTTGTTGTGTGTCGATAGTTAAACAGCCAGGGTCATATCGCGTCGGACAGGGTTAGGGGGAGAAAAACAGGGTACCCGGAGAGAGACGGCCAGTAACTATTGGACTTTCCAACTTACTAACCAAGCACAAGTAGGATTATCAATGGCTGATTGCAAGTGTACCTTCGTTATGCTCTACATCCCAGTTTACGACATGTCCTTGCTCCCACTTAAGCAAACGGGTTAAAGTGACATGCTCAAAGACAAAACACAGATGACGCGCGTCTGCATCAAACAACTTGCCTTTCGATCTCAAGTTCAATGCTCTAACCAAGCAGACACTGTGAACTCTAAGATATCCAAGTGTGAGGTTAGGTGTTTCACACAACAACATGTTTTCTTGGATGGCGCCATAAACACACACTTTCCCCAGCCTTTGAGTCAAATCGTATCGGACAGTTTTATGGCAAGTGACTGTCAGATATTTAACTCTCTGATCTATCACATCCGGAAAAAGTTCAAGTTATTTTGGATGCAAACATGTTGATTGACAATGTGGTAAAAACCTCACCACACCGAGCAACCGTCCTCCACACGAACTAGTCAGGATGACCCTGTCAAACGTCCCACTCGCTGACTAATGGGATTACCTGAGATTGTTTTGTTGAAATGTTTTTGAATTTTGATATCATGTGCGTTGGGTAAATTATTGAGTGTGTTGCTCTAGTGCACAACGTAGTAACTCCTGATAGTTTCGAATTCACAACAGGTGCCCAAACAACAGAGCAATTATCTAAGTTAATAGTTCATAATTACAGGGGTAACAGGAATAACGACAGCAATAGTAGCAGCAACGGCAGTAGCAAAAGCAGCAGTTGTTGTAGTCATGGTGGCATTAATACTACTACTACTACTACTACTACTAATATTAATAATAAAATAATAATAATAATAATAATAATAATAATAATAATAATAATAATAATAATAATAATAATAATAATAATAATAATAATAATAATAAAAATGCTAATAATACATTACATATGAGAATGTCTTAATATTCCCTGTGATTTCAAATACGGCTCCCAACCACGACCACCCCCTCCCCCCACGCGCTTATGCCCTCCCAACAGTTAGGAACGAATCAATAACCGCTCTCGAACTTCGTTCCTCTGATTTTATATGGTCAGCATTCTTATTCTCGAATTTGTATCACGCACAAATCATCTGTCCTTCATTACCCCATCCCATTCCCTCCATATACTCCAAGTGAATCCTATTCTGTCAGACTGATGTTTTGAACATTTCCAAGAGAACGTGATCCAGGGATTCCAATACTCAATAGTAGATTGATGTTGGGGAAACTCAACAACCATCTCCATGTTTGTGATATATTAAATATTCTGTAATTTTGTTTTGTCTTTTTTTATTTTAGAACGGATGGATGGATAACAGACGAATTCAAACGCACACCGAAGATGTCAACATATTTACTAGCTTTTGTTGTATCTGATGATATATCCTGTCTTTATGATACTGTAAACGCCACCGAGGTACGTCGTTGTGGCAATTTCACATTCACTTGAACATCCAGGGCGGGGATACGACACTAATCTCTATCTTTGTCTTCCAGATAACATCGGTTACTCATAGAATAAGTGTCTCACCTGCCGCTATCTTGAGGGGTGGGAGGGGTGGGAGGGGTGTGAGGGGCAAGTAGCGAAATTGGAAAGTTAATACAAAGTTGCAAGTTTTCGGTACAAGACAAAGACCATTGTGTTTGACGAAGTGAAAGCTGTTACGCTGTGATTACAGTCACAACGTGACAGTTTTCCCTTCATCAAAGGTCATCGGTTGAGAGAATTTATCGCGTTGACTGACTTTGGCGGGACATTGGGTTGCGACCTTTTTTCCACTCACGTTCCAACAATCCATTTGTATATAGATCAGTGGGACTCACAATGAATACGCATGGACGTGCAGTTTTCGACGTGATGACAACCCATTCTTTCGAAAAGGATAAGAATGTCCCAAGAAACAGAAAACCTGAATTGCAGACATCATATGCTGTGGTCTAACTGTTTTTAGGGGGCGTAAATCATTCGGTGTGTAGGTAGGGATAGACGTTGCCACCCATAAAGCCCCCAGGAGCGGGGTAGGGGTGTTTCATTCCCTCACCAATAATTTTTCAGTCGAAACATTTTCGTTTTCTTTAGAGCCTTAGATGCAGATTCTTTCTTGCTGAAGTCATGTAGTTTCTTATCAGGCTAGAGTTGATACAGGGACAAATGTCACACACACATTCGATCATAGAAATTGGGGGAATATAGTATTAGGGCCCTGCGAATCTTCGAGATTCGATTCGAATTCGAATATCTGATTCGATTCGAATTCGTTATCACGGATTCGACTTTTCGAATCCTCCCAATTAATTTCAACACACTCATCGAAAGGAAATTGTAACATCATTGTTCCAGTGTGTTTCACCCGCGAAGTCGGCAAATCGCCATTGCAACGTGTTTCATCTCGCTGAAGGCTAGATTAGCTTTGGTGGTATGAATGTGTTATTCAAAATCGGTGTGATTAAAAATTATTGGAGAGTGCCTACATGCATTCTCCAATTATTTGTAATAAAACAACTTTATATAAATGATATTACTTGCGTTTGACTGAATGTAGCCTGTTTCAAGTCAAGGGAGGCTAAATTCACAGTTACTCCCCGTTAACAAGAGAAGGAGGGGGAGTTTATTCGATTGTGCTGAAGTGGGATGAAATCACAACGGACAATGCTGAATACCTCTTACCCCTTTACCCAACGAATCGGCCGCATCCGCCAGCGTAATATCTAAATTCAGCAGTTGAAAAAATAATATCTTTCAAAAAATTTCAACAAAACCATATCATGTGACCCCTCGTTAGAACGAGCTCGTCGAGCTCGTTCCAACGAGGGGTCACATGATATGGTTCTGTTGAATTTTTTTGAAAAATTTAAAAAAAAATGATATTTAAAATAATAAATGTTGATATCGTCTGCGTCGGGCAAAGGGTTAATCAGATCTGCCTTTGAACCCGACGTTATGTCATAGTACTGACTTTCCCCCGTAGCCTCGCAATTAAGAATGTTATATATCCGTTTCGGCTTGGATTCTTCCTCTTCCCCAACGATAGAGCAAAATTCTGAAATACTTCGATGGCTCTGATGTCCGTTCGTTTTTTCGTCGATAGGAGCAATTTGGATATACAGGGCAGAAACGTTCCCGCAGAAACGGATTCGATTCGCATTCAATTTGGATTCGAATCTTTTGCTAAAACCCCGACCGTTTGAATAGTCCAAGCACACTATCGGGGTATGCCTTCTACAAAGGCAGGCCCTGATGATGTTCTTGAAATATGTTGGTTGTCCGTCGGGACATGAGTCATTACCATTGGGACACATCAGGTACTCACCCCAAAACCAACCCGTTATATTCGCGACAGCTATAGCGTCATTCCATTCCAAAGTTATTGATCTTTTCGGACAGGGCTCGGATATAGAGAGGATATCTACGCTATTTTAGAGAACATCGGGTATTATCTCATGAGTGTGGACCTGAACGTTGTATTTCACGAGAGCTTTTTTATTATATGCTACGTGACATTTTACTGCGGAATATTAAACCAATTCAACTGCAAACACGTACGTTTCAAAACAACAACAAAGTTCAGCTTATCCTTCATTCAAGTTTGTACTAGCCAAATCACCCAAACATAAAAAATAGTCCATCTTTCAACTCACAGGTGGAATTTAATAATACGAATGAGCATATTGTCCATTTTTTTATTAATATTAATTTTTAGAACGTTTTAAATGTCAATTTACAACACAGAGTACGCCGACACTAAAAAATACAAAAATAAAAATCCCGGGCGAATCGATAAAAAGGGTTTATTTTTTTCGGAACAGTTGCCCAGCTCAAGGCCCAATATCACTCTCTGGGTCACTTTCTACACATCTAATTATTTTACTTTATTATTTTATTATTATTAGACAAATAATTTTTCAGACATAGAATTACGAGAACTTCTTAGAATAGCGTGAACTTCTGGTACTGCTGGTAACAGTATCGAAGGCAAAGTGATGCACCGAAGCGTGAGGTTATTTAGGACGCTACTGTGGGATATTCCTCGTTATGCAACAAGCCGATGGATATCGAGAAATATCTTTTAGATAATCTGCGATCATTTAGAGTCTAGAATATTATAAAGTACAATAGCCCAGTAGTTGGTGTGATCAAAGACCTCTGAATAGGTATAAAACTGTCACAAGTGTTTGCTAGTTTGGTGATATGTGGGACGGACCAGCACTATACATGAGCTATAGCAATAATCATGTCGTGTCAAAGATGTGGAATTCTACCACAATGTTCACCACGATATTATCGATTATCATGTCTAACTAACTTCGATGATTACAGACCCGTAGTCTGAAAGTTCTATGAGGAGCATAAGTATGTGCAAGTAAAAACTCTCGGGCAAATTAATGTCAGCATCTGGAACATATGGGTCACACCATCACATCTCCAATCACTGTGAACCGTATTTTTTCCCCATGGACTAACAATATTTGTGGACAGATTTAAGACTGGGCAACCAGTCGATAAATGTCTGTATCTCTCTCTCTCTCTCTCTCTCTCTCTCTCTCTCTCTCTCTTTCTTTGTTCCGGGTGAACTCCTCCGTTTCTCAACCGATCGATCTCAAATTTTCTACACGGGGGTAATTCGTCCCTTCGAGTAACATGGGATGGGTCCCGTGCCCGTGTGGGGTGACCTTCCCATTGAAATTGATGACCTTGACCTTTTATTTCGAAAACGGCTGGGCCGATCGGGCTAAAACTTCATATGTGCGGGTATAATGACCCATCGATCATTTTGCCTTTATCGGGGTGCCCGTGCGGGGTGACCTTGACCTTGAAATTGGTGGCCTAGACCTTTTATTTCGAAAACGGCTGATATAACCATCTTCTCCCGTGCAACGCCGGGTATCGCCCTTTAGTATATAATAAAACAAAATCCGGCACAATGTTTTGAGCGCGTGGTGTTGCCACACCACCAGGCCGCTCTCCCTGTTTCTACACCACTGAATGTGTCGGTTACCTCATAAAAAAGAATAATCAATGAGCCAGAACCGTGGCTGTACCCTGATTTATTCAGAGATTCCTAATTGCTTGATATGAGTGTTTAACGTCATTTGTTCAGATCCAATACCTTACCAACTCTATATCGCAACTACCAAGTTTGTAAATAATCTTTGAAGTGAGCATATCGACAGGGCGCTATTGCGGAAGGGGATAGTAGGAGGTGCCGCGACGCCAGTAATGTTCCAGTAGCAACAATTTCGTCTAGATTGGAGCCGTAGCTCTTTCTACACTCTAAAATTAGTTGGGTTAGAAACAACCCAAATCAACTTGGCTGAGTGAATATGAACCCATTTGGATTCATATTCACTCAGCCAAGTTGATTTGTGTTAATCTGTTTAACCCAACTGATTTTAGTGTAGTAAACTGTTACTTAGTGTAGTAATCTGGACTTTTTTCAAAACTGGATTATATAGTTAAACTGACTTCATCCACACAGTGGGCCTTTCAAATATGAAGGTCCATGGTATCCACCCGGGCTAATGGCGGTCCTGCACAGCCAAGTTTGTGTATGTTACGGTGTTAATTGAGCTGCGCACGCGTCACGAATATATTCGAATCATTTCAAGAGATCCGTGACCAGTTTTAGGATACCTTTTATTATTAATGTATTAGGCAAGATGAACCAATTTTAGGTGGTGAAACAGCTCCTATACACCTCCCATAAGTGACGGCTAGCTTTTTTAAAAGAAGTTTCTCAAAATGACCGCCGCACAGTTATATTGAAATACCTAAAAAGTGATATCTCTGGAACCAGATGAGCCATAGTGACAAACGGGGTGTCAATCCCCACTACTTCTAGCACAAAAGATCAGTTGGGGTGATGTTTATAATATTTTAGTCCCATTTGATCTCAGAATCCAATCCGTCTGCCAACGTCATATTGAAAATGTCAGTGTAATATTTCTTCGCCCTAGATTCTGTAGAATGACAAAAATAAGGTGTCTACTAATTTTGGCAAGAGGAAGTAATTAGAATTTTTTCGTGACGGATGCTTCATGTTATTGTTACAACAATGGATGTTTCGGGCCAAAATTAGTAGAAAAGTACACCTTATCTGTCCATTTAAGTCATTTAGTGTCAAATATTTTACAATTGTTAATATTTCAAAATGGCCGCTAATACCGCCATCTTGGATTATAAAAGGCCAATGTGTTCAGCAAGTGTTATGTACGTCGATCAAGTTTCTTGTCAACATTTGTTATGATAGACACTTATTTGTTTATTTAGGTTCTCTGATGCTAAAGACAAAATTACAATATCTCATTTTCAAGACGTTGCCAGCCTCATTTTGAATGTTGAGGTCCACACTGTCAGGAAATGCCACAGTAACTATTCTAATTGTTTTCACGTGCCAAAGTTAGTAGGACAAGACCTTATTTGTCATTCTACATAATCTGGGCAAAGATATATTACATCATGACATTGTCAAGAAAACTTTAGAGGTCAAGATGGTACTAAAATGTAATACACATTACTCAAACTGATCAGTTGTGCTAGAATTAGTGGAAAATGTCACCTCAATTGTCTCTATGGCTCCTCTGATTCTAGAGACTTCACTTTTTATGTATTTTAAAACGGCGGCGGCCGCCATTTTGTAAAACTCCCTCTAAAAAGTTAGCCGTCACTTCTGGGAGGTGTTTTGGTGCTATGTTCCTTAAAATTGGTCCATCTTGCCAAATCCGTCAAGAAAAAAAGGTATCATGACAACGATCACGGATCACATGACAATGACTCTCCATAACTCTGAGTTTTGGTCTATAACTCCTCAGACTCATAGTCCAGACATCTTATTAAGCCACGGCTTTCTGTTGATTTCCCAATTTTATCAACAATGTATGCTTTCGTAGGAAGCATGTCTTGACGGTGTAGCCGAAATATTATTTTATTACGCGCCCGTTCTATGAAACCCCCATCTACATCAACACTAAACCATGCGGAAAATGAAAATTCCTTCCGCACACAACTGCCGAGCCCAAATTGTTGAGGGACTATTTTTTTAAATAGAAGCTATATTTCACTCAAATGTTCTACAATTAGTGCACCGCAATTACAATTTGAATCGCGAGCAAAACTAAAAATAGTAACACGAGTTCCTCTCGAAAATTTGGTTGGCGATAATATGTATTATTTTTGTTGATAGTTGTCAAATGAATTGCTGAGTTCCTTCTGGTAATTCGTCGCCTGAGTGGTGGGATGTTCTATGTCCCCTATGGGACATAGAACATTCTAGCACTCAGGCGACGAATTGTTTTCTATAGATGTAAAGGCGTGTAATAAACACAGACCCACACGCGCGTGTCGTTATGTGTATTTATCAGATCTGGACTTGAGCCATCACAGTCGCGGCAAATTAAGTTTGCACACACCCAATCGGCCATCTTCGCTATGTTCCTGCGCACCCAGTCGAGTACGGGGTCTACGTGTACAAATGTTGTCTTTCATTTTTTATTTTAAGTTTAATGTGTGTGCCAGGGAAGAAGTGGTAGGACAAACTCGTTATGCACTTGATGTCGGTAAAGTGATTCTGCCATACTTTGAAGAGTATTTCAACGTTACATACCCATTGCCAAAACAAGGTATTTTGTTGTTTTTATTTTGCAGCAGACATTATGAAGCTGTATACGCTGATAGACAGAAAAAGTCACCCATGTGAACTCTACCCAAGAAAAGATAGAGTGGGGGGTCAACAACAAACTTTTTGCTGCCAGGGGAAGTTACTAGAGGACTTTGGTTTGATGGGGAAGGGGAGTGGGTGCCTCAGAGCTTCAAACTGTACCCCCTTTCCCGGCTGCCGAACGTCCACTCTTGAGAAAACTATTTGTTGAACCCCACCCCTTGAGCGATAAATTTCTAACTGTAAATTTTTAACATCTGAAGGAACACAAATGCATCCCCCCCCCCCCCCCCTTGTGTATGAAATGTATGACATTTGAGTTCTAAAATCGGCGTTCGTACCCCATATAGAAAATACCATATAATGTGGTTTAAAATCAATAAATTAATGTTAAGGAGATAGACAGATTGCGATGAAGTCAACTACCACGGGATATAACAGGATGTGTCAGTTCCAACTGCTGGCGGTGTAAGGCATGACGTTACTAACAACTGAACATTTTGATAGGGATTGTCTCCCCCCCCCCCCCCCCCCCGCGGTTGTCTTTACGCCCCCTGATTATTGGGACAATATTTGCTTAAGGATACGTAAATCACAAATTTATAGAATGTTTCACAACTCGGAGCCATTTGGAAGGAGCCCACTGCGCGTGGGCGTTCATCTGAGTTCAAAACTGAAAACATCAATTGGGTCTGTTTCAGTATTAGTTGCATTCACCGGCTTAGCAGAGTCCACTGTGTAAAACAGAAGCCACCAGTGGGCCATTTTATCCCTCCGATGTCCTAACAATTCCTGGAGGAGACCAGACTCGTCGATGCTCGCCTCATAGCGTTCATCGCACCCCCCCCCCCCACTCCCAATCACCGGTGCTGTTAACGGGTCCCATGCTCACTTAGTGCATCGTGTACCGTTTTCGATTCACAAATCTGTCCCACAGTACACTCGACATACTGACACATTTAAATCGATTGTGTAAATTGATGCCCGGAAAATGCATGACACATCACAAATAATCCATGCAATACTCTCCTGTGACCCTTAGCCCTTTGAAGCCTGGTGGTACCTTCCATGTCAGTTCAATGCCAGCAGTTGGAAGAGTCCATGTTCATTATTTGGGATATCCAATTAATATTTTCAACGTGCAACCTTGGGTCTGTACGTTGAAAATATTGATTGGTCTACACCGCACATTTACCTTTTAGCCATCCCTCTTAATGACATTATGACGTAGCTTGGGACAGGCCGGAAAACGGCCTCTGGAGTTCAAAGGGTTAGGGCACTGGGAGCACTTCCGGACAGGAGGATCAGAAATGTGCATTTACTCGCACTAGCAGCCCCGCCATGAGGTGCCGAAACCTGCATATCTCGAAGGCCGAAGGCCCGAGATTGGGGAGTTTGAGAGAGAGGAGGTGTCTACTCCCATTGAATTCTGAAAGCTCCTAGAACGGATTTGGGATGTATTTTAGGTTTACTACGATAACAAATCATTGAAAAAGTCAATGGAAATTCGCGACGCAAAGCATACCTCACGACGTTGTATTGCATAGCAATTTTCTGTTAAACATTATATTTCTGTTTCGCCTGATTAAAAACAAAATACAACTAAACAAGCAACTGCCCAACAACCAGTCTACATATTCTTATACTCCTAAATGAAGTTTAAATATAGACTTGTCTGGTTCTGTAGGTCCACATTCTCATTGTGCATGTTTTGGTTTGTTTGTGTGTGCACCAATTGCTTTTCCGACCAATGCTGTCCCTTTAGAACTGTCTTTAGCTTTCCAATATGGATAAATTGATTAACTTTCCAGTCAAGTGAGGACGGCAGAGAATTACTAAACACTTATCTACACACATCAAACCAAGAGTGACAAGTCACTTGTCTAATCGACATCTTTCAATTTACGTTTCTGCGCAGTTAATCGTGTGTGCCTTTTATTGGCGGAGTGGCACGCCAATCACACTCGTGTCAAGTGTTCAAACTTCGAAGCCCCATGAAAGGATATACACGGCAGCTGCTTTGTCGAAAACTGAGAAGGTATCCGAGAATTGTTCATTCTCTTCATTCTTATGCCCTATGCCCTGAATGACGAATCTGTGCTCACACAATTTAGTGTCGCATTCATCACAGGACCGGTGTGTAGAACGCCTGAAACGGGAGGGAAACGAATGCTATGACATTAAGCGGCCACGTGCGTACTTATCTCCCACACACTGCATAGAAAATGTCCTCCACCCCCACCCCCACCCCCACCCCCCACAGGGACATATTTGTTGGCACCACCACTAGTTAAACCCTAGCATTTCCGTCCGTTTCGACTCGCTTCGGTCCCATGTCTGTTCGCTTTGGTCTGTTTCGGTCATTCGTCGTACCCCACAGAACTGTTTGTTTACCTGATGCCAACATCCTTATTTGATCAGGTATACCTCTCATGAAAGCTTTTTATCCGGCGAGGGTGTTCCAGTAGACTTGAAGATCGACAGTTCCCTCTGAAGGAAAACCCGGAAAACATTGTCTGCAGCCAGGAAAAGCTCGCGATTCTTCTAAAAATCACTTCGTCTAGTTTGTTTGCTAATCATCAATTATGCCGCCTCGCGAAATTTCTCTTGGCGGTTTGTTTGTGGTTAGCCTGATTACCATTCTCTCCCCTTCACTGCCAAGGGCTCCGAGGATGGCCTAATGGAGGGGTGAAAACATGTTGTGTACCGATCATAATGACTCAAGTCCCGACTTTTAAAATAGTTTAACTTCATTATGAAGGCATGACTTGACGATATAGTTGGAATATTATTCAGTCGGGATTAATTAACCCTTTACCCAAAGCAGACGATATCAAAATTTATTATTTTAAATATCATTTTTTTCAAATTTTTCAAAAAATTTTAACAAAACCATATCATGTGACCCCCCGTTGGAACGAGCTCGACGAGCTCATTCCAACGAGGGGTCACATGATATGGTTTTGTTGAACTTTTTTGAACAATAATATTTTTTCAACTGCTGAATTTGCATATTACACGGACGAATGCGGGCGATTCGTTGGCTAAAGGGTTAAAAAAAACAACACTTCATGTGAATTTATTAGTGAATAAATATAATACAAAAAATCGTGCCGAAGCTTTTTATATAATTATCATGTACCATGCCGGTACTCCGAATTAGTCCCTACCCCCACCCCACCCCAACAGCCAGAATCAGGTACTACAGACCTCCAGTTTGTATGACCGATTTTGGGTGTGGCAATAGTCTAAATATCGAATCTAGTCTGGTAACAACGTATATGCTTACTAGCAGGAAATAACTGATATATTTGACTCCAATCCTACTGCAGTGTCCTTGTAGGACAATTATTGAGTGTCGAGATCCCCCACCGCAGGGCGTGGCTAGAGTGTTTTCAATGGAGGGGTGGGTGTAGATCCATGGAAATTCCAGCTAGGGATGGATATTTAAAGTGGAGCCCCCTACACCCCACCCACCGCCACTTTCTGACGCCCACCTCTCCCCCAGTTTTTCAAAATGTTGACTCCGAGTGACTGTATCGGTAGGTCTTAGGGGCATTCTGAAAATATATCTTAGCAGTTTAAATGACTGCAGCTTAATGAACATGTATGGAGACTGCTCAAAACTTCTCAACGAATAATTTATTAATCAATCATCTCAAATATGAAGTAATGCTGAGCAGTGAGCACATTATTCTTGAAATACGCTCAATGACTAACTACCATCCACACATTTAGAAAGTATGAGTAATGAGTTAGCTAACTAACTCAGCCTATATGTCATAATATGTGTGGGGTATTAATTCAACAATACCAAATAGAAATAAAAAGTTTCAGTCGGGCTACATGTATATTTATCTTTCATGAAAGTACAGAGTCAAAGAAAAAATCCAGGACACAGCCTCACAGAGTGGACATTTTGGGTCCCAATACAAACTGCAGTCTATGAGTGCATTGCACGGAGAGGAGAACAAAACGCATAACACGACCACGGTTGTGAATTAACCTCGGGCACCTGAGTAGTCGGGAAATCTCCCGTTGTTAGATCAGAATTCTGTCTGTTGGAGTGGGTGGTTGGAATTTTCACTGAAATGTAATATCACATTTGGAAAAAAATGACTGTAACAACAATGTTTCGAATTTCCAGCCCAAATCAGGTACTACAGACCTCCAGTTTGTATGACCGATTTTTGGTGCGACATTAGTCTAAGTTTCAAATCTGGTCTGGTAAGAAAGTACATGATTACTACTAGCAAGAAAGACATGATATCATAGGCTCTAATACAGCGACAATGTCCTTAATGGACAATTATTGGGGAAGGAGGTCCCCTCTCCCCTCCCCTGCCGACGCCCCCACCAAGGCAGTAGAATGACGGTTGTTGATACCGCAAGATGCAAATAGCTAAACCATGAGGGCTGGCCATATTGTCCGCCGGGAAAATCCTGGTATGCTTCTATGGGGGTCCCCTGGGGCCCCAAAATTGATGCAGCCCAACACGGGTTGATGCATGACATTTTTGAAACTGACCGCAGGCGAAATGGATTTGATTGCATAGACTGCCGGTATATCGAAAGGCTCTCTATGTGGACCGCCATTGGCAGTCCACATTGAGACATTTCGACATACCAACAATCCAGTCTCCATTTGATAGCTCAGATGCAGGAAACAGCGTTCTGTTTGAAAGAGGCATGTTCTTTACCATTTGGTCGAACTATAGTGGACTGGGTGGGTCAAAGACGAAGATGATATAAATATGCCATTGAAATGTCCTCTATGCGGACAGCAATTGATCGCTCAGAAGCATGACAACATCAGTTTTTCAGCTGGACAAAACTAAATTTTCTCCAGGTAAGCCACCCCATCCCCTCCCCCGGTGTATTTCCCGGTAACTTTTCTTGGCCCAGTCTGCCCCTGACCCAGACAAGATAACTGCTGGAAGGGAAAGAATTGAGATGTCTTCTGTGAACATTGGGACATTTCGACATACCAGCAATCCAGTCTGCATTTGATAGCTCAGATGCAGGAAACAGCGTTCTGTTTGAAAGAGGCATTTTCTTTACCATTTGGTCGAACTATAGTGGACTGGGTGGGTCAAAGACGAAAATGATATAAATATGCCATTGAAATGTCCTCTATGCGGACAGCAATTGATCACTCAGAAGCATGACAACATCAGTTTTTCAGCTGGACAAAACTAAATTTTCTCCAGGTAAGCCACCCCATCCCCTCCCCCGGTGTATTTCCCGGTAACTTTTCTTGGCCCAGTCTGCCCCTGACCCAGACAAGATAACTGCTGGAAGGGAAAGAATTGAGATGTCTTCTGTGAACTTAATTGTTCATCTATGCCCTGTCGAATGTTAAAACTTACCCTTTCAATATCATTAATTTTCCAACCAGTCACACCATACTGTTACCCGTGAGATTGTACATGAAGACACTAATGAAGTACAATTAACGCAAGTGATTTGTTTTTATATTTTAGATATGGTTGCAGTGCCAGACTTTGTAGGTAGTGGCATGGAGAACTGGGGACTTATCATTTATTCAGAAGACTCAATGTTGGTGGATGAAAACACAACGCGCGCAAGCGATAGACAGCACGTAGCGAGAGTTGTGTCCCATGAGTTGGGGCATCAGGTTAATATCATCTTATCGCAGTTTACCGCAGTTGTATTCTTCTAATTTAATATTAAGCTCAGCACCTAGATATTTTAAGGGATGTAATGATCATGTACCCCGAAGTTCGCGTGATGAGCAGATTTCAGGCTGAACTTGGGCAGTAGGACTGTATGTTTATTTTGGAGTTTTACAGCGGACCCACATAACCAACATTTAACTAACGACCGTACTATTGACGTTTGGACAGAACACCGCTCAAAAACTTGTCGATAGTGTTCACTAACTGGATAAATTTGAATTTTGATGGTCTCTGGGATGATATTCACACACATTCGACGTTTTTTGGAAACAAAAACTTTCAAATTTGCGTGCCAATTAGGAATACGAATAAGAAGAACATTGTTTCTGTAATACCCTCGATTTAACCTCGATTTCTCACCGTAACTTTGATACACTTACCTCACAATTATTTAGGGGTTGGTGGAGAACGCCCATTGACGACCCTACCCACACTAATGACCTCAACTGTTCATGCAGCACATAATCTCAACGATAATTAAATTATTAGTTTCTGATCTTTGCCTCAAAATTCCAGCTCATTATGCCTTATTGGAACGACCTCATTAAGCTCATTACAATCAGGTATCACAACATATGTTTTTGAGGCCAAAGACATGCTAAATTACTCAAGAAATTGTTTTGCTGGTATATGTTGGAGGTGCATAAAGCGATTTAAAAATCACATTCAACACATACAAAAGATGCATAAGAAACCTCTTGTCAACATGATACTGGCAATCATTGTGCGAACTTAACGTATCAAAAGTGCTCACAGGTATTGAGCGAATCTATTCCACAGGGCAACAGTACAAGCTTAACCCTTTACACAACGACAAAAATCGCCAATTAATTTTCATTGTTTTTTTCATTCTTTGTCTCAAAGACATAGGTTTGGAACGAGTCTATGTTTTTGAGAAAAAATAGTTATTCAAGAATTTTGTTTGTACAGTACGTGGAGAGTGTATTATCACTAAATCACCTGCAGAGTGGAGATTCCACCCAAGCAATAATTACAAGTGTGTTGCAAAGCATAACAATCACAGGCAAAGTTTCAACCAATGGACCTCCGGGTTAAACCCGGAGGTCCATTGGTTGAAACATTGCTTGTGCTTTTTGTCCATATGTATAAAATTTGAAAGTTATAGATTGGGTGATAACTCCACTCCGCGGGTGATTTAGTTACAATCCACTCTCCACGTACTGTAAGTGTCGTCTGTTTTCCATGTTAGGTAATGGGTTAAACAAAAGTTGTAAGATAGCCAGAAAAAAAACCCTGATATCTCTTGTTTCCTCGTTTCCTGATTCCAGCCCTTGACATAATTTCTTTGAGAGCGCTCCAAGAAATTTTTTCAAGAAATGAAATTGTGAATAATGGAAAAAAACTGGAAAAACTGCTTTGTTAGTGTCGGGTAATCTTGCACTTTTAAAACCTTTACCTAACGTAACACCCAAAACCGGCCAGCGCTATTCTCAAAAAATCGCCAATTAATTTTCACTTTTCACTAATTTTCACTCGTAGAGCTCGTTCCAATGAGGGGTCATAACCTATGTTTTTGAGACAAAAAATGAAGAAAAAAAATAGTTATTCCAGACTTTGTTTAGCAAGTGTCGTCTGCTTTTCATGTTAGGTAAACGGTTAAAAAATGTTCCCTTTTTCCATTTCCGTAACCCAAGGACAACATGGTGCAGATCAACCTCAAACTTGTATTTCCAAGAAAAAAGTTAACGGTCGTTGTGGTTCGATCTAAGCTCGTATAAACCCATAGATTAACTAGTGGCCTTATCGTCCTCGTTTTGAGTTGGTCGACGCGATTTCATATTTCGTTGCATTTTTTGTTTGAGGGAGATAATTCTCAAATTAACAAGTTGTTCTTTTCTGTTTATCTGGTGTGTCGTTTGAACGACTTCTCTTTTCCATATGAATATTTATCTACTCCATAAGCAGTTTCAAAAGTTTTATTTGTGAGCCTAGTCAAGACGTATCTGTTCAGTATTTTAATTTCAATATTTCGCCCGCTGACCATAAGGGGTAGATTATAAGGCTCACCAGGATTAGCACTTCTCGCTTTTGTAGCTTTCATAACCTTCAAAGCGCGATGCATTAAGACTGGGAATGGAGTGAAAAGTAACATAATATCTCTTGTTGTCAGACCATGCTCAGATCACCCCAACCCCAACCCCATCCCAACAATCCCCTTCTCTGTGAACGTTTCAATAGTGGACGACTTTTGTGCAATGTTTATTCAATATTTTATGACAATAGTCAGTGGCTTGATGTTTCACTTTTTTCAGTGGTTCGGGAACCTCGTTACACCATCTTGGTGGGGTGACCTGTGGCTAAATGAAGGATTCGCTAATTATATGGAATATGTGGGCGTTGACTATGTACACAAAGACTGGAAAATGGTAAGTATATAGATGATAATATTTCAAAAACATGCAACATTAAAAATAATATATACATTGGTCTAAACTCTCAAGCAGGCATGTCAAAGTATCGCCGGTACCAACATAAACTCGTACCGGGACGGGACAGAGCCTGTCCCGCCGAAACCGGTACCGGTACCGGGACAAGTCAATTACTGGATGTCATATCGCAATCAGATGGGAGAAATTCGCATTTAAACCGAACCCTGTCCCGAAGATCGCACGACAAACATGGCACCGTGCCAATTAATATGCTGCGACATCAAAGTAATCATAAAGCACGATAATCGTGCTTTTTGATTACTTTGATGTCACTACAGAATGATTTCTTTGAAGTAGCCGACTGCGGTGCTTTCATTTACTTGAATGCGACGTTTGAAAAGTCAAAATGGTCGATCTTATCAAGGTCGTGGCGCAGACAGAACATGCACGTGTAGAGTGTTTTGATATGTTCATTCACAAATAAGCTGAAAATATGTCGTGTAAGTGTGCCATACATAATTATTAGCCCGTTTAACCTCGTTCAATTAGGAATTTCCCGGTACCGATTCAAGTGCCGCTTGATATGTGTGCTCTCAAGCCAGCAGTCTAATTCTGTGTGGAACTCAACATTAGACTGGAACCAGTCTAGACCTTAAATAGTCCATCAACAATCTTCAGATTCGCTTTTCTGTAAAATTTCAGGTAGTCGAAGAAGCAAACCTACTGTTTTTTTCCGACCGTCTGATATGTTCCAGACATGAAATCTACAAACTGCGCTGAACATTTGCTTTGAATCAACGCAAGAAATGTTACTCAATCGTGACTTGCTCTGGCCGTTTTTTTTATGGCATAGCCTTTGGAAATGAAAACATAGTTGCGTTAATATCTTGGTGGTTTCAAAGTAAATTAAATACTTATTGTTATGTATAACTTTTCCCAAAAGTCGATATATATGTATATATCTGTGGGTGAAGGAACATCGCTCCTCATCAACGGTAGCCTGTGCTCAACACCATGGACGGTCCGAATATAAACAGTCCATTGCATCCTCTAGTCTCTTACATAATTGGTCTGGTTGCCTAAGAGTCTGATATTGGACTTAGTTATTTAGTTTAAACAATATTTATTCAAAGAATATGCTATATGTAACAAAAATGAACAACAAAAAAGTAACATCACAAGGCATCGTAGCTCACAATATAACATATATTTGACACTAAACAAATTGGTAATTAAACGAGGGATTTGACAGGAAGCTTGGAGCTAATGTGAGTCATCTCCTTGGTTATTTTATTGTTGATTTGAATCATCGTTTGGTTTTTCATATAGCCACGTTTATTAACAGGTGCAATTATGCGTACCCATCCTTTATAATAGGATGGATTGGCACATCCATTATTGAGTGTTTCAGATTAGATGTTGTTTTGAAGAGTATATACTTCTCGACATTTTAAGCTCATGCGTATTCTATCACTTGGTAAAATACACTCAGTATATTTTAAATTGTTAATTAAGTGATGCCGTTTTTGTTAATCTTTGTTCTGGTAGATAGATAATTAACAAATAATTATCCGCAAGCAAGTATCCACGCTCGTCATCTCATTTTAAAAAATATTTTCAGTTTCAACTGCATCAATACCCTTTAAAAACAGTTGGGTTATAACTCAACCCAAATCAACCGAGTTGAGTGAATATGAACCCACCGGGGTTCATATTCACTCATCTTAGTTGATTTGGTTTGAATTTTTACCCCACTGATTGTAGGGTGTATTTTCAATTAATTATATGTCCTTCTAAAACTCCGAGTGCTAACTTTGTATGCATATTATTTCTGCCACAATAGTCCAAACTTTGAACTCGAAAGCCGTAAAAAACTTTTTGGAGTGGTGCGTTCTTTGGACTTGAATAGTTCACCCGTATAACACAAAATTATTGAAAAAAGTGTAGATAATTTTTCGCTAACTAGAGATTACTCTGGGATACACTGTAGATATTGTAGACATACTGTAGATTCGTGGACAGGAATCAAACACACTTTAGACAACAGAATGACGCCAATGAGTAATTTAAATTACCCTAACCGTAGTTTTCGAAACATATTCTATGGAATTGCAATGTCCATTATGTTCAAAAACGGAACTTCCCACTTCAGTGCTGTGTTTGGTAGAGCGCAGTATCTACCCAATTAGATGGCCATGTTTCAAAATGAGAAGACCATGGCTGTTTAAAGTTCTTTAAAGGTTCGTCTTATAGCGAATCAATCGAAATAACGATAAACATATGCCAGAAGGGATGAGGCGGACATGCGCTTAGCAACATGATTTTTACATTATTACGGTGCTAATCTGAAATAGACCAGTATGTGTGTACATATATATCTTTTTTTTCCAGTTTGAACAGTTCATCTCGAATACTTTACACCCAGTATTAGCACTAGACAGTCTCGTTTCATCGCATCCGGTCTATGTTCCAGTTAACAGTCCTGATGAAATCAATGAGATTTTTGATACAATATCTTACGCCAAGGTATGATCATTTAAAGTTAACATTATTTAACCCTTTGACAAACAAGACCGTTTTTTCGGTCCGACGCATAATTTCCTCCTATTTTGTCTTATTATAAGAGGTCTATACAGGGGCATTGTTGATAAAATAATAGCTATATTCTGCTGCCGTGCGGCTGGAGACTGCATTTATTGTTTTATCTACCCTGCATATTGATAGTGGACTGACTCATCTCACTGTAAATGTATACAAAGGTGTGTCACCATTCCAGAAAACGAGTGTTCAAAAAGTTAAATCGTTTGTTTTTAAGGTTGGTGTCACCCGACTATGCGGATCCTGCCGGCTTACTATTTATGTTGCAGGCGGAGAATACATTTAGCATACCTACATTTTGTTAAGATGCATTACGTAATAACGATTACACATGCAAAGCATTTGGCGCAATCATTTATCTTACCAGTTTCGGGAGGATCTGATAGTGACCTTGTTTTACAAAACGACAGTCAAATTCGATTATTGCTCTGGTTACATCGACGCGATAACAAAAGGGGAGACGCAATTGTCATATCTACTGCATTACATAGCTGCATCTCGCGAGTGTTTGTGCGCCATCTTTATTATTTATTATCGCAGAAACATGTAATGTGACCAACACAGTCTATCTCTGAGGAGAAAAAGGGCCATCTGCTCAACATTCTTTGGAGTTTAAGGGAGCAGAGAGCGCCCGTGGTGTATATCTCGGCAAAAAAGACCAATTACTCAACATTCTTTGAACTTATTTATTTATTTATTGGTGTTTAAGGTCACAAATTTCTGCACAATGGATAATCATGACCATAACACTTCTACGGGTGGAGGAAGCCGCCGGGGTTTCCCGGATAGAACCACCGAGCAACGGCGAGCAACTGTCAGCTCCCAACATTCCCACTCCGCACAAGCAGGGTTAGCATTGGTTGAAGACAGATGCACCATCGACGTTCAGTACACCTTAGTACACGAGGGCACCGTGCCCCCACGTGGGCAATTGCGGTGAAGTGTCTTGTGCGGACGTCGCAAGAGGGATTCGAATCGAGGACCTCGGCTTACAACCTGCACCTCTACCTACTGAGTCCCCCCCCCCATCTCCCCCTTATTTGGACTTTAAGTAAGCAGAAAGTGCACATGAACGATCGCTTCCCTCTTCTTCCATCACTGATGTGTATCATACAATATGCAAGTTGTGGGCTGGCAGATGAAAAACAATGCTTTGGCGAGATCGGCGAGTTCGCTCCAATGAAGGGTAATATAATATGATTTTGTTAAAATAAAAAGGGGAATTCAAAATCAGTTTGTAAATGACGCTGGCGGCTGAATTCGATTTGGTAGGTAAATGATTAACAATCTATCTAACAAAACTTTGACTTCCGCCCACGTGATGTACAAATTGAGAGGTTGAAAAATAAATTGTTCAAAAGTATTTCATAAAAATCATACCATGTGACCCTCGTACTTTTCTATGGGCTCCTGGAGTTGGTTTCAATGACAGTGTCACATGATATGATTTCTTTTAACATTTTTAAAAAAATTAAAAAGACAATATTTAAAAAAATAAAAATTAATGTAAACTTGTATTGACGTTGGTTATGATACTGCCAAAAATGCAGAAAGTGCCTTTAACTCACCATGCTGAGTATTTTTAAAATATTTTTCATCAAATCAAGTAATGGCTGCTGTGAAGCAGCCTTGACTAGATTTGGTGAAACATTCATTAAACTTTGACTAGAGATATCGCTGGTCAAGAAGTTGGTACAATCTTTAGGTAAAGATTTGGTTAGGTGTGCTAAAAATGCACTTATTTTAGTGGCAAGTGATTTGCTGTCCAGTGGAGAAAAATCCGCCAGATGCATCTAAGGATTAAAACAAGAACATATATATTTTCATTTTTTTTTATATTGTGATACTTTGGTGTAAATGATTAATAAAAATAAAATATGAAGGAAAAATAGAATCACGGGTTGAGTCGCTCTGTTTTTATCAAACAGTTAAAATATTTGGATCTCCATACAGAATTCCGAGTTCACAGTAAATCAGTCTAACTGCATATTCTCATTTATCACCTAAACAGTTAGCAACGTCCATGATTGTTTACCACAGATACCCGTTTACAAGTGCATGTAAATATATTTTTTTTCAGGGTGCGTCCCTTGTAAGGATGATGAATTTCTTCCTTGGCGAAGACACGTTTCGCAAAGGACTAACAGTAAGTCAACTCCAATAGAATTTATTTACCATGCATCAACATATACCTTCGATGAGATCGTGCAGTAGCTTCCCTAAAATAGAATTATGTTATATCTGTTAATAGAATTGCGAAAACATTGTAAGGAGAATGTGTCCGAGCGTGCTGAATAATGTAACTAAGACTTGTTGTTGACATCTTTATGTTTATTTATTGCTGAACAGGTAAAGTAAAAACTGCCACTGGCGAACTTTCGACCAGCAGCAATCCAATAGATAGAATAATGGGTTGCAACACGCTTTGGGAATCAGTCACTATTCCTTGGAATGCCACCGTCAATGTCAGCTCCCCTCGTTTTCGCAATTGCTTAGTTTGATTTGATGCCTGTTACGGTCTCGTGGTTCCGCTTTGCTTGAACTTATTCTTTTTAGATTTAACCCTTTATCCAACATAACGTCCAAAACCGGCCAGTGCTATTCTCAAAAATCGCCAATTAATTTTCATTATATTTTCATTTTTGTCTCAAAGACATAGGTTATGACCCCCTCTTTGGAACGAGCTCGTCGAGCTCGTTCCAAAGAGGGGACATAACCTTTGTTTTTGAGACAACAAATGAAAAAAATAGTAATTCAAGAATTTTGTTTGCAAGTGTCGTCTGCTTTTCATGTCAGGTAACGGGTTAAGGAGTATATGTTTGCTTGTTGCGGTTTAACGACTCTGCAAAAAACAAAGTCACATCATGTTGGGCAGTTTTACGGGTTGAGGGAGCCGGAGCAGCTGAACAGAACAACCGAGCAGCGGCGGGAAACTTGAGTCTCTGCTAATTACTAACTCTGCTCCAGCAATGTTAAAGAAGCGCTGTGTGCATTTATTTATTGGGGTTTAACGACACTTTCGACAGCCAGGGTTACCGCGTGTCGGACAGTTTTAAGAGTGGAGGAAACCGGTGTACCCGGGGAGAACCACCCAGCAACGGCGAGCAACTATCAGACTCCCCAACGTACTAACTCCACACAACCAGGGTTAGCATTGGTTGGAGACAAATGCACCATCGACATGCAGTACGCCTTAGTTTACAACGCCACCGTGCCCTCACGTGGACAATTGGAATTAAGTATCTTGTCCTAGGACAGAACGCGGTCGCCGCAGATGGGATTCAAACCGAGAACCTCTCGGCTTGCAGCCTGCATCTCTACCTATCGAGCCACCGAGCCCCTGCAGTGTATGCAAGTGCATCGCCAGTGTGCGGTACGCCTTAGTACACAACGCTACCGTGCTCACACGCAAGCAATCGGGATAAAGTGTCTTACCCAAGGACACGACGCAGTTCTCACTGGCCAGAATCGAACCGTCGAACTTTCGGAAATAAGCAGGAAGGTCATTGGGGAATCTGGCGACTATGCGACATTTTGTGCTGAGTTCGGACACGTAGCAATCAGCTGATTAACTCATCATCTAACACGACTAATATGCGACACTTGCAAAAATACACCAAAAAAACGAGATTGACCACCTTAACATCCCAACACAAAATCACAGGTTACGCCCCAATAACACTGCCAGTCTCAGATTTCGTGTCGAATCGAACAACGCGATGGTTTCGAATCGAATAGAATCTAAACAGTTTTCAATTTGTAGATATTGAACCCTCGTATATACAAACGTAAATATTATCACCCAAGTATTGTATGCAACGCCTTCTCATCTATTTGGGAATTGAATAAAAAAGCGGAATATTCCAGAAGGGAATTAACCGTTTGAACACAGGATACCTCTTTTCCGCTCCAGAAACATGATACATCGTAATTTATTTTAAGTTGGGTGGCTGCTAAGTTAATATGTGGGGTTGAACAATCAATATCTTTACCTGTAACCTCAAGGCTGCAGGCTGAAAATATTAACTGGCCTACCCCTAAATAATGAAAATGGACTCTTCCAATTATATCCATCACTCTGACAAGGAAGATACCACAATGGTTCAAAAGGTTAAGGTATTTGTGTCGGACACAGAACCTCCTAGCACTCTTCGTCTATCCTTTAAAGGACACCCGAAGAAAGAAGTAGAGTTCAAGAGGAGACACTTGTTAGAATTTTAGCAACATCTCGATGATTCAAAAAATCGGCTCGACTGGAATCGTATGAAATCATGGGGATAATTTCGAATCCATTTCGAAGGTTCGCAGTGTCCTATATAACCCTTCATTTGAACGGTCTAAATAAGCCCATGTTAATAATGTATCATTAGTTTAGTTTAAAAGACAACAAATAAAAGACGAAGATTAAAATTTGAATGGCGATTTACGTCAGTATCGCTGGTCCGATACACCCCTTATGCATCGATATATTGCTATATCTTATTCGCCCAACATACATAAATAAGACACCTATATATGCATATATATATACATGCCAATGGCTCACGATGTGAAATCAAACATTCAATATATGAAAACCGATAAGGGGGTGTGGGGGATAGCCAGATTAGCTACAGTATGTGCTTGTCTTTCCTGAGTAAAGAGTACGAAAAGGGACAGAGATACAAATAAAAGAAAGCCAGAGAAAAGGATAAAGAAAACAACAGGGTGGATGGAGGATAAAAAATACAAATGCAACATCAATCGTGAATTCGCTTAATCGTCCCGAAGGTAGATCCACTCTCGTATTGCTTTTGCGAATTGTGTGTGTTGTTGTCGGAGTTTCATACAACTGGACTCTTAAGATTCGGGCTTAACCACTACATTAATTACCTTCGGGCGCCAAAGCCAGAGCTTACAGAATGCGAAAGAGAAAACCGAATCTGAAAGGTAGGAGGGTTGTTATGTTTGGAAGAAAGCTTCAAGAAATCCTGACCGTAGTGAATGAGACTAAGGATTATGGTTAGCAGTATTTGTTTTCTGGGACTATTAGTAAATAAAAAAAATAGGATACGTCGTGTTGTTTTAAGCAATGATGCTTTCCTGGGAAACACCGTTCCCCTACGTTTCTTCTGGGGGACAAGTTTCCCCCGCGATTGCAAGAGCGAGAATTGCTTGATCTTGACGAATATCCGACACACGAAGGAGGGTTCCTGGTATTCAACATAGCGACCTCTCGTTCATCTTGTTAGCTACATTAATCTTATATTAGTTATTGATAAGTAACTCTCTTTACAAACTGTAATATAATATATATAAAAGTCGGATATAAATACACAATGTGGCATCCCAGGTAAGTGGCAGGCGAGTTTGGTTTGGTCTGTAACTCAATCATGTCTCACCAGAGCGGGATTTTCACATCTTCTCACAAAGCGGAGAGGGGCGAATCGTCCTGATTATCTGGCTTTTAGACAAATGACATTTACTGCGCAAAAATAAATCAGGATTCGATTCTTCAGTAATAAATTTCAAACTTTTCCTGTGAAGACCCCCGACAAATCGTCTATAATTGCTGAAATGATGAGCACCGTTCCCCCACTTCTTAACCCATTGGACACGAGAGACCGCTTTTACGGCCCAGGAACATGATACGCCATAATTTCATTTAGTAGGATAGTTGTATAGTAATTCTGCGATTGTGTGGTAAACCAATCAATATTTTCAACGTGCAGCCACAAGGCGGCACGTTGAAAATATTAATTGGTCTAGCCCCAAATAATGATCTTGTTCTCTTCCAAGTTCTGCTGTTGAACTGACATGGGCGATACCACCAGGGTAACAAGGGTTAATTCCGGATACCATCACTGGTCCTAAGGCACACAAACCAACCCAAAATCAATTTACAAGAGATACTAGAACTCCTTTTACATGTTTGACATCAATCTGTGGTGTGTGTGTAGGGGAGGGGGGGGGGGGTGATCAATTGCAGAACAAGAGAAGAACATACCCCGTTGGTTTATCTCCACGATTTCTATTCGCATTTAGATATCATAACGAGAAATAAACAGGATTGGAAGTTCAGTGGTGGCGAAAACTTGATGCATTACAACAACTGCAAATAATATTTTATATTTTCGAAAATAATCCATCCAGAATGAGAAACGACAACATAATCTATGGTTAACCAAGTCTTCAAACAAATACTCTAGTTAATTATTAGCTCTGGTAATGTTTGTTCGTTTTGTTTCCTCCAATCACCTAATCACCTTCTATCTAATCAATACGAAGTGTCTCAAAATGCACGTTATAGTTTTTAGAACCATCTATTTTAATAGTTCTTAAGAAACAAAGAAGAAAAATAATAAGTTTAGAATATAAGATGTTTTTTTTTATTTACAGGTTTATGTGGATGGAACTACTAAACTAATGTTCAGTTATATATTAGACTTACATGTACAGTACAGTGGTCGCAAAAACGCCTCGAATTGGTTGCGACACATTTGCAATAATCGGTTATTATTTCACAAATAAAATTGAACGAAATTAAGACAGAATCAAGAAACACAAACGTCCATCGCATTCGATATGTTTTCAAGCTGTCGAGTGCAATTCGGCCGATATCAATAAAAGAAGTGTGATTGGTCCGTTTCATGATGTTAGAACTGTATTTTTATGCCCCCGCCAATGTGACGAGGGGCATTGCGTGGTACTCTTGTCCATCTGTCCGTCCCTCCATCCGTTTCCGGACGATAATTTTAGTTTGGCTGAACAAAATGAAACAAACTTGTATACATGTTTATAACCACAATATACAGGTTGGGATTGATAGTGGGCTTGGTCCGAAATTGTTTGCAGAGTTATCGCCCTTTTCCAACTTAGAAGACGTGATGATATTGGTTTACACATGTTACCTTGAGTTACATGTGTCCGATTTCAATCAAACTTGTAATATATCTTACTGCAGTCAATACAACAGACAGGTTTGATTTTGAGTATGGTTCGATAATCTATAACTGAGTTATGGCCCCTGTTCGGACTTTACTAACCACTAAATGTAGTTTATCATATTGCGGGGGCATTTGTGTCCCGTGTGCACATTTGGTGGGATGCTGTATTGGTGCAATAGTTTAATGGAGATAAGATAAGGTATGTATTAATTCAATATTAACAAAGATAAATGACCAGAAACTTATGCATGGAAATGGGGGAAGGGGCATACCATTGACGTTGCACTTGTTTCAGTTGACACTGATTTCCGTCCTTCGATTTTTTTTCAGCGCTATTTCACAACCAAGCAATACGATTCAGCAACTCACAGTGACCTTTGGAATGTGATGAAAGACGTAAGTAAAGTTGTTTTGCTTTCAGTAGCGTATCCAGGAATTGCGATTACAAGAAGTGTAACTCTCACCAAAATCGCCAAACGGTGAAATGTTCCTAATAGTTCCAAGAACACGCTAAAAACTAAAGTGTTAAAAACTACACTTGAAGTGCTGTATTTAACACTTACTAAGTGCTGAACTAGCACTTTGTTCAAGTGTAGATATCCCAGAACTTGACAGGTGTTACAATAATACCACTTGACAATTGTAATGTCGCCACACTGAAAAGGAAACAACGCAGATGACGCGGATCAGGCTCGAACTCTCGAGCCTGATCCGTGTCATCTGCGTTGTGCCCTTTTAATTATGTACCCACCAAGCGCAAATCAAATTATGGACAATTCTGGAAGAACCACCAATGCTAGACACATGGGAAGTGCCATCCATTCAAGTTTCAGATGTCTGACGATTGTAATGTCTAAGTGCTTAAAGCATTGCACTAGGAGTGTTAAAATCAAACCCTATGAGTTAGAATGGGTTTAACACCTTGAAAGTGTCAGATTTAACACTAGTTTTTAGTGTGAAGCTGGCGAGTGCAAGAGATGTGATGCCCCGTGGCACTGTCCCCAAATACCCTTGCATTCGAGATCATTGTCCTCATAGTCTGGGGTATTATTTGCACAACACGTTGTGTTCTATGGTCTTCTTTTTTAAGTAACTGTCTGGACCAATCGCGGCAATTTTCTTTAACTTGGGGCTACCGGTTTGGTATGTTTTAAAACTGCAAAGTGTGCAATGTTAATCGAAGTCTTTTGAGAAAGGAGGCATGTGCAAAACATGACTAACTATTTTTACCTCTCCCCCTCCCCCGGTAGTATGACTAAACGCGGACTTGAACTGAACACCATAGAATACTGCACAAAACTATTAATATCTTCTACACGCTTTTTCAGTCACATTCTTATATAATGAAATTAATATCCACTTCATGTTTTCAACAGCAAGCAGCTTTGGACGGTAGTCCATTAAGTGTAGACACAATAATGGCAACCTGGGAGCTACAGATGAACTATCCAGTCATCCATATGATGGTAAAACCGACTGGCATCATGTTTACGCAGAGCCGCTTTCAAATCGATCCAAATGCCACCGACACTGGAAAATATGCATCACCATATGGGTAAATATAAGTGTAATTTACCTGTTTTACCAATAATTATCAAATGTTGTGGAGCTGCCATTTTCTATGTTTTTTTTTATTAGTTCATGCTGATGGGCTCAGCTGCAAAATAATGAAATGCCTACGAAAACAATTCTGAAAATAAAAATACAAACTCCTTGCTTACACGTGTCCCAGTAGATACGTGAGCAGCGGAAACATTTACCTCGAATAAATTTGCGAGTTTCACCTGTATTGTTCGACAGAGTTCAAACTGTTACTAACATTTCGTTCCTCGCAGTGGACCAAGGTGACATCTGCTGTGCTTTAGCGTTGAAGATGACGGTTTGTTCCACTCAAGGGACGATTTAGTGCTCTCACAGCACTCTGATCAGAGTACTGACAAAGGCCAGAGGCGGACTGGCCTTATGGTCCACCGGAAAAATTCCCTGCAGGCCCCCTATTGGGTGACCCATGGGACCCCCAAAACCAATGCAGCCCAACGCCTGATTGGTGCCTGAAATTTTGAGAAAACGACCAGCCGAAGAATGCCGGTATATCGAAATGATCTCTATGTGGACTGACATTGTCGGTCCACATAGAAAACATTTCGATATACCGTCAGTCTTGTCTGTCAGTGATTGTTCAGTTTCAAGGAATAGCGTCCTTTAAAATTGATAAATCAATTTTTTTTCTCCCACTGGGCCGAACTACGGTTGGCTCGATGGGTCCGCGCACCCCCACCCCACCCCCCACCACCCAAGCCCTGCTGATACCATACTTGTCAGATGAATGATAAATATGATACAACAATGTCATCGAAATGTCTTCTGTGTGAACTGTCATTGATCACTCAGATGCAAGGAAGCAGTGTTCGTTTAGTTCAAAAAATCAAAACTCTCCTGGTCGAGGTAGCTTTGATTCATTTCCCGGTAACATTTCTAGTAGGTCAGTCCGCCCCCCATAAAGACTTTCGCCTGCGACATCGCGAACTGTCCATTCCCCCTTATTTCCCAATAACGCGGAGATACTCGCATGTCGAAAAGGCTATTCGAGAATACTGAATTTCTATGCAATCTTCAATCGTTTTTAGCTCACCTACTTCTTTTAGAAGTGGTGAGCTTATATGATGACCTCGGGCGTCAGCGTCGGCGTCCGGCGTGTCCAATATTGTAAGATTTAATGATAAGGTTAATTCCTCAAAGATCAGTGGGCTCAGGCCTTTGATATTGCATATGTAGGTTGTAGGGGACTATCAGAACAGTATTTAACCCTGATACTACGACTTTTTTTCCAAATTTCACCTAAAATGTTTTGCCAAAACTTGATGAAAGAATTTGCGTTTAGGTGTTGTAAGAATTTGCGTTAAAGACAGCTTTTGTGCAGATTGTGCTGCTTTAACTTCTCATTACTGTTGATTTTCATATTTCAATAACAACTGTAGGTATTAACCCTACTGTATGCAGAAATTTAACGGAAATTTTCTTTTTTTCAGTCAAAATTTTCATGTTTTTCTCGGACTTAGTAAATTTTAAGTTGTAAAACTTTGTATCTGGCCTCACGATTCATATTCTTAATCATAAACATTTCTAAAATAAAAAAATGCTTTTATATCCAATGATTCTATGTTGAATTGATATATAATAAATGCAGAAATATAGACTTTACAAAGCCATCACATAAGACACATTAATCATTTGATGCCTAGTTAATGATTTATATTAACTAATTATTAGGCATGTTACATTGGAACGACAATATCAAGCGCGAATGCAGGTGAGCGTTGGGATGTAACATCCCTCTTGTTTTTTTTTTTTTTGGCTGATTCTTGATTTCGTCAAGTTTTTATTCTGAAATCGTAAGTCACTGAATTAAGTTGTCGTGATCAGATAGTGATGTGTTTGAGAAACATATAGTTTACTGAGTTCCAATATTCTGAAGGCGCCAATAGGCACACAGAACACTTTGGTACTCAGTGAGACTGCAGTTCTGCTCGTTTTATTCTACAGTACTTATCTGTCTGGTACCACTGTTTTGATGTTTTCAGGGAAAATTGTCGATTCTTTTCCATTGTTTCAGAGGACAATTCCTCCCAAACATTTGTCGGTATGTTCAATTATATTCCCATCCTACTTCGCCTCGCGACAGTGCAAGTAAAATACCATTCGCCCTTTTTGCCATCTTGTCGTTCCCTGTCATTCGATTGTCGAATATCCATTGACGTAAAGCGTTTGCATACATACACAGAACGTCACGCTGTTTTAATGCGTTCGCCAGTATGGCACGGGTGCCAACGCGGAAGGATATAACGCGAAGCGCAGCCTCGATGGCATGATGGCATGAGCGCTGAATGGACTGACGCATTCACACATAATGAGTTCTGTATTTATTATAGGCCTCTGTGACACAGAATCCATTAACCCTTTACCCAACGCAGACGATATCAAAATTTATTATTTTAAATATCATTTTTTTTTTAATTTTTCAAAAAATGTCAACAAAACCATATCATGTGACCCCTTCATTGGAACGAGCTTAATGAGCTCGTTCCAATGAGGGGTCACATGATATGGTTTTGTTGAAATATTTTGAAAAATTTAATTTTTTTTCAACTGCTCAGTTTGCATATTACGCGTGCGGATGCGTGCGATTCGTTGGGTAAAAGGTTAATTTAAAAATTAAAACATGAAATAAAAACAAAACAAAACTCAGGTATGATTGACAAACACGTGTGACAGATCGATACGTAAACAGAAAAATATAAATGAAAATCGTGTCCATGTAGGTTATTATTTATCTCATCTTTAAGAAATTAGCTGCCGTTATCTGAGAGATATTCGCTTCGAAATCAAGACTTGAGTCTTATAAAACTGCTCCTCATTTATAGGATAAGTTTAATTTCGTGACTTTTGGTTGATGTGACCAAAACATTTTCCAATTAACTTTCGATTTCTCGGCTGTCACCGCAGCTTCCAAACAGACCTGGGCCAGAATGCGGCGTTTCGATGGGCCCAATTTAGTCCTTTGTGATGAATTCATGACGTGAAGTCAAAAAGAAAAATAGCCCGTAAACGGAAATCCTTATGGGACCCGTGTTCCGTACGGGTTTGTAAATACGGAATTGGAGGAAAAGCAATTGACGTGTTATAATGTGTGGCGAAGGTTCGATAGAGGTACAGCGAAGGAGCGCGTGACAAGATAAAATTAACCCTTTACCTAACGAATCGATAGCCTCCGCCCACGTAATTGGCAAATTCAGCAGTTGAAAAAAAATATTTCAGCAAAACCATATCATGTGACCCCTCATTGGAACGAGCGCGTCGAGCTAGTTCCAACGTGGGTCACGTAATATGGTTTGGTTGATTTTTTTTTTTGAAAAATTTAAAAAAAATAGTAATAAAGATAATACATTTTGATATTCTCTGTGTTTGGTAAAGGGTTAAACTGCAGAGATCTAACTTGGACTTTGAATCCGTATGTTAAAGTTTTGATGTGGTGCATCCATAAGGATGTACCTTATAAGAACAGTGCTCAAAATATTTTTTTTTTCTTTGCGTAGCAAAATGCTACAAATTTCCCAAAAAATGAATAGCATTTTGTAAAACTTACATAGCTATTTTTGTATACCAGAGTTATGCTATGCTGTTTTGTATTGAATTCATCTAAGTAGATAGAATGGTTTACATGCATTTCTGGGCATTTCCAAATGATCTGCAACACATGAAACATTTTTTTTAACTGAGCTGCGTTTAAGGGTTGCATGATGGACTTGGATATTTTCAAATAGCGTCTTGGTTGTTCAATAGAGTTCTCAAAATGGAAGCTGGGATTTTTAATTTGATGGGCTTGAAGTTATTTTTAATGTACATTTTATGCAAAATATTGTAAAATAAGGAAGAATTTAAACCAATAGAATTCATCTTACATATGAAGTTGCTAATGATGCTTGGTGGAGAGTTAATCTGAGTTAAGCCTGGAATGTTCCACAATCAGAGGTAAAGCATCAGTGAATTAGTTTTCAAATTTGTTTGCAAATTTTCATTTACATTTTGCGATAAAAGATAATCAACTGCAGCCTAATAGGCTGCAGTTGATTATCTTGTATCGCAAAATGCTATACATAATTGAACATTGTGTAGCTTTTTGCAAGTTTTGCATAGCAACAAGTGACGCGACACCGCTTATTTTGAGGCCTGTATAAGAATCACAATATAAGAATCAGCCCATGGCATAAGCGATCAAGTCTGGACTGGAGTCGTTCGAGGTCCTTTAACCCCGTGCACACTGATGTCAAACACGACTGAATTGGTTAAATGTTTAGTTGCATTATGGGAAACCAATGCGGCTTAAAGTTTCGGGGTGTTGGCATCAGTGTCCAGGGGTTTAACTCTTACTATGGTCACCACGTATTTTATTATGACTTTGTGGCATGCGCAGACCATCACTGCCATCTGATTGGTTGTTGGAAAGAGCTCGAAGAGAAAATCCCAATAATTAATCAGATGGTAGAGTTACAGTTGTGTTATATATTTTCTTAAACTTCTTCACAACCAGACATATATAGTATTAAAAAAAAGTAGGGGATATTTAATAAAAGTGAGATATCTGAAGAGATATATTTATATTTTCATCAAAAAGATAGTTGAGGCATTGCACTGTGGCATCTGTTGAATGATTTCGGAGATATTTGGGTTTCTGACAAGCACACATTCCACGCACTGAGCTGTAGAAGACATGGGCGGTCAGTCAGAGAATTTACCACATTCAGCCTAAGACCGCAATACCTTGTAAATCCTCCTCGGTTCGCGAGACTAGCGCGAATCCGACGTGGCATACTCCTCACCAAACGTCCAATATCAGCTTGACTGATGTTATTCCATTCTCAATGCAGCGGGGAGTTCCTGGACATTAGTAGGGGGCTGTTGGCGTTGCCGTACGCGTCTGCCAAAAAATACCCAGACGTGCTCGACTGGTGAAAGGTCTGGACTTTGTGCTGGCCAAGGCAATGTAGTGATGTTCTGCTCATGGAGGAACTCTGAGGCGACACGACTCCTATGTGCTCTTCCACTGTCATCATGGAAAATGAATCGACGGTCGTGACGTCACGCAGATGGCACCCCATGAGCTGCTAACATGTTGTCACGGTAGTACTGCCCTGTGACACGCACGTGACATGTAATGCTGTTTTGCTTGTCATGGTTATGCCTCCCCGCACCATAACAAATCCACGACCAAAACGATCGTGGTGCCTAACGGTTGCTTCGTGGTATCGTTCATTCCGCTGCTGCCACACTCTGTTTCGCCTGTCGTGGAGGTCGAGAGTGAACCTCGATTCATTGGAAAATATGACGTTGCTCCACAGACGATTGCCCCAGCGCTGTCGTGCTCAACACCAACAATACGCCTTGCTGCGATGTGACGTTCAGTCAAACGTTATTATTCGAGGTCGTCGAGCGCACAAATGTCAGCTGTGTAGGCGATTTCGGATAGTCTGACCACTGACACACACATCTGTCGGTCGGTGCAGCTGCTGTTCAATTTCTGAGTCACTTTGATGGCGGTTACGTAATGTTGTGGTTCGGATGAAACGATCCTGGTTAGCAGTTGTCGCCCTTGGACGACCTGCCCGACTTCTGTCCTGTCTGTCGTCAACGTTGCCTGTCTGAGGGTAGCCACTGCAGTCTGTCTGTTGCCAGTTTCTAACATGCCAACGTGGACGTTCGTCACGTGTCAGTCTTCGCATATTTCAAAAAGTTAAGTTTCGACCAGAAACTATTGACGAACGAATTTATACCAAGAAAAGAACGACGAGACCTCCTAAAAAGCCCGTCCAGTACAAATGGAAATTTCAAAACGTACCACGCAGACGCGGCGCTCTTGCGAAAAACTTGCACGAAATTTTCGTGGGCCGGAGACATTCATGATCTACTCTAAACTTGGTAACATTATAAGATATTCTGTTTGTTGATAGGGGACATGGTATCACGTTACCTGCATGAAATTTATATTCAACCGAGGCGTCAGCCTCGAATGAATATATGTTTCATGCGGGGAACGTGAGACCATGTCCCCTGTCAACAAACAGAATAACGTATATGTCCCGTTCTTACACAAGTAAAATTGAATTGGAAAAAATAATCATTCTGAAAGTTGTTGTTGTATAGCGAATATTAGAAAGCAGACGTTGTTTCGGTAAGGTGTTAACTTTTATCATAACAGACTGGAGTAGAAATTGAATTGGAAAAAAATAATCATTCTGAAAGTTGTTGTTGTATAGCGAATATTAGAAAGCAGACGTTGTTTCGGTAAGGTGTTAACTTTTATTATAACAGACTGGAGTTATTTCCCTTTATTCGGTGTTTACGTACGCAATCAACAGGGCGAGATGCTCTCGATTCGTTTGAGTTTATGTTACAGTAAATTAATGAAAAGATACTTTATAATCTAATCGGTTTCATAAATAATTATTATTAATCTTTTTGTACGTAATAACGGTACTTTTGTGTGTATTTTACTTCAGTTAAATGTATTTGTCTCAGTTGTTTTCAAGTGAAAAAGACATTGCGATGAACCGTTGCTCATATCAACGAGAGGCTTTACTTGACAGTGGTCATAAGAATCGCTGACAGTAGACATATGCGCATGCCCGGCGACATAAAATAAAATCAACGAGGCACTGACCAATCACTACAAGGTATTGCGGTTGGTATCGAGACATATTGATGTGTCCAATCAGGCGTATCGAATACCATTTGCCGAAAATATCACCATCAGTTTGGATATCCCCTACTTATTGAATAGTATAATTATATAGGTTATCCATATACAGTAAAATTCGCCGTGAGAAGATAATACAAGTGCACGATCCCTCAACTTACAGTTAAAACTATAAGTCCTGTCACGATCTGTGCGCTTATCTAGGCTTAATTGCGCGTAGGAATTGCGCGCAATTGCCATATCGAATGGCATCCAAAGCACGGCAGGTTCACCTGTTTACTCATAGCAAACACAGGCAATGTTTCTGCCAATGGACCTCCGGGTTACCCGGAGGTCCATTGGCTGAAACATTGCTTGTGCACAGGCCATATGTACAGAATTTGATAGTCTTACTATGGTAACAACGCGTAGATTAACGCACATATCGACGTGCTATTTGTGCGCATTTCATGACAGGTCTTCTAGTTTTAACTGTAGCAACAGGCATATCGATATGTTGTTTAATGGTTTATTTAGCATGTTTTAACATGTGATGAACGTGCTTTTCTTTAGTGCATGCATCTCTTTATTTCGTGATAAAGGCCAAACAATATTTTACCATTTACGGTTTGAAAAACGAAGGTGGATACAAAATGTGTGGCCTCACACAGCTAGCTCTGCTGGATCAAAATGTGTTCCGCTTTAGATTTCAGAAAATACTCTCCCAAAATTTCGATAACCTTATACTAGTCACTCTCCAGCATCATAATTCCAGTTTGTAGAAGTGTTCGTTTCGCCCCCACCCACGAAAAAGACCTCCACGTTACTTATTTCGTCAGAAAGCAACTCTACCTCGCAGGTGTGATTCGAGTTTTGGGAAGAGAAAGAGGACAGAAGAGGGTGATATCAGGAGTGTAAAGGGGGGTTATGGAGTATTTCGAAGCCACACCCTGTTGCTTCATATTAACAGCCTCTTGTGAGGTGTGCATTGTCCTGAAGCAGACAAACCCCTGCTTCGAAGTTTTCCTGGACAGATTTAGTTAGTGTCTTCTAGCCGGTTTAATACTGGGTAATACTATTATCCAGTTAAGGAGTTGCTATTATTCAGATAGTCAGACGTGATGTAGTGCTTACTGTCCTTCAACTCAAAAGCCGTCACATATGCAGCTTTCTTCGATAGAGGTGAACCAGGTGCATCTATTGCCTGCCTTACAGTTTGACTCTGGATCATTGTATTGAAAGCAGGTTTCCCCTCGATGGAGTCGCGATGATTCCCTTGAGACCATGACCATGACAATTTCTGGAAATATTCAGTCAGACCAACATGTGGGCAGTCGTATGATCAAGGGACTCATCACATATGTCGTGTAAAGAAGACATCTAGAGAGAGGAAATTAGTGAGGTGTCGTCGCATGTCTGAAAGAGGTGTGATAAGACTTGGAAAATTGTGTTATAAAGAAACGAAGAAAACGTTTTTATTATATGACTACCACAGGTAGAACTTAATACCACCGAGCATTGCCCATCAAATCAGGTACGACGATAAATATATATTATTACAAGGCTATTTATTTTCCTCCAGTTCATATTTCCAAATCCGTACGATATAAGTGTTCCATGCGGATTTTCATTGACGGATTATTTTTCATCTTAAGTCATGGATCCACCAAAAGAACTAAACTCTGCCCATTTCCTAAGAGGCCAATCAAAACGCCCCATTCTAGTCCAGATCAATCCGGAAGCTGCGATGACAGTAGATAAATTGATTGTCAATTGGAAAAATAACAAACAGTATCAATGTTTGAAATTTGATGTGTATGATGCATGTGTGATGTGTGGATTTTCAAATTAATGAATTCCATATTATAGAGGCGTCTAATAAATACAGGATCCCACGACGTGTGAATACGTTTGTCAATACAGCACTCATGCCATCGCGGAAGGATAGAACTCGAGGCTGCACTTCTCGTTCTTTCATTTCGCATTCACACATCGTCGCCTTCTGTGTATTTATCACCACTTTGTTTATGCACAAAGTATTGTATTAGAGTCGAACTTTTGTTTTTTGGGCCCATATCTCGGCGAGTCGAGATATGGCCTTAGATAAAAGCGAGACTCTGATACTACATTTTGTCCATAAGCATAATGGTTGTTGTAGATTAATCTTACAATTACCAGCTGTGGTGTCAATAACTTGATTAACCGGTCATTTAGTTTACGATTTCTTTTTCAAAAACAGGAGGTCGCTTCGATGGAAACTCTACTACACAGCGGCCTCAAACTTCCCCGATCCAAGGATAAACTTAACGAACGCGTCTGTTTAACATTCAGAAAATATTGCGCGCTGTAAACGGCGTATTGTTTTAACTCGAATGCTTCCAATGATTTAGACAAACACATAAAATTCATGTTGTTTAATAGTTTGATAAAAAGAATTTCTGGGATTATTTTTCTCTGACCATATGTTCCTGCACAAAAACCGATCTCCTAATGCCTTTCGAAAGTGTTTTATGTTCTACAAATAGCAACGTACATAAATCGTAACTAAACACGAGCTTAGTTGCAAGATACAGATTTTGTATCAGATGCCCCGTGATACACGATGCATTCCGGAAATTACGGGCCGAGTGCAGACTTGCTGTAAGAAAAAACGAGATTCAACTTTTTCCGAAGCCTCATATCGCCTGTCTGGAAAGACGCTCGTATGACTTGACTGGCGTACGTAGAATTTTATGGCTCGAATTTTACAAACGCAAATAAAACCTCGATTATCTTTGCGCTGAACTCTCTGGACAAACATGCCATTATTATTTTGTGTTTACACTTTACATGTTTAAATACACACTGTCATATAATAAACAAATTATTACAACACTCAATTGATTTGGGATGACATTTTCCGTCTCGTTGACGAGACGTGTTCAATCAAACCAAAGAAGACGCCTCGGGAGTCTTGTGTAATCTAACTGATTTGGTTTCGTCAACTCGACGTACCAGCATAACTGACTATTATAATTATCTGTATTGATCCAACACGAGCATCTGTTTGAAGCCATCAACGTTTTGACTAACTCGCTTATCTACCCACCCGGTAGACGAAGGTTGATGGCAAACCATTCATCAAATCAGATTTTCACTCGGCATGGGCAATCCAACGAGAGGTTTTTTCAGGCCTTGTCTTCAGCGAGAAACTATTTGTCGCTGTCGGCGAGGTCGGCAAATCTTCTCGTTCGGTTTCCCATTTTCTGCCACAAATAATACAGAATGAGGCAATGAATATCTCAATGTGCTTAATTTATTAATTCTCAGTTCATATGTTCACTTACAGATACAAATGGGAGGTGCCATTGACTTACACGCATTCCGACAATAAGACGTTCACTGTAACACATGAAGATGTTTTTTGGTTAGTCAAAGATAGCGAAACATGTAAGTGATATATACATTATACACACACTCACGACCGTCTCCAATGTTTGGTATAAAGTTATTGAAAGCACCCCTTACGTAGAATATCCCACAGAGTAGTCAACTGGTAATTTGTCCCTGTGTGCTTTGAAACAACAGAAAATGACGTCTTTAGAATGTATCACACTGCAGACCAATTCAAGCAATCAGTATCGGCACTCATTGTCCCGCTACCATTGCGCAGCGTTTGCGAATAGATTATTGTCTCCAGATCGATGCAAAAGGTTCAAAAATCGATTTGTTTTAAATGTTTAAATGAGACGTCCAGGTATTAAATCTCCATATACCATACATGCTGGCGGAGAGAACGTTTTTGTCCCGCTTGAAACACAATACAAACATAGTGGAAATGAATTTGTGGACACATTTATCAGCTCTACAATCACTTGGACCAAATTCGTGAAAATTATTCTGTTTTTATAATCGCAAAAGACAACTGACAGAGTTACATCCCTTCGGCCGTTAAGCAAACGAGTAAGCAGTATTTTGTTGACACATTGGCCCCTGAGTTGCAATGTGTTCTATGTGTCTACTAGCACATAGAACACATTGGCACTCAGGGGACAACGTATTTGTTCTTATTTTATTTTTATGATTGAATTGTCGGAAATCTGATGATATTTGTGACTATTTTCGTTTTTTTTGGTTCGATTTTTATTTCGGGACGAGCAAAAGCGGAAAGCTTTCGTTTAAATCATATACCCCCGATGTTTCGCGTGCGCTTATACCCTGGATGTTGCACGCTCTCACATACCTTGGATGTTCGGTGCACCCTTTTGCCATGGCTATTTGTCCAAGGCTTTCTGACCAACGAAAATACCGAATTTATCGGAATATAGGGACAAATCTATTTCAACACAGTGTTCCCAAAGAGTGATATTCTGAATAATAAACAAGAATTGTGTTAGAAATTAAGGTTTTGTACTTTGAAAGGGTGGTGTACTGGGGGAGTAAACATGTTATCCTTAGCATCCCCACTCACGATCTCTCAGCAAACAATATCGTATAATAAATACGAATTGTGTAGGAATTTAGTGTTTAGAATTTAGAGGGGTTGTGTGGTGGGTGAATAAAAAAATTATCTTTAGCATCCCCCACCCCCGATCTGTCAGCAAACTCTTGGAGGACCAGAAATGTTTTATGGTTACGCTGTTTTGGGCTCTTCAAGTGATGTTCCTTTACTCACAAAGATATATTTAGGGTCCTGTGAATAACGAATTTTCGATTCAAATCGAATCTCGAATTGAATTGGATCTATTATTCAAAATCGAATCGACCATCATCTAATCGAGTTCTGAACGTCTTGAAGACGATCGATACGGGTGGGGGTGTAAACCTGATTGTTCCGACTGTGACGGCTCAAGTCCAGACTGAAAATATTCCATCTACATCAGCAAGGCATGCCTTCCTGGAAGGCATGCCTTGATAATGTAGTTGGAATATTACCCAGGAACGGACGCGAGACTTACGAGCACTACGCAGGACTAGCCGCTAACGATAGCTCATCGTCAACATTGTTTGGTAACTTTAACTTTGTTTTCAACAGTGTTAGAGACTAATGAGACTGGAATTAGCATGAGAGGTGACATGTGTCAGGTACTATTAAATTAATATAGCAGAAATCGCACTCTGTCTTTATTTTCAGCATTATTTACGTACAAAAATTCCATTTGAACTATACGTTTTACGAGCCGACGACAACGAATGACACGAAGCTATATTCCCGTGTAAAGATTCGAAAGGAATCGAACCGGACCGCTGATTTCGACCCGAATCAAAATCAACTTAAGATTCGAAATCGAATCGAATTTCGAAGCTTCGAAGGGCCCTAATATATATAGATATAATTTCGTGCTTCAGGCTTAAATATTCCGATTAATAAGTGGAACTACGCGGCCTAATCATAAATGTACAACAAACATGTCTCGTTATATTGAATTTTGACGGAGAAAAGTTCCGTGCCTTGATCAAAGGAAAATGGATCTTCATGATATTGTTTAAGTTTCACTCGCATAGACTATTTCAGTTTGTCGGAAAGGAGAAACATACTTTCGTGTTTGCACCCAAGTTAAATATTTCAGCCGATTGAATTAAAAAATAATCTATGTTTTTGAGACAAAAAAACATCAAACTTTAATGGTGATATTTCTGAATAGCGCTGACCGTGTTTGGCCGTTTGGTCGCTAAAGGGTTTTCGAAATTTCAACAGCCAATGTCTCATCAAATCCAACAATTTCACAAGTGGAGCCACTGGAGTAACCGGATAGACCCACATCGTCACCGTACATGCACAAGGGCAATCGGAAGTAAGTGTCATGCAAAAGAATACAATGTTATTACGGCTGTTTTTGATTGAACTGTGGACATTTGAGTTTGA